>CM054179.1:130395010-131097510 GCA_028829895.1 Sinotaia quadrata | reverse complement strand
TGTGTGTGTGTGTGTGTGTGTGTAAGAATATATAAAACATCAAACTTTGACTATATATCCTCTCTAACAAATCAAATAATACCGCCTACTGATTGTAATTCTTGCACGGATTCTCAGTACTCTTGGACGTTGGTTGCTTTTTGAACTTTAATCTTTACTGTCCTCAACTAGAACTAAAATGATGTCAGCGTGGATGTCTAATAATAGAAACCATTCACCATAACGACGTCACGGCAATTTTGGTAAATGTCTTCGGCCTGAGCACGCGATATGTAAACCTTGAAATACAGACGTGTACTCTGCCTTCCCGATTTCTGTTACTCTCCATACCTACAGGATTTTGTTACTCTACTATCCTACCGGTTTTATGTAACTCTACATATCTACCCGTTTTATTTTACTTTACTTTCCTACCCGTTTTATGTTACTCTAAATACCTAACCTGTTTGTGTTATTCTAATTACCTACCCTGTTTTAGGTTGCTCTACATACCCAGCTCGTTTTCTGCTACTAAATATGTTACTCTTCATACCCACCCTGTTTTTTTGTTACTCTACATACCCACTACGTTTTGTGTTACTCTACTTTCCTACCATTTTATGTTACTCTACATACCTACTCTGTTTTTATGTTACTATACTTACCTATCCGGTTTATGTTACTCATCATACCCACCCGTTTTTGTTACTCTGCATACCCACCCCGTTTTATGTTATGTTTACTTATATACCCTTTTTAGATTACTCTACATACCCACCCTGTTTTATGTTACTCTACCTATCTACTCCGTTTTACGTTCCTCTACTTACCTACCCGTTTTATGTTATTCTACTTACTCTTTATTACTCACACGTTCTTTTTTTTTTTTTTGCTATAATTATCTATCCACTTGCTTTTTTCTACTTATCTTCTTCGTTTTATATTCCTCTACATACCTACCTCGTTTTACATTACTCGTTTACCTAACAGTTTTATGTTACTCCACTTATCTACCGCTTTTCATGTTATTCTACTTACCTACCCCGTCATATATTACTCTACTTATCTACCCCAATTAATGTTACTGTTTATAACTAACCGTTTTATTTTGCTTTCTCTACCCTGTTTTATGTTACTCTACTTGTCTACCCCATTTTATGTTACTCTATTTACCTACCCAATTTTATGTTACTCTACTTACCTACCCCATTTTATGTTACTCTATTTACCTAACCGGTTTTATTAATCTACATATACCTACCCATTTTGTGATACTCTACATATCTACCCCGTTTTATGTCACTGCATTTCTAATCTTCCCGTTTTATGTTATTTTACCTGACTACCCGACTTTTATTACTCTACATACCTTCCCCATTCCCTCGATTTACCCTTCATGCTCCACCCTGATGATGGTATTTGGATTAATATGTACTTCTTTAGGAGTCATGCAGGGCAATACTTTTGTCTTTGGAAGATTTGTTAACCAGCAATTTGTGATAAAAATTTGACGACACGTTTGGTTAAAGTTTACAAAAGAAGAACATGCCGAAAGTTTATTGTTGAAAGTCGACAAAGTTCAACATCTGTCTTTACACACGTCAACATCACATATTACATGACCTTTGTTTGAGACATTTCAAAAATGCAAATTTGTATCACGGATAAGTGTTCCTTGTGTACCCAATGTGAACACGAAAACCCTCTGCCTATAATGACTAATCTGTATTATTTTTTTTTAATTTAGAGTAACTATTATTTTCTTTTATATCTCAGCATTGCTAATAAATCTTAATCCTATTATATCTTTGCCTGTTGACATCATTCTCCTTGCCACTTTCTTTATAATGTAATAAATCATGAATTAATATTATACGCTAACAAATCTGCTGAGCTAAATAATCTTATCTCTTATATTCTTTCAATCTGTTGCTTACATTAGTTTTATTTTACCAATACCAAAGTCAATAATGTGTCATGGAATGATAGTACAGTCTCATCTTTTTTAATAATTTTTGTACAGCCAACATTTAGTTCTAGAATATATACTATATTCATCTTAGAACTATATTTAATTGTCATTTTTCTTTCAATTCCACATTTCATATCAATTCCTTACTATACGAAAACATTGTCAAATATGTATTACCCCAGGAACGAAATTTAAAAAAGACAATTGCTTTTATATTACTGTACACATCTCTACCCATTCACAAATGTCCAACGATCTCCAGTGCTTTCAAGTTTGAAAATTAATTTTCTAGCATCTGTTTCGTAAGAAAGTATGCGTTAATTATAATGTCTGGCATGAATATCATGCACTTTTAAGTGTGCATTTACCAAGAGTTCGAAACGCTAAAACAGAGTTTAAATTGTGCGTTTGTTTTCTTCAGCTAGTAAGATCTGTGGTGCCAGACGGTAAATTTATTAATTAAGCCATCTACAGCAGTAAATAACATAACTTATATTCCTTTCTACGTTTAAACAAGGGAAAAACGTTTGCCTGCTCAAATGCAAGCGAAAAAAAAGGATATTATAATTACTCGGTGTATTAAATAGCGTACTTACCGTTGTCAGGTATAGTTGTGTTTCTTGTATAGTTGTGTTTCATGTATAGTTAGTTGTGTTTCTTGTATAGTTGTGTTTCATGTATAGTCGTGTTTCTTCTAAAATTTCTTCGATATCGAGCACACACGCAAAGCTAAAGTCGATTTTAGATTCATTTTTGCACAATATTGAGCGAACTTTGTGTGGATTCTAATCACCAATTGAATGGATTTTGCATTTGCACATACATGTTTTACAGATATAGTACTAAAATGTTTTTTCTTTCTTTATGCAGTGTCCTAGTCTTAGAGAGAAGTTTAGACTTGCACTGAGTAAGAATAAGTGTATCAACAAAACACTTAAACTCATTTCTCTTCTTCAAATAGTGGCAAACACTATTTTTAATTCTGACAGCCATTCGAGAACTAAACTAATTTGCATTTCAAAGGTGCTTTATCGTACTAATTGGGCAAAATCCAGAATGGACCACCCCGTTATATATCACATTGAAGTATATGCAAACAGTATACGTGTAAACTAACTACTGAAAGCATTTGTATCGTTTCGGTCGATGAAATAAACGAACAAAAGCAAATATTACAGAAACAAGTTTTCATTTAATTACTTTAGCAATACTCAATATCGAGCTTAACAAAAACTAATTATACTAAATAATTTTCCGACTGTAACCCTATCTCTAGTGCGGTTTATGTTAATTATCAATATGTTAGTGTGTGTTAGTGCTATTTTACTTTCTACTTTCTTTCTTTCTTTCTTTCTTTCTTTCTACCTACCTACTTTTCCATGTATCTATCTATCTATCTATCTATCTATCTATCTATCTATCTATCTATCTATCTATCAATCAACACACATATACATAGTATATTCTCTCCTTATAAACTAAGGCTGAGGAATACGTGTTTGTCCTTCGCAATACTTAACATTGTTGTAAACAGTTAATGTCAAAACCCTACTCTAAGTTGGCCATGAAAACTCATAGTCAGCAAACAAATTAGAATTTACCTCCTCAATCCTTAAACTGCATTCACTTCTTAACAAGTTTCAAAATTTACTGTTTCAAGGAATTGCACCTTTCGCTGACGTCATTTAATTTACTTTAATTAACACTGAATTCAAAAATAAAAGGATAGTTTTGAAACATTAAGTCACATAAATAAAAGTGTTTAACCGCAGTGCATGTCTGCGAGTTTGTGTGTGTGTGTGTATCCTGTATGTCTACATTTATATATAGATCGTGTATAACTGCGCGCGCGTGTCCGTGTGTATGTGTGTGTGTGTCTGTGTATCGTGTATGTCTTCACATATGTTTGCTAGTTTATTTGTGATGTGATAAAAATCGCCATGTAAATAATATGAAATCACTGACTTCAGCAAAGATTATTTCATTTGAATTTCGCGATTTCTTAATTACGTAAAGATATTGTTGTTGCGGTGGTGTTCTTTGTCTTTGTTCGCTGGCATTTCAATGAGGTCGATTATTATGTACTTCAACAACAGTGTTCTTTTGATAAATCCCTAGTTAAATTATGAAGAAAAACTATAATACAAATATTATATAGCAAGCCATTCTTTTTCATTTTTGTGTGTTCTCGTTATGTGGCAATCTGCTGTTTTGATCGGTTATCATGGAGTAAGCGCCAAGCAAGACTGAAAGTATCAAGGCACGTTCATACATGACACTAAATATTTCTATTGTGGGGTGAATGGTGCAGTTTTTGCGCCAAAGCAGGCCGTGTGGCAAAGCGACAGTGTCATTCTATGTCATGCTATTGTTATCTCCTTATAAGTTTCAAAGGTCTCATGGTAAACACACACATGCGCACGCGCGCGCGCGCGCACACACACACACACACAGCACCATTCTAAGGCAAATCCGGTTTCAGGCAGTCTCGCACTAACGAAAAGGTGTACTGTTCTCTTAATACGCACACTCAGTAAGTGATATTCAAATACTTTATGTATTATGTTCAAATGTGTTTGTGGTGTGTCTCAGAGTGTGTGTATTGTGTGTTGGAGAGAGAGAATGTATGTGAGAATAATTACACGATTTAGTAATCGCAAATGTTCGTAGTTCTTGCATTGTCATAAATCGTCCTCAGTCTAAAAAAAAGTAAGTTTCTAGTTGCGTGCTTTACTATTTTATTTCTTTTATGTTGACATTCTAAATAAATATAAAATTATTTGGAATTTTTCATTTTATTTCTCTCTTCAAAAATCGGAAGTGTGTGTACATATATATATAAATCATATTTGTGTGCACGTTTACTAAAATGAATTATTCTTTAAAGAAAATGTATGCTTGTAGAGTTTATATCTATTAAAATTAATTATCCATGCAAAATAATACATATCACAAGCGGTAGTGGTCCATTAGATAGTGAACTCAAGGAAAGATTAATTAAATATGAGAAAGATATTAGCGTTTGAGATCAGCATGTAAAATATTTTCACTTATAACACATGAACTAAGAGCTAGTGAAGCATTGTTAACCTATCAAAGACAATTAGAATGTGATAAAGGGATATAACCAACACATCAGTCAGTGAGGAAGAAGATTGCTGGAGGTGCACAAGTTAGAGTGAAAATTGGTCAAACAAGAGCCTAGTTTTGCCCATAGTATACAAAGGATTGATCAGTTTAACTTCCAGCCTGGTGTGAGGGCGTGATTATACAGCAGAGTATCTGGTAGAGAAATGACTTGTTATTCCGAAAGTTTGTTGTACGGTCGCCAATGGATATAACCAAACACGGGTCCCTGGAGCCTGAGGTTACAGACAAAAGTCATAGGAGATTGAATGAGGAGATTGCAAAATCCTTTTGCAGCCGTGTGTGAGTGGAAGGTTGAAAATTATTATTTTCTTTTATAGAATTTATTAAGGCAGTATACGAGTAAAGAGTGACAGTGAATGTTTGTCTAATATTGTGGTAAAGAGAAAATGTTTACAGCACTCTCAAATCCACAAAGTGAGAGACACGAGTGTTGTCTGCTGGAGAATTATTAATAATTTAGATTAAGATTCTCACATCTTGCAATTAGTTATGGACGATTAATTAATTAATATTAATAATAACATCTAACTAGGTGGCGTTGGCATCACACTATCTTTCTTCTATCTATATATAACTATGCATCCACCTCTCTCTCTCTCTCTCTCTCTCTCTCTCTCTCTCTCTCTCTCTCATAATTATATATATATATGTGTGTGTGTGTGTGTGTGTGTGTGTGTGTGTGTGTGTGTGTGTGTGTGTGTGTGTGTGTGTGTGTGTGTGTGTCGCCTTTCCTGAACTGTACCGTTACTCGCTGTACACACGTTCTGTCCAAGTCCCCGTTTGTAGTTTTCCTTGGATAAAGCTGATCAAAAGTGAATAGAAAAAACCACTGAGTTCTAAGTTTATTCATAATTCTTATTCTTTTACAACTAAAAAAAAAGTGAATGTATTTGATTTCTTTGTTCTTTTTGTAAATACAGGAAAGAAAAATGCAAATGTTATATCAATTTCCACTTGTGTTTGTGATGCATTGAATCTTTATAAATTATAAACCATTATAAATTATAGAAATGTCGTTTGAATTAATGCTAATTGATTTAATATGACTACACGCTAGTTCTTATCAACACTGTTGACTTTTATCTGCGTGAAATGATATTAGATTTAGAGTCACCTCTCGTCACAACCTTGATGTGGGAAAACACTAATTATGCCTTAGATATTTTCTATGTTATTATAATTCTATTGATTTATACAGCTATACTTAGAAGTGTGAATGCGTTTCAATTTATTAATATTTTGTACATGTAACTAAGCACACTGTATCTTATAATGAATTGGTGGATTAATGTAGAAACTGGGAGATATATATATATATATATTGTGAATGAGAGAAGATAGATAATGTCGCATTCTACAGAAGATCATTGTCGTATTTTTCACAGTAAGAAAACACTCCTGTCACAGGAAATGAGGGACAGAAATTATATTTTATTTCATTTTAAAAAACCGCTAACAAAACTAGTTGAAGTAACCCGAGTTTTGTTATTTTCGTATGTAGCATGTAACTTCCAGTAACGGTCACCTAAGATCTCTTTAGTAGACAGACGTTCGTGACGCAGTGTGTGTCAATTATCATATTGAATATATATATTAGTTTGTGAAAGATATGTATATTAAACAATGGGACAACTGCGCAATACAGTCACATGTTGTTGACGAGAGAAATGGCCAGTGCGCATTAGAATTGACCACAGAAAAGCGTGCATCACGATTACCACTATATATCCAAGGCAAAAATCATGTCACAGGACATAGCTTCTGGAAGTTTTGGAAACCTTCAGTGAAGGCTATATAAGAGGCAAAATGAAGACTTTACTCTCAATGTTGAAAACGTCGATTCGTCTGAAGCCAGTCTAACTTCACGTATGAATTATCTCATGTACAGAGATTTCATAAAGGAAAGCTGCAATAATCTCTTTCCATCCGTTTTCCATCCGTCTGATGCCATATATTGAGTAACGAGGCAAAATTACTCAGTATAACTTTTGGCAAAGTGGAAAGTTCACTGTCAAGAAAACCGATGCATGCGACGCTGGTTGTATGCAGTTAACGACACGAGGGACCAATTTGTTCTCCCCCCTGTCTGAGTTGGTTTGGCAGATCTATGCCGCTATTGAGAAGGCTAGCACCGTGATCGTCTCAGACATCCGGATTTCTACACTCAATGTAATGCGACGACACATCCCACTGGACGACTCCACCCGATAATGCTAAACGTCGTTGGCGTGTCCGTTTACAGCGACAATTATCGAGGCTGACAACAGTCAGCTAAATTTCAGATTTCTCCCCAGTGATAATCTGAAAGTGGTGCCTAGATTCTGCAGAATCTTCACCTGTAATGCGACGCCTCAATTGCGTCGTGATCTTCACTTTGAAGTGCCGCTTATAAGTGACGTGTGAGCTTACGTCGTCTCCTTGGAACTCTGACATTAATAGTGAGTAATAATTCGCACGGCTAACGCGCACATACTTAAATCTAGGACTCTAAGAATATGAACACTATTATATCGTTTGTGAAATACGAACTTTAATGTTAAAATTAATGCTTATTCTATATGTCAACTATTGTTAAAGCGGCCCCATTTGCCGCATAAGAATTGTGTAATTAATCTTTATTTTATATTTTGAATTTCATCATTTTCATCTCCCCTTATTTCCCACAGTGTATGACATTGGAAAGTTGAATGAATGATTAATCACTGTGCGAAAGAGTAGTGCCCCTTTTAAATCGGGAAATAAATAACCTGATTTAAACATCTTTCAACTCTCTTGTTATTCATAGTTTTTGAGAGGGACGAAAGAATTTGTACTATTGTTTTGCACCGTTGATCTGTTCGTCCATTTATTCACATTTATGATACACACTCACAACACACACCGCCAATAAAACGTTCCTTGGCATGACACTAATAAACTGGGCCCCACCCAAACATCAATGGTGTATGTCATGTGTGTCTATGTAACAACTTGACGCGACGTAGTACTGGCATACGTCACGCGGGCTTTTCTTGGAGGTGCACCGGAGCAGGCCAAAAATAGACTTCACCCCTTGCATCTCTAACTTCAGCTCGGGGTCATCTCATTTTTACCATTATCTTTGCTGTGCTGGCTTTGTGTGCTAACCTGCACACGTCTTTGTCTACCTCTCGCCTTTGGCTGGTCACCCTGCAATTTTTTGTGTGACCTTTGAACTTGTGATGTCTGAGATTGCAATCAGAGAGTGGCCGTGACGTCACCTTCGTGAAGCGAGCAGGACAGGAAGATATTATTTTCTCTCTGTGAGAACTGTTGCCATCTAACGAAAGCTGTTAACGTTTGCTAATTGTAGATTGTAGTAGACAATTGACAGAGAGCTTCAGGTTCAAATACTATAGAACTGTATGAGGAATCTACATTCTGTATATCTCATTCGACTATGTTCGTATGTCATTTTTGTTCGTATTTACTTCTAGTTGACATGCTATGAGGTATATATTTGTATACTTATAATAAATACTATTTCTCATTGTTTACACCCTCGCTCTTAAGATATAATTGGGTTTGAAGGGTTAGAGCATTTAGGGGCATATATGATAAAATCGGGTAGAAAGGGCCTTTTTCTTAAAGGGGTGTATACTGCTCTTTGAGAACATGTCAGGTCAGAGATAATTCATGGTAAACCACTGTACTCTAGGCAATACTTTGGAAAGGGAACAAGGAAAGACTTTATCCAGTTCTCCATCCGCAATTGAGAGGTGCATATTATCGGGAACATATAAATGATAATTCTTTCTCCCAAATGAGAAGCCCTCACATAATCACATAAATAATTTTGACTATATATAAAGAAGAAAAACCTTTTGAATAGACGGAAGGAAGGACGGACGGATGGATGGATGGATAGATAGATAGATAGATAGATAGATAGATAGATAGATAGATAGATAGATAGATAGATAGATAGATAGATAGATAGATAGATAGATAGATAGATAGATAGATAGATAGATAGATAGATAGATAGATAGATAGTGTATCTAAAAGCTTTATTGTTAGTACGCAATAATTGCAAAATAACTATTAAACCAACTTAAATCTCTATAAGTAGAAACAGGTAAATTACTTTCATTTCAAATGTGTAAATCGACTACCCATCTTGCTGTCTATGGAACACTTAAATAGTGTTATATGCCAACCTCATGTGCCACCAGTGGAACAGCAACATATAAAGGAAATAAAGACATTCAGTGAAACCTCGCTATAATGCGATAATTGGGGTCCATAAAATCGGATCGCGTTAATGAGGGGTTTTGCAATATTTTACGTTTTTTCCGAGAACATATACGCGTATTCATGTCTAATGTAAAAAGTCGGGTTATTATCGGCCGAATATTAAATGGAATGCATTATTAAGATTTATTCAAAATAATGGGCGGATAATATATTTATAGGTTATTACTTTTGTGTTAAATAGTTTTACTAATTGTTATTTGTTTTACGATAATACACATTGACCGATAATACCGCGACTGACGTTATATTATAAATAGGGTATCAACACCGTATAGTGCCATCGTGCCATGCAGTTCATCCATAATGCCTGTAATTCCATTGAAAAATCGCACACAAATTAAAATATTCAATAATTTTGTCACAAATCATTGTGTCTGAATTCAATAGAACAAAGAAAACTATTTACTTACCGTCCGATATCGTACTGTCAGCTAAGAAAGTTTTTCACGACCAGTACAAAAGCCTTTCACGCTTCCAGTTCCACTTCGTTCATTGAGTTTTCAAACTCTGGATCTCTGATTAGCTTCCGGAGTTGTGGACCATCAAAAATGCCAGCATTCAACTTCTCAATGGTCAACCCTGGAAAAGCATGGCACAAGTAAGCGAAATAGCCTCCATCCTTGTCCATAGCTTCGGTGAACTGTTTGATTAAGCCATTCTGAATTTGCAGCGGTGGGGAAAAGTATCTTGTCTCTATCCACCAGAAAGTTGCTTATGAGGTTCTTTGCTTTGCAAGGTACCAGTTCCTCCTGTACAGGACAGTCCTGCTTTGTTTAATGCTGAGCTTTGTCCCTACTATCCCATATGCACAGAAAGCACGGTACTTGGTAAACCCAGACTGTTGTCCCAACAAAATGTTTACCATCTTCAGGTCAACACAAAGTAACCATCCATGCTGATCATAACGAATTTTCTCCATAACGTACTTCACCGCTACATACTTCTCCTTCAGTGTAGTCGAGTGAGCTAGAGGTACGGACTAACAGAAGCAAACTGGTTGCCATTGTGTAGTAGAACACATTTCAGTGATCGCTTGCTGTTGTCAATAAACAATCTCCAATCTTCAGGGTTATACTGTGACACTCCTAGCCTTTGCAGGAGCTGTGTAATATCTGTACAGTACACTAGGTCTTCCTCTGTAAAGAAAAACACTGAGATACACTTGATGTCTGTTGCGGTATAGGTGATGCGATCACTGTCAGAAAGGATGTTTTTTCCCTCAATCTGGATGCCAGTTCAGCAGATGACTTTGACAAGCTGAGATCACAAACTAGATCATTTAGCTCCTTTCGAGAAAGGATTTGGAACAGCATCATCAAGAAAAAAATTAATTCTTCTTCATATTCTTCAACCCTAGAGAAATCTTCTTCAATAATGTCGATAAGTTCTCCAGGGTCAGGTACTGGAATATCATCACAATGAGCTACTGGACAACGTGCTGATTCAAGATCGGGATACTTAAGGCTGCTCCATTTTTTTTTCCTGTTAATCCCAGTCACATCAATAGCGCAGAAGTAGCTTGTCGGTTCCCTCCAAACCATAGGAATTTCAAACTTCAGACAACTCTTCTTACCCTTGGTCCAACGACGCAGATTCTCGGTGCATGTCTTGCATACCATGTGTGGCGCCCAAACTTTATCCTGTTCACAAAGTTTTATACCAAAATAAGAATGGTAAGCAATCTTTATAAAACCTGTTACTGGATTCCTGTTAATAACAACGGTCTATTCGCCGCAGATGTAACAAAATACATCAGGTTTATTTTTGAAATGTTTTCGATTCCATTTCCTTACCTAAAAAAGAAAAATATCAATTATATCAATTATTCAAAAATTAGCTTATGTAACCTCTTCATAATTATATAAAACAAATTATAATTTATTTAAAGAAATAAGAAAATATTTTTACATCATATTAATAGAAAATATCCTTACATGTAAAAAAATAATCATGTGGTAATAGATCTAAAAGTTGATCAAAAATAGATCAAACTGTTTACCTGATTAAACAAGACCGTTGTCATTTTTTGGATCCAGCACAATAAAACTGTTCTAAATCCTTCAAAAAAAACTTAGACAGCAAATTTGATGTTGCCCAGTCACGAAGACGAATTGCTGGCTTTACTCATAGATCAGTAATAAGTAACATTTCCGATAATGTTTATTTTGGCATAACACTTTAAAAATCTGGTTAAATTCTTAAATTTCGGATCTTTTTATATTAAACGTCATATGCAAACTCTTCCCAATGATAATAAACGTTTTACACACTATTTCTCGTACTCAAAAAAACTTTTCCGGTACAAGAAAAATATGCGTACATGAATTTCAAATTTCAGGAACCACGCTACGATCGTTATGTTGCTCTAAATACCTACCCCGTTTTGTTTTACTCTTTGTCACAAAACTCTGGCAGTGGATTAGATTTTGTCGCTTGTGGTTCCTTCACTGCCCCCTCCACTCGTGTTCTGTTCTGTTAATTGCGGCCAAGGTGGAGACCACCGTATAATTACAATTACACGGTATGCCTGGCAAATGCTAGTTTGAGAATATAACTAACACGCTTACAATGCATTTCTTCATAATTACTTGTAATTTGAAAGAAAGGTTTTAATTGTTATAAATAAGAATGTTTTATTAAATATGTATATAGTCTAATGGTAAGGTTTATATTATTAGTTTCTATACGTTGGTGTGTGTACAGTTTTAATCCCCTCCCCACTCATTTTACTGTCATCTGCCTTTGAGCGAAAGTAGTTAATAAAAAGAATTATATTATTTTGAAACTATTGTTTTAGAATTTTTCGAACTTTTGCATAAGTGTGAAATACTCTTACTAAATGCATTATTTACTGTACTGTTTAAGAATTAGCTTGTTAGAACAAAAGCAGTAGTTTGAACTTAAAATGCACTCGAGGAAATTGGTTTTTCGTTTACGTGCCTGAGGTGAGAGGGAAATGCAAGAAACCTCTTGAACCTATTAAGTGGCAACCTACAATGGGGGAACAGATCACACCCAGGGTCAATGAGACAGGGCTGGAGGATTTGATCGAATGAAAGAAGAGATTGATGTGCCAGTTTACATTATCATTCATTTAGTGTTTAGTTTCACTTCCTGAGACCAGGACAGTTAATTAGTGGGTTTGTTTGTGTTCAGTTGTACACATTTTTTCCTAGCCAACAGAACAGATGTGTTTTTTATTTTTTATTTTAGCCCACTAAGTGGCAATGGAGATTGTATTAAATATAAGCTTATGATTTTGTCAGACAGAAAACAGAAGACTCATGCACTCTGTGTGGCCGGCTAAGCTAAGCAGCTTGGCGTTAATGCCAGTTTAATAAATTTTCTCTCTTCATGAATTGTTTTAACATCAGATTGAAGATTCAATAACAAACCTGAAGCAGAAGTTTAAAAAACATGTAGTTTTGGTTTCAGGCAAAGAGTATCATGGCTGAGAAGGGGGCAGAGAATGATCTTCATTTTTTTTTCCATTTTTTTTTTCACGGCCGATTATGTCATCTTTTTCAGCAGACACCCCAACTTGATTTTTGAAGGGTACAAAAATAAAACAGTGAGTAATCAAATCTTTAATCTATCATTAGAAACCTCAGCGCACATAAATTTAACTATTAGTAAGTAGGGCTAAGTAGGAATTTAGGATTTCAACAATAATCTATTTTTATTCAGTTGTGGAGGAGCCATATAGCCCGAAGACTTTCATTTGCTTGATATTTTATAAATAATTTTGCGCTTTTGCTGTAGCTGATTTTATAGCAGAATTGCACAATGTTTTGCATACTCTTAATTTGCTGCTTTTTTCTTCCTTCCTTTCTTTACTTTTTCTTATTATTTTCATCTTTCATCACTTAGAAAAATTACTTTATTCTCAGAGAGCATGTTTTATGACTGAATGATTTGTGAAACAAGCAATTATAGTCACTGCATGAAAGAGAACCCCTAGTACAATAAAATATAATATATAATCATATTCATAAAAAGGTAGTAGTAACTTGTCTACTATTATTTTGAAATGGTGAGAACGATGTATGCATTGTACTGTCCAGTATTGTTGACATTCTCCACTCCACATAAAATCTCACATACAAACACGTCAGCATACGTAATCCTTGCATGCATAATAAAGAGCCAGATATGTTAATTCTTGCAGCTAATAAGATTTGTGGTATCATATGGTAACTGTATTAATTAAACAATATACAAGAGTAAGTAGCATAATTGATAATTTATTTATTTCTTCATTTAAACAATTCACAAATGTTTGCCTGCCAAATGCCGGTGGGAGAGAAAAAGAATTATTTAATTACTCGTGAATTTTATAAAGTACTTACCATTGTCCAGTGAAATTATGAACATAAACTTCTTTATTTTTGCATAACATTGCGCGAGCTCTATGTGGATTATAATCACCGGTCCATTGGATTTTGCTCCATACCAACATGCAAATACATAGCTCCTATGAAAATGCTTATCTTTCTTCAATGCAATGTGCTAGTCTTACATGCAGAGTTTAGACTTGCTCTCAATAGAAATGATCAACAAAATCGTCAAGTGAAAAATCATAATATTTCTGGCGATATGCTAATAAATCTCGTAGTCAGCCACCATAATAGATTTTTCCTTAGAGACCAGGCACGTTCATCCATGACCACTGTTTCTGTGGTAGGAAATGATTTGCCTCATTGCATAGATTACGTGGGCAGACCTTGAGTAACATAAAATATGAGAGAGCGGTATTTTTGCTTTGTTAGAGTAAAATCTGATTTCAGTCAGGCAGCTCGCACTAACGACGAAACGTGGTGTTTTCATAATGCACATGTTCAGTCTGTGATATTCAAACAATTATGTCCTATGTTCAAACGTGCACGTGTGTGGGGGGGGAGTGGATGAGGGAGATAGATAGTCAGACAGATAGATAGATAGATAGATAGATAGATAGATAGATAGATAGATAGATAGATAGATAGATAGATAGATAGATAGATAGATAGATAGATAGATAGATAGATAGATAGATAGATAGATAGATAGATAGATAGATAGATTGATTGATAGGTTTGGGTGTGTGGGTGGATGGATGAAAAAGATAAGAAAGAAAGAAAGAAAGAAAGAAAGAAAGAAAGAAAGAAAGAAAGAAAGAAAGAAAGAAAGAAAGAAAGAAAGAAAGAAAGAAAGAAAGAAAGAAAGTGTGGCAGATGTAAATTTGTCTATCCCTATTTTAATACTTAATTCCTATATAAATTGTTAAATTATCAAACTGACCTGTCCTTATGATGGTAATCTTATAAGTATCATAGTTGGAAATAAACAACCGGAGTTGAGAATATGCTAGAAATTGCTGAAGTAATGCAAACTAGTTAAGCTTGATTATTAGTTTTATTATCCAGTGATTAATGAATATGAGAACTATTCTAGCCAGTGGGCTGAGATCAAAACGTTTACCTGCTTTAGAAAATGCTATTGTGTTTGATGATCACTTGAATTTAGTATGGCAAAGAAATCCAGTCTTCAAAGGTGGCTGTTAGCTTTATGGCGAGTTAATTGATTGTTTTAGTGAGAATGGACATAGAAATATTTCGTGCATTCTTGATTTTCATTTATTATACTTCTGTTTTACGTAAAGATGTATTATGTGAGTGAACTATTATTTCTACAAATGTTTGAACTATGATGCTTACATGTAGTACGCTAACACTTGACATTGTTTCTAGTGAACCCTCTCATATTGATTGATATACTGTATTTATTATGCTATGTGCGTGCATCGGGCTAATAAATACTGTTGCAAGAAATGGTAAGTTGAGATGGAATTTAAGAAAGAATGGAGTTATAAAGTGATAAACTAGAAACTTAGTGTTTGTTCCCTGATTATATATTTAAGGGACAAGCAGCTTTCCATGTGTCATATGAATTTTTCGGTTTACTGATTACAGCTGCTATGATCACCACCACCACCCTGAAATAGATTCAGGAAGCATTTACCACAGCATGTAATGTAAAGGATACACTACACTCCGTTGTTGTATGATGGCAAAGTATGCTAACCACATAGAGCAATTTCTAGTACAAGGATTGCACTGAAAATTGCTACAATCATTGTTCTATTGACAGACCTATACGGTGGGTGAGCACCAAGTTGGCTTGAGAGAATGACAGCGAGTATCCTGCAGCAAGAGAAGAGAAAATTACATGGAACTGACTGTAATAACTGAACAATTACTTGTTTGCTTCTTGCAAAATGGCATGTGAAGAACTATTGATACAGCACCTAATTCAGGATATGTGTAAAAGCTATTATCGCTCCGCTTATCTCTAATAACTGCAGCTACCACCTGCAAACAAAAACAATCCCTGGAGCTGTTGAATCATTTAAACCTGAGATTTAGTTAAAATGACTAAAGAAAACAATTCAGTTTTTCAAAGTTACAGAATTCAGCAAAATTATCAGTCAACTTTTGAAGTTAAAGTTTCGATAAACTGTAGTAAACCAAATTATATTTTGTGTGTTTATAAAACATTGTTTATGATGACACTTGCAAATGTTTGCTTTAAATTTGTATAAATCAAATTTGTGTTCAGAATATTCTCCTGTTACGACTGAGCGTTTTAGGACAATTTCAGAAGTACTTTTTGTAATCGCAGTATGCAACTAATAATTTTTTTGAAGATAACAACATGAAAATATCATTAGAAAGCTGTGTCAAAATGAGACTTTAAAGTGAGATTTCATAACTTTGAATTGAATGGGTGGCTTTTTATCTACTTAGGTTCTATTACAAGATCTGCAAAATGGATGTATAGTTATTTCTAGAATAGTAATTAATATTGATTTTGTTAACCCATATCTTATTTTTAAAATGTGCGCATTAATTAGTAAACTTAGAACACGTAAAAATAGTGTACCATTGTTGGGTCGCTATTTGTAAGTAATGATTTCTTAATAACGTCAGAAAAATGAATGTGTTGTTTCTGTTCGCTTCTGACTTCAGTTGAAACTAACATCTCTTGGAAAAAGATTTTTCTTTATTTGTAATCTTTCATTCAGGAAGGGCTGTTTTAGATACTTGTGCGCTGAACACTAAAAATAACGCAGCTTACTGATTTCATTGCGGTGCTAGCGAACTTCACCTGCCAAGCAGGTTTTGCAAGGTGCGCCTTACGGCAATTTAGTTAAGTAGTTTTGCGGTAAAACTCCAATCGAAACTAAGCAACTATCGGACCTGTGATTTCCAAATCAATATCCAAACAATGCCTCGTCACGTCACTGTTTTAGGAAGCACGGTCGACGTTTTCTACGATATAAAATGACAAAGGCGTTCATACTGTGTAATACGTTTGTTTAAAATTGTGTATTGATTTTTGCACTATCAAGTTTACAGTGCTTTGTTTTCCTCTATGAAATTAGCGCCAAAATTTCTTCATTGTCAAGAGTCGCTTTAATAAATAGAATTGAATACCAGGAACATTCAGAATAATAACAACAGCAATGACGATGATGATGATGATGACGACGATGATGATAATAAAGATTATGATGGTGGCTGTGATGGCGGTGGTGATGATGATGACGATGATGAGATGACGACGACTGTGATGGTGGTGATGATGATGATTATATAAATGCAAACTGAATATTCTGCCTTAACAAAAATAACAAGGTATACATATTAATGTATATATGAATAAAAGGTATCTTACAGAACCAACAAAAACATTCATGCTAGGCGTCGTTGATCGGAAAAATGGTAAACACTTTAACAGATCTCTCCATTTTCAGATAAAAGGTTTTACTGATTAACCTGACACAACATTCATCGATTAGATTTAAAACTTTGATCTCACACAAGAAGGGATCATGCTTTACAGACAAGACAGCTTTTCTTATCAGAGGTCAACAATATTTTAATATGACTAATCAATGACCCAAATACTACACATTAATCTTCTGTTTTCCTCTTTTCAAAACACTAAGTGCCACAATAATTTTGTCGCGCTTAAGGTAACTTGAATGTGCTTGTTACTTACAATTCATAACTGCACATGTTGATAACATAAAATATCATCATTGCCTTCTGATTTCTCACGATTTAATGGCTCATTCTTCAAAACAAGGACGACAATTTTGAGTTTATATTCAAATAAAGCATCTAATAGGCAATTCAGATTTAATTGGAATTTTAGGAATTAGATAAACGGTATTGAAATCTAAGATTAGAAGTTAGAATTAAAGACTCGAAAGCCTTTGTTTTTCAACCAACGCTAATTGTAAGTTTTGTTTTGTTCTTGGGGCATGACTTTTATTTTCTCCATTTATTTCTGTCAATCAGTGCATTTTGTTGGACGCTTTTATCACTGTTAAGGTAACGTTGATAACATTACTTTATGTCTTGAATAAATAACGTTCTTAGTTTGTTTTCAATTAATCTCAGTGCATGCCCATAAAGGTAGTCGGTAGTTGCTAAGTAAAGCGTGATTACGCTAAACCTGCGTTGGCCACAAATAGATTGTTATATTTCCTAAGGAAAATTCAACTATGAGCTCCTAAGACTTAAGGTATAATTGTCTGTCTTGGTCTGTAGAACTAAGTTACATTATACGTTACAACTTACGCTTAATACCTTGTTGTCCCAATTTTCCAAGTCTCCTATTATTATTATTATTATTATTATTATTATTATTATTTAATTTTCTTTCAAATTTAATTTATTTATTAAGAAAAAATGTGCTATCAGGTGACGCATTTTAATTGTTAACGCACAGCTATCAGGAGTCCAGTGACGAACATAAATCAGCTTTGTATGAGAAGGAAATGAGTTATTCAAACAAATAATGGTCCTGAATCCTTCTCAGTTTAAGAGTGTGTGTGGTTCTGTGTGTGTGTGTGTGTGTGTGTGTGTGTGTGTGTGTGTGTGTGTGTGTGTGTGTGTGTGTGTGTGCTCAATTTTAGAAATTATTAAATTTACAGTACTTTTATAAAGTCACAATGAGCCAGCTTTTCAGAAAATGATGATTGATAATTGTAATTTTTTATGTATGTTGTAAAACAGTAAGCATATACACCGTTCGGTGTATGATGTTTTAATGCATGATATATGGTTGGTTGGCTGGTTGGTTGGTTGTTGAGAAGGAGAATACAGGCGATGTCGACTTAACAGAGTGCTTATTATTTTCTGATTTATAACACTTACAAATGAGGACGTAATAAATAGCTGCTTAAAAATAATCAACTAAACTTGCCAGTTGTTACAAATACTTTAAAGTAAACTCATTCAAATGTAAATTACAATACAAAGCATATAAAGAAAAAGTATAAAAATAGTTCATAAACATTTAACACTGAATCTATCACAAAAAGACTGGAATTGCAATGAAAATGATCTTTGCGAGTAATCTTTAGTATGTTTGATGGTATGTGGCGACTGCTGCCTGCCTTTTGTATCCATATGTGCGTCTCCAATAGAGTCATTATCTTCTGTAGTCTCTTTTTCAGACTGAAATTATCAGTTTGAGGACTAGTGGCCTTTCCTGGAGTCTATGATTCAGTGTTTTTACCAGCAAAGACTGACACACTGTATGGTCTGACCATCTGACGATAAAAGCTGATCATATCGTTTAACTACTACTCCTACACACCAATTACGTCGGGGTGAGTTGTTGACCCATTTAATGAAATAGACAACTAAACACAATATTTCACGAACCCACATTCAGATAACTATAGTTTACACACACACACACACTCTCTCTCTCTCTCTCTCTCTCTCTCTCTCTCTCTCTCTCTCTCTCTCTCTCTCTCTCTCTCTCTCTCTCTCTCTCTCTCTCTCTCTCTCTCTCTCTCTCTCTCTCTCTCTCTTCATATATATACGATTACACAATTGCATAGATGTCACTAGACTGGACTGTCCAACCTTTGATCAATACTCTAATGGCTATTTTGTATTTTTACTTACAAAAAGTCTCCAAAAACGAGAATAACAAACAGCTAATTAAATTCAAGAAATTAATAAATTAAGAAAAAATATATTAATTAATTATCATGGGTGCTATTTGCGTTTTGGGTCTTACACAATGCAATAGATATCTAGTACAAGCAATTTAAGCTTCGTTTAAAACACGACCTCTGTGCCAACGAGTACATGGCACCTGACAGATATAACATCGCGGTAGCTTTGTGGAACTCTGTAGTAATTTAAAGCATTTCTTACTTTCTCACTGGTATTTCTATTGGAATGTATTTCTTTCGAGACTTGATAGTGTTCATTGCGCACTCTGTAATTCCATAACATTATATAGCATGGGTGATTTTTTATTTTCTTGTGTCTATTAAATTGTGTACAAAGTTGATGTACAGGTACTTTTTTATTATTAATTTATATTGTTTTTGTTAACGCTGCTTTTATAATCGTAATGAACACATTAGTAGATATGATTGTCAGGTCGCCTTCTGTGTTAAAATATTTTTTTCTCGTGTTCCTAGAAACATAGAAGTATTGCTGCTCTTGGCTTCTGTCTTGAATTAAGCTAACACCTATTGACAACGAAGTCATCTTTATTGACCGACACTACATAAAAGGAACTCTACAACGCACACAATTACCTTAACACAAAACCATGTTTACTAACTCTACAACGCATAAAATTACCTTTACATAAACTGCAAAAATTACAGAATCACCTTTATTTTCAGAACCAAACACAAAATCACCTTTGTTTACATTATACATGTACAACACGAAATCGCCTTTACTAACACTACAAAACGTAAAGTCATATTTTTAAAATAAAAACAATTTAGGATGTACATTTTCAACAAAAAAAGTGAGTGTTCATTGTTTAGAAACATTGAAAAATAGTCACCACAATAGGCAACAACTCCATCAACTTATACGATTATAAGAGTTATTTCCCTTTTCTTTATGATTTATGTAATGTAACGGCAATTTCAACTGATTTTAGCTACATTAACCAAAAATGGTAAATAATTCAATATAAAATAAAATGGAAATTAAATTTGTATTATATAGATATAAAGGAATAAGTGCATGGTATAAATATAAACGCAGACGAGGAAGAAATAAAGACATTAGAGAGGTGTATAGACACGTAGTTTGTGCGTAAACATACACACTTTTCTATATATACATGTGTCTCTGTGTGTGTATGCAAGTATATGTAGGTATATAGATAATATATATATATAGATCGGAAGGTAGGTCAGTAAAGAGAGGAGAGAGGGGGAGAGGGCGAGAGGGGGGGAGACAGTAGGAGATAGAGGGGTAAAGAGAGGGAGAGGGGAGAGAGTGGGGATCAAAATATCCATTATAGAACAAAGTAAAGGTAGCTAATTGCAGAAAGATTTGCATAGTGGTAGTGAAGTTTGGCTGGGAGGTGGAGGCTGAAACTATTCACGATCTTCCAACTTCAAATTTTGCTACAACTTTACCAAACTTCAAGAATGCAAGATATGGCACGACATGAAAAATTCAGTTCACCAAGGTCATCGATTCCTACTTATTTATCATGAAGCAGGATATGTGGTGTATATAGTCTTCTGTGACTAACTTGAAATTATGTTACTTCTCCTTTGACTTTCCTTTTTAAAAATAAATACCAAAGTTTACATTTTCTTCTCTCTTCAGTGCCTGATACTGATATATATATATATATATATAATTATTGGCTCAAACAGAGTGTGATAAATAAATTGTCAAAATGTTAATTAGTAATAACAGATTTTATTTATTTACTATATATGATAATAACTGATTATGTAAATATTGGAGTTTTGTTATAATTGTTGATTTGACATGCTTAAATGAACGGAATTGAATGTTTCTGGAAGAAAGAGAAAGAAACCAGAAAAAGATTCATCGAATGAGAGAAAGATATTAATGTTTGAAGTCAGCATGTAGGCCTAAAATGTTTTCACTTGAACAAATGAACTAAGAGCCAGTGAAGTATTGATAACCTAAATAAATATGATAAAGGGACATAACCGACACATCATTCGGTGTGGAAGACGAATACAGGAAGTGCACAGGTTAGTGTGAAAATTGGTCAAACAAGAGCCTATTTGTCAAAAGTATACATAAGATTGATCAGTTCAACTTGTAGCCTGCGATGAGGGCGTGATTAGACATCAACAGAATACTTGGTAGAGAAATTACTTGTTATTCTAAAAGTTTATAAGCTCACCAATGGACAAAACATGAGTATTTAGAGCCTGACGTCACAGACAAAAGACAGAGAGACGAAAGAGGAGACTGAAAAATCCTTAGAAGGCACAGTATGCAATCATATATGTGGAAGGTTGAAAATCATTACTCTATTTTAAAAAATTTATTTGAGTAAAGCATGTGAAGAGTGGAGAGTTTTATCATGTCAGATATTATAATAAATTAAATTACTTTCAAGAATTACCTGAGTAATTTCATTAATTAAAAGGGGCGTACAAATAAAAGAGAAACTTTCGATGGAGCTTCGTTATGTTTTGCAGAGTTCCACGATCAATTTTTATTTACATATATTTTGTATGTGAGTTGTGTGGATTAAAGGTTTTGACCTTATGTTATCATACTTAGTCACTGATTATTCTATCGTTACAAAATAAAAGACAATTTAATTCAGCGTATATTTCAGTTCATTCTATTACCTATCAGCACTTAGGTAGATGTGTTTTAATGTGAATGGCGGCGAGATTCTGTACCTACCAATATACCTGAGTGTGAATGTCAAAGTAATATATCAGTCAATATATATGAGTGTGAATGTGGCCAGCAGTAGATCTATCAATATGCCTGAGTGTGAATGTGCAAAGTCAAAAAATATGAGTGTGAATATGGCGAACAGAAGATCTATCAATATGCCTGAGTTTGAATGTGCAAAGTAATATATCAGTCAATATATCTGATTGTGAATATGGCCAGCAGTAGATCTGAGTGTGAATAATGGTCAGAGGTTGAAGTGTCAAAAATCTGAGTGTGAATGTTGGCAAGCTGTAGATCTGTCAATATATCTGAGTGTGAATACGGCCAGAGGTTCATGTGTCAATATATCTGAGTGTGAATTTTAGGCGAGGAGTAGATCTATCAATATATCTGAGCGTGAATGTAGGCGAGCAGTAGATATGTCAATATATGTAAGTGTGAATGTGAACAACAGTAGATTTGTCAATATATCCGAGTGTTGATGTGGACAGCAGTATGTCTGTCAATATATCTGAGTGAATTTGGGTGAACAATAGATCTGTCAATTTATCTGAGTGTGTGACGCCAACGCCACTTAGTTATTGGATATTATTATTATTCATTTATTTATCATCCAAAACTAATTACAAGGTATGAGAATCATAATTTGTTTATTAATGATCAATTTTTAGTTTCGATTATCATTCCAATTTCAATTATGATTCTATTCTGTGAGTGTATTATTCCTTGGAGTAAGTGTAGGTGTTTAAAGTGCAGGATGGAACTCAGGTTCGGCACAAAAAAAGGGAGACTACTCTTCACCGACCAATTTGTTGTGCAAAAGTCAAGAAGCACAGTGACATAGCACTTCTGCCACAGAAGTGCCAGTTAATTAGTAATTCTGTTACAGTGAGTTCTTGACTGTGTAAGTAATAGCAGGCGATAGAAACAGACTTAACTGTTGACAAACATAACAGACGACGGCTAATGAGATTAGCCGGATTCAAAGATATGTTAGATCATTACTGATTCGTAATGAGATTTGTGTTGGTATTATCTGTTGTGTAGTGATAAGGTTTTATTTTGAACTTATCTTATTCTTGAATTTATTATTTTATAGTATTGAAGCGCAGTGTAATATATTGATGTATTTGTAATTTTCTTACAGTGTTCTAAATGTTTCGGGAATATATATATAAATGTTGCCAGTCGTTTCAAATACTTACTATGCTAATTCTCTCCCTTTGTATAGGTATACCATACGCCAAAGCAACACCAGATACTAGAAGGTGTAATAAACATGATCACAGAATTCGAATTTGGAAGAAGAGAAACAAAACGACAAAAAGAGTACTTTTATCTTAAGACTAAAATATATAGTCTAGTACAACCTATTGTCTTTCCAATAAAAAGTCTGCTCGCAGGGAAATGATTTTGATGGAATCAAGAAATAAATGTAACAATTTATATAACAATTAGGTTTAGAAATAGGGATAGGCAAATCTATTCTGCCTCAGATAGATAGATAGATAGACAGACAGACAGACATAGATAGATAGATAGATAGATAGATAGATAGATAGATAGATAGATAGATAGATAGATAGATAGATAGATAGATAGATAGATAGATAGATAGATAGATAGATAGATATTGTGGGACTATCTAATGTGCGGGAATACAGTGAAAAAGATGACGAACAATCCTGGTAATCCATGCCATTAAGTACAGAATGCACAGACGCCAAGCGTGTTAATTTTTAGAAAAACACCATGCCGGCAAATATTGAATTTAATTAATTGAATATCGTCAAATAAAACTGTATTCTTGTGGATAATTGTGTTTAAATAAAGATTGCTTATTTCATAAAATAATTAGTGAATGCTTTTTAGTAACAAATGATATGTTAAGTCGAAAACCTTATATAGCTAATGTCTTAACAAAGCAGATATAAGCTAAATTTTGAAAAATTTATATTATAGTTTTTAATGAGTCTAAATAGATTATCCCCCCTATCTTTCTGAGTATTTTAGAGTAATATGTTCAGGGTAGTTTTTGTTCTTTTGGTGTATGGAAGTACAGCTAATGGGATGCATCTTATCTATTGCAAGTAAAAATAAATTTTTGTGATTTTCTTAGAATATAAACTGTGTTCAGCTTAAAGATAAGTTCTGTAAAATATTGTGGTTTTAAACATTTTATCAGTGCTTTAATATCTTGACTGAAATTGAAAAGAAGAACACAGTTTTCCTTTTGAAAGCATCAATAAATTACATTCAAATTTACTCAAAATCAATTGTCTGTAGCTTAAAAGAAATGGAAACAATAGTTGTAGCAATTTCTCCTTTTCTTTCGTAACAATTGGCTCTAGGGTTAAATCAAATTAATATAAGACTTAAAATTATGACAATTACAAACTATCTAATAAAGTGCCTTTAGACTAGACTAGTTAGATGGGATAATGAATAAATATGGAATATCAAAATGATGGTGAAAGTTAAATATCCCTGATAATAAGATAATGCAGTAATGTGTTATATGCAGACAAACAGCCTGGTCAACACACAATGTAAACACAACTGAGGGACAGTGAGAGAATGTAATATAAACATTGTATTCGAACAACTTCAAAGTGATATAATGATTCATTTATGTGTTTTGATATTTTCTGCATTGAGACTGGAAATTCTAATTGTCTTTGCTTCACCCTGACATATTTTTAAACCATTTAAAGGGAATTTATAGTTGTATAGTCGTACAGGGAAGATCATTTGAAAATATCTTCTTCCTTGTTAGTAAAACAAAATTACAATGGAATTTCGCTTTCGTGATGACAATTATTTACCAAACAAAACCACAATGCTCAATACGGGGAAATGTCTTTACTTGTGTATTTTTTCTCGCATTAGTATTTAAACAAGGGTTGCTTTTCACGATTGACGTAATTATCAAGGCCGACAGGTGCGCCATTTAGAAATGAAGTGAAACATTAAACAAAGTGCATTTTTGTTTGCTCAAAGTCACGTTCAAGCGACGATGTGTTTCCTCGTGGGTTTGCATTCTCTGTTTCCGGTGATTTACGTATTACGAGATGACTTTGTGTTTGCACTCGCTACATTCCGGAAATATTGCTTATCGCAGTGACAGTGAAAGAAAGATTTTAATACCTCTAAGGAAATGAACGCTTTCTTTTTAAGAAATTATTCATTTTGTGCACTTTCATTTTCTGAATGCTTTTAGGCTAACGACTCCGCTTGAAAAAACCTCAGACAATAATTGTTATTTGAATTATTTCGAATTATTTATTATCCTTGAACTTCACATATGTTGCGTTGCGTTGGATGTAAGGGGGGTGAACTCTATATGCATATAATTCAAGCATTTCATTTAGTGTAATAATCATATTGTGACGCCAATGCCACTTAGTTAATGAAAGTGATTATTATTATTTATTAATCTTTCATAACTAATTACAAGTGATGAGAGTCTTTATTTTATTTCATTAATGATCCTCCAGCAGTCACGATTCGTCTCTCTCACTTAGAGGATATATGGGCGCTGTAAACTCTTCCACAGCAATAAAGATAAACGTCCACGGTTACATAATCTCTCTGTAGGTTGAAAACGTCTTACTAAAGGAAAAGACAAATCCGTCTTTATGTTTAGCATCCACCCACTTTCTTCTCCAACATAAGATTATCAATAAGCATAAGAAGGTCAATAAATTTAACAAAATTTTATTAAATCAACAATCTAATATAAATATGACAAATACAATGAAATAGATTACTTGACATCAATATTTCCATGAACTCATGTTCAGATAATTTTATGATTACAGTCTTATGCATAAACTACAACTAAACAATAGAGTCATTACAAATCACAGGATAGACTTATCAGAGAACAGAAATGGAGATATTAGAGATAAGCAATAATAGTCTTAATAATAATAATAATAATAACCTGATTCAGCACTGTCTTAACAGTCCTTCATGCACTTTGCCACAGTGTCACAAATTACAGTTCAGTTCACTTTCTGAATTTCACGTTGAAACAGAATTTGCCGCTCATTCTCCCAAAGTCAACCTGGAGCTTTTCTGCCTTATCAGTTTGTTCAAGCAAAAAAGTAATTGTCGTAATTTCTAGTACTTGTCTCTGTAAATGGTTTCAGATCTACCTGTACACATTTTGTTGTGTTCCGAGTGGTATTTGCTAAAGTGATATATGATGCTATTTGTTTGGGGAGATGGGATTGTTTTTGTAGATCAATGATGATTTGGGTTATGGTGTGTGGTAGTCTGCATATTATTTGAATTGGTATTTTGTCATTGCCCGTTAGTTTGTTTTGCTTTTAATTGTGCTTGACTTCAGCTACTGTGATCGGTACATTAATCTTTGCAGTTAGATTGTACTGTTTTCTGTGCTATTTTTAGGATTTCTAATCATCGACGATCAGTGGTTGAAACTGGGTGGTTTTCTTTGCATTTGTTTTGATAGCGCTGTCCTGGAATTGTTTTGTGAGTGTTTGTAGTTTCTCTTGATCTGCGATAGCTAGTGTACTTGGTTTGGTGGAACTTTGTAAAGACGAGATTGATTGTTTATTGGATGTCTTTTTTATCATTAACTTAATTGTGTCCTTATCGTTATGTTACAAAATGTAGGCCATGCTCTTTTCCTGTCATTTTGAATTTGCTATTGTACTGGTGGCAATGTGAAACCACAAACGACATAATTAGATCTTTATTAACTTTGCTGGCCTAGTCAATATACGCACTGATGAAGATTGAAGGAATTCAGCTCGTCGTGTCACCTTTAAAGGCATTCATCAGGTGAAAATATTCTGTCTCTATGACGACATGTCCATTTCCTACTCATTTCTATAAATCTCTTTGTATCTCTGTGTCATTTTCATTAGAACTGGAAAACAAACTCTGAACTGTGTGACCTTTAGGATCGTTAAAAAAACGAAAGAGAACTGTGAAAAAAAAAAATTTTCGCATAATACGCTATGCACAAGCAACAGAAAATTGCTGAACTGCTTAACATTTCAGATTTAATTTAATTAAGAGGATTATGGCTGTGTGTGAATGTCATATAATTGTGCACATTATTTTTTTCTTTGTGACTATTTTTATACCTATTTGTACTACTGGGATTTGTGTAATTAGAAAACCGGCTTCATATGTTAAATTTCAATTTGTTTATTTACTTTTATTAATTAAATTAATTATATTTTATGAACACTCACACTTTTCAATTAATAAGGAGAGCCTCATTGGAAGGGGAGGGGGGCAAATCTTTGTTTGGTTGTGAGTCGAACAATAGCATAACTTAATTAAGTGAGTATCCTACCAAGATAATGAGAAGTCTTAAAGACAAATTCATATAGACAAAAGTGTTGATTACAGGCGCATGAATTAACATTGGGAATTTGATCTGGTAATACTCAATGCCGCTAAATGTTATTTTTAATCTTCAGGTGAATGTTACTCTTAACTTCATTTGAGGCATTGAAGTACGATCGAGATTTCCATCCGCATTTTATGAAGTCCTTTACGATCGAGATTTCCATCCGCATTTTATAAAGTCCTTTACGATCGAGATTTCCATCCGCATTTTATAAAGTCCTTTATGATCGAGATTTCCATCCGCATTTTATGAAGTCCTTTACGATCGAGTGAGTTTATACAGATTAATTAGTAGAATTATCCATCTATTAATCCTGCGTATCACAGTATGAACTGCTAATTGTCTGATGTGTTACTTTCTAACGTTCATTGATGGGACTGGCTCTATGTTTCCTGGGTGCACGATTTCCTACATTTTTGTTTCTTCTAGACTTTGATTTTCTTAGGCGTAGGTGTTCTCTGTGTGATTAGTAATGAGTGGAAAGATTTTGTTGGCTGCACTTTTTGATTTTATTGCTTTTGGCATCTTCGTTAATTAAAGAGTGAAATGGGGTTACAGTGAGTAGTCAGTGTATTCCAATTACTTTTTGGGTGGTGTAATGTTAGGGTTTGACTTACTGTCGTGCGGTTACCATCATGCATTCGCCCAGGCTAATTGTTCGCCAGATTTAGAATGTATTGTCCGCTGGTTGGAGTGAGGGGTGGGTGGGTGCTATAAAAGTTGGGTCATCGTTGTTTGCCCAGTTTTTTTGTCACTGTGTGTTTGGTTTTCCTTCCTTCTGTAAGTTATGGAGTACATTAAAATTGCCTATAATTAAGGGGTTGTAATACACGTTTATTCTGCCTAATGTTTTATGGTGTAAAGTGTTTTGTGGAGAGTAAATATTCATTGTGTGTATTTGCAATGCATGATAAGTGAGTGCTGTGGTTTGGTGTGTGTCAGTATTGTTGATTTCGATGTAGTTTGTGGTTTTTTAATGCGTACTGCATGTCCAGTTGGTTTTCCATTTCTTGATGCCCTCCCCTCCCCCCTTCCCTTGTAGTTTTTGGCTAGTTGGGTATGTCGATTACCTTGTTTGGAGTTTGTGTTTCTTGTACGCAAATGGTATCAGAATAGTATCCTTCGATCAGTGCATATAGTTGAATCTGTGTGTGTTTAAGCTTATGACAGTCTTGAAGATTATGTTTAGCCTATTGTTTGAATTAGTGGATTTGTAGATCTTTGTGGTGGAAGTCTTTCGAAAGATTGAGGCTGAGAGAGGATTATGAATCTCTACTAGGTGTGTGAAGGACGACGACTTTAGAATTTGGGGTAAGGGGGCAGGGATGGGGAAGAATGTTATATTTGACACGTTTCTTTGTCTGCAGAGGGATTAGGGATAGGGGGTACAGGTGGGAGAGGGGAGAAGATAGCGATTGGACTAAGGGTTGGAGTGTCAAGAGTAGGAGTGGGGACGAGCTGAGTTTAAGACTAGGGGAAGGGTTTAGTGTTGGGGGTCAGGATAGCTGGGGTTCTATATTTGCTTAGGGGACTTGGAATGGTAGGGTGAGGGGAATCTTCCAGGGTGACGTGGTTGGGTTGTATGACACCCCTGGGCACAATTCACTCGTTATTATTATTTATTAACTAATTGCAAGTGATCGAGAATCTTAAATTATAGTTATTAATAATTCCCCCTTTAGAGCAACATGTCTCTCAATTGGCAGATTATAAGGGTGTCGTAAAATTATACTCACACACAATAAAAAGATAAACGTTTTACTGTGACATATTTTTCTATATGTAGAGACCTCTTACTACTAAAGGAGTAATAAAATTTATTATTATTTAACAAGCCCACATCGACCCACTGTTACTCCAATATAAGGTTTTAATATATGTGCAAGAAGGTTAATATGTTTAATAAAAAATTATTAAATTATCAATCAAATACACAACATATAAATATAATTAATCAAATGAGTTTTGACATTTATATAACAGCACAACAATGTTTGATTAATTCTAGACACTCGTTCAATTTATCCTTTGAGTTCACAGATATAATTCATCATAGAGATGAGAGTAGAGTTTCAAAGTGATAATTATAATCAATCTACATAACCTTGTCAAAGATATCAGCTGTCGATTGCACGCGTTCACAATCATGTAGTTTGTAACAAGTCACTTCCTTTCTTATTTACATGATGGTCAAACGTACCCCTTCTAGGCACAGTACACAACTGTTCCAGTAATCTTTATGTGTTCACAATGCACACTGCGGAGAATCGTCCAGAGCTTCTGAATTCTCAAGATCAAACTCAAGCCTCAATTTTCGCCATTTTTTGCTCTCACATGGAATTCACAGGAATCAACTTACAGCAACACATTTAGTGATAAGTTCAATGATAATGCTGGATATACACACCAATGTGATCCAGTAGAGTACAGTAGTCTGAAGAGGGTACAATACTACAAAATACAAAAGGTGCGCTCCTTTCTGAAAAAGTCAAATTAAGGCAGCACTATATTTCAGGCATATTTCATCTCTAAACTCCTTTCTCTCTCACACACATTCTCAACTTACAAATCCTGCAATGATATTCATAAGCCTGGTACACACACAGCATAAAAAATATAACATTGATCAAATTTCACAAATATAAAGTACAAATTAATCAAACTAGTGAACATAGAAATAATGTTTCAATTACATAAAACATTCTCCAATTCAAATTATAGATCAATAGCAAACATGCACGAAATATTTTGAAATCCATTCTTTCTTTATCAGTCAGTTAATTATCCATAAGCTAACGATTGCCTTTATGATCAGACTTGATTTATGTCAAAATCAAAGTGATCAGAATATAGAACTTCTTCAACAAAGTAACTTTCACTTCATCCTCATTGGATGAAGTTGTTATGAGCAAGTGAGGCTATTGGTCAGAAAAACTATTCATCTGCTTGGAACTGGTTTAGATTGCATCAGCAAGTTCTGGCATATTCTCCACCTGAGTTGTTTACTAAAAATCTGTCGCCCACTAAATATATCATAAGCAGTGCCCATGGTCATATCACGTTAACATTGGCAACAACATATAATTATTAATTTTAGAAATAAGGATAGGCAATTTTACTCTGCCACAGGTGTGTGTGTGTGTGTGTTTTCCTCTCGTGCTAAAAATGTTTAATGATTGTTGTTAAATTTATGCTGTGTGTTGTGTGTGTGTGTGTGATTGGCATCAGTTTTTATTATAATTTGTGCCTGATAGGGCAGTTTTCGCGAGTGTGGGTGTTGGGTAGTAATGGCATACTGTTTCTTCCATGCACTCAGGTAAGAGGTGGCGTAATTTCTGACAATTGATAATTGTTAATAAATATTAGTGGTGTTGTTTGTATGATGTGATGTTTGTATAATGTGTTGTTTGTATGATGTGTTGTTTGTATAATGTGTTGTTTGTATGATGTGATGTTTGTTAAAGACGCTTTGAAGGAGAGAGAAGCTGACAGTGTGAATAGCAAAGAGTGTTGTGAGAACTAAGTTCATAAACACGTTTTTTTCATTCGAATTGTTTATTTTTCATGTGAGTCAAGGTCCTGTCAGTTTGGAGATTAAAGGTGTGGAATGTTGGCTATAGTGATAGAGTGGTTTGGAGGTGTGTGTGTGTGTGTGTGTGTGTGTGTGTGTGTGTGTGTGTGAAAGAATGAAGGGTAAATAGTTGCATTTAGACTTGCTTTAGTTTTGGCAATCGGTAAGGCTATCTGTTTTTGTTGAGTTTGTTTTTCAAACTGTGATACAATTTTTATGTACTTGTAAAATGAATTATGTGTTATATTTTGTCTACGATTTGCAGCTGTTTTTCTAAGCTGTATGTGTGTCTGGGTGAATGTTTAGGAGTGGGATGGAGTGAAAGTGATTGTTTTTGCGCTATTTGCCCTGATGGGTGAGTGTAGGTGAAAGGTCTTTGTGTTCGAGTGTGCTGGAGTAAGTGGTAAGTATGGGTGAAGTGACAGGGGTACTAAGAGACTTCCTTGGTTTTCCTTTACTTTCGTTGTAATTCGTTGGTCCCATTGATACAATGTTGCCGAGACACATTTAGCTTTACCTGCCAAACCAACCAATTGGAAAACCCGAAATTAAAATGTTCCATCGCGGACATTTTGGGTATTAGATTACTTATTAGTTGGTCTTGTTACCATAATATACATTCATCACTAAACCTTTAAAGCAACTAACGTTTTCTACGATTGTGCATGAAGACATTTTCTATCATCCTAGAGAAAAAAAACTGTAAGTACACAGTTATGATAACAAGTTTCAAACAACTGTCTGGTTTGAGTAGTTACAAAAATTAAGTATGAATGGATTTTTTCGTTCTTACCATCACTACTAAATTATATCAACTAAGATATAATTCAACAGCTGCAACATTATTCTATGAAAACTAATTTAACTTATTAATTCTACATGTGTTAACAAATCTATGCATTTTACTTATTATGGAGTTTAAATGTGAAAACATGTAACCTTATTCATATCATATATGTAATTAATATTTTTGTGCAGATTTCGTTTGGAGTTTAAGGTGAAAAGTTTGAGTGCGAACTTGACTGTACCTGTCTCATTAATGACATTATTGATATTAAGGGATTTTATTGACATTTATTTTTAAAGGTGGACAAGGGTTGATATAAACAAAGTAAACCAAACGAGTTATGAAAATAAAGACTGGAGTCGTAGGCTAAATAATAAATGAAGCAATAATAAAACTTTATAGCAGCCAGCCATCAGTTCAAAATGAGAACTCGTAATAAGTTTATCAGTCATGTATTCAGATACCTGTTTCATATCATCACTCCTGAACTGTAATTCATTCCGTCTTGATATGTAAAAGCATTAGTGTATAGGTTTCTTGTAGAACACCAGGACAAATGATATTTTTCAAAGGACAAATGATATTCTCTGATATTTTGTGAAGATATATCTATAGATAATACGTCCAGTTCGTATACTCAGTTTGAGTGTGCTCAGGCATCATTGTAATTGGTTCAACTGAGCAAGCTTGGAGAAACTTACCATGACATTGATTTTCCAAGAACAGTTTTTACCAGGAAAAAGCCTGAAAGTCTCGGTACGAGTTTATTCCTAGTCCTTTAATTAGCTACGTCATTTCCAACGTCAGACAAAACGTCACACAAGAAAATCTGGTGCACGTGATATGTGTATCTTCGTTCGTTTCTATACAAGGAAATAGTTTTGTTCTGGGGTAGAGTTTACCGCTTAGCTTGGGACAGTAATGTAATGCTAAGTAAGTAAGTAATGCGGAAATGTAAGGACAAAATAACACAGCAGCAAGGAAAGAAATATAAAATTAAGAAGAAACAAGAGTACGAAATAAACAACGTGTCGAGTTGGATTTTAATTATTTCTACTTTACATTCTATATTCATGGACTGTGTCAAACTGATGACCCACATGTTTTAATAAAATTGATTCAAAATGTGCACCCACATCAAATGAAGGATAAAGTAATTTTGTTTTATGGACTAAACGTATGTGTGTGTTTGTGTGTGTATCTGTGTGTGTGTATCTGTGTGTGTGTGTGTGTGTGTGTATGTGAATATGCTTTTTACTCACTGTGTAGTTCTGAATTAATACCTAAACTGTTACTATTTTCTCAAGCACTATTAAGTGTCAAAGGCATACAATTCATATTCAAGATTTAACCTCTCGATTTCAGGATGAAATACCAATTTACCCACAGCATTTAGCATATTATACTCAAGGTGCATATCATGATCTAAAATTAATTATTTTATTATTTAAGCTAAATTTTGCTCTGAATTTTCAAATACTCTCTTTAATTCTATTTATACAGCAAAGGAATACCAAGAAGAAAATGCCAAAGTTTTGTTTTGCCTTGTTAGTCTTGTAATTTATTTCTCACGTATAAAAAAAAAACCCTTGAAAATTAGATTTAAAAATCTAATTATTCTTTAAGGATATGTTACTTTTATTCACAAAAAACTACATTAAAAGACTTGCCATTACGTGCGTCCCGTGAACTAAGTAAAGCTTAGCAAAACTAAGTTAAAGGTCACAGGTCAAGCTGTTTTCTAGAAGCCTTTTTCCGGTATGCGAAGGTGATATTAGGCATTCGGCTAATGTCTATATCTCCGTTACGTTGAGGAATTTATCATCATTATGACACTGATGTTGAGATGTTTTAATGTTTTTCAGCGTTGAAAAGGAAGGTGGATACACTTACTATAATATGAGACATACATATGATGCTGATTTTAATTTCTTATTTAATTTATTCACAAGGACGTGACGTATGTTTCGCCGTCACAGAACATTTTATTTACCGATTGCATTCAATTATTCTCCTAAATAATGTAAGTGGTGACTGACAAAGTTCGAGTCTTGATTTTCTGAGTACTGTCTGTGCAGTATCTGGAAAAGATATTTTGTATTGGAAATATATTACTATTAGGTGTAAGCATGAACAGAGTGAACAGATGGTTATTGACTAGAATGTTTCTAACAGTAAATAATGAAATAAAATTATTTATATAAATTTCAGCATAACATTTACAGCAACTATTGATTATCTACAACAGTTATTGTTTTGTCTTATAAAACCATCAGTACTTAGTACCATCACCCTATGAAAAATTAAGTCTACGTTTTATGTTTTGTTAGTTATTACAGTAAAAATGAGCTTGAAAAGAGAGGAAAACTATAAAATAAAGGTCCTACGAAGCGTGAATTGTCATCAGCATAATCTATAAATTTAAAGCGTGAGTATATGACTTTTTGTTTGCTGGTTCGTTTTCTTCTCAATTCACATAATCTCTCTCTCTCTCTCTCTCTCTCTCTCTCTCTCTCTCTCTCTCTCTCTCTCTCTCACACACACACACACACACACACACACACACACACAGGGATATTAGTAAAGAGTTACTTAGATTTACGTCCCTGATCAAACATCTTAGAATGCTATTGGTTACCATGTTCCCACTAAGTTTTAAGTTTTATACCTCTTTCAGCCAGTTGCTATAGATAAAGATAGTAATCTTGTACTTTGATCATTGTTGCTGACTGTTTGGCTAGAGAACATATTCCAGTATTCCAGGAACATAAAGAATCGATAGTGAATGTGACTTTGAGTTGCCGAAAGTTCTATGTACTGGACTATCGTGCAAGAGACTTGTGTTCAATATGTTCCTAGCTGCATAACATTTTTAAATGAACTAGCATATTAAACTAATAATAAAGCAATTTCTTTCTTACACTTTCAGGACAACTTCTTCATCATGTTTATAGTGCAGTGATATTTGTGAAAACGATTCCCTTTTATATTTCTGTTTATCTCACAGCTACTTCATTGCATTTGTTTTATTTTCACAAATAGCAATTAAATATGCACATACTCAAAATGCTTTGCTTTAACACTAAACAATGCCATTTTTTATATTCTACATTTGCTTTAATGTCCTGAATAATTTTTCGATACAAATAATATTTTATAATGATGTTAAAGTTTGTAGAATGGCAAATATAATGTCAACATGAACACTGCTGGTACGTGAAGCAAATATAACACTGGAATACGACAATTTAAGTGTGCTTCTAGAATTAAATATATTCTTATCTTTAAGTGAAAATATTCTCTATATTCCTTATTGAGAATATTGTTTCCATTTTCTTACCCAAATAATATGTTGCACAATAAATTCAGTCTTTAAAAGATTATTTTAAAACTCACATCTTCTCATAGTATATTAAATGTAGTAGAATTTTTCTTCTTAATAATGCTGCATAATTAAAATGTATGTACCAAACCCAGAACTAAATTAATAAACGGAACTGTAGAAGTGTCTAACTCTAAAGATCTGCAATATAGTGCAAACATTTTAGAAATAAGGAATAATGGATTAGCTACGAATTTAATCAATCAAAGAGAAAAGAGAGCAATGAAATAATATAAATAATATACATACAAATAAACTTTAAGGCCAGCATTACATAGTATAATAAACAACATTTACTCCACTATGCACTTTATTACTTATATAATTAACTGGTATAATAACATAAATTGTTAGGACAATTGTATAATAAGCTTTGGCATCAAACATACTTATATTACAATTGTAATATTTTGGCTTGGTATCATTAAATTATTATAATTATCTCTGTAGTATATGTAATAAGGCCTTTTGACTTTGAAATTTACAATTCTAGAGGCTGAAAGAATTTTTTAAAACGAAAGAAGAAATATTAGAAAGATAGTACAGAAATTACTTTACTCACAAAAATATAATCTCATATGCAATTAGTTAGTATGTGTTTCAAAATAAAGTTATTTGGAACAACTTTCATTATTATAAATAAAGTTATATCACTAAATATAAAACTTAAATAAAAGAAATTAAAAAAACTCAAAAAAAACAAGTATTTCTAAGATATATAAATTGTATGAAATGACAAAACTCTAATCATGTATGTACGTTTGAATGATTTTGCATATATGAATGAGTCTGTATGTCTGTACGTCTGTATCTCTGTGTAATATATTTCTGTTTATTTAAGTATATGTGCATGACTGGATTGTTGGATGTGTGCATTTGACAGCTATGGGCAAAAAAACCACGATTTTCTCAAACAGCAATCATTCCATTTTCTAAGTAAATGTAAATTAAGTATGACATAATTAAACTGCCTCTGTGCCACAAACCTATCACATTCACCTGTTTTCAATTTCATTTCTAATTTTAAAATTTCAGAAAGAGCAATACTTTTATTGGCTTGCAATGGTAATATTTTGATCTGAATGCGAAAAATAAAATGGACTTATGTATCCCATATTATCCCATATTCTTCTTTTTCTTCTCTGGCAGTAGTGATGTCTGCGTAGTAGCTTCCATTTGCTTAAACACAAAGTAAAAAAGGAATAAAGTAGTATTAATTTAAACTACAATAAATCAAATTACATTAGATTATACTAAAATTAATTTAAATTAAATGAACATAAATTAAATTAATTCAATGACAAAATTCTAGTAAAGTAAATTGTGCACAATTTTGTTTAATTATGCTATATTAAATTAAAATAAAGTAGCCTAAATTAAATTAATATATTCAGTCAAATGAAAGTAAGTGAAATTAAAAACTACATTTTGCTAAATGAGATTAAATTAAATTTAAATTTAATCCTAAATTAAACTAAATTAACCTATATTAAATTTAATTAAAATTAATGTAATTAAATCAATGAAATAAATTTACTTCAATTAAATTAAATTGAACGGATGTACATTAAACTATATTAATTTAAATTAAAGTAAATTAAATAAATTAAACTAACACAAAATTAAATTAAAAGAATTTATTTCAAGATATAGATATAAATATATATTACAGGACGACAGACAATACAAACTTCTTTGTATGTCTCCTTATCTGATAGCTCGTGATTGCAGTTTATCATAACGTTTCCTGATGTGCTTTAAAAATGAAGAAATTTTTATGCAGTCTGGAAACAAATTCAGTGACATCTTCAAAAGGGATACACCATAAATGTTTAAAACAAGATAATCATGTAAAGAGCTAGTAGAAAATCAGTAATAGCCTCCTGACTCACTATCTAGAGACCATTATAGTCATTTCCGTCAGAATGTATACTAGTCTGTTCATGAGGCAGCAGAGGATTGGTGCAAATGACCAATACAAATAGAATTCCTTTGTTACGTGCTTCCTTATGCTTCAGCACCCTTCGGCATTGGTGGAAGTTCATTCTTTTAGCCATGATTCATTTTTTCGTTTCTCTAACACGAATACATTTCATTCATAGACAGCAAAATTACAAAGTAAGAGAATGCATGAGGATTTCAAACTAATCATTAATTATTAATTCAGTAGTTTTGACGTGATGATATTTACGGCGAGCAATAGTGGTGTACCACTTGTGGTGTACAACTTGTGGTGTACAACTTGGGACAATTCAATGGTATACTTGTACTTGAAAACAAAGTCATTTGAAACATGTACAATCAAAACTGTTAAGTTAGACAAATTAAATTGTATCTTACAAATTGTATCTGATATGTCCTCTTCCTCCATCGGTCTCCGAGTGAAAACCTCCTCAAAGTTAGCATCTGCAACATGTTCATAAGCGCACACGCCGGGTACCACAAGATCTGTTCTTTCTAGGATGGAGAGACCATTTCTATTCTTTTTCACTACTGCATACAGCATCGTGTTCGGTTCCTCTGAAAGTAATTCATTCCACCTCTGTTTTTAAAGCACAGTTATGTTTACCGCGTAATACAAGTAAGAATTTAACATTCAAGTACGTTAATAAGTCGTCCTGAACAATTAAGTTCTGTTAATTCCATGAAAAGCATTAAAAAATTAATATGAAATGATTAATTACACATTTTCGTTTTGTATTTGAATTGAGAAAATACTATGTTATTAGTTCTTTTTCTTCATAAATTATATTTTAAATGAAAAATCAGCTTCAATTAGAATGCTACACGAAATCATTCTCACATTATTATTCATTTATCTTTGTTACAAACATTTCCTGTTAAATAATTTTATAAGATACAACAAGACGTTCTGTTCTTAACACAAAGTTATCTAAATATATGCGTGCATGCATGCGTGTGTGTGAGAGAGTATCGTATATAAAAGGATCAAACCGATTAAAGATTTACAATTAGTGTCATTTGAAATTTAATACAGCAATTGAATTTTACATTCTCATGTAAATTTAGGTAGATAGATAGACAAACAGACAGGCAGGCAGACAGAAAGACAGATAGATAGATAGATAGACAGACAGACAGACAGACAGACAGAGAGATAATTAGATAACATAAGATAACATGAGATAGAGAATGCAATAGGTATTTTCAATAGCGAGAGGCAACTCTTAAATTATGAGAATATATCATCTCTCTACCTATGACAAATTACACCTCTCTATTATGGACATGGATCAAAGGAATAATCTCAATGTACCTTTACTCTCCTAGGTGCTAACATTAGTATGTGGGTGAATACCAGAATGGCACCGACCTGGCATATATCCAACAAGTAGTGGATGCCCTCATTCCAAGACTTTAATTATTATGCTAAGTCCCCACCACTATATAAACCTTTCACCCCAGTTAATTATATGGGGTGAATGGTGTTTTAATAAATAAATAAATTTATTAACAATATAAACTATCTACACACTACATAAAATAATTTAGCATTTGACCAAATACAAGGGCATATACAATCTATGTTTCACCCACTCGCTCCTTGTAGATTCAGAAATGCATGTCATCAAGTCAAAAGTGGACAAGCTAGTAAAATCGAAGCTTAGAGAAATTAGAAAGTTAATTGAAACATAAGTGTTTCCAATGCATTTCTTGGAAAACTGGTTTTTGTGTAAGGATCCTGACTGGTCCCATGTTAATTATCTCTCTCTTTAACAACTCATCAGATTTTATTTTAACAAATTCAGAATTTAATGAAAACCAAATGTAAGCTACATACCTTTGTTAGAAATAATATATTCTTCCAAATATAGTAATGCATAATAAGCTGAGTAATATTTTACAGATCAAAATTTAGATATAAAAATCTCTAAATCATAAAACAATATTTTAAAGATCTAAATCTGTTTGTGTCAGATTTACTACAAGTTCCAAAATTGTGGCTACATACATTTATTTGTTCAAATACATCAATTTTGAGTGAAACCACGTGATGTCTTCTACTTAATAAACAAACATAAGAAAATATCTTAGAATTATAAACTTCATTGAAATAAAATACAAAAGAATAAAATACATTACTACTTTGCTGAAAGAAAGGCATACAAATTAAGTTAGAATTTACACCTTTGTGTTTTACTCACGATATGGCATTAATCACATGGCTTCCAAGTGGAAACTTGAGACATGTCTTTCCACATGAAGAATTTATTGGGCAGTAGTGGGCAAGGGATATTTTCCTACAATGCAGTCATGCCCCCAACCCAATATTTCCCCAATTTCCATTGGTCAGCTACAGTCAGCCAGTATGCAACCATTGGTCAGTTATGATATGTCATCAATCTACCTATTGATTATAGTTGCTCAGTGTCATAGGTAATGCATTTATCAGTAACAATGTTTCTCATTCTGGCCTGGCTACTTCAATGAAAGGTTGACTGCTGAAATTGTAAAGAGTAGCACAGAATATTTGTGTACTTAGATTGCTAACTCAAGGTGCCTTTTAGTTATCATTAGGAACATTCTTACACTTTTCACTACACGTTACTCTTAACATGCAATGCACGGTCTACTTTAAATTATGCCATACACTGTTAACAAAAACAAATAAATATACCACATATTTATAGTAAGACATTTTATAGATTTAATGTGTTGGTCACATATAAACTAATTAATAATCTAGGACAACATAACAATTTGAGGTCAGCACTTCTAGATGCTCGATGAGCCCCCAGTGAGTATGCCTCATGAAAATACAGAACAGAACAGGGACAGTACACATATTGTAAGATGAATTTTACATAAAATGATGATGATAAAAATTACATGAAGATAAGTGAAAAATAATAAATAATTTATAAAAGAAATTAAAAAATAATCAAATCAAAATTTATGTTACAATTTTAAATCCCTATTCTAGCCATCTCAGAAATATCTAACCTATCCTAAGAGTCAGTCTTCCTATCTATGACCCACTGGACTACTACTACTACACCCACCACCCTATTACGGTTGGATGGACGAACAGACGGACGGACGGATGGACATACAGAAAGTACTAACCAGTGAGGTCTATGTCACTTGTACTTTTATCCTTTTTCTTTCTTGTGCGCTCACTGTATAAAAAACATAATTATGTATAAAAAATTAATATTTATTAATCATCACTATGCTGAAACTATCACACTACCTCTATCAAAGAGAAGACGTTTACATTTTACTCCCACCTAAGTTTATATAATTGAATGTTTATTTAGTTTGTTTCCATGCTGATGACAAGATTTAATCTTAATGACATATGAATACATTACTAAAGACGAAAACACAAAAATTATTCTCGGTGTGTCTGTGTGTGCATGCGTGTGTGTGTGTGTGTGTGTGTGTGTGTGTGTGTGTGTGTGTGTGTGTGTGTGTTAGTGTAGTATGGTGTAGCGTAATGTAGTAGTGTGTGTAGCGTAGTGTAGTAGTGTGTAGTGTAGTGTAGCGCAATGTAGAGTGTGTAGTGTAGCGTACTGTGTGTAGAGTAATGCAGTGTAGTGTAGCGTAATGTAGTGTGTGTAGTGTAGTGTAGTGTAGTGTAGTGTAGTGTAGTGTAGTGTAGTGTGTGTAGGTATCATAAAACATCATATTTGAAATATGCATATTAATGGATATGGCCAAAAATAACGTTAGAAATAAGGAAATATATTAGTTATATGTGAATTCAATCAAGAAAATAGATTTGCGTGTATTGCTCGTATTTATTAATTTCATTAAACATATTGTAATGAATAGACGAGTGCTGATAAAATAATTTAATAAAGAAATATTAAACATGTATAAACATTTTAATAGAAAGACGAATAAAATGTCATAAAGTGTTAAATATTTACATCTGCATATGTATATGCACACAGATAGATAGACAGACAGATAGATAGATAGATAGATAGATAGATAGATAGATAGATAGATAGATAGATAGATAGATAGATAGATAGATAGATAGATAGATAGATAGATAGATAGATAGGCGGACAGACAGACAAAGAGAGAATGCATGAGAGAGAATGCGAAAGAAAGAAATAGGGAAAGAAAGAGAGAGGGAATGAGGAAAGGAAAGAGGGAGAGATGGAGAGAAAGCGAGAGAGGGGGAATAAATGAAGTGATAGTACGTAAATATTTCGTCTGGAATATAAATATAAAAGTTATGTGATAGTTGTTTTGTATTAAGATAGAAATAATTATTTGAAATTAACTTGCCTTGATCCAACTTCTGGAATGAAAAGAATAATATGAATTAAAACGAAATACGATTTTCCACAAAATATTTTCACTCATTTTCATTCCGCTAAAATGTGAATCACATGTAATACTGAGGATCTCACATCTAAATAGCCAGTCAGTCACTCTTTAGAGATCAAGATATCATCTTAACCAGCATTTACTGATTTACGAATGAATCTACATTTTTTCTTTAATAACTGAGACAATTGTATCCAAATAAAAGGCAGATTATGAACTGAAAAAAATTAAATGCATTTATTTGGTCTTTCACCTTCATATTAACACTTTCACGTCTCCCCCCCCCCCCATCTCTCTCCCTGCCTCCTTCTACTTTCTTTTGTTCTCTCTTTCAATCCTACTTTCTTTTGCTCTCCCTCTCTTCCACTCTTTCGCACTTTTATCCATCCATCCATTTTTCTGCATTTCTCTTCTCTCTCGTCTTTCTTATCTCCTTATAACTCGTTCCTTTTCATGTATGCCCATTCACTATTATATTTATTGCTTCCTTTATATTAACGAATTTTAAAATAGATTGGTTGTGTAAATTTATATATTTAAATGCTGTTGATATATTGAAAACTCACGCGGTGTCTTTTTCAGTTTAAAAACGGCAAAACTAATTGTGACCGTAATGACGACTGTGACAGTTATCGTTCCAGCAACAAGAATTCCGATCTTTGTAAGTGGCACATCGTCACCTGTCAAAGATGAATTTCCTCTCAGTGAAGTATTTGCACTGCTATTAATAAATAAACTGCTCATTATTTGTCTCCTTAAAAAAATTGAGAAAGTGATTTTCTCTTTTATAACTATTTAGATCTTCAAAAAACATTTAAACTAAAAGACCAAAGTAAAATATATTGGTGAATAATAATTTCTTTAGAGATTTTACATTTCTTTATGTATTGACTTATTTATTTATGCTAGTTTTATATCCTTACGTTTTGTTGAGTGATTATTATTTTGTTCTGTTCCGGAGGTTTTTCTTAGCAATTCTGGGATTGTTTTGTAAATATGGTCTTAAGAGTTTCGCATTTTGTCATTTTAATGTAAAGTGATACTTCCAGGATAATTTATAAATGTCAATATGTTTTCAGATATGAAAAAGTTTAACCTATTAATATTTCAAATTCTGTTCAAATAAATAAATGAATTATGGAGTTGTTTTAAAACACTACTCACATTCTTATTTTATATTTGGAATAGAAAAATATAAACAAGGTACAAGTGAAGAATTTTTTATTTGCTGATGAAACGGTTTAATCTTCTTACCCTCAGTACAATTTCCACTTGTGTATTTAAACAATTGTATGAAATGGAATGTTGAACCAAACATGAATTGTGTTCCTATTACTGGAACCTATTTGCTGTAGTGGAAAACTATTTACTAAAGACCATCTATTGACAGCGGTGGTTGTGGCATGTATTACTGTGGATTCATCAAAATAAGGAAAAACTAAACTAAAATAAATTATCCAAGAAAACAAAACATAAACAAAAGAAAAATAGCGTACAATTGCTCCCTTTTTTGAACTAAAAATATAAAAGAATAAACCTGGTAAAGGTATTCAATTGTCTGATGCTTACCTTCACTCAGTTTCAGTATGAAGGTGCAGTGGTCACTGCCAATTTCATTTGACATATTCACATACCATCGCCCTTCGTCTTGTTTTTCAATGTTGACAAAATGGAGTTCAAGAGTAAGATTGGGTAACGTTCCGGTCAACGAGCACGTGCATTTGTTTTTGTAAACATCATCAGAAAGTGCACAATCTTCATGGCCCGCTTTGCTCAAACTGATGTTACTGTCGTAAATGTATGCGCCACATGCTTCCTCAGAAATGCTGGCGTTTGTTATGAACTGTTCAGTGATTTGTGCAATGTGGCATTTTAATATATGTGTTGTGTGTGCCCGAATTGAAAAAGTGAATGTTGCATTTCCGCCCTCTATTCCTTTCTGGACTTTATTGTCAGAGCCGTCAAACTGTGGAGAGCCTGCAACGTGTGCATGACGTTCAATGTTTTGTCACACATGCCTTAACTATGGCAACTTATAATTATCTTAAAGAAAAATTAATTTCAATCCATCCCTTGCAAGATAACACAAGGTGCACTATTACATTTTCATCTAGGTAAGTATAATAATTATAAACAAACGGTAAGTAAAATTATTATAAACAAAAGAAAAACAATGGAAGATCACGTTTTATTTGACAATATTATTTAGTTTATTGACTCCGTGATGTCGCTTACTAGTTACTGCAAATAAGAAAATCGATATTTGCTGTTATTCTAAACGGAATCAGCGAGGAATATACACTGTCTGTCTTCCATATACCGTAAGGAAGACAAACAGGAGGAAAAAAGAAAGTTAGACAGACAGATTAGACTGACAGACAGACAGGAAAATAGATTACACAACATAGGTAGAAGGAAGGTATAGACAGAGAGAACGAGACAAAGAGATGGACGGACGGACAAAATGCAAAAATAGACAGATGGATAGAAATGGGAGAGGAGTGGATGATGGAAAACAATCTTTATGAAAATGAGTGAGCTGGCAAATATACACTCTATCATATCATGTTACATATAATCATGTATAATAAAACGTGTTCAGTTTGATTTTCATTATTTTTGTTCGCATCAAGAGTGAAGAATTACTTCGCATTGTTTATTATAAAAGCATGCTAACAACGGAAGCTTTATGTCTGTTTTGTTGTAATTAATACTTGGGGAAAAGTTATATTCAATTTATAAATATTTTTCATGGATCCTTTATCTATTTACCTATTTATCTAAAATAATTGCACCATATCAGCACACACTCTTATATCTATTTTATTTCAATTTGGATAGTCTATTTGTTTTATTATATAATGGATGATTTCACTCTAATCAATTTTTAAATACAGGTTTATAGTTTGCATATTTACTTGAAACCACATTCTCTTTCAAATTGTTTGCGTATATAATGTGGAATTAACGGTTGAAGTAATAGTAATGGAATAAGTTAACTAACGATTTCATATACATCTATCATAAGGGTTAATGGAGTTGATAAATGTCAACAGTAATTTTAATGAATGTTGCCTCAAGAGAGAATATTACCCCAACAAAATATTTTAGACTATTTTGCGTTAATGTACTAATATCTCTGCGAATGCTAAATACTCGAATGAATCTCACATTTTACCAGCACACTGACAGACAAATTTTTATCGGCGCCTTCAACTTCACATCGAACTGTCTCGACATCATGGCAGTGGGGATTTCTGTGGTGGCCAGTGATGTGTGAGCTGTTGACTATAAGGTTTGTCAGAGGAGTGCCCTGACTGCTGAATAAGACTGGAGTTCTGGGAGGGTTGCCGCCGTCAAAAGAGCAGATAATTTCAAAACTTTCGTTCTTTAGCACAAGATGAGGACTGCGTCCAGTTGGGTTGACCACTACTAAATTTGTCACGTGAGGGGGGTCTGTTAATATAGACAAGAAAAATAGTTTATTCAAAACACAAAAGTACACGGACAAACATACAATCACATGTCAAAATACAGGTCGGCACTCATACAAATATGTACAAACACAAGTACACTCGTGCACCACAAATTCTCGGAATTTTTTCATTTCAAATGCTTTGCACTATATGTAAAACAAAATGAAGTCGTTACTAAAAGAAATATACGTAAAGGAAACGAGAATTCTTAAATTAAACCCATTTAATACTATTTAAATATCATAGAAGTAATTATCAGTTTATTTGTACCTGTGACCTGAATAAATACATCAGTGTCCTTATAGAACTGTAGTATTAATCAGTATGTATTTCAGCATTTGAATATTGTATATTTGGTTGAATGACGTAATCAGCATCATAGTCATCATAGTAAATATTAGTAAAAATGCTATAATCATATGATTTTCTCGTTGTGATTTTCTTAAACTTGTAATGATAATGTTGCATATATATGTAGGGCTAGGCGAATAAGCATCTGAAGTATCTATCGTACATACATATTTTTTTTAAATAAATAATAGCGGACTTTTATGGCCAGTTTGAAACTAGTTCCGGGGGGGGGGGGTCATTTACTGTTATCATGCATTTAGGTAGTTTGAGCGCAATGGTAGGAGTATTTGCTCCATTTCTGGATATTTATAACCTATTCTAAATGCACTCCAAATTCTTATATATGTATCGAGGTACAGGGGAGAGAGCAGTTAGAATGGGTTATAAATGAAAGTACTTTAGATCGTTACAATATATATTTACTGTACCTTGTATGTATATGTGTGTGTGTGTGTGTGTGCATGCGTGCGTGCGTGCGTGCATGCGTGTCTGTGTGTGTGTGTGTGTGTGTGTGACTGAGTAAGTGGGTGACAATTATTGCGAACGCGAGTGAGTGCTCTGTGAGAAATTTGTTCAACTAATGAATAGAAGGCATGAGATGTTACATCTGATTAAAACGTGTTTATCATTGATTTCAGATCTAATTTTAAAGCAGTTATTCTACCGCCAAAATTTCTATGTATTAATGTATGTTCTGCTCGTCTATTCTTTAATGTATGTTTTGTATCATGTGTTTTAACAGCCATTAGTCATATTAAAAACAAATTTTAGCAATAGGAGTCATTATGTGTGTATATATTCAATTGTATAAGTTGAGTATGTTTTAGAAATTGGTGAAATATTATATTCTTGATGGTGGTATACTTGTTCATTATAACAGATTTATTTAGTGTGATAAGAATATTGATTGTTATAAAGCAATGACATATTATTACTGGGGGAGTGGTCAGTGTATATGTTAGTATATTATGATGTTAAATTAATTTCCATTTATTTTATGTATTTTCTTTTAGTAAAATAAACCGATTCTGCTCTCAAAGGCTCTGGCACACGTGCAGTATTTTGTTGGTTTCTGTTCGTTTATGTCCTTAATTGTTTTTTATTTACCGATATTTATTTCTGATAATCTCTTCAGTGAGTGTCGTAGTTGTTACTCTTGTCTTTGCCATAGATATTAATTCTGTGGTGCGCCATCTTTTCTTTTTGCTATCTTTTGTATGTATTCCTTTTCTGTATTTCGTGTTTCATATCCTTATAAGCTGGTCACAATGGGTTTCTTTATAATAGTCACATTTGTATATTCTTGTGGCACGTTTACTGTTTTAGTCATGTTTATATTTTTATTTATCTATGTTAATGATTCTGTCGTTTGTCAACCCTGCTCGCTTTACGTGCATGTCCCTATTGATTATTTCATTTCCTGAGTTTCAGTGCTGCTTCGCTGATGCATTATTGTCGGCTCTTCCTTCGTTGCTCTCCGCCAATCACTGTTCGACAAACTTTCTTCATTGTGTTTGTGTGTGGGTTTGCTTGCTTGTGTGAGTGTAATCCTCTTTTTCTGTAAAATATACAACAAAATTTTGTACTACTCAACTCGAATCTAGATGATTTTCTATTAAAAAATACAAACAACTTGAAATCGAGAATATTCTATTCCTGACTTTTCCCCCAGTGAGTCGCTAAGCACGATTGTTCGATTGTACAGGTGAAACATCTTAGTCTTGCTCGCAGAACACCAGTGTTCGGTTGGAATCTAGTTTAATTACCAGTCGACGTGACACGCATTCTGCTCTTTGAACTAAGAACTGTTAAGAGTCAGTCAAAATTTCTCATGCGGGACAAGAATCGAACACAGGTCTCTTAATGGTGAGACCACTTTTCAAACCGTTTCCTGTCACTTGGCAATGATTTGTTTGATCCAGAAGTTCCAATTAAGTCTTTTAATGTAGTGATGTTCAGCAAACATTGAAACTCCAGTTTCATGTAATATATAAATATTCTGATAATGTTCAGGTGATAAATGACAGTGCAGTTGTGGGATTAATTACAAATTAATTAGCCGTATTACATAGAGATTGAATAATTATGGTTTAGTTAGAAATGTATAATTAAGAGTTGATTTAATAAATATCCAAAATAAATAATAATAATCTGTAAGTAATATGTTTCAGAAAGATGTAGAATTGATGGTAGGTGCTGGGTATTTTCAGATCTGTAAAATGGTGTCTATAAGAAGCCTCTATTAACAATGAATTATTTGTAGCTGTTATGCTTTATTTAGCAGTGAGGAAAATCTGTCTCAAATATATTGTCATTATTGATGACACATCAATGATAAGTGGAACAACCTTATTGCAAATTTAGCAAAGACAGAAAGATAACCAAAATTTCAAGAGAATATCGAAGGAACTTATCGAATGAAAGTAAGGAAAGCTTATTGTTAAGTTCCAGACGTGAATCAAACATAATTGACTCTTTCGAGTCTTATTCTGCAAGTGTTATTATATGACCTATGTTTAGCAACACAGAATATTTATCAAATGTTTTATTATTTAAAAATAATTATCAGCTATTGAATGTATTTAAACAATTAAAGTGCTAAATATGACATTTTATTCGCAATATTTAATGGTTGGGGTAAATGAAGGGTTAACAAATTAATGAAGAAGTGAATATTTAAAAGATGCACTATACGCTTCGATGTTTTAAAGACAAACCACATTATTTTTTTGCTGTTAAAACGTAATTTGACATGTTATTACAAGAAAGAGAGACTTATACGAAAGATTCTGGATAGGCGCGATAACTCTTATTAATAAAAGGCAATTCATAAAAGTCTGTTTAACTAAATTATTATCGGAAATATTTGACTGTAAAATTATTAAATAATTCAGTATTAAACAATTATCCACGCTACTTTCCACATCATTTCGATTATTGTCTGATATAAGTAAGAAATCATATTTAATTTTATTTTAAATTAATTCTATAACTATTAAATATACTCTGAGCAATGCCGGGATACGAGCAAAATTTTCACGTGGAAGGTATATAATTCTAGACATTTTACCTCTCAGTATATTTCACATGATTGTGATATATTACTATATATATTTTTTATATTAAACGTACTTACACGTGACATTAAAAGTATTATTTTTCTGAGCATTTAACCCTCTCAATATATTTCATATGACTGTGATATGTTACTATAAAAATTAGTGAAATTAAACGTACTTACATGTGACATTAAAGGTGATATTTCTCTGAGCAAATAATGTTAATGCGTCATCCGTGGCCGTCCATTCATATATCACATTGTTGTCGTCCCTGGTGACATTTTTGGTAAATAGATAAGGACCGCTGGGGGACACACAATCACATTCCACGTTATCCGTGCCCAAACTGCAGTTTTTCCTAATATCGCACTTTCTTGTTTTGGTGCCGTTCTTATAACTATGCACTTTAGTGGTCACTGATAAATTATTCAGAGGGTTTGCAGGTATCATTGCAAACGTAAAGTTTAATTGTGTTTTTTCTTGTACAATGAGCATTTCGTTGTCTGTGATGTTGATATCGAATATAAATTCTACAACAAAGAAAGCATGAAAACACTTATAAATGTGCATCATAAACATGTATCATATTTCATCTATCATCATTTAAACTATAGGCATTTGATGTTTAAGCAGATATTATTATTAAATTCAACACAAATGTGTCCAGATTAGAAAAAATTAATCAGCCAGTATTCACCAAAGAACTAAAGAAGAGTCATAAAATTCTGCCAACAACAAAGATATCATGAACATTCTTTGAGACGTTTCTATCTTTCATGTTTTTAATTTTTCATATTAAAATGTTTGTTTGTAGAACGATGGGGTCGGGCCTATACTTATTGTGATTCTTTATTAACACATATGTTTATAAGACTATGTAATTATGTATGTATGCAGTTTCCAAATAGTGAGAGTAACTATTCCTTACTGTCGAATAAAATATAAATGTGCTAAATAAATGCTAATTAAAAACACTTACAAACTTACGTGAACTGTGTGAACTCGACGTTAGCCAAACGATGCATATGATGACGTGCACAAAAAAGTATTTTACGTTCTCTGTAATCCCGAGGTCAGTAAGTGCCATCACCATCAGTTAAAATATTAATTTTTAAAAATTGAAAATCGTTTTTGGTGTAGCGTTTCTACACTTGTTGTAAATAACTTTTATAATGAGAAATATTAAAGAATATCCTTGCTATTATATGATAGACTAACACGGATGACAAGTATCCAAATCAGACTTTTGTGTGGTGTCACTGAAATCAAACAATAATAAACATGTGTGTGTGTGCTTTCACTGAAAATCAAACAGTAACTGAAAACTGTTACTCTTTTGCTCACACTCAATTTATTTAGGACAGTACTATTGGGTCTACTTCCTTAAGCTGAATTTTAGATTGGTTTATGTAGCACACAGAGTAATTTAGATGTTATGAGACTTGTTTTTATAGAAAGACATATGCTCCCTTGTCACTTTATTATATTGAGATTTCAAGTATTTCCACTTGAGATAATTTCTCCATAACTAATATATATTTAAACGTCAACTTAATGTCTTTTACGGTAAACAACAAAAGAAATATGACAACAGATAATTCAAGTACGCTAATTTAAAATACATGTAAATGTTGTGAAACATAAAACAGTATTTGATATAAATAAGTATTTATTTATTTATTTAAAATATATATATATTGTCAACTCGTGGCACAATTTTACAACTGCAAATATTAGTTACAAATATAATGATCCAATATCAGTGTATTCTATTTATGTGGATGTCTGTGAGCATATGTAAGGGATGATTGCGTGTGTGTATTTGTATGTGTGTTTTTGTATATAAATGGGGGGAAGACGTGTGTGAGTAGGTTCGACTGGGTGTTTGGGGTAAACTTCCGGCCTAATCCGTATTCGTGCAAGATTGGGGAAAGTTGTGAGGAGGTGAAGGAATAGAGCGGGCCATAATACTACCTCATAAACCAGTTGCAGCTTTCTGCAGTTATCCAGCTTACTAACATTTCTATAAGGTCAGAGTCAGATCAGTCATCAGTCCCCTGAAAAAAGGGCAATCAGGCCATTTTGGTCGATACCCGTCTCCTGATACATGTCACAGGGAAGGTTGGACCCAAAATTATATTTTATTTCACAAATAAAAATCGTTAACAGACTAGGAGAAATAACCCGGATTTGTTATTATGTATAATATGTTATGTAACTCCAGAAATAGTTCCCCTAAGTTTCATCATAGCATGCCAAAATTATTTGGGGAGCTATGCATCCATCTACAGTTTACAGATAAATTGCTTGTCATGGCCTTCTTTCCTGGATGGGGGGGGGGGGTCAGAAGTGATGCCGACGACACAACGAGCAGCAAGATGTAAAAATGAACCAACTTTTGCACACAGACACCACGATGTTCTTGGGGATGGGGGGGATTTAATCTGAGTGCATGGTAAAATGTGAGGGTCGGCTGTGAGTGTAAGCATGTGGGTATGAAAGAAAGTTTGAAGGACGAACGGGATGAACGGATAAACAACTGCACTAATGCACTTTCTCGCAGCAAAGAAAGCCAAACTCTTGATAAAGAGTTAACAAGAATTTATTCTAATGATGTGGGCCTACTTTTGCACAGCTGTTAGTCATTCACAGAAACATCCACACATAACATTCATGGGATGGGGAACCAGAGCAATGAAATGATGAATAAATAAAAAGTAATAAAATTAAACAATGTAAACAGTGGTGATAACTGCGACAATCAAATGTGCATCCGCACCAATACATGGGTGAAAACCCCAAAATTGTATAAATATAAAATATATTTATGACAATAATAACAAGCAGTAATAACAGTGAAAATCAAATGCTAATCAAGTTATACTGGCACAAATAAGTGGGTGAAATCCTAAAATTTGTGACGGGCTACCAAATTCAAAGTCACTTTTATGTCCGATTTATTAATTATTATATGAACCCACACCACCATAAAAAATAGCCTTTTCTCTCCAAAATATATTACTCAGAAATAGTAGATGTTAACAATGAAATAAAATGTATTAACAAAATAATTTAACTACACACACTACACAACATAATTGTAGCAATTAATCAAATATAAAATGTGGACATACACAACACACACACATACACACACACAAGCACACGCATGCACGCAAGCATGGATCAATATGTCAGAAGGATCAGTAATATTCTGACTGGCTCTTCTGCTTATGTTTCAGGAGTGGGTATTTCCAGCATTCCATTAGACAATGTTGTTATAGATTTTTTCAGTGTTCATTTCACTCCTCTTAGTATTCCTGAAATACTTTCACTGTTAATTGATACACATAATCTACACAATATACACAATGTTCATAACATCACAAGAGAAGACAAAGATTAAATAGATAATTTTTAAGATGGACTTTATCTGAATTTTGTGGAATTTTGCCCCTCCTGACATTTTGCCTGTTTGGATGGGGAAATAGAGATGACATCAGTGACAGGGTTTTCACACATTCACCTCAGCCAGTCACTTAATATCGAATTCAGTTGAAGCTTACTTGCAGTGAATCAAGGTAGAACAAGGAAGAAGAAGGAACAAGGAACAACAAAGAAGCACTGCCAACTTTCTGAATGGCCATGTGATTTTTAAGTATATTTGTGGGAGTGTGGGGCAGAGGTGAGGAGTAGGGGGGAAATAGAGATGAGTGATGTCAGAGATGCGGTGCTCACACATTCACATCAGCTGGTTAGAAGGTCAAAAATCAGTTGTAGCTTACTTTGCAGCGAATCGAGCACAGAACAAGGAAGAGGAAACATAAAGAAAGAATAAAGAAGCTCTGCCAACTTCCTGAAAGGCAACATTAATTTTAAGTATTTTTGCCTCGACACACTTTACCTATATCTCCTTTTGAACAAATCATCAGCCTTATCTTAATAATTATATAATTTATTTGTTTGGATCTCTCACCCATGACTGATCAGAGTTGCACTCTTACTATAAATAAACAATGAGAATGTACCACAGGCTTCCATTACAAATTACATACATATTAATATGCAATCAAACAATCAGGTATAATTAAGCAAGGCAGAATTTCACAAATCAAAATTATACTATGAAAATCTAAGAATCATTATGACTGCATTCTAATGAGATCTAAGTTTGATGCCTAAGACACCAGGTAGAGAGCGAGAGACTGGAAGGTCAAGATATATAAAATATATAAGAGAGAGAGACTGGATGGTTGATATATGTTAAGAAGATTTGAAATAGTAGCTACATTCATTAGTTGCAATACACATTAAAAATAATTCACATGATGCTCTCTACAGAATCAGAACATAACAAGGAAAACTCTCAGAGTTATAAAAATATCTCACATAATTGTACTTATGAATAAAATACATTACTACTGGTTGAAAGAAAGCATGAAAATGTACAAGCAAAATGTTATAACGGAAATTTTACTCACAATACAGCCTTTACCATTTAAGCTTCACAACATACACATAGTAGCATGGGGCTCGTGAGGCCTCAGGCAACTGCCCAGCGTGCCCATGCGTTTAAACTGCACTAATCACACACACACACACACACACACACACACACACACATACTGACTATTTATTTCTTCTTCCCCCTTCAAGATATGGTCTACAATACTCGCCACACACCCACACAGTAACAACAGACACAGAAAGATAAAATGATTGGATATGTTAGCAAGTTTTCAACTATAGGAGAAAAAGAAGTGGTAGGAATATGTATATTGGTCATAGCTTAGTTGTTTCTTTATGTGGAAAGACATGGACTTGTGTGTATTTTTACAGAATACTTTGTGAATTTAGCGTATTTTGGATTGTCATCTCTATACTGATTTCTGCCACTGAGCTATATAAATGAAAATGACATCCAATGATAAGCATTGCGATGTTTCGCTAACGGAAGTTTCAGTGCGACCATTTTCAGAAGGCCATCCTAACATAACAGTGCTAAAGACTAGATGTTGGAAAGCATTCATTATTTTTAAAATATGCCTTAGTTAACATTGTAAATTATATAATAATATTTAATTCATGTTATTAGACATTTATTATTATAATTATTGTTTTTAGTATCGGGTAAGAATAAAGTCTTTGATGTTTTAAATGCTTAAAATAAACATTTTTGAAAGTGTTAATTTGTAACATTACACTTACAGAATACAATCATTAAATGATGTCAACAATAGTTTGTCATCAAATTTAAAAACATCATTGTTGAAAACATTATAATCAATGCTTTAGTTTTAATTTGTATATATTTCACTTCAATTTATTATTTTGTTTATCAAAAGTGCATACTACATAAAATGTAACCACTGATATATATGTGTGTGAGCGTGAATGTGTGTGTGTGTGAGAGAGAGAGAGAGAGAGAGAGAGAGAGAGAGAAAGTGTGTGTGTCTGTATGTGTCTGTATGTGTGTGTATGTGTGTGTGTAGGCGTTTCCTGTCACTATTGAAAGTTTTAGTGCAGTTATTGGGGGGGGGGGAAACAGTCCTTGAAAACAACAGTGCTGTAGACAGTTCTAAGAATCATTCATTATTAATAAAATATTCCAACATGTACATACACTTTCACATATGTTTATATAAATTATACAGAATATATTGTTTTAATTTATTTTTCTTAAGGTGAAGAATATATGTGAGAGTGTATGCGCATTAAAATTTACTAAAAATAAATATACTAAATATAATTTCCTCTCATATTATTTTTTAAATTTGCCATGTTCTTTTAACTTTGTCAGTGCAAATTTAAAGCATAATTAATATCATAATTACTTTTGTATTTCACTATAGCATATATTAATACAGGAGGAAATGAGATATTACAAAATCTCATAAATTTATGCAATGTATTAGATTGGATTGTGTAGAAGTGGTTTACAGGTGTGACTGAAAATAAGTCTGTACTGATGCATTCGAATGGTTATTAGATACTAGAGTCACCACATTTTACAAATTTGTGCATGTACTTTATTTTGATGGAATATTTTGTTAATATGTGGTCAGCAGATAAAACAATTTTATAAAAACAAACTATTCGTGACAAGCAACATTTCCATGGGTGAGGTACAATCTCATTTGATTTAAGTTATGGCCTTGTTTTTGACACACTTACATTAACTTAATCATATGTTTCTTCTTTGATATAGTGTACATGTTGTAAAGATCACAATTCTTAATTATAAATTTTAATTAATTAAAGAGATTTATTATTCTTTTACATTCTAAACTATGTATCTGAACTCTGATTTTTCTCAATTATCTTTTAGTTTCAGTGGCGCAGTAAATTTGCCTCTAACTATTTTTAATTTAAATTGTTCAATTGTCAGAGTACCCCGACCTTGGACACTCCTTATTATGGTATTTTTTAAAGTGTCTAAGTTGAAGTAAATGTTCGATGAAAGAATATTCTAGATTTGCTGATGTAATGCAAAACTAGTGAGTAGTTTTTGTTTATCCAATAGTTATGATTTACGAGAACGAGACCGGCCAATTTGGCTGAGATTAGAAAGTTTACTTGCTGTAAGGAAATCATTAATCACTGAATTTGAAGTGGAAAGAAGTCTGGTTTTGAAAGGTGGCCGTTAACTTGTTAATGAGTTAAACTGACTGATTGAGAGAGAATGGACTTGGGAATATTTCATGCATTTTCACTACTGATATGTTATATTCATGTTTATGTAGAGATGTGTTATGTGGGTTGACTTTTATTTGTATAATGTTTGAACTAGGCTGCTCACTTGTAATTTGTTAGACACTCAATATTATTTTGATATGATGTATTTATTATGCTGTACACGTGTATCAGGCAAATGAATACTGTTGCAGGAAATTGTACGTTGAGACTGAAATGTAAGAAAGAATGGAGTTATAAAATGATAAACTGGAAACTTAGGTTTGCTCCTTAATTATATTTTGCAATGAGCAAGTAGCATGAATTATTACTAGCAACACGCAACCTTCCCAGGAAGAGATATGCGTCATGATCCTACAACATTCATTAGTAAAAATACAGGGATATTCTACACATTTTCATCATTAATATAAAACAATGATTTCTGAGAAGCCAATATATTTACCATTCTTGGAAACGTGCAAAACCTCCTTCCATCTACGCAAAGATCAACCCTTCTGTATGGCGTGGATGCAGCGCGTCTCCCTAAGCGTGGGTCTATTAGCACATAAATATGAATGACTACAGTTTCTTCTATGTCACTGTGCAGAACGCAAACGTCCATATAAGTGCATCCTGTATCTTGTCAACATTCACCCACTCTCACTGCCACCCTTCCCCCTCTGCACATTTCCACTGTCCACGCATGATCAATGAACTTTGACTTCAATCCCTTACTACGTGTAGCAATGGGGGTGCGGCAGATCGCTTAATCGGTCTTGACCGCTGTAACTAGCAACTTCAATTACAAATTATTACTAAAGAAAAAGAAATAATAGAACGTAAAGAGCATAATTTGCCAATGGTTCTACCATCTCTCTCTCTCTCTCTCTCTCTCTCTCTCTCTCTCTCTCTCTCTCTCTCTCTCTCTCTCTCTCTCTCTCTTCCACTCTTCCTCACAATTTTATTACAGCCAGGCAGCCATTTTTCTGCATTTCTTTTGTCTCTCTAGCTCTCTGTCTTTCTCATCTCCTTATAAGGAGTTCACTAACTCCATTTCAAGTATGCCCATTCACTATTATCTTTATTGCTTTAATTTTAATCTAATTTTAAATAGATCGATGGTTAAATTTTGGTCCTTTAATGCGATCACATCAGAAATTGAATGTTGATACTAAACTATAAGAAGGAAAAGAATTATAAAATAATAAACTAGAAATTTAGGTTTACTTCTTGATTATATTTGCAAGGAACAAGTAGCCTTTCCAGTTGCTCATTTTCATATACTATATGTTTAAAAACCACTACGACCAACTGCGGTAAAGGTGGGAGAAGGGTGTAAGTATAAGAGTACAAGGAAGAATTTTTTATTTGCTGATGAAACGCTTTAATCTTCTTACCCTAAATACAATTCCCACATTTTTAAACAATTGTATGAAATGGAATTTTCAATCAAAAATTAATGGTGCTCCTAATATTGGAACCTATTTGTGTAGTGGAAACTATTTACTAAAGATCATCTAATTACTTTAATAAGCATGGTGACGATTAGGATAATGGTAATGACGCCAGCGTTGATGGTGATGGTGGTGGCTTATGGGGTAGTGGTGGTATGTATTACAGTGGATTCATCAGATTAAGAAAAAACTAAACTAAAATAAATTATCCATGAAAACAAAGCAAAAGCAAAAGAAAAACAGCAATCAATTGCTCCCTTTTTTGAACTAAAATATAAAAAGAATAAACCTGGTAAAAGTATTCAATAGTGTGATGCTTACCTTCACTCAGTTGCAGTATGAAAGTGCAGTGGTCACTGCCAACTTCATTTGACATACTGACATACCATCGCCCTTCGTCTTGTTTTTCAATGTTGACAAAATGGAGTTCAAGAGTAAGATTGGGTAATGTTCCGGTCAATAAGCACGTGCATTTGTTTTTGTAAACATCATCAGAAAGTGCACAGTGTCCATGGCCCGCTTTGCTCGGGCTGACGCTACTGTCGTAAATGTGTGTGTCACGTGGTTCCTCAGAAATGATGGCATTTGTTATGAACTGTTCAGTGATTCGTGCAATATAGCATTTTAATATCTGTGTTGTGTGTGCACGTACTGAAAAAGTGAATTTTGCTTTTCCGCCCTCTGTTCCATTCTGGACTTTATTGCCAGAGCCGTCAAACTGTGGAGAGCCTGCAACGTATGCATGACATTCAATGCTTTGTCACACATGCCTTAACTATAGCAACTTATAATTATTTTAAAGAAAAATTACTTTCAATCCATCCCTTGCAAGATAACACAAGGTGTACTATTATATTTTCATCTAGGTAAGTATATTATAAACAAACAGTAAGTATAATTATTATAAACAAATGGTAAGTATATTATAACCAAATGAAAAACAATGGAAGATCACGTTTTATTTGACAATATTATTTCCATTATTGATTCGGTAATGTCATATATCTTACTAGGTATTGCAAATAGAAAACGATATTTACAGTTCTTCTAAACTGAAGCAGCGAGGGGTATACATTGTCTGTCTATGATATACTGTATGGAAGATGGACAGGAGGAAAGACGAAAGTTAGAAAGACAGACAGGAAAATAGATTACACAATATGACTAGAAGTAAGGCATAGATAGATAGAAAGAGAGAGATGGAAGGACGGACGAAAATACTGACACGCAGAAAGAGATGTGGAAAGAGTTGATGAATGGAAAACAGTCTTTATGCAAATGATTGAGCTGGCAAACATACACTCTATCATATCAATTTACATATAATCATTTATAATAAAAACTTGTTTAGTTTCAGTTTTATTATATCTGTTCGCATCAAGCATGAAGAAATCCTTTGCGTTGTTTTCAGGATGAAAACTTCAGAAACTTTATGACAGTTTTGTTGTAATTAATACTTAGGAAAAAGTGATATTCTATTTATAAATATTGTCCGTGTAGCCTTTATCTATTTACCTTAGTATAATCAAACCATATCAGCACAAACTCTTATCGGTATTTTCTTTCAGTTTAGATAGTCCGTTTGTTTATTAGTGGGTGGTTTCATTGCAGTAACTTTAAATTATCGGGTCTTCCAATCAAAATTATTTTTAAATACATATTTATAGTTTGCATATTTACATGAAACCACATTCTCTTTCAACTTTTGCGTATATAATGTGGCATTATCGGTTGAAGAAATACTAATGGAATAAGTTAATTAACCATTGCACATGCGTCTATCATAAGGATGAATGGAGTTGATAAATGTCAACAGTAATTTTAATGAATGTTGGCTCAAAAGAGAATATGACCCCAACAAAATATTTTAGTCTATTTTGCATTTAATGCACTAATATCTCTGCGAATGCTAAATACTCGAATGACTCTCACATTTTACCAGCACACTGACAGACAAATTTCTGTCGGCGCCTTCAACTTCACATCGAACTGTCTCGACATCGTGGCAGTGGGGATTTATGTGGTGGCCAGTGATGTGTGAGCTGTTGACTATAAGGTTTGCCAAAGGTGTGCCCTGAGTGCTGAATAAGACTGGAGTTCTGGGAGGGTTGCCGCCGTCAAAAGAGCAGACTATTTCAAAACTTTCGTTCTTTAGCACAAGATGAGGACTGCGTCCAGTTGAGTTGACCACTACTAAATTTGTCACGTGAGGGGGGTCTGTTAGTATAGACAAGAAGAATAGTTTTATTCAAAACACAAAAGTACATTGACAAACATACAATCACATATGAAAATACAGGTCGCCATTCGTACAAGTATGTACAAGAGCACACTCGTGCACCACAAATTCTGGGAATTTTTTCCTTCAAATGTGTTGAACCATATGTAAAACAAAATTGAAGTCATTACTAAAAGAAATATACGTAAAGGAAACGATAATTTTTAAACCATTATAATACTATTTAAATATCATAGAAATCTTTCTCAATTTATACCTTTGACCTGAATAAATACATCAGTGTCCATATAGAACTGTGGTATTAATCAGTATGTATTTCTGCATTTGAATATTGTATATTTAGTTGAATGACGTAATCAGCATCGTCGTCGTCATAGTAAATGTTAGTAAAAATGCTATAATCACACGATTTTCTAGTTGTGATTTTCTTAAACTTGATAATGTAGAGTTGCAAGTATAAGTAGGGGAATAAGTATAATTTATTAATGTTAATGGATATTTATAACCTCGTCTAACTACACTCCAAATTTTATATATGTATCAAGGTACAGAGGAGAGAGTAGTTAAAATCGGTTAAAATAAAAGTACTTTATTATAGCTACAATATATATATTCCGTACCTGTGTGTGTATGTGTGTGTGTGCGTGCGTGTGTGCGTCTGTGTGAGACTGAGTAAGTGGGTGACAATTATTGCGAAAGTGAGTGAGTGCTTTGTTAGAAATGTGTGCAGGTAATGAAGATAAGGCATGAGTTGCTGCATTTTTTTCAAGATCTGATTGAAAATTGTTCATGTTTGATTTCAGTGCTATTTTTAAAGCAGTTATTTTACTGTCGAAATTTGTGTATATTCAAGTATGTTCTGCTCATGTATTCATTACTGTATGTTTTGTATCATGTGTTTTAACTGACTTTAGTCATATTCAAAACAAATTTTAGCAATGGAGTTATGTCTGCATTTATTCAATTGTGTATGTTGAGTATGTTTTAGAAATTTGTGAAAGATTATATTCTTGATGTTGGTACACTTGTTCATTATAACAGGTTTATTTAGTGTGATAGGGTTATTGATTATAGTGCTCACTATTATAAAGCAATATATGGATATATTATTACTGGTGAAGTTGTCAGTGTATATGTTAGTATATTATGATGCTATATTAATATCCATTTCCTATATGTATTTTCTTTTAGTAATAAAGTGATTCTTTTCTCAACGGCTGACACACGTGCAGTATTTTGTTGGTTGTCTGTTCGTTTATGTCCTTAATTGTCTTTTGTTTATCGATATTTATTTCTGATACTTTTTTCGGCGAGTGTTGTTACTCTCGTCTTTGCCAGAGATATTGATTCTGTGGTGTGTCGTCTTTTCTGTTTGTTATTGTTCGTATATTTTCCTTTTTTGTATTTCTTGTTTCATATCCTTATATGTTGGTCACAATGTTTGTTTTTTTATATAATAGTCACATTTGTATTTTCTTGTGGCACGTTTACTGTTTTAGTCATGTTTATATTTTTATTTATCTATGTTAGTATGATGTCTGTCGTTTGTCAACTCTGCTCGCTTTACGTGCATGTCCCTATTGATTATTTCATTTCCTGAGTTTCAGTGCTGCTTCGCAGATGCCTTACTGTCGGTTCTTCCTTAGTTGCTCTATGCAAATCACTCTGTGACAAAGTAGAATTTCGCTGTCTATTCACTTTTGAATTTGAAGGAAAAGAGAAAAGTCCGGTTCTGAAGGTAATCGTTAGTTTGAGAAGTGAATTTCAACTGACTGACTGAGAGAGAGTGGACTTGGAAACATTTCATACAATTTTCTATTGAGATGTTGTACTTGTGTTATTTAAAGATGTACTATGTAATTGATTTACTTACTATAAATGTTTGAACTAAGCTGCACCCATGTGGTGTATTAATATGTGACATGTTTGATACATTTTATTTATTGTACCACGTGTGCATGGGGATAATGAATACCATTGCAGGAATTGTAGAAAGTTTGAGAATGGAGTGTCGATAGAATTGAGATGTATGGTAATGAATAAGAAATGTATACTTGCTACTTGATTGTGTGTTGCAGTTAGCAAGCAACCTTCTTCTTTTGATTTCTTCTGATTTCTTCTTTTGGTTGTGGTTGTTTCACTCTGGAAGTGTAAGTTTAGCCCTGAACTGTGAGTCTCAAGTGGAGCCTCAAGTTCAACTTTCAAGTTCCTAGCTATCCTTTATTTGTTCACTAGTCGTGACTTGAGTGGCTGGGAAAGCGTGGGAAATTTGCAAAGTGTGTTGCAGAGTGTGTAAGCTTATGGGAGTATGGTATAACCTACTTTTGATGTACTAAAGCAAGGATGCTAAGTACATCAGTCCAGTTCAGTGTTTTCTTGCGCACAAGACGGGAACACGTGCTGAGCACGGACATTTTGACATTGTAACATTTTGACACTGTGACGTGATTGAAAAGGCCAGTAAAAGACTGGAAGCTGTACTTAATCCAGGTTATGTGAAATTTGTAATAGCCTATTCTAATAACTCTATTTCTATTCTCTGATAGGACTAACCTGCAATTTGTATTGATTCTATTGTTGAACTATAATTGGCTGTAAATTTATTATTTATATATACATATGTAGAGAGAGAATGTAAACTATAATCACCCAACATTGGTTCATGGAATGTTGATGTCAAATTATCTGTTTCATTGTAATTGTCATTTGTACAATTTTTTAAAATAAATTTATTGTTAAATTTATCGACCTTCTTACGTATATTGATAATCTTATATTGGAGAAGAAATTGGGTGGATGGAGGCTCGCTAAATGTAGATTAAAGTCGTATTTGTCTTCTCTTTTAGTAAGAAGTTTCCACTGAGAAACCTTAAGCGATTGTAAACGTTGTTTTTGTTGTGGAACTGTAAAAATGTTTACAACGCCAAAATATCCGCCAAGTGAGAGACGAGTAGTGTCTGTTGGAGGATCATTAATAAAATAAAATTAATATTCTCATCTCTTGATATTAGTTATGAAAGATTATTTAATAATAATTATTATTATCTTCATTAACTAAGTGGCGCACGTGTCACACATTCATTGTCCAACAAACTTTCTTCAGTGTGTTCTTTGTTTGTTTGCTTGTTTGTGTGAGTGAGTGTAATCCTTTTTTTCCTGTAAAATATACAACAAAATTTTGTATTATTCACATCGAATCTAGATGATTTTCTTTTTAAAAGAAACACCTTGAAATCGAAAATATTCTCTTCATAACATTTCCTCCGAAGAGTCGCTAAACGCCATTGTTCGATTTTAGAGAAGAAACACCATTAATCTAGCGCGCAGAACACTAGTGTTCAGTTGGAATATAGTTTAATTACCATTCGACGAGACACGCACTCAGCTCTTTGAACTAAGAACTGTTAAGAGTCAGTCAACATTACTCAAACGAGACAAAAATTGAGCCCATGTCTTATGATCGTGATGCCATTTTTCAACCGTTACCTGTCTCTTGGCAAAGATTTCTTTGATCCAGAAGACTTATAAAGTAGAAATGTTGAGCAAGCACTGAAAATCCAGTTTCATGTTATATATAAATATTCTGATAAATTTCAAAATGATAAATGACAGTGCAGTTGTTGGGCTTAATTACAAATTAATTAGCGACATTACATTGAAATTTAATAATTATGGTCTAGAAGGAAATGCATAGTTATAAGATGATTCAATAAATGTCCAAGCTAAGTAATAATAATCTGTAAGTAACAAGTTACAGTACGATGTAGAATTGATGGTAGGTACTGGGTATTTTTGGATAACTGTAAAATGGTGTCTATATAAAATGAAGCCTCTACCCACAATGAATTATTTTGGTGCTGCTCTGCTAATATTTAGTAGTGAGGAAAATCTGTCTCAAATAAATTGTCATTATTGATGGCACATCACTGATAACTGCAACAATCTTATTGCAAATTTAGCAAAGACAGAAAGATAACCAAAATTTCAAGAGAGAATGTCGAAGGAACGTAGAATAGAATAGAAGCAAGCAAAGTTTACTGTTAAGTGTCAGAGGAGTATCAGACTTAATTAACTCATTCGAATATTATTCTGCATGCGTTATTATGTGACCTATGTTTAGCAACACAGAATATTTATCAATATTATATCAATATTTAAAAATAATTATCAGGTATTGAATTTATTTGAAAAATTAAATTTCTAAAGTTGACATTTTATTCGCTATATTTAACGATTAGGGTAAATGAAGGGTTAACAAATTAAATGAAGAAGTGAATTAAAAAGAACAGTGTGCATTATACGCTAAGATGTTTTGAACCTTATGATTAAAGACCTACACTTCTTTTTCTGTTTAACCTAATTTGACATATTACAAGAAAGATAAAAGAGACTTACGAAAGATTCTGAATAAGTGCGAGAACTTTTATTAATAAAAGGCAATTCATTAAAAGTTGACTTAACTAAATTATTATCAGAAATATTTGACTGTGAAATTATTAAATAATTCAGTATTAAACAACTATCCGAGCTACTTTCCTCAACATTTCGATTATTCTGCGGTCCAAATAAGAAATCATATTTAATTTAATCTTAAATTAAATGTACATCCTGTCACTCTGAGCAATGACGAGATAAGAGCAAAATTGTTCTGGGCATGGTATACCTATTCTAAGCAATTAACTTCTCAATATATTCCATATGATTGTGATATATTACTATAAATATTAATTAAATTAAACGTACTTACACGTGACAATAAAGGTGATATTTTTCTGAGCAATTACTGATAATGCGTCATCCTCTGCCATCCATTCATATATCACATGGTTGTCGTCCCTGGTGACACTTTTGGTAAATAGATAAGGACCGCTGGGGAACACACAACTACATTCCACGTTATACATGCCCAAACTGCAGTTTTTCCTAATAGAGCATTTTCTTGTTTTCGTGCCGTTCTTATAACTATGCACTTTAGTGATCACTGATAAATAATTCAGAGGGTTTGCAGGTGTCAAAGCAAACGTAAAGTTTAATTCTGTTGTTTCTTGTACAATGAGCATTTCATTGTCTGTGATATTGATATCGAATATAAATCCTACAACAAAGAAAGCGTGAAAATAAGTATAAATGTGCATCACAAACATGTAGTATATTTCATCTATCATCTTTTAAACTATAAGCATTTGATGTTTAAGCAGATATTATTATTAAATTCAACACAAATGTGTCTAGATTACAAACTTTGCTTTTATTACCAAAACAAAATCAGCCCGTGTTCAACAAAGAACTAAAGAAGTAATAAAATCCTGTCAATAACAAAGATCAAGAACATTCTTTGAGACGTTTCTATCTTTCATATTTTAATGTTTCATATTAAAATGTTTGTTTGTGGGAAAATGGGGTCGGGCTTATACTTATTGTGATTCTTTATTAACAGAATTTAGGACTAAGTAAGTACGTATGCGTGCAAGTTGCAAATAGTGAGTGTAACTATTCCTAACTTAAATAAAATATAAACGCGCTAAATAAATGCTAATTAAAAACACTTAAAAAATTACGTGAACTCGACGTCAGCCAAACGGTGAATATGATGACGTACACAAAAACGTATTTTACATTCTCCGTAATCACGAGATCAGTAAATGCCATCAACACCAGTTAAAATGTTAATTTTTAAAATTGAAAATCGTTCTAGGTGTAACGTTTCCACACGTGTGTCGTCTTGTTACAAATAACTTTTATAATGAGAAATGTTAAATCATATCTTTGCTATTATTAGATTAGCTAGGATGACAAGTATCCAAATCAAGTTTGTGCGTATTGTCACTGGAAATCAAACAATAACTGAAAACTGTTACTACTCTTTTGCACACACTCAATTTATTTAGGTCAGTACTATTGGGTCTACTTCCGTAAGATGAATATTAGATTGGTTTCTGTAGCACACAGAGTAATATAAATGTTATAAGACTAAGACACGTGTTCCTTTGTCAATTATTATATTGAGATTTCAAGTATTTCCACTAGAGACAATTTCTCCATAACTAATATATATTTAACGTCAACATAATGTCTTTTATGGTAAACAACAAAAGAAATATTATAATAGATAACTCAAGTACGTTAATTTAAAATACATGTAAAGGTTGTGATACATAAAACAGTGTTTGATATAAAAAAAGTATTTATTTAAAACTTATATATATGTATGTATTATATATTGTCAACTCGTGACACAATTTTACAATTGCAAATATTAGTTGAGTCAATGACTGTGTATTCTATTCATGTGAATGTCTGTGAAAATGTGCAAGGGACAATTGCGTGTGTGCTTGTATGTGTGTATATGCATCTATATGTGGGGTATTTGAGTTAAACTTCCGACCTAATCCGTATTCGTGCAAGATTGGGGAAGTTGTGAGTTGAAGGAAGTTGAAGTTGAAGGAAGGGAGCGGTCCATACTACGACTCACTAAGCCAGTTACAGTTTTCTGCAGTGATCCAGCGATTAACATTTCTATAAGGTCAGGGTCAGATCGGGCCATCAGTCCCTTGCAAGATCTCATCGTCAACTGCAAAAAGGGCAATCAGGTCATTTCGGTCGATGCCCGTCTCCTGATACACTTACCTAATGCCTGAAACTGTCAAAGCACGCCTTTTTCCTTTCTAATTAGCTAAGTTGTTTATTGTGTCTTTAACTTATGTTTTATATTAATTAGATTGTGATTACTATTTTAGAATATAATTAATTCTTGAAAAAGTATGCCAAAATTATATGGGGAACTATACATCCCATTATAGTTTACTGATATAATAGTATGAACTTATTTAAGCAATAATCTCACCCAGAAGATTACATTTTTATTGTGGGTTTTTTTTTTCTATACGCAATTTATATTTACGTCTGAATTTTTTGAGTAAAGGTATATATAATAGTATCTAATCTAAATCTGGGAATTCGTGTTTGGTCTTTTTCAATTGCCATTAAAATACCGAGCTTCAGTGGCAAGAAATCTTTCCAGTTTATATGTCTACATTTCCTTCCCAGTGGTAGTGTAACTCTCAGATCTTCTCAACAATCTTTCTAAAAGGCCTATGTTCTCTTTTATATTCTGGTTCGTAAGCATAACGGCTTTGTTTAATTTTTTATACCAATACCTGAAATTAAAACATGTGATGGGATCCAAATGAATTTAGTTCTTATTCACTAAATTAATTATTGATGGCATATTACCTAGACTGGACCACTATCGTTTGTGATAGATTCTGTGGCTAAAAGAAAGTCTATTGCTAATAGAATTTTTTATTTTCGTTTGCTGAATGTTTGTTAAATGAAGACAATCCTGCTGTTATTAGAGATAGCTCGTTAATATTCTAACTCTGTCTCTTGCGTATGGTATATGTACGCCCACGCATTTTAAACTGTAATATGCTAATGAGAATCGTATAAGGCAATTAACTGCCTATTACAATAGCCTTCATCTATAGTCTGAAAGCAAGTAGACTTCATTAAATTGGCCAGTTGTATTTGTCTACCTCCTGTAAGTCTTTTTTACTGATGGGTAAAAGATGTTCATAGGGGAATCAACAAAATTAAATGCAAAGAAATAAATAAAATAATGTTGCTTATTTTAGTGTCTGTGCATGCATAAAACAGTGTTGTACCTTTAGTTTCAATAATGAAATAGCTCTACCCTACACAAATTTCAATTTTAATTATCGATTTATTTAATTATTATGAAAACAATTTTACGTTCTACATGTTATGACTAGCTTTTACTTTGTTTCTTTTAACATCGTTTAGTTATATTCTTTTTGGTAACTGTGTTACTTTTTCCTGTGAACACATATTACTCTGGTGCTTGTGTTAACATTAAATTATCGTTTTGTTTTATTCCTTTTGCTAATTATGTTACTTTTTCCTTTGAACACATATTATTCACTATTGCTTAAAGTGTTAAAAGGTTATATTTGGGGCATACCAAGATAATGCTGTTGAAAGCATTAAAGTATAAAATGTTAAGTTCTCCTAAGTGTGCTGCACTGTAGAAAGGGAATTTTTCCCAAATTTAATTATAATTTGTATTTACAATTTTAATAATTATCCAGAAATTATTTGAAAGAATTGCGTTTCGGAATTAAAGTGTTTGCATACGAGTTAAAAAAAATTGAAAGAAGGATGGAGAAAATAAGCTGTCAGCCTAAAATCAATGACCAGTGAAATCTTTAAAAACTGTGAAAGCTATGCACACTGACTAATGTGTGAAACTATTACCATGAACCCATTATAGAAAAAAGTCTGAGTGACGTATTTTGACAGAATGTTGGGTGTAGATGTGAAAAATATGTGCAATTTAATTACAGGCCGGTTATTACTAGCTGTATTTTGTAATCCTATTAATTAAAGAAATTAGTCTAGGAAAAGATGGGTGGAACTTCTAGATTAAAACTAGCCCTAAGCGCTTTCCTTTATGTAGATGCATTTTTGGAGCGAGATATTAATAAGTAATGAACTCTCCCTTCTGAGGTAACATTAAATTATTCTCCCTAAAGGAACAGAGATAAACCTTTGGCTGGAGAAAAATAAAAACACTACATATTTGAATGTGAAAAGGATTAGGATTGTTTACTGCAAATAGGAAATAGTGACAGGGATGTTCACACATTCACCTCAGCCAGTCACTTAAGGTCGAATTCAATTGTAGCTTACTTGCAGTGAATCAAATGTAGAACATGGAAGAAGAAGGAACAGGAAAAAGGAATAGGAAGAAGGAAAAGGAAGAAGGAACATCAAAGAACAAAGAAGCAATGCCAATTTCCTGAAAGGCAATGTGATTTTTCAGTATTTTTCCAGGAGTAGGGGAGGGGAGGGGTGAATAGAAATGAGTGATGTCAGAATGGAGTGTTCACATATTCATCTCAGTTGATCACTTAAGGTCAAATGTAAGTTGTATGCAGAGAAAGTATATGAAAGTGTAGAAATTTAGACTCGAGAATGTATTTGCTGACACTGGGTTTCTAGAGAAGCAAGCATTTTCCATTTTCCTTTATTTTAGCTTTGTGTTGTTTGGTTGGACTGCCAGCAATGACATCAACTGTGGCCGCAGTGATCTGCAGTCCACCTCGTTTGATCTATGTCGGTCCATAGGTCCTGGCACCGATTATTATAACTGCTGACAACAGTGTTGTCGAAAATTGGCTGTGAATTCCCACCAGGAACCAGTACATAGGGAGCTGGGTCTAGCCCCTTGGTCCGGAGAGATTCTCACAGGATTCCTGAGAGCAGTTTGGGTTTCTTATACAGTGAGCGTGCGAGTCTCGGTTTCACGACAGCCAACTATCCCAATTTTCTGCCTAAAACGGGTGCCAACTAGATTAGTTGGCTTCTAAGTGCTATGTAGTGTTTCACGAGCACCGCCTAAATTAGATCTGTTTTTGACATGATTATTTTTTAAATAGCTGACAAACTGCGTAACGACTTGCAGTTTGGTTACAACAGAAGTTTTTTTTTTATCTCATTAGATGCAAATTCTCCTTGCTTTACGACTTTATGCAATAGGAACTTTTCAAATAGCTATAGAAGGTTTAATTAATCTAACCAAGGCAAACAGTCTGCTGAAAGATAAATCGAGTATCAACAGAGTTTTCCTCAAGGGAAAGACGGATTCATTTTCCAAGCCCACAAGCTGTAAACAAACAAAAACGTTTGTTCTTTGCTATAGATTTCCTAAAACGATGGCTTGTGTGGACAAAACACACATTTTTATACAAGCACTAGTTAATAATCAACACGAATATGTCGTTTGAAAAAGAAAACAGTAATAATGTTCAAATTGTTTGTGATGCAAATCTGAAAATCCTTAACATGTGTAATCAAGTAACCTGGCTCTGTTTATGGCTGAAGAATGCTTAGAGAGAGTTAAGTGTGGCGAAATTTCGAGACAAGCCCTCGTTTATTTGATGGCTTCATACTTCGTTTTAGGGAATATCCATTGCGTGATTGGCTGCTGACATCGGTGTTAAATCCACAGACAAGAGGCGAACAATGGTAAAACACCATCTTTTTGCAGTACCAAGCGTTACTGTTGAGAAATTCACTGGCTTCATCAAATATCACTTTCATTGCCGTCATGGTGAATTGCGTTACATATCGAAAAATCCATGCAAAATCATTACAGCATGCTTAGTTTTGTAAAACAGGGCTATTGAGTTTGGAACCCTTGAACCTTTAGAGGATAATGATAATAATGAAGATGATGAAGTGAGCACCATGCAACCGACATTATCAGGAAAAGCTATGAGACGGCGTATTATTCACCAGAACTTTGAAAATACTTCAAGGCAAATAGAAAAATACTTTCTTTTTTGACATGAACTACAAATGTAAACAAGAACTTTTCACACGTAAACACAAAAATCCCAACGAAAAAGTTGTAAATTTAAAAAAAAAAAATGAAATGTGAAACTTAAGTTTGCAATTAATTTACTATATCTGCATAATCACACAATAATTAATATAATTTAAAAGAAGTGTACAGCACCTTTTGTGAATTGGTCAGTTTTTCTTTTAATTCCTGTTTCTTAAAGTTATTTAATTGTTCTAACAGTTGAATGATCATTTTCTGAATATTAACCATCACTAGTATAGCAGCAAACTAAATATAGCCCTTTTATTTCTGATAATTTGATTTTTTTTTTAAAAAACACATAAATAAAGAAATTGATGTATATGAAAATTGGATTTGTGTGTGTGTGTGTGTGTGTGTGTGTGTGTGTGTGTGTGTGTGAAAAAGATTCTTCAGTAAGCAATTTTTTAAAATGAAATTGTGAATGTTTATAAATATAATTATATCCATGTATCAGTGATTACCGTTAGCGATATCAATAATTATGAAACATCCTAGGAGATAATTCGGCACTTACTAATGGCGTTGAGGACGAGACAGACATTGGTGCAGAAGGATTGTTTGGTGAGTGTCAAAGCCTAATAGGCCTATTCATTAATGGTAATGCGCTTTACTGTTATCTAATGTTACTTAAGGATTGTAATATATGATTGCACAAATTGCAAGGCAGTATAATGATAAAATGACAGTTGCTCATGAACTTGGCGAAAGTAAGGATCTAAATCGAAGCAAATCATTTCTGTGTAGGGACTCTCTCTTGCTCCACCAGTCTTAGGGTTTTTTCTCTTAGCAAGGTCACTTTTTCAGTTTTTGCCTCACTAGTTAGTTTTGATCATTTTCCACGCAGTTCCACGTCAGCTGATCGATGAATGGTAGAAACCGCATTCATTAACATCAGCACCTCAGTCCATGCGTTCTTTTCATCTTTGTTTGTGACTGAACTCTTCAGTTGTGATTGTAGTGTATTTTTTTCTGCAATCGTATGCTTCTATTAAGGCAATGATCTCTGAATGCGTGAAAATATCTTTACGTGCGCGACGACTTTGCTGTTTGCTTCCATTGTTAAAATTGACTTGTGGGGGGTTTTTTGTTTTGTTTTTTCCTTCGCTCTCTTCCCCCAGAAGCCGCATTAGACTTTTCATCTTCACGATGTTCTCAGTCTTGGTCTGCTTCTGGGGAATCCCCACAGCCTCGAGGTGCGTCTGAGGTGGAGGGCGGGTGTTTGCTTGAATGTAGGGGACGCTTTCCGGCTTCCGCCGCTTTCGCGAAAGAGTGAGTCACGCGAGGCGGACGTGTGTGTGTGTGTGTGTGTGTGTGTGTGTGTGTGTGTGTGTGTGTGTGTGTGTGTGTGTGTGTGTGTGTGTGTGTGTGTGTGATACATCTATTTATAAACAAGTTATGTGACGCTCCATGTGGCAACCACTTAGAGCGCTTCTTTTTGGCAGACGTGAAACACTACCTAGAATTGACAACTAACTAGAAGGGAACTTGGCGCGCTTTTCCGGAAAGCTCCCTCTGACTTGCTCTAAGTTGGTTGGTTGTCGTGAAACCGGCCCTAATCAAAAAGGGCACGTTATTAACTGTTTTCATTCTGCAATGTCATACTCTGATTCCATGTTGAAAATTAAGACTAATGAACTGTTAGGGACCATTAATTTAATTATTTTATTATCATGATACAGGCTGGATAGATATTGAATATCTGAACATTTTCTCTTAGTAGTTAGTATAAGTGTCTTTTCAACTATATTCGTTTGTATAATTTTTCTTTCTTGTTAATAAATCTCTTGTTCATTTTATCACTACTTCTTATGCATATTATTTAAAATGTGTCTGGAGTAATAGTGGGTGGATGGGGGTGTCATATGAGGGTGAATTTTCCTACATATTTTTACATACGTTTACGTGGTATCTTCAATTTTAATTGAACGAGTGTTGTACCTGGTGGCAGATTTATTGGCAAGTGTTTGGTACTTTCTTTAATTAGCGGGAGCATATTAGTAGTAGTACCGATAACTTCCTTTGCTCCATTTTTCTTCTTTATTAGTTTGTTTGAATGCAGTTTGAATTTTATTGTTAATAAATGTTTCTACATTTGAAGAAATGATTTAGAAAGTTAGTGTGTATGAAACTGTATAGCAAGGTGTTTGTGCATAGAGTGTGCATGATTGATTGTATTCACAAGTCAGAGTACTTTAATTGTATGAATGAATTTTGTGTTAAGAGAAGTGGTAGTATCTCACACATGTTGCATTATATGATACTTGACTGGACTTTTGGTAAGAGAAGTGGGAAGTATCTTATACTGGTCAATTGATTTGAATGCCTGAATGAATTTTGTGTTAAGAGAATTGGGTAATATCTTACACATGATGGTAAATTGCTATTAAATATACATGCATTGATGATATGCTTTCATGAGTTAGAGAAAAAACTTTGATATTTTATACTGGTCAATTGATTTGAATACATGAATGAATTTTGTGTTAAGAAATGTGGGTAGTATCTCACACCGGTATTGTACTATTAACAATAATTGGCTTTAATAATCTTGATAGAGATTGATTACACGCGTGTGAATGAAAGGGTACTATAAACAAAAACGTTATTACCTTCTTAAAAGCCATAAGTTTTATTGAAATCGTATTTTGAATTTAAAGAAATGAAACAAATCAAACTTGATGAGTTGAAAAGAAAGTAGCATGAGGAAGCGACCGACTTGTTCAAACATAATGGCAAAGATATTTACAACCATATTCAAGAACAAAGAAAGAATTTATCTAGGTAGAATTGAGCGCGAAAAGCTGAACGAGAAAAACGGGAGAGGGAGACAAGAGCTTTTCATTTTGAAAAATCGAGTTACAGGGCAAATTTACATGCAGCTGTTCAAAAAGAAAAAGACCTTGACACGCTTTTAAAACAATTTGAGCGTCTTGCAGAAGCACGTAAGATAACGAAAAGGTTTGGGGCTTTGAATTTCTTTTGTCATTTGCATAGCGAGTCGTTAGAATGTTTTCATGCATTGCCAGAAGAAAATACTTACAACTATGATAGTTTGCGTTGTCGGCATTACAAAGTCACAGGTAGCGATAAAGGCGATTAATTCAAGGGAACCGAAAAGAGTCTCTCGTGATTTTGAAAGAATACAGGGAGAAATGATATGCGAACATGTGATGGAGGGTTTTTACCAACAGAACTTCGTGATATTCCTCGAGGACTGTGTGACAAGAGTTCGCTCAATTGGGATAGATATTTACCAGTTCTACTTTTTGCGTACAGAGAGACAACACACACAAGTACAGGTTTTTAGTCCGTTTGAACTCCTGTATGGGAGAACAGTACGTGGACCGTTGGCCGTTGGCCGAGAGATGTGGACCGATGAGGCTGTAGACGAAGAGGTCTGTATAATATATCAATATGTTGTAGATCTGAAAGAGAGACTTGACGAAATCAGCGAAAGAGCAAAAGAAAACTTGCGTGATGCAAAGCATAAGCAGACTGTTTACTAAACAAAGGGTCGTTCATTTAAAGTAGGTGATAAAGTCTTGTTGCTCTTGACAGAACAGCATAAATTTTGCAGCTGTCCCTGGCACAAAGAGCTTTTTGATAAATAATACAATGAAATTCAATGAATGGATGTTTTGCTTCTTTAACAAAAAAACTGTATAAAACCAGACGTACTCCCACCATGCTAGGTGCACCATCACTAGTAATTGAAACTACTTTTTCTGGTCTTATGTCATGTTGCAAAAAAGCTTCCATCACAGCATTGTAGATATATATTCCGTGTGTTCTTTCAGGCAAAGACACCAGTTTAACCAGCTCTTCTCTCGTGATGTCACCAACAGCATAACGCACAATTATTGCTATCCTTGCATGGTTATTTATATCTATGCTTTCATCCAAGCACATGAAGTAACAGGCTGCTCTGTGTAAGTCAGTGGTTATTTATATCTATGCTTTCATCCAAGCACATGAAGTAACAGGCTGCTCTGTGTAAGTCAGTGGTTATTTATATCTATGCTTTCATCCAAGCACATGAAGTAACAGGCTGCTCTGTGTAAGTCAGTGGTTATTTATATCTATGCTTTCATCCAAGCACATGAAGTAACAGGCTGCTCTGTGTAAGTCAGTGGTTATTTATATCTATGCTTTCATCCAAGCACATGAAGTAACAGGCTGCTCTGTGTAAGTCAGTGGTTATTTATATCTATGCTTTCATCCAAGCACATGAAGTAACAGGCTGCTCTGTGTAAGTCAGTGGTTATTTATATCTATGCTTTCATCCAAGCACATGAAGTAACAGGCTGCTCTGTGTAAGTCAGTGGTTATTTATATCTATGCTTTCATCCAAGCACATGAAGTAACAGGCTGCTCTGTGTAAGTCAGTGGTGAGCTGCTGACCAACATCACTTGCCATCCCACTTGCCACCCGCAGGTCTAGATCTTTAACAGAATTTCTGCTAAGTGGCATCTCAGAGATGCTTTGCATAATTTTATCCTTATTTGGAAAATCATGAAAAAGGGAATTATTTCCAGACAACATGGCCTTTTTGATAAAATCCCCATCGGAGAGTGGTTTACCATGTTTTACCAAGCACAGTCAAATTTGAAAGCTGGCACCTGGCAAATGATTTGTTTTAAAGAGTTGCAAAACTATCCTTCTGGTAATGATAGTTCCTCAGTTTCCCTTTAAGAAACACCTTCCATTCAGCTTCATCAACTTCGGCAACAATCTTGTGGTTGGTGTCAAAATGCCGTCTGACACTTGATGTGCGACACACAATACTTTCACTGCACAGAACACATAATACTTTCCCGTTGCGTTCTATAACGCCAAATGACTCTGTCCAGGTCTCTTGGAATGATCTTCCACTATCCGTTTTCAGTTTTGCGGGGTGTTTTTTTTTTGTTTGTTTGTTTGTGCTGTAACCATTTGTTCAAGACATTAATTATTTATAAGGAACCTCAATGCTAAAATCTAGAAACTGAAAGCTAAAATTGTATTTAAAAATGAAGTTATTAAAACTCATAGGCAGTCTGCATAAAATTTGAACTCGCTTAACGTAGCCTTCCAAGTAACAAGAATCTGATTGGCCCAATTTTTGTAATTTGGAATGACTTAAATTGGAAAATAAATTATGTATACCACATCTTTTCTAAGGCGATATCTTAAAATTTTAGGAGGTGAGCAAGGGAAACGTACATGTATTGAATAGATTTATTTAAATTACATAATATCGTGCTCAACATTGATGTAGCCTAATGTTTAGACTTTAGATGAAGTTCGTTTGGTTTCGATTGGTTTATTTGAGTGAAAAGATGCTCCCTTAGTTATAAATGTAGCGCGAAAGCGACGGAAGCCGGAAGCGCCCCCTACATTCAATCAAATGAGTATAAAAATTTGCAGACACATTGAATATTACTTATTAATACATATTTTAACCTTTTAAAATTTATCCAATAAAAAATATTTTACCAATCAAACTGTGTACCGGAAGTCTTGACTACTTTACAGAAATACTATGGTCACATGATTTCGACATCTTGATCAAATTTAATATCATTTTCATGGAACCATTTTTAGCACGTACATATACGTAAGGCCTCTAAATATAAGAAGATGCTAAGTGAAACTGTCACGAATGTATTTTCTTTTTAGGCCTATAAGTTTTTATTCCATTATCCATATTTGTATAATTAAATAAAATGCAATTATTCAGATTTAAATTTATTTTTAAAGTCTAGCCAGAGATAATCATTGCATAGCCTACATTAGTACGTATCGAATGATTGAAAACTTAGATTCGGATTTCCTGTTTAAGTAAAAAAGCCACTTATATTAGTGTTACTAATACCTTACTATTACTTTACTATATATATATATATATCATATGCAAGTAAAACGTAGGCCCTATTGGTTGCAACTATTGGATTTGGAAAAACTACAAGATGGTGTTCTTGAAAAGTGTGCAGTCTTTTTAAGAATTTCATATTTATAGTTAGAAACATGTAAAAAAATAAGACATACAACAGCTCTAGTTGTTATACAATATTTGATCAGATTATTAAGACAATCGGTTTTGAAAAAGTAAACGCTTGAGATGTTGACAGAATAACTTTTATTTAATAACTAAGAAATGATATAGCAACTCTGATTGAAATCTAATTATAAATGTATGCTTTTATTGAAATTCCAGCAAAGTGAACAGAAACATCAACTTAACCAGCCTTCATATGGTAGTTGTTTTGCTGTTATTGTTAACACAGTCTAAAGGTGTGTAGTAAAGAGAACATTTTGCTTTAATTTTTAGCTCAGTAATTTAATTTTTAAAAGTAAATGACATAAAGACAAACTGTTTCTCTTTCTTTAAATTAATTCCATTGTAAATGACTAGTACAATAAAATAACAAAAAATTTATTAACTTTGTGTTCAGTAGTTAGTTATAAATATAATTTATATGCATGCTCTCATGAATTATGTTACAGTTACACTTACAGTCTCTGAAACTTGTGTACTCATATTTTGAAATATGTAATCTTATGTAATGTTAATCTTTCTCATTCATTAGTCATAATTTCTTTTCATTTAAAAAAAATCAACTTTTAATAAATACCAATTTAAATCACCTATTTTGTTTATGGAATCTTATTTTCTCTCTGTTGGGGTTATTGTTATTTTACTATTTTTTAATTCAGGTGATTTCATAAATTTATTATGGAAATATGCACTGTTTGGAGTGTTATGATGGGAACTATATACTAATAGTGCACATTTAAAAATGTATACTAAAGAGACTAAAAGAATACAAACTTCAAAGATAAATATACTTCATATGAATATTATTATGAATCAGTTCCAATAATCTAGCTAAACTTATGAATACCTGCATAGTGTCAATGTATTTTTCACTTTCCAAAATATGAAATTTGAATGTTTTACTAATTGAATAATTCTTCTTAGTGAAAATAGTATCACTTGCTATAGTATTACTGAGTCACTATATCTTGAATACATGTATATTGTTTTCAAGATTTGTTTTATACTATATTATATTTATAATATCATATATTAACTGAATCCACTAAATTTTATTATATTTATCTGGCATTAATACCTTCTGTGGTTCTAAATCTAATTAATAAACATGTTGTTAATTTATTGAATATTTCCAACTTAATAATAATAGTATTACTATTAGTAAACCAGTCAGAAAACCACACTATTTAATGGCAATATATACAAACAATCTTAATAACAAACAGAAGAAGAATGAAATAAGATACCAGTGCAGTTTATTGAAAATTTATGAAATATGAACACTGAAAGTGTTTTGTCCCCTGCCCAAAATAACTGACTGTGTTGCAAAAATTTTCAGATATTACTGCTTAGTGCTAGCAAAGCAGAACAGTATATTTACTATAATCTTATGTTAATTTTTAACAAAAGTGTAGAACTGTAGTATATGTGTAATAGAAAATCTACATTCCTATACAGCAGGCTTATTGAGATGTTGTTTTGCTGATAATGATATATCTGGACTTACTTTCTTGATGCACATAGTAATTGAACTATCATTTGATAACACATCATTGTTAGAGAAACAGATATATAAAAGTGAGAAGAGAGCAGGATACCAAGATTTTATTGATGAAAAAAAATTATAGAACTGTTGACATTCATAATGCTCCAGCAATTAATAACTAGTATTTTTTACTTTTAGGACAGTGGATTTAATGCTTCACCCCTATAGAACAAGTCAGTAAATTCTCTGCTTCTGTAATACTTATAGTACTTGTTATAGATTAAGTCAATAGTATTCATTCTATTTTAAGTTAATAAGTATTTCACAGCTCTCCAGTCACTGTAGATGTGTTTCAGGCTTTGCTGTTGGAATGTTTTGTAGATCATCAAAGTCTTCAGGAGTTTACAGGGTTCTTAAAATCCTGCAATAAAAATTTTAAATTATTTTCTTAATGTTTCATACCTGCTTTTATATAATATATATATATATATAAATTGAAAATCATATACCAAGATTTGAAGGGAAAACACTATTAACTTGAAATGACAATGCTACAAGCTACAGAATATTTTAAATTATTAAGTACATGTACTGATACTGTAGAACTTTCATTTGGTACATAATCTGATAATGGCTGTGGTGGGGAAGGGGGCTACTAAAATGTGAGTGAAGTAAAACATATCTATCCAGCTAATTAATAATAAAAATAATAATAAAGATTCAATAAAATACTTAATCTTTTATAAAATTTCAAAATGCTTTACAATAATTACACATAATATAGATAACCCTCAAAGTAACTCACAATTTGTATGATGCTAACAAAAGAATGCCAGCAATGGGGATAGGAGCAATGACAACAAATGTTAACATTGAATATTTAATAATAGGTTCAGGTAAACAAAAAGAACTGACTATATAAGTATATATTTGTCTTTATCATAATAAGAATAAATACTTGAGTTTTATTATTGCAGTTTTTATAAAAACATTTACCTAAGCTGTAAATCAGCCAATGGCACCTTGCCTTTTTTGTTTTTTTATTTGCATTTGAAGAATTAGAATTATTTTCTGCACAACCTACTCCTACATTACACACACACACACACGTTAACAATAGATTTGTCTGCTCCTACAGATTCACTGATTTACTGCATAGTGCTGGGGCAATGATTGTTCCGTGAAATTGGTTTTAGTATCACTTTTTAAATAATGAAAATATATTTGACTGCTTCATTGTCACTCATTATGCTGAAAGTTTTAAGTTAGATTTTTTTAAAGATAGCTATAGAAGTAGGTGACAGATGAAAGACACTGATGATGTAAATGAATGCAAAATGACAACAACAACAAAAATGAAAATAAAACAAAGCCTTCAGAAACTAACACACAACATATAATATACTGTCTGACAGTTGACTCTTCTGAATCCGAACTGATCTGAATATTTCTGAGTTACTTTGTTGGTACAGATGCACAGGTGAAAATATGCCTCTAAAAGTGTATGCCTCTTGCCTGTGCATGGCACAATTATTATTGTTATTCTAATTCTGTGTTCTCGGCAATTGCGACTCGCATCTAACCTGAAACACTAATCAATTTGTTTGCCAGTAATTAAATTTTTAATTATTTTCTTAAAATGTAGATAGAAAATCACGATTTAAAAAAATATGCCTTATGATAGTCTACTGGCTATTTTCTGAGCTAGCAAAAAACATTTCTCCACTCACAAATTGTGAGTGAGATTTTGAGGGTTGTGTATAAAACTACTTAAACATAATTATTAGAAAATTAATAATAAAACAAAATAAATCAACATCTAAAGTGACAGTATAAAACAAATAAATATATTCCCAAAAAGAAAATTAAAATTGCACATATACAGTTTAAACAAACTGACACAGAAGACACAACTGTAGTTACTAATCCCCAGTTTGACTTTATAAGCTTGTAAAGAACAAGGTAATAGAATTTAAGAAACAGCTATATTATGTGGCAATATCATTACAATAAAAGATAAGACTTTATTGTGTGTTTGAGTAAATTGTGAAATCGCCACCACCCTCTAGAGCCCAGCCCGAGTGACCAGTACGACCCTAGCCCCTTTGTCAGTTCCCATATTTGCTTCTCAGTTAAAAGACTTCTGTCCATATACCCCTAAGTTGGGGACTATTTTGAGTCATCTGGTGTCTGGCAGAAAGGACATTTGATTTATGTTTTAAAATACTATGTATACAAAATGTAAACCAAACCTAACCCTAATGTTAACATGTCATCATATGTTGTTGTCATATTGTTTTTGTTAACACATTTGTCCCTTAAGATCTATGAGTAATATATAGTGTATATTAGAGCTAAGTGCCGAAGGCATTTTGTGTATGAATCATGACCCATTAACCATCATACACATTATCCATTCACACATGTTTTCTATAGTGTTTGCACTTAATGAAAGTGCTCCATATATATTTATAGGTCATTGCTGTATGTCATCGAATTAGCCTATTAATGTTGGAAAAGACACCAGTCTTTTTGGTTGTTTGGCAATTTATTTGGATATATTTAATAGGTGCCCAGTTTTGGTAAGCATTGAACCTTTAATTGTAGCACAATAGTTTCACTATGTCATTTATTTGTATGTTTGATTTCAGACACAGCCTGCGAATGTGATGCACCTGCTGTTCAAGAAGGACATACGGCAAATCTAACCTTTAAGTTTAATATTGATGTCAGTAGTTTTCGACGTGATTTTCAAGTTGATCATCATGGCTTTGATAACAATGGAGGTATTTCTTTAGCTCTCACATACTAACTTTTGCTCTTCTCTCTCTCTCAACCTGTCAATAAATTTAAACAGTATTGTCTTTATTTTTAAAGTTTTATTAAAAGATTGATAATTTGTTCTTTTCATTAATATTTATATTCTTAATGCATTTGAAATATAGTATTAATATATATTATCCATATCCATAATACTCTGAACTCCCCATAATCAAACATCTCAGTCTGTGTAGTTTTGTACTTTTGCCATAGTGGACACGAATGCTGTCAGTAGTAATGTATCAGTTTTTAATAAAAATCTAACATTTGACAGCAGTATACCATAGAGGTTGCACTTATACACACACAAAAATTGTGTAATATTAAAAAATATCTGAAATTTTTGCATATTCTTACTTGATAATGTGACATGCATATAATCAGATGAATACAACTATAAATGTTGATGTTATTTTTCATATCCTCTCACTCTGTTGGATAGGTAAGAACCAAGCTACAAATTGATTGATTTATTGCACAGCACACAAATAAGTAGACAGGTAGATGGCTTGTCCCCATTCACACCTTGATGAGTGTAGATAGTGATAGAATTAGCATGGATGAATTTGGGATATGGTGACACAATAACAAAAGGGTAGATTAAGACCACTGGATGCACTGATAATACAACAGATAAAACTGATTGTAATTGATGCAATAGACATATACTTAGTTGACATCAGTACAAATTTCGCCCCATTAGAATTGTCTTTAGGTTTTAACTATCCATCGGTAGTATTGCATGCAATCAATAATTCAAAATTGCAAACAGTTTATTGCACTTAAATGTATTACTTCTCTCAAATGGATATGTCCAGACTTCCTTAGTTTTGCAAAGGATTGCCAGGTTGGGTTGCCGACCATAGATGAGTAGAATGGTAGCCAATCTAGTAACACATGTTTGATGATGCAGCCTTGAACTGAACTGGGTTAGAAATCAGTCACTTGCATTTTTTCACTTTAATTTAAATTTACTTATGCATTTTTTTTTTTTAGGGGGAGGGTTGTGCAGCCTCAATAATTTAAAAATATTCAAGTAAATGCACATATACACATATTATAAGTGAAGTGCTGTTGATTTTTCCTCTGTGTTTACAGCTGCACATTTACATTAAATCACTAAATGGACAGATAATAGGTTTTCTAAAGCTTTATGGAGTGGGAAAAACACAGTACTGTCATTTCGGTAATGAGAAGATTTTTGTTGCTATTCATAAGATTGGCATTTTGCAAAATTAAGTCAGGGAGACAGTATAAGAACTAGATAGTGAGCATTATTTACTTAACACAATTGAGAGGTCTATCAGGCCAGGAGGAAATGGAAATAATTAAAGATACTTAAAAACAGATTTATCTTTGAGACAAATGAGAAATTGTCAGTTTTTGCCAGGAAGAATACAAGTTTATAAGCCATATTTTATTCACTAGACTAAAATATGATTCTATAAAAGAATAAGACCAAGTTATATAAAGTAAGAACCAGCATACAGATATTGATAGTCATATTAATAACAGTAAATGTTATCTAATAAATAACACCGATCTTTATCATATGGGATGTTAGTCAAAGCAATCCATGATGAAAATGAATGCATCATGAGAACTATCCTACATCTTCATTTCCAGAGACTGTTCTTGACTGCCATTGGTATAACAAAAACACACTGGAATGTCAAAAGCGACCAGGGTTCTCATACCATGAAAATGTCACAAATATGCTTATTGTCCAAATCGACAATACTTCACAGCAACATATGGGCACATACAAGTACTCTATGAGGTTGCCAGATCAGCTCTATGAAATAAACTGCAAATTAAATGTGACTGTAACAGGTAAGGTTTTAAATAAAATTCTGCTCTGGAAACACATAAAACTTAAAAGTATTATTACTAACAATAAAATTCTTTATTACTTCATCTTTATGCAGCAAACTCAAGACAATATTGTCACGGGTATGAGGAAATTTTTTTTTTCCCTCTCTCTAAGTGCCCATCATACTCTAATCAATTAATGAAACAGCCAAATTAATTTAAACATAGAAAGGGGCTAAACTGACCATTTTGTCAACAATGTGATACCTAAGGTGGAAATGCTAGCTGAGGAAGAAATAGGTTCGTGCCAGTGAATGGGAGAGCGTAATTAACTTTCGAGGATACACTCATTTACCCCTCTGTGGTCAGCGATGCCAAGATCATAAATCGCGTCTTGTACGGGGAATACATGGTAGGCCACTGAGACGCTAATTTTGTCTGTGAGAAAACAGGCTCTGAGTTGCTGAATCCATCATTTCTTCTGGTATAAGGTTTCCATTATTAGTGACCTGTTAAGAATGAATGCAAATTCATAAAGTAAAAGGACAGTTTTTCTATTGAAACTTTTAAAAAAGTCATGGTGTAAGAGTCTCCTAGGAGAGCGAGTACATATTCAAGTCTCCATTTATATTTTGTGTTTGGAAAGATTATTGACTCAAAATATCAAACACAATATTTTATAATTGTTATTCTTAATATAATTTTAATTTTTATATTTTTTTAATATTTTATAATGTTATTCTTAATATAATTATAATTTTTAGCATATACTTATGATGCATTAAAACACAAAAAGCACCTTAAGTCCTCAGTATCTCTGTTTGTCACATTGTATGTATTATTATTATATATGCATATGATGACCCCACAACAAGATGCCAGATCTCCAGTTTTTAGTTTCACCGCAGAATTTTTTAAAATGTAATAATAATATTTGTTTTGCAAAATGAAACCTGAAAATCTCTTCATATTGAAGATATCTTTTATTTAAAATATAAAAAATCTCATGGGGTTCGTAAAAGCCCAGTTTGGTAACTGTTTACCAAGTCTCCAGTACTGCAACAATACATGCATATAACCATGTTTGTATAAGTGTCATGCTTGTAACCTATGCTGCTCACTAATCAAGGACCAACATTAGGTAGCAACACTGCCATTATAACATTGCTTATACCATACTGGCATAACAATTATCTCATTCTTTATTTAAAACACACAATTTTATTATTATTATTATTATTTGCAGTAGCTTTGTTTTAATTCTTTTTACTATACATAATTTATCTACCTCATTATACATAAGTAAACTAGTGTTAAAGAAAAATTATACAGTGACGTGTTAGCTATAAATACCTTTTAGATGGTGTTTCTGCATATTACCTACATAAGTAGACCACTTTAAAACAACAAACAATAAAATAACATACATGTCAGCTAAAACAAAATTTTAGGTGCATTTCAGATGATTTTCTGCATATTATATTCATTTTTATGTCCATATGACTTCTGTAAATTATCTTTTATGATTATTAGTTAACCTATTTGTAAATCTTGGAAGTCTGACTTCCATTTTTATTACTGCAAATAGACATCATGTCGGCATTAAAGGATTTAATTAGCATAAAATAGAACCTTCAGTCTGCTAGCTATTTTGTTTTATTTATAATATTCTGTTTTTGCTTATTTCTTTTTCTTTCTATAAATGTAATTATTATCTGAAAACTTAAAAAAAACTTTTTTATAAAAAAATCTATCTTTGTAACTAAGTAGTTTTTCTTCACTTGCTTATTTTTTTATCTTAAAGCTTTTCCATCACAAAAATAATGGATGTGTTATTTTTTTTCATTAATGAAGTTTTTCATCACAAAATTAAAAGTTATTACCTTCCAAGTAATTGATGTTTACTATGGTTTGTCTTTATCTGTAACAGATGCTGAAACAACCACTACTACTCTCCAGCCACAAAGTAAGTACAGTGTATGGATACTGATGTTTGATAGCAATTATATAGATTACATCATACAGTAAACTTTCAGTTACCAGGTATGAATGCAGCCAGCATAATCAAACAAATAATATCAGGTTAAACCTCTTGCTTTGCTGATTACAATACCTGTAATGCAGTAAATCAAATCATCAAATTTGCCCTTTAAATCTGATTTAACAGAAATTGCCATTTAAAGGACATAATGGGTGGCCCTGAGGTATAGGCACTGGCCTTGCATGAAAGTGAGGTTTGAGCCCTCTGTAAGTGGAGTGGAGTTTTCTCAAGCCACAGACACTCCATGGCTGTGGGCTGTTGAGCTTGGGGATATATTAATTAATATGAAGTGCTAATAAAAGTTTCTGCATTTATATTAACTCCAACTTTTTAGAATATCTTTTTATGTGTATATATATATATATATTATTTTGGTACTCATTGTACCTTTAACAGATTTTTTCCTACTAGAGTAATTTTGACCTGCCACCACAAAATGAGTCTTAAATAATTTTTTGGACATTTGAGATATTGATATAAGCAGAAACTTTTAGTGATGCAAGTTATAAGAAAATTGAGCAATTAGTCATTTCACAATGATCAGAAGATGGGTACCCAACCCCTCTTATCTTCATTTTGAGAAAAAAAGTGAAAAACTGTTAATTCTGTGCTAATTGTCCTTAGCAACCATTGTTACATGTCCAGTATTTATTTAAAGACCCTACTTAGGAATTTTACAGAACTTTAATTTAATTAGATAAATTAATTTCTCCTCTTTCCCTAAACAGACTGGTTGCTCAAATTATCTTTCATCTCATATGAAAATGCGCCTTTGTAGTACAGACAGATTCACGAACAGATAACTTGTGTACAATAGCCGGTTTGGAAACCGTTAACACTCTCTTAAATCTTTATGCATTCAAAAGGTTATATTTAGCTCAGTCGATCCCCCATCCAAACCACGAATTAGGTCTATATGCATAAAAATCACTACGAAAGAGGTATTAACAAATAAAGAATTTAATAGTTAATATTTAACAATAACAATCAATTACGAAGACACAGCTTCAGATCTAAACAAGGCGAGTTCAATCTGCTTGAGGTTACTGTTTTAAAAGAGTTATTTTTGCCAGCACTTTCGATTGATTCAGAGTTCGGTTTTAGTTACTCATCTTTCTCAGTAGTCTTGATGTACACGTGATCTAAGGACAGTTCGATCCTTCCACGTATCAAGCGATGCTTGCACTGTACGATCGTAGTTTCCAGTAAACTAGCCGTCTCTCGACTTGTTACACTAGCAAACCGTCATTGCATAGCATCCACAACAATGGCGACACGGAATTGTACATCGCTCGTCCAAGTTGTACAAAGGAACATGCATCCAAGTGATGCGAAGGTGGCAATAATACGTAGGACGTATTATAAGGCAGAGAAGAAGAAAAGAAGAACCCGTTCTGAAAATAATAGTGTGGTTCTGTGAGTGATTTGTGTTTACATTCGCAATCATCCAAGCATGTGTGATTGATACAATGCTCTTAGTTTTAAATCTTTGACTATCGTGTCTTTTACAATATATTTATATTCATAAAAGATACAATATAATTCACATGTGTGTTATTTTTAACATTACATGAACGTATGAATTTCCAAACATTTACTTCATCAAAAATGGAATTCATACAAGGAGAACAAAATATAATTCAAATCAATTATGAGCGCTTTACGAATTAACAATGAAATTACACGCAAGAGAATCATTTGAATTACATACAAATTCGCAACGTGCACAGACGCTTCTGCAGCACAAGAGAATTAAGGTTTATACAAATTAAAGTTAAAAGGTTACAATTAATTTATATACAATGAAATCTTTAGGCTTTAGTCATTCTATCGAATCACGTATGCTTGGAGGAGAATTATAATAATTTGCACAATATACATACATAAATTCATATACAAAAATACAAATAGTAAAATGGAATATCTTTGTAAGAAGTAGACGTGTTACCTTCTTAAAGTAGACTTTACTGCACAAGACACGGGTTCTATGTTCTATGTTCCTTTCCGACTCAGCAAGATATTCGGCGACTTAGCAAGGTGCTCATGTGTATGTCGGCCGGTCTGGGGTGGCGAGTAAAGAATATTACCGCGTCAAGAGTATTTATTGTAGTGCATGAATGCATCAGGTGACTAGATCACGAGGTATGTTGTTGATTCGAACTTTCTCGACTTTGTCTAAAGTTACATAACAAGGGATGAACTCACTATTGTTTTTTCTCCATGCAGGTGCATGATGGGAGGGTTCTAACAAAGGAATTCAATTCGAATATGATATTCGAGTTTCGGATGTGGGTCAGAAGTTCATGACAAGAATTCTGGTCAGAAGTCTGTCACAACCATATTCACAGAAACACCCCATAGTAAATCGATTTCATAGTTATAAAGCAGTATCTCTAAACAATTGATTGCTTTGAAGGTTTAAAAAAAAAAAAAAATAATGTGCATTTTGAAAAGAATTATGAGAGCAACTACTTAAATATAAAATTACATTATAAATTAACAAATTTGCAGCAACTAAAACAGTGACATGAAGGAATTAAGAAACTGTAGAATTGATTGGATTTTGATTATATTTGTGAATGAAAAATTAAGTTATGGAGAAACAGAAACTTTGTTGAAATCCTATGTTGCCTAGCAGGGACTCTCTGCTCACACTTAATTCTGGAGATCTGCTTTAAGGTGCAAAGTATGTGCTTTTTATTTTTCAAGATGTATATAGCCATATAGTGTTGAAAATTTTTCATTTTATTTCATATCTTTTATTTCATATCTGATCAGTGATTCATGGATACAAAATATCTTGCACAAAGGCAACATATGTTAATGAGGTACTCTTGATGATTTTCTGGAATTGCAGGGGGTGGCACAATGCTAGGAATCCTGTTGTGAAATCATGTTTTGGCTACATGCAGACCAGACAGTAAACTGAATCTCTCTTTTGGCACATAAAGTGTTTTTCTAGAAGAAGGTGTCTTGAACACCAATGATGGATGGCCTTAATGCCCTTCAAAGGCTATAACTAGTTTCCAAAGAATGACTGCCAGTCATAGTTGTTAACATGAACCTGCTATCCTCACAGCCAACTAGCTGTACCTGATTGAGGCCTCAAATAGTAGAAGACTCTACAACACTAAACAGGTCATTCAAACAGTAAACCTCACAGCTGGAAGCATCATTTCAAAAGGCCAAAACACCAATCCAGTGCAATTTTTATTTGTTTGGCTGGCATGAAATTCAGGGTGACTGTAGGTTGTCCTTCCTTTGCAGTTGCCACTTTTTTTGTCTGCATTTTGTAACCAAAGTAGTCTCAGAAATGTTTATAGGCAGGGTCTGAAGAATGCCAAGACTAAAGCATAATATAGGTCTACATTACACAATATTAATCAGCATATATGCATGAGATTTTCACAAATCAGGGATAGAGACAATGACTCAGAATATGAACACATGAAACTGACATAAGGGAGTTATTTTAACCCTTATTATTAAGAGGTTCCACATATTTTAAGAGTTCTGACTGATTATTATTAACAGTTGAAGAAGATATTTATATCACAGCATAATCCCAAACAATCTTTTTTCCTACCTTGTTCTTTCAACATTTTACATGTCGAATTTTATTTATAACTCCTTAAAACATTCTGGAAAGTAAATAATTAATTATTGTTATGTTATCATTGTTTAATTAATATAAAATGCATTTATAAAAAGTGAATGATCAAGACAAATAATGTTTCACAAAGCCATGTCAAACATAGTTGGGAAAATATATTCCTGTTGCCTCAAAATGGGGAAACAAATTCCCATTTCCTCACTATAGTGAGGGGGGGGGGGGATACATTCCTGTTGCCTCTTGTAGTCATAATGGGGAAGTAAATTCCTGCTGCCTTGACAGTGAATACAGTTTATTTACATTACAAACATTCAGGCTTAATTATCAAAACAAACCAGCAGCTCAACAAAATATCAATTGTGTTACAAATACTAAATTTAAAACCTAATGAACAGGCTAAAATTTAATAATTATTAGTTTAATAAAGGTCTTATATATTAGTCATTGATAATTGAATTTATTTAATTTAGCTAATAATAACCTGCATTTTTATTATTAGTCATGTGAGCATGTTCTTAGATACTTGTAAAACATAAATACAGATAGTTTCACACAAACAGTGGATGTGATAATGATAAAAAAAGCAAAATTCTGACAAGGAAAGAGAGAAGTCCAACATTGTTGACATCAGAATTTTTATTTACAGTCACATTCCTGATCATGTACAAGTTCTAACAAGACAGTTGTAATGATTGTAAAAAATTACAACAAAATTAAAGTTTTTATAATTTAAAACTATTATTATTTTGTTTCTGCTGTAAATAATAATATATACAGTACTTTTATCACATATTTTAATAACTTATTGAGCTGTATCACAAAGCATGTTTTTAATTATACAGCACTTTGTTTTATTTTATTTTCAGGGTAGTGTTACTTCTAGCATTTTACTACTTCTAGTGTTTACATATTATAACAGTCGTCATTTAATATCAATACATTTATGCATTTTATTTCTTTTACTCTTTGCCTTTTATAAATTAATAAGTATGTTGAATTGTTTATTTCTTTTACTGACTACAAAAGAAATGAAGGTGCACAGACATCAAGTATGAGAATTGTGATATATTCCATGTAGGTCGTATCATGTCTCATTCAAAAACAAAGTAATTTTTAGCCACAAAAATTACCAAAATGTATATATATATTTTTTAATTTCATTCTGACTGAATGAATGAGAACAATGAACAATGAGAATGAATGACTGAATGATGAGAATAAATATTGTCTGGTTTTGCATATCAAAAAGGTTATCATAGGATAAATATTAAAAGAGTATTTATAAGGTTAGAATTACTAAATAATTATAATGTCTACTTAATGAGATAATGGCTTTGGTTTATTGTTTATTATTGTACGTATAACTATAATAAATTTTCACTCAGAGAGATGAGCCTGAAGCACAAGTATTTACATCTACAGGCATTTATGTTCATGTAGATTATTTTTATAATTATATATTTGATTATTACTGTTTATTTAAGATGTATTAATTTATGAATGAAGTATTTTTAATATAACTTATAAGGACAAAAATAAAAAATCATTACTTCTACATAGGCAATCTAAATATGTTATTTTCCACACAAAATAGTGTGTCAAACTGTTAATGGAGTATATTATTTCTCCACATCATTTTAAATACCTGAATCACCAGAACTAGCAGCAGACACTGTCAAAATTTGTTTTTCAGATAACAAAAACATCATCTTGCTTAAAATAATTAAAAAACAAAATTACAGCATTTTTATTTGGACTACACGTTTTACATACCTTCAGTGTACCCTACTATGATTATTCTTCAGTAACAAATCTCATTCACACTAAACTGACATATGCAGCCACATTGTTAGCACTACTTTCCTCATCTGATATCAACACTGTGCTTTTACTATCATGCTGTAAACTTAAAATGTCACTGGTGATATCTAAATCTAAATTAGGCAAACAGGTGTCAACTATCTGTATCCACCCAGTCTCCAGTGACTAACGCTGTCAGTTGTCCTGTCATTCTCATCTCTATCTTTTCTTTCATTTTCATTGTTGTGCTGCACTATCTGGTTCCAGCCCTAAACACCTGTCTCATCTCTACATTTACATACATTCCTGCTAGAAGCAAGTGCTCAGTGCTAGGCATTCATTTCAAAGTCACCAGTCGATGTTCATTTGCTTAGCAGGGATTCTGGTTGGACTACCTAACTGTTGGTAACACTAACAGGTAGTGATCATCATAAATGATACACCCACAGAACTACCTGGTCTCTAAGTATATTAATTTATTCATTCTAAGTAAAATATGCAAGGAGAAAATATTGTTTTAGAAATAAAAAAATATTTTATAACAATATACAGTATATTGATGGGTTTGTCAAAACATATCTCACATAACATTATGTGATAATAAATTCCATATGAAAACATTTTGATCTGATTCACCCAAGCGTGATATGTATGGAAAGTTATAATTGAAGTAAAATTGAATGCACAGCACATCAGTAAATAAAACATGCCAGCACTGACATGCCTATAACTAGTGGAAATGGCAGAAAATAAAAAAAAAATAATGCCTATGCAGTAAGGAATAACGTATTAAACTAATAATTTTTGTTTTCTGCAAAAGAAAATGATAATTCTTAAATAGAGCTCATTAAAGGGAGGTAAATTTGATTCATTACAAATTCAAAACTAAATTGACCAATACAATAGTTTTTGACTAATATGTTCATTTCATTTTATGAAATACACTGTAATATTGCAAAACAATGCAAGAAAACCCCTACAAACAACTGAAATATACCTCTGTTTTGAAAACATGTGAAATGCACTTTTCAAGAATATCTCCTAATTATTATTAATGATAGAGATGTCTCTTCTTTGAGACAATTAGTTATAATACTAGAACGTATTTTCATTTACTGCTTCTATAAATCTTTATAAAAGTAGTTGTGTATTCCACTTAGTGACTGACAGTTTAAACATAAACATAAGAGACAATTCATTCATTATTATGAGGACTGGGGAAGTGTTTCCATTTCCTTCCTCTTCCCATTACACCACAACTACTGCCACCCTCAGATCATATGTGCAGGCTAGGTAAAACTTGCTATGACTGAAGTAAATTCACTGGCATTCTGCTATTCTGGGCAGACTGGTGATATTTTGTAATGATGTTTATTAAGTGAGAAATAAGAGATTGAACTTTTTAATATGCAGTGGTCCTGACATCTACATTTCTTATCAGTACAGTTTATGGGGAAAAATCAGTATATATTGATAAAGTTGGAATCTCAGGAGTGTTTCGTTTTGTGAGACACAGAAAGACAAGGTCAGTTTTAAGAAGGCTCTAAGACATCTTTTTTTGATCAGTAAGAATAGCAATCTTCTATGTCAGTGATTATTCAAATTGTACCTTAATAAATGAATGTTATTTTTGGTCTTGACAGTTTATTGTTGAGAACATGTTTACATGTTATATATGTTTATTTTGTATTATGTTACTGTATACTTATTGAGTCTTTATATCCGTAAATATTCACCTGGTGTGTTGTATGTTTATTCTTTGTATTGTGTTACTTGCATATTTATTATCTGTTACTGTATATACTTATTGTGTGTTACTATACAAGTTATAATATCTATTTATTTTGTTTTTTGTATTGTGTTACTTGCATATTTATTTTCTGTTACTGTATATGCTTATTGTGTGTTACTATACAAGTTATAATATCTATTTATTTTGTTTCATATGTCTATTATTTAGTGCTGCAAAGTACTTTGAATACAATTTACAGTATATAGTATAAAGTTAATTTTACTTTAAATACTCCACATAAGAATATTATAATTGAGCATTTTTTAATGGAGATATATTTACAGCCAGGTTCAAAACTTATTCTTAGTGCACACTGTGAAATAAACTGTCTTAGTGTTTGGTTTGTCCATAAAATGTCTTAATGTTTGGTTCATTCATAAAATATCTTAATGTTTGATTTGTCCATAAAATGTCATAGAGTTTGGTTTGACCATAAAATGTCTTACTATTTGGTTTGACCATAAAATGTCTTAGTGTTTGGTTTGTCCATAAAATGTCTTAGAGTTAGGTTATGCTGAGCCAGTTTCACTAGTGATGTGGTTACTGTGTGGTTATTACTTTATTGCATCATGATGTTAATTTTTATGTAGAATTTTACATGTAAACAAAATTTTCTATTCTTTTTAAATTCTATAGAAAATTCTTCACATATGCATCTGATCCCTGTCGAAATTGCATTGATTGTGCTTGGTGTTATGGCATTGCCATTGTTGATTGCCATGGTGTATTACATTCACAGACGACGAAAACAGTGAGTGATTTTTCTTATTTTATATTTACAAATCATATGCTGCCTTTTTTATTACTCTTTAATTTTTTTTTCTCTAGTTTGGACTTTCAGATATGCATAGCTTTTGCAACATAATAAAACCCAATGATACATATTATACATATTTTATTTGCATTTACTGTGTTTTGTTACAAAATTCATTCTTTAGTCCTAACCACTAAAAGTGATTTATAAATATTTTACCACTATCATTACATTTCACTTCTACATACTTAATTCATTTTGGCATATTTCTGTTTTAAAAAGCACAAATAAATTAAAAATAATTATTCAATATTTTTTGTTGTATACTGCATTATTGCCCATTAAGCTGCTATCTACCGTAACCGCTAATAGTGTACACTACATTAACACGCTCATAACTTTATTAAAAATAACTGAATTCTAACAAACAATATTATATATGAAGTAATAATGTCCTGTATTGTTTGTAAACTGAATAAAGAGTATATTTTGTCATAATTTTTGTATTGATAGATGAATTTATTTATTTTATCAAGCTAACTTGATATACAATCAAATCTGTGGAAAATATATTCACACTTTGCTGCTAAAATTAGATTATTACATATTACAGTCTTTCTCTTTCTTAAAAGATCACTGAGAAAAATGAACGATAATTTCATTCTTGTGTCGATTCATTTGGAATTTTGACCCACATTTTTCCATCATAACTCTTGTTTACTGATAAGGTTATTTACAACAGCATAATTCAAAGGCAATTTTTGGTTTTTATAGTAACATTTCAGAGAACGCTATTTAATATTTCTTGAAATAATTTAGCATTACAAAATTTAAATATTTACCCAAACACTTATGCATGTGAAAAGAAGCTGCAGTACTCCTGATCGAGGTGAAGCATCATGTCTAGATTACAAGGGCCACCATTAGTTCAATATACTCTACAATGACATTATCTTTTTAAACTGAGATAATGCAAAAACACACTCTCAAGCAGTATTTGAAGTTTGCCATTTTTCACTGGACTTTATGCTTTTTCACAACTACTTTCAAAAAATTTGCAAATGTAAAGCATTAATGTCAACCATTCCATTAATATCATTCTGGATATACCAGGAGTATGTTCCTTAAATTTAATATAAACTTTTATATACATACAATCACTTGTTTTGTTACGTTTTATATATATTATATATATATATATCAGGGGTGCACAAACCGCGGCCCGCGGGCCGCATGCGGCCCCCAGAAGACTTTAGAATGTTACCATTATTTGTGGCCTGCAAGGATTTTTTAACATTAATCTGAACAAGGGAGTAGAACAGTGGTCTGCTTTCCCGTGCATGCATCTTGTGCTGTGTTGAAAACAAATGCTGGATGCGGTATTGAGGCGAGAGCACTGTGTATTGGGCACATTGTTCAGTTCAGCTGATCAAAGGGTATGTGTTGAGATAGTAGCATATGTGCATCTTTGATGTATGGTGACATCAATTAGCATTAGAAAGACCCAAGTCGACAGGCAGCCAGCCAAAGTTCAGTCTGGGGATGGGGTGAGGTGACGGGTGGGGGGGGGGAGGAAGGTGCAGGCAGTGTGTGTGAATGTGCGGCTGATGATGTCTGGTTGGAATGTAGTGAATTAATGAAGTGAAGTTGTTTTTAAACTATTGCCCTTTGTAAATATGTCGAAACCTGCTGCATAAGAAGTGTAAAATTGAAGACGAAAATCGTCAGTTTAAAGAAGAGTGGATGGCTAAATACTTTATGTGGCATTTTATGGAGCAGCTATTTGCTTAATTAGTTGTGAGTCTGTTACTGTGATGAAGGACTTCAACTCAGGCCTGAAAATGGCGACTAATTTAGTCGCCATGGCTAGTGAAAAAAAAAATTGGCGACTAAAAAAAAAACTTTAGTCGCCAACTGCGAGTGCGCTAAAATGAACTTTTTTGTGAACAACTATGGGTTTGTAAATTTTCCTATCCGTATTTTTACTCAGCCCGGAAGTCCCCAAATTTTCACTCTTCATTTCCTGTACAAAGATCAACAATGAAGCGATCGGCAAGTGGTGCCCAGAGATCATTCCTCCCAAAGTGGAAGAATGAATTTTCCTGGTTAATTTTTGATGAGACAAGTAAGAAAATGACCTGTGCGATCTGCAAAAAGTACCCAGCATTGGTGGGAAAATGCGACTTCATCACGGGCACTGACAATTTTAAAAAAGAGACGCTGCAATGCCACTCCATTAGCAAAAAGCACATTGCTGCACGCGATGCTGACCTGTCTAGGCAAGGTTCAATAGTGGCTGGTCAGAGTACAATCCATGCGGCGTTTGTTCAGCAACGAACGAAACAGACTGAAAAGGACAATGTGGACGAAGTGCAAACTTAACACTGCATATGTGCGGGCAAAGGAAGAGCTGCCCTTTACAAAGTTCAAACCGCTTCTTGATCTTCAAAAGAAAAATGGACTTGATATTTCGTCCACCTATGCAAACCACGTGATGGCAGCAGAATTGGCACACACCATTTCAGAAACCTTCAAAGATGAGGTTACCTTCTATTTCATTTTTACATCGAATTGTGTTAACAATAGACTTAGAATTCTAGCATGATTTATTTATTTATAATGTAATTTCACTTCACTATTGGCAATAGTAGACACAAATCAAAGCATTTTTTTAAAAATTAGATAAACAACAATTGTATTATTAATAGTTCCAACAATAACAATAGCAGCAAGAGATAAAAAAAGAATATTAATAATAAAATAATAATAGTAATACCAAAATAAAAAGACACGGAAGTCAATGACGTCAAAAAGCAAACATGCATAGGCAAAATACAGATTACGTCACCCCCTGTGTGCATGCTGAACCTTTTGCTCTAAACATTAACATAAATAGCAACATGGTTTTTATCGTGATCATGTGCCATTTTAATAACCAGCCCGGAAAAATAACTCGTAATGCACTATCGGGATTCTGTCGCCAGTTACATTTCTTCTAGATCTAAATTAGAATCGTAGATCTAAAATCAGTGTGAGAGGATCTTCTCCGCCCAGAAAAGAATCAAGAGTGATGTCAGGAGCTCTCTAGCAACTGAAACCTTGGAAGACCTCATCAGGATCTCAGCAGATGGTCCTCCACTGGAAGACTTCCAGCCTGAGAGTTCTGCTGCCAAGTGGACAAATTCATCTGGCAGGCCTAGAAAGTTACAATACACTGAGTGGCCGGATGTTCTGATCCCAGCAGATGATGATGATGATTGATTGATTATTGATAACCTTATCAGATTAAGTTGAAAGTAAAAATAAAAACATCACTGTAAAACAACACAAAATTGAGCTTTCCTTGTAAAAGACCTTCAGAAAATTAAAAAAAATTCAAGCTGAAATATCATAGATGAAATCACACATTGATTTGTATAACACTGACATCATTCACTCTCTTTATCTCTCTCTCAAACTCCCCCCCCCCAAAAAAAAAAAAATATCTTAATAATATCTAGCTACTACTTTTATTAATAAAATTGACATGATACTATAGCTAATAACCACATGACCACCCACATTACCTGAACCAAACAGTATTTTTTATGTTAGGCTATTTTGATTGTCTAGAAAAAAATTAAATTGGCTAGTAAAAATTTTAGTTTGGCTAGTAAAATTTTTAGTTTGGCTAGTAACATTTTTAAGTTACTAGCCAAAGGCTAGTGGGACTTTTTTTTCATTTTCAGGCCTGCTTCAACTGCAAGCGGCATTACAAAACAAAGCACGCTGCGACTTTTGATGACTTAAAAGTCGCTGACAGAAACAACAAAATTGAGCAACTTTTAAAAGGTCTGTCAGCACAGCAACATTTCTTCACAAAAAAGTCTGAAGAAAACAAGTATTTTGCTCCTGCAAGGTGCAAAGTAGCACATATTGTTGCCAAATCATCATGGCCGTTTACTGACAGTGACTTCGTCAAAGACTGCATCCAAGCTGTCCAATATGTCCTGAAAAGGCGGACCTTTTCAACACAGTCCCACTCTCACTGACGACCATTCAAGGCCCTGTCGAAGACTTAGCAACAGATGTTTGTGAATAGTTGTGTGAAAGACTTGCTAACTGTAAGTACTTTTTAATTGCTTTGGACAAGAGCACTGACAATGTTGACATAGCACAACTGCTGGGTTTTGTGCGTGCAGTGGATGAGAACTTTGAAATAACTCAAGAATTAGCTGGTATGGCTTCACTACATGGGCGGACGACTGGTGAAGATATTTTTGGAGGAGTGACTTCCGTTCTTGGAAACCTTAAATGTCCAGGTGCCAAAGCTAGCCAGCATTACCACGGATGGTGCGCCTGCTATGACTGGAAGAGCATCAGAATTTGTTGCTCATTTGCTGCCACATTTGCAGGGGCTTGGAATTCCAACAGATAGTGTCCACATGTACCATTGCATAATTCATCAGGAATCGCTCTGTGCACGAATCTTGAAATTTGACGTCATGAAATTCGTTTTTAATTCTGTGAACTTCATATGATCCAGAGGACTTAATCATCGACAGTTCAGACCATTTCTTGAAGACATCGAGGCAGAATATCGAGACATTCCGTATCACACAGATGTCAGGTGGCTGAGTAGAGGAAAGGTATTAAAACGGTTTGTTGAGTTGCGAATGGAAATTTGTGAATTCCTTACTGTCAAAGGCAAAGACACGGCTGTCTTTACTGACAGTGGTTGGCAGACTTGGCATTTCTGACAAGCATGGCAGATCCCTTGAATAGATTCAATCAGCGTCTCTAAGGCAAAGATCACTTTATCTTTGATATGTACAAGGAACTGCAGTCCTTCACATTGAAGTTGAGGCTCTTCTGTTCGAATCTGCAAGCTGGAAATCTTTGTCATTTTCCGATTTGTTCAGCTTTTCAGAAGGAGTACCAATGTAACTTCAGCAGATACCATTGCAATTGTGAAACATTGCTGAAGGAATTTACTGAACGATTTGATGCCTTCAAGGAGCACAAGGATTTATTCAACTTCATTCGCGATCCTTTCTCATGTAGTGTAGAGTCCGTGCCTGATCACTGTCAACTGGAGGTCATTGATCTTCGATGTTCACCTGAACTGAAGTCATCATTTCAGCAGAACAACATTATAACATTTTATGGAAGTCTCAGCTCGAGCACATACAGAAATGTTAAGGACTTGGCTTGCAAGTTGTTGTCAGAATTCGGCAGCACATACTTGTGTGAACAAACGTTTTCAGTAATGAACATGAACAAGAACAAGCTGAGATCGAATTTGACCGACAACAATCTCTGTTCGATTTTGAGGCTGGCGACTACAAAACTCAAACCAAATATTGACAAAGTTGTTAACAACATTCAGGCTCACCCTTCTCACTAATAAAGACTAAATCTAGGTTAATAAGGCAAAAACAAATGTAAAGACATTATTTCATTATTTGTGTTGTTCTTTTGCTACTGAACCATCCATGTGCAATCTGACTTGCGGCCCTCCATGCACTCTCAATTGGAAATGTGGCCCTCTGGCCTAAAAAGTTTGTGCACCCCTGATATATATCATACAACACATAGCAGTCATTTGTTCATTGTCAGAAATTCTCTATTTGGAGTAGCAAAATAAATTAAAATTAGATCATTAATATTGAATTATTTATATTTTTTTTTATCTATGAAAAACAAATATTTATGCACTGAAATGCTCTTTTATAATATTATATATAAAAGAAACCAATGTGTTTATCTACATAATAATGATTTATAAGTTCAGGATATATGCATTTGAATTTTTTTAATGATCTCATGAAGTGATTATGCTGTGTGCAAAACACAAAAGTAATTTTTATTTTTTCTTGTTTGTTATTTTTTAATTGTTATTATTATTGTTATTTTTTTCAAAAACATCTTTTTGTTACTTACATACTGTATACATTATTACATTTTTTAAAGTCCAGGAAATTGGGTAAACTCTGTTTTTCTCTAATGAAAGTATACAAATGGTAAACTAATACTCAATTTTAAATATTATGCTTAAAATTCATAATTTGAAATTCAATTCATTTTAAAATTAGTAGTGTAGAAGAGTGTACAGTTTCCCTTAATTATCTGGGGCAATAGTCTACAAATATTTATGTGATCTCTCATTTAGCATTCACAATATTGGGTGTTGCAATCACAAGAAAATACTGATTGTTGAACCAGTTGAGAAACAATTCTGAACAATATAAGATTTTAAAACTTCAAGAGATGTTTACAGAGAAATTGGTTATCAGACTACCACATTTAATTTATTGTGTAAGTTTATAATGATGGTAGCCATTAGCAGACTTTTCTAGATTTCTGGTTAGTTTAATGTAAAGAAATTGAAATCATTATTAAAATTAGTTTGGTGAATATATTCAATAATGATTATAAAACATCTTGTACAGTTTATTACCATAATTTTGTGCTACAAATTAATGACTTCAAATATAATTATCTATGTACTGTTTCAGTGAATACAGCTGTTGCTGAAGTCTCTCATGTCTAAATATTGTATATACACCACTTTTATCTTTCACTTATAAGTGAAGGACATATATTTAATTTATTATTTTATTATTGCTACAAGGATACCTTTTTAATTGTCTAACAGATTTCAATGCAGATGTTCGGACCCACAAGAAACAAGGAGCAAGAAGAGATACCTAAAATGTTGGAAGAGAGGAAATAATAAAGAGAAGAGAGACTACTGGTTAAAAAAAAAACGACCCTCATCATCTAATGCTGAAGATGTACCTGTTGAAATGAAAGAGACAGATGCATCGGAATGTTTAAATAAAGATCTGCCTGTTGAAATGAAAGAGACAGATGCATTGGAATGACTAAATAAAGATCCGCCAAATGTGTAGATGTGCAAGTACAGGCGTTGCAACTAATTTTTTTGTTAGAAAGCAGATTCTTTGGAAAATTTAGACTTAAAAGAGATTGCAGAGCACAGCATCTCACCTTTATTGATAAGCGTTTGTTGATGTTTTTTAATGTCATAATTTGTTTAATTATGAATTCAGACAAATAGCATCAATCAAATTCTAGTATTGTGCTAGCAGACCTGTTACTTCTTGTACAAGAAGAGGGCAATATTTATATATATATGTAAGCCTATGGTTGGTTTAATTGCAAATCACCACACTGACATGGCATGAAAGGGATTTCCCAACACAAAATTTAATATCTAGATTTCCCAGCTTATTGGCTAGTCACTTTCTAAGGGGGGACAGATATCTTCTTCCTATGCCTATCAGTAGCAACGTGGTTCCATCCCCAACCCACTTATGTGAAGGCAAGATAGAAGTTACAATGAAAGCAAACTTAATACAAAGACTTGGAATACATGTATGTCACACAAACAGCACAAACATAAAGTTGCATGACAGATTGGACGATGAACAATACAAAATTTCAGCTATTTAATTAAATATCAAAAAGTTAATAAAAGATAAATCAAGTTTATGCTACACAACATAAGAATTAATCTATTTGTCTGATTCTGATTTCTAAAGTTCAAAAATACTTTGCTTCTACAAGTCATTCAACTCTAATCTTTACTAAGGAAATGTTATGTTAACATAACTGTCTATCTAACAAACACTAAATGAAGACTCATTCACACTAACTTTCATACATGTTATTACAAGTTCTAGTTACTTTGATTAACACACAATACCCTAGAATGTAGTCTTTGCATCAGCACAGAAATATAAGTGCTCGCTCATATACTACAACTAGCACACCTTTGTCGAATAGGATAGTAGGGTCAACTTCTTACATAAGACATTTTAATTAGTAACTTCTTTCACCCTGAACACAGTCCCTGGATGGCTCCTTGTTAATGCATCCCTCCTCGAAATCGAAAACACCATGCATGTACAACAGTCCAAAGAGGAATTTCCTCCGAAATTTCACCTCCAAATGAATTCCAAGCTGAATTTTCCCAAAATTCACTCCAAGGAAACAACACTTTGCACAAGAAAAATCCAATGAATAATCATACCAAATTCACTTCTAAGGAAAGTACTTTTTTATGCTCCGCAACCCAAAGAAGAATTTTTGCCCATAATTCACTCCAGCTGTATCTGATGGATTCCTGCAACAGACTGAGGCTGACTAAGGAGACTGGCCAAAATCCGTGGCAAAACTGAGTTTATATGCAGGTTTGATAGCATGGGGGATTAAAGGCTTGCATGATCTCACACATAGAATATTCTAGTGACCATGGGTTCAAATCCACTAACTGATGCCTGACGCTACAGTGGAGACAGTCTAATGCACAGGAACCAGTCAAGCCTAGTTAGACATCTTTTATCGGCACACTGATAAAAGAGACTGCCTTTGATCTCACATGCAGTCACCCCCTGCACCACATGACCCCACTATCAGAAGCCTGGGATAAGATACTGAGAATTTCAACTTGGCACACTACCAGCATTTGACAACTATATAACTAATTTACAACATCATTTTACGTTTTTGGAATAGGACTTCTTCTCGGGAATAGTAGCCATTTTAAAGTTTGTTGTTCACTCGGTTCAGAAAGATTCTTTCTTGTACAGTTTATGTGGCTGCCGATCAACTCCAAAGAAATTATTTGCATGTTACTAAACCAAATAAAAAATTAGGAGGATTTAAAAGTAAGTAACTGGAGATATAGACAGCCATATTGTAAAGAATCAATGTGTTCAAGATAGTGGCAGTATTGAATCTTATGAATTTTATCAGAAAGTATAAGGGTAGCTTACGATCTCCGAAGACTGTTTAATGATAGCCATGGATTTCTTGTTTTGTATACCATCACAGCCTTCAGATTGATTTCCTTTTAATATTAGGTAGGTTACTGTTTTATTATATTGTTTCTGATTATGATGAATACTTGTTTGAAGCACTTTATGAACCAAAAAGCATTGAAAATTAAAGTCAAATATGGGAAATCCCTCATACTAGTTGTAGTGTTTTCAGGTTTGAAAATATGACTTTCGAGATAAAAGCTTTTGAGAAGATTGTTCTATTGAATATTGGAATACTGTATATTCGTAGAACACTTTTAAAATTATAAATGATTCTAAACAAGTATGATTCTAAACAAATATACTGATTCAAAATTCTTCAGACGTATAAGTGGAGACAATTGCTAAAGTCATCATAATAATTTTTTACAGCTTTATGATAGACAAGAGTACTTTTATTAACAATAATTATCATCTGAAGCTCTATTTATGCTGGGGTTCACAAAATTTATTCAGAGGTTTGCAAATCTTGAGATGTTATAAGCTGACAGCAACAATATTTGTCTCTTACATCGTCTGTCATTCTACTGTGTCATATTTAAGAATCTAATTTGTGAAAATTGGAAATACTTATTATTGAAAAACTTACATTCTGCGCATTTATATACTCTTACAATAACTGTAAATATGTAAAATTTAAAATTCATACATATTATAATAAGCATAAAATTGACCAAAAATATTTTTTTTGTTTATTTTCAAGTCATTTATTGCATTTATATAACTGTTAAAAGTAGTTTTCATTGCATAAACTTCTATATTCACATTTATATCCACTCACCAAAAAAGGGTGAAAGTTTTTTGAATTTATATGAACTTAATTTTTTAAAAGTTATAGTAGGCAACGATTATCCGAAATAATTGGGACCAGGGTAGGTTCGGTTAATGAAAATGTTTGGATAATGAAACATACACGAAAATATTCAGTTTATACTAAAAGTGCAATAGACCTACAATTGGGACCAAGGTAGGTTCAGTTAATCAAGAGCTTGGATAATGAAACATACACGAAAATATTCAGTTTATACTAAAAGTGCAATAGACCTACAATTGGGACCAAGGTAGGTTCAGTTAATCAAGAGCTTGGATAATGAAACATACACAAAAATATTCAGTTTATACTAAAAGTGCAATAGACCTACAATTGGGACCAAGGTAGGTTCAGTTAATCAAGAGTTTGGATAATGAAACATACACAAAAATATTCAGTTTATACTAAAAGTGCAATAGACCTACAATTGGGACCAAGGTAGGTTCGAATAATCAAGAGTTTGGATAATGAAACACATGAAAATACTCAGTTTATACTAAAAGTGCAATAGACCCACATTTGTATTATTGAATGCAAGGTTATTATTTATGTATTTTGTATTAGTTTTTAAATAAATGATTTAAGAAGTAGTTTGTAAATAATAACTAAAATGTTTTGATGAAACAATACATATTGTATTTATTTTTAACTTAAACAACAAGTATTTAAATTTTATTGTGTATACTGGTGGTCCCTGAATATTATTATAATACTTAATTCTTAAAGAGTTTGAAAAATCCTATAAATTTTTTTTCTAAATTGCCTACAAAACCTGAAAATGATTGGTGTCTATAAAAGTATATATTTCTAAGGGTAAAAGTCTCCCAAACAGCAAAATGTGGCAAATAATTCACCAAAATTAATGCATATTATGGATTCACACATCCTGCCACTGATTTCTCTTGAGTAATTGTTTATATTGTGTTTGCAAACTGTTAAGTATTACAAACTGCATATAACTCATGCAAAATTGGGCACAATTAAAATCAGAGGGGAGAAAAGGAATTTAGTTTTACTTCAAAACAGATTTCCACAACAACAAAATTGTAAAAAAGAAACCATCATAACCCTTAGGTTAATTGAATATCATATGCACACAGTATACCCTTTAAATTTAATTATGGAACTGAAATTGCAACAAAATTTTGACTGACTGATATGGGGAGTGCTTCCAGCTGGAACTGATTTTTCACTAGAGAATGTTTAGAGTTTTTCTAATTTCATGCATTGTTTGTGCGACAAATTCACCTACAAATGTTTGTGCATTTTGATAATTAATGTATTATAGATCTATAAGTCTTTTTGCCCTTTGTCCAGCTTAAGATTTAAGACACTGGAACATATGAGAATCCTTTCTTTCCTATGCTTTCTAATTTTTTAAAACTATTTTATCATTTTAATATATGAACAATAATACCAAATTAGAATGCAGCTAGTAATAAAATGCCTGTATATATGAGATGGTGCATGCTTAATAACAACCTTTGTAAAGGTTTTAAATAAAAATTTTCTATAAACATAAACTAATAAATAGTCACCAATTTCTAATGTAGAAAATATTTTAACATAATTTCTAAAATCTTATAAATCTACTATAATTTTGTTTGTTTGCTTAGTTAGATTGTCTAAGTTCAAGCACAAAAATGAAACATGCAGGAGTCACAAAATAATATTCATTTATTTACAAGTTTAAGAAGAATCTGAAGTACAGATTTTATTTAATTTGTGTCAGGCTATGGCATAAGCATATGGAAAGAAAGTTTTACCTTTAGTTTCTTTTTTAAATCTGAGCAATGTTAGTTTTTAATGTCGTTTTAATCATTGCATGTTTTCCTTAAAATGACTCTTTTGCTCCTCATTATTAGTAAATAATATGTAACTTCAACAGTAAATAAGTGTTATTCTAGTTTTTCACTAGAATTAAATTGCATTTTTTCTTTTCACTTCATACTATCAATCTTGTTCCTTTAATTCATTTTCTGTTTTTGTTTGGCTTGTTGGTTGATTGGGGTGGGGTTTTTTTTGTTTTTTTTTGAGTTGAACAAGACAGCTTCTCAAAGTAAACAGTAGATGACCATCATCTGCTCAACTGCGTCATGAGTCAAGAGTAAACAGTACAAACTCCCACATATTCATATTTCACTGAACTGAGATTTAAGGCAAAAATCCCATGCATAATTGATGTACTAACCGCTGCTTATAAATAAGTGTTCTTTATTACAAAATTGGTATGGCCATTTTTGTCTGTCCAACTTTAAAATTAGGTACCATGGGCAGGTGAGCAAATGTACACTCTTCTTTAGGCTACATAATTAAGTTGAACTTTAACAGTAAAAATATTTTTAATGTTTCTATTTTTAACTATTTTGTTTTCTGTGATTTTAGAAAGAATAATAATAAATTTGTTTAAGGACAACATTTTCTCCTTCCCATTCCTGATATAAGTACATGTATTTGTTGATTGCATTTGTATACATATGTTATTACAGAATATGATTTTAATAGAGTCCGAAACCGTTTTTTATTATTTACATTAGTGTTTAATGAATGTTTCAAGATACAAAAATAAATTTTACATCATTTATTATATTTCTTTTATAATAAATTATTAAAGAACTTTTTCCTTATTCACTGCATGATTAGAAACAAGTAATTCATTCTGATTGTATAATAATGCGTATTATATGTTTCCAGAATATAATTTTAATATATTCATATTTTATTAAATATTGCTTCTTTTGTTTTGTTTCTTACGCTAAAGTTTGAGAAGAAAACTTTTTTTTTTTACATCATTTATGTCATATTTCTTTTTGTAATAAACATTAAATAGAATGGTGCATTTTTTTCCCTCTTCTTTATGTAATTAGTGATATTTTTTCAAATTGACTAGTTCTGATTTTTAATCCCAGAACATTAGGAATTTGATAGTAAAAAATGAAGCGTATATTTACCTTAGTAAGTTGGCTTTTTTCACTAACAGGATTCTAGAAGACAGTATATTTTCCTTGGGAATTTTAAAGCGCATGCTATTTTCTTATTTAGAAATGGCTGAGTGGTTAATAGAGCAGTACTAGTATATAAAATTATCTCAGAAACCTGTAACCTCTGAAACATTACTAACAGCCTACAAAATAAATTTCAACTGAAAAAAGATTAGATGTCATTTGTTATACCAAAAAAAAAAAAGTAAATAATCATTAAAATGCTTTTTTTATAGGCTCAGTTACAGTTCAACTACTTACCCTGGAATTGTGTTCCATTAAGTCGATCCCCTTTGGTTGCCCACCCTAGAGAAGTGGCTGGAACTAGAAAGATTGGACAGTCTGAATTGGATGTCCAAGACTTTTGTAGAGAACATGAAGATAACTGATGAAGAACTTTAAGGGTTGTGGGCATTCATGATTCATATCAGCCTGGAGTAGAAAAAATTTCAAACTGACTAACTGACCAACATCTCTGATATTTTGAGAAATAAGTCATTGAGATTTGAGATTTTAAAATGAAGTGTAACACAGATAATGTAGATCAGGCATTTCTTGTTGATGATTTTGTGATATATTAAAATATATTACCAACATATTTTATAACTTGTTTTAAAAGAGATTTTTTACCATTGCACAGTAAACATTGTCTTTCCAGTTTCCTGAAAACATCTCCAAAGTACCCACAAATGCATTATCTGATCATTACAATATGGTAGGAGACAAGGAAATCCATTTTGCAAACTCCAACAACTAATTCAGCAAAAAGTAACAATAAATTGTAATAACCCCATCTATATTCTTTTTTTTAAAAATAATTGTATATATGCAATAGTTTTAACAGCTTGATTTTAACTAGAATGTTTAGAAACAAACTGTCTTGCAATTTATGTGGCAAACCTAGCAAGCTGTCATTACAACAGTGAATGACTTAAGAGATGACATGACAGAAATATTTGATTTTTTTTTTTTTAAGAAGGCTGATCAAATCTTACAATTTATTTTGAAAAAAAGCAAACCTTGCGACCACATGTCAGTACATTTGTGATTTACTGACTTAAGAAGCACAATTGCAGGAAATTATTGGAGTAGGCAAATTACGATGTTGGAGGTCAAATTATGATACGGACACAACTTATTGTTGTTTCATTTAGACTTTTGCCAATCAACACTGAAAGAGACGTTAATTTGCAATGTGCATGCCAACCACAAACAAGTTGCTAACTTCATGTAATGTGTTGTAAGAAATGTCAATACAAAAGTCAGATCCGATGTTTCCATGCTGGCATTACTTGTGAAGTTCATTGACGTAATGCTAAAAGGCGCTGTTGTATAGTGATCGAAGGCTACATCGAACTATCGTCAATTTGTGGGGTTGAAGTGGTGGTTACGATAGCAAGTTTAGCGTCATCACTGGAGCTTTCGTTGATCATTTCATAATGAGACGTTCTCTTACCTGTAATGCCCCAGTGGGACCGGCTCCCCTCACGAGGATCCGGGGAGATATGGCGATGGTGTTGCTATGTAAATAAGAGTATTTCTGCCTGTCGCAAATGCACTGTTGCAGATGTTCGAGGTTTACGTTTCTAATGCCGTGACGTTTGGAAACAAGCTCGCTGTTGTTCGTGGGCGTGGCTTCGTCCGCTTCGAAGTGTGAACGAGCGCTGTAGGTTGAGTGATTCGGTTTCCCGGTGGGAAGAGTGAAGAAAGTAACTTATGTCGTGATTTTTATTTTTTAAACGGTTATAAGGGAGTAGTAACTGGGACAGAAGAATGATCCCAACCGATTCATAATAAGTTAATAATCCTAACGATTTTCACGAAGTGACAAATTCACCAATGATAGAATTTGAACTTTCCCCGCCCACCCAGCCTATTCTTTCTCAAAGTTTCTTGTTTCTGTTTCAATCATCTCAGTTTTTGTTACAGAAGATTGCTAATAGGTCAGAGAAATGAGGAGTATAGTGTGTGACTCGTGTAGCGTCTCCTACAAACGTATTACATGGTGGTCCCAATGGAAAGAAAAAATTAGATAGTTGCGGAAGCCAAGGACAGTACCGATTGATCTTAGATTAACTGCCTGATTAGCGCTGGCCGTGAATTCAGTTGATGAAAATAGCTGGACATGCGAAAAGTTACTTTTAAAAATGAATAAGTAAAGAATTTATTTAACGTTCTACGTCATTTGGGATAGGCTAAACATTTCACTGACTTAAAAAATGTTAGCTACCATCTATTATTACAATAATCTTGTAACACTATCTAGGCAATAAGTTTCAGACGGGCCAATCATATATATTCGAAAGTTCTGGATTGTCTAGATAAACTAAATCACATTTTAGAAAGTTCAAATGCAAAAATAGCGGCTTTAAATGCAGAATAAATGGTCTACATTTAACATTTTGTTTCAAAACACGAAAGAGAAAGGGTCCAAATAACGTCTATTCTGTTCCGTCAAGGAAATTATTGACAACATGATAGCTTACATTAATCACTTTAATAGACTTAATTGCAATCTGTCATTAGAAACATTTTAATAATTGTTCTTTCTCTTATTTTTATTTCCTTTGATTTTTATATAAAATTTCTTTAATTTTTCATTAGTGTTGTGTCAATTTCATTATCATTTTCATGTAATAAGATTTTATAAATGTTATCGCCACGTTAGTTTAACGTCTGTCCTGAGCCTGTCTTTGTCTTATCTGTGAGCAATCGTTTCCTCTGGGGCCTCATACGAGTTACCGGAAGTGACGTCCTCAATTGTTGTCCCATCATAGATTTATGGGAGGTGCCAACACTCAGTCTCTTGTAATTCGCAGCAAATAACTAATAAATAAATGAACAAGATATTACACGTTTCACGTGCTGTTGCATGAATGCTATAACTATTTTGTGAAAAGGAATTTTGTGGGTGGGGTGGGCATGTGTGTGTGTAAATTGATTTCAAAGAACGACATATGTCGATAGTTAACGTGTAACTTAAATGTTTAATTTGTACGACTATCACTGTTGTACAAGCTTTCACATTATATACGTGTTACATACAATGACGTTCTCAATTAAATAACTACACACACTTACATCAGTGATGGGACATTTTGTCTCGTGTTTTGTCTCCTCGCCTGTAGTTTTGGCATTAGGATGCAAAATTGCATCAATAGCAGCTGCAAAACAAATAAATCTGTTTTTTAACAGCGAGTCATACCGCAACGCGATGTACAGCGTTCATCTATTTAGTTTACATTTTGTTATACATGTGTAAGGAGTCGGGGTGCGTGAGTGTATGTTTGTAGTTTCCCATTATATAACATAAAATGCAATTACAACACATAATATGTAGTCACAGCAACACGTCATATGGCTGTGCATTTACTGAACATTTCATTGTTTCTTGAAACGCATTAGTTATTCTCTTGAGTTCCATTTCTTTTTTTTTTTTTTAAATCTTTAATTACGAATGATTTTTGAACACTCCGCATTCCATTCTTTCATCTCTACGGCGTGTTCTGTCAGCGACAGTCTAGTCACTCTAGTGGTTGCCAGGTTACCTTGGAGGATGTTTTCGGACTACAAATCTACTCTTGAATGTTAAGGTTGGAGCAAGGTCACACTTGACTAGCTATTTGTATGGTGTGGGTCGACACGTTTCATTCATCAAGCTAGAGAAGTAGGTCATCATTAGATCACAGTGACATAAATAGCAGAGAAAATCATGTCATAGCCCACGTCAATATTCTTCGTGCCAGTACTGCTAACCTGTCCGGAATAAGTAATGACATTTTTAGAGTACTCACCTGTTTGGCCGTATCGTTCAGTCATGCCTGCCGTGAAACCATGATTGTCATGGCTATGTAAAAAGATAAAAAGTGAACTCCGTTGAGCACTGACTATATGAATTACAGTTTCACGTTAACACATAGTGTGTTGTTTTTTTTATTAAAGTCGGGGACGGTCATAGTCAGTAAAAGCGCATTGCCACTTAACATTCCACAACAAATCACGATCTATGTATAACGAAAATTCTCATGCAATGTACGGAGTTTCGTTTTCACCTTAGTTGATCAAATTCTTCCTCTCCTACCCAAGTACGAGCTTTAAATACAACTACAGATATTAGATGTATTTTATAACGTGGTTGGGGTGGAGAGATATTAATATGGGATATTGGGGGGGGGGCAACTATTTGTAAACCACCTGAAGCACACAACCAACTTTGCGAAGGTTAATCTTATGGAAACACGAAATGAATCTTCTGCTATACACAATTGCAACATTTAAAATTAAAATTGACCTGTGGTGTACTATCCTCTGTGGACTAAAAGTGTCTTTTTGTGCACAAGTGACGTCCAGCGTTATTAATGTTATTATTTTACACACACACACACACACACACACACACACACACACATATATATTAATGTGGAAGAAGAACCTCAAATAACTGAAGTGATTTATTACCGTAAGTCATAAGTGCGTATAATTTAAGTAATATTATTTTAGGTGCGTATAATTTAAGAGCCATATTACCTTAAGTGTCCTCACACCTTAGTGATCCGACGTTTACACCGTAGCGGTTGTCTGATAGTGCACTAAGAGTTCAGGAAATCGAAACTCTCATCCGGATTCCCAGCGCCACCTGGCATGCGTGCGAAACCCTGCACTGGCAATACAAGTCAGATCAAAACTTAACTGCCGCACGATGTGCTTCAACCCCAGGTATCCAAGCACAAATATTATTAAGTAGCAGTAAGCGATTTAGGTTTTTGGTATATGAAAAATTATAAATGAAAAATAAGAAAAGTATTACCTTTTTATTTATTGGGACAATAATAACACATCCTGGGTGCTTGCTTTGAATTTGTTCACAATACCACGGTGAAATTCTCTTTGCTACAGTTTTCTCGTCGGCCCCCAGTACCCATAGAGTACCTTAAGTCAAAACCCGTAACGCAAGCCCTCTCTCCAATGAAATAAAGACATAACGAACGTGACTTCAGGTCAAGTCAAACGTGGTGCGCGAAATACTTCCCATTGCAGTGTAGTCGATTTACACGAATGCGAACTTTAAAACTGAAGACTACTTTTTTAAAAATATCATTTTCTTATCTATTGTAATTTACCAGCTATTGAATGTTACCAGTTATTGTAGGGTCTATACCAGGGGTGCACAAACTTTTTAGGCCAGAGGGCCACATTTCCAATTGAGAGTGCATGGAGGGCCGCAAGTCAGATTGCACATGGATGGTTCAGTAGAAAAAGAACAACACAAATAATGAAATAATGTCTTTACATTTGTTTTTGCCTTATTAACCTAGATTTAGTCTTTATTAGTGAGAAGGGTGAGCCTGAATGTTGTTAACAACTTTGTCAATATTTGGTTTGAGTTTTGTAGTCGCCAGCCTCAAAATCGAACAGAGATTGTTGTCGGTCAAATTCGATCTCAGCTTGTTCTTGTTCATGTTCATTACTGAAAACGTTTGTTCACACAAGTATGTGCTGCCGAATTCTGACAACAACTTGCAAGCCAAGTCCTTAACATTTCTGTATGTGCTCGAGCTGAGACTTCCATAAAATGTTATAATGTTGTTCTGCTGAAATGATGACTTCAGTTCAGGTGAACATCGAAGATCAATGACCTCCAGTTGACAGTGATCAGGCACGGACTCTACACTACATGAGAAAGGATCGCGAATGAAGTTGAATAAATCCTTGTGCTCCTTGAAGGCATCAAATCGTTCAGTAAATTCCTTCAGCAATGTTTCACAATTGCAATGGTATCTGCTGAAGTTACATTGGTACTCCTTCTGAAAAGCTGAACAAATCGGAAAATGACAAAGATTTCCAGCTTGCAGATTCGAACAGAAGAGCCTCAACTTCAATGTGAAGGACTGCAGTTCCTTGTACATATCAAAGATAAAGTGATCTTTGCCTTAGAGACGCTGATTGAATCTATTCAAGGGATCTGCCATGCTTGTCAGAAATGCCAAGTCTGCCAACCACTGTCAGTAAAGACAGCCGTGTCTTTGCCTTTGACAGTAAGGAATTCACAAATTTCCATTCGCAACTCAACAAACCGTTTTAATACCTTTCCTCTACTCAGCCACCTGACATCTGTGTGATACGGAATGTCTCGATATTCTGCCTCGATGTCTTCAAGAAATGGTCTGAACTGTCGATGATTAAGTCCTCTGGATCATATGAAGTTCACAGAATTAAAAACGAATTTCATGACGTCAAATTTCAAGATTCGTGCACAGAGCGATTCCTGATGAATTATGCAATGGTACATGTGGACACTATCTGTTGGAATTCCAAGCCCCTGCAAATGTGGCAGCAAATGAGCAACAAATTCTGATGCTCTTCCAGTCATAGCAGGCGCACCATCCGTGGTAATGCTGGCTAGCTTTGGCACCTGGACATTTAAGGTTTCCAAGAACGGAAGTCACTCCTCCAAAAATATCTTCACCAGTCGTCCGCCCATGTAGTGAAGCCATACCAGCTAATTCTTGAGTTATTTCAAAGTTCTCATCCACTGCACGCACAAAACCCAGCAGTTGTGCTATGTCAACATTGTCAGTGCTCTTGTCCAAAGCAATTAAAAAGTACTTACAGTTAGCAAGTCTTTCACACAACTATTCACAAACATCTGTTGCTAAGTCTTCGACAGGGCCTTGAATGGTCGTCAGTGAGAGTGGGACTGTGTTGAAAAGGTCCGCCTTTTCAGGACATATTGGACAGCTTGGATGCAGTCTTTGACGAAGTCACTGTCAGTAAACGGCCATGATGATTTGGCAACAATATGTGCTACTTTGCACCTTGCAGGAGCAAAATACTTGTTTTCTTCAGACTTTTTTGTGAAGAAATGTTGCTGTGCTGACAGACCTTTTAAAAGTTGCTCAATTTTGTTGTTTCTGTCAGCGACTTTTAAGTCATCAAAAGTCGCAGCGTGCTTTGTTTTGTAATGCCGCTTGCAGTTGAAGTCCTTCATCACAGTAACAGACTCACAACTAATTAAGCAAATAGCTGCTCCATAAAATGCCACATAAAGTATTTAGCCATCCACTCTTCTTTAAACTGACGATTTTCGTCTTCAATTTTACACTTCTTATGCAGCAGGTTTCGACATATTTACAAAGGGCAATAGTTTAAAAACAACTTCACTTCATTAATTCACTACATTCCAACCAGACATCATCAGCCGCACATTCACACACACTGCCTGCACCTTCCTCCCCCCCCCCCCCCGGTCACCTCACCCCATCCCCAGACTGAACTTTGGCTGGCTGCCTGTCGACTTGGGTCTTTCTAATGCTAATTGATGTCACCATACATCAAAGATGCACATATGCTACTATCTCAACACATACCCTTTGATCAGCTGAACTGAACAATGTGCCCAATACACAGTGCTCTCGCCTCAATACCGCATCCAGCATTTGTTTTCAACACAGCACAAGATGCATGCACGGGAAAGCAGACCACTGTTCTACTCCCTTGTTCAGATTAATGTTAAAAAATCCTTGCAGGCCACAAATAATGGTAACATTCTAAAGTCTTCTGGGGGCCGCACCGGGCCCTGTCGGGGGCCGCGGTTTGTGCACCCCTGGTCTCTACGGTCATAGTGATTATTATCACGCAGCCACCTAAATAAAAGGGTCCCCGACTAGGAATCCGGGTGGGGGTGGGGAAGTGAATTGGACAGTCAGGTGGTTGTTGCAGAGTTTTGTTTTTGTTTGTTTTGTCCTTGTGTTAATGTTGCTTTATTAAAAAAAAGAAAAAGAAAAGATGAATGTTGTCATCTGCTGATTTTTAAAAAAAATCACATTGTTAAAAATGGTAGACTTGTATTTCGATCAGTTCCTAAAGTTTAGAAACCTGAAATTTGACATTTCAATCCTTTTAATGTTCTGTCTGTTGAAATGAAAGTCTTGGAAACTAGAATACAGATGATGAAGGGGAAAAGGAAATACTGGCGATTAGATCGTACACTAAACCGGAGAAAATTTATCAGTAAAATATGTATGTACATGTTACGGGCTGTTTTTAGATTAGTAATAGTTTTGCAGCCAAAGAGAGTCAAAATAGTAAAATATGTATGTACGTGGTACGAGCTGTTTTCAGATTAGTAATAGTTTTGCAGCCAAAGAGAGTCAAAATAGTAAAATATGTATGTACGTGGTACGAGCTGTTTTCAGATTAGTAATAGTTTTGACGTCAAAATAGCAACAACATTAACAACAATACTGATAACGATATTAATGACTCGTTTCTTTCTCAGAATTTCACGTTTCTCCATTATTCTTCACGTCAATTAAAAAGTAATTGGTTAAAGGCACATCTACCCTAAAGTTTTCAATAGTGATTTAAGATTTACACAACAGACGTGAACAGGTAAATGGCAGAGGTGAAATTAAAGTTGAGGGCGCCCGAGGCAAATAACAAAATGGCGCTGCTTGAAAACTGTTCTGTAAAATTCTGGCTTAATTCTTATTTTGATACTCAAACTGGTTATTCGTTATAATACCGTTTATAAAATATTTTTAAATACATTTTTATTGTAAAAAAAAAAAATTAAACATATTGTTTTAATCATAAAAATTGCACTACCACCCCAAAATTTGACAACCAGGACAAATGCCCCACCTGCCTCTCAACTTAAGCCACTGGATATTGGTATGAATTTGTTTGCGCCAAAAACTTCACCTCGACAAACCTATTTGGTTACATGGAGATTTGATTGGAAAGATAATAAATAATTGTGTCAGTATTAATAGGTACATACTGTCACAGTCTGATAAAATTGTCCGACTTCGTGACCCACTTGCCTTGTTTACTTCAAATTCGAATATTTGAAACCCTTGGCCCTTTGTTCAAAGCTTCCTTTTTCTAGGTGCTTCTAGAACAGGTCAAGATGTTATGTAACTTTAGGACCATTGTCCAGTTCTCGAACCAACCACATGCTTTGCGAACAGTCACGTGATACGCAATATACCTTTCTATATATGTACCCACACGCTTCCGCTCCCTCACTTCGAGCACATTTTAGCTAATTCCATCAGCTTACTCGGGTCGTGAGAGGCAGCCGGCGCCATAGAGAATCAAGGTACCCTTCGACTTCTCTCAAAGGTATCATTTTATTTAATAGTATTTGCCTATGTATTGTTTAAGTATGTATTTGTGCTATGTATTATATGATTTCCATATACACTTGAGCATGGTTCAGAGAAATAGCTGAAAACCTATATGTTACGGAATATAAATTTATTGTAACCATTTTTCCATTTCTGTACTTTAATTTATATTGTTTTAATTCACTAAGAGCCAGAATGCTGCGCTCGATATGAATTCTTCATGTAATTCAATTATTGCGTGTAATTTTAATTGTAAATTGTGAAGCGCTCTGTCGGTTTGAATTACCTCTTGTATGAACATTAATTTAACGTTGTATCTATTTTATTGCTTCATACGTCATGACTGTTAAATGGAACACATGTGAGACGATTATATTTTTTCTAAAATTTAATTGTAAGCGACGCGAGGTCGAAACTCTTTGTTCAGCGCATTTAATTGAGCCATGCCTAGGTAGGACCTGTTAGGTTGAGAATTATATCCAAACACGTTGCATCCACAGGTCGGCTCATGGTTCATGTTTCACCATGCCTCACCTGCATTAGCTTATTGGTGTAAGCGTGTCGAAATCCACTCTGAGGGCCATGCTGCAAAAATTCCAGTTCCTAGCCACTAACAAAGGGACATCATTCCTTATGCACCACGTGTGTCGTTAAAGGGGGACTGAGGGAACGAATCAGCATGACTGAGTGTTGAGACCAAGGATACAAGAATAGAGCTAAGTGCAAAATCAAGTGTACAGATCTCAAAGGAACACTTTTCTGGCAATTTAGATTGACAAAAATCAGGCATAGGCGCGTAAAGACAGAGTGAAGACTATTCGCGTTGCATTCGATTTATTGTTAATTTGTTAAACTTCATTAAATCTTATTTTCTTTGTTAATACCTCTTAGTAGTTGATTTCTATGCACAATAGACCAATTAGATTAATTCTTAGATTTGAATGGGGGCGGATGAGCAGAAAGATTGATGACGAGTGCATATTAATTTAGAGGGACTTAACTGTTTTCAAATCTAGCTAAAAGTTCGCAGTTTATTAGTCTGTAAATTTGTCGTCTGAACTACAAGACGCACTTTTAATTAGTCAGATAATAAATTGAGCAACCAGTCTGCGTAGAATATGAGAGGAAGAATTAATTATATTTAAAGTCTTTTAATTATTCTAAGCAGGGTCTTTAAATAAATACTGGAAACGTAACAAGTGGGGGCTCGTCCGGGATTGATACGTATTAAATTGTAAATTGTAACATTTTTATACATAGGGCGCATCATAACCTAGAAACGAACGAACGAACAGAATTGCCAATTGTTCTTTTGATTTTTGTATCACTGATTTTCTTTGCTTTTGTTGTGACATGTGCATGTATTCTTTTGCAGAGTAGCGTGCATGTTAGTTAATGTTGATATATTTAAGCGTAGTTAAATATGTCATGTTAGCTATTGAATGATTTATTTAGTATTGTGTTACTGAGTACTTCATTGTGAGGAGTCGAAGGTTATACCGCCAGCTAGGAGAGTTATCGGTAGTAACAGACTTCGGACTATTATATTTAGGGTGCTAGATATAATGTGTAATGTTGTATGGTAGGAGCCGTGACATTACGAAAGTCTTGGAACAGCGGACACTGTGACAAGCAGGTGAAACGTGTAAAGAGTTAACGCGTAATTTATTTCGGAAGGTGTTCTGAGTAAATTAAATAATTTTTGTAAGGTTGTAGCCTAAAAGTTATTTTCGGGATAAGCGGAGTTATCGCCGACGGTTAAAACACACAATTCACGAGATACATTGTTATTGTAGCCAGCGCGCTAAGACAGTAAAATGGATCGCAAACAGGTTCTCGAAGACCTGAAAGAAACCGGTATCATGATAGGATATCAGGGTGACGAACTGACTAGCTACATTAAAACTGAGCTAGAGAAAGCGGAAAAGGAGAGACAAGAGATAGAAAGGGAAGAACGGTTAGCTGCCCGCGAAGCTAAGAAGTTAGAGGCCGAAAGATTAGCCGACATCGAAACAAAACGTATCGCAGCGGACACAGAAGCCAAACGCATCGCCGCAGACGCGGAAATAAAACGGTTAGAATGGGAAGTAAAGAAACTAGAAGTTACCAATCCAAACCGTGATCGCAGAAGCAGTGGTGATTCGCGTTCTAGCGATGGAAATAATCACAGTAGAATTGAAAATATCATTCCAAAGATAAATATGGTCCCATTTGATGAGAACAAAGATCAAATAGACGCGTATTTAAAAACGTTTGAAAAGTTAGCCAGAGCAACAAACATTCCAGCGGAACATTGGGCGATAAATTTATCGGGGTTATTGCAGGGCAGTGCGAAAAACGAGTTCAATAAGCTTAGCGATTCTGAGTCAGATAATTACGACACAGTCAAGGCCGCATTATTGAAACGTTACAAACTCACAGCAGATACATACCGACGTAAGTTTAAACAGGCCACTAAAGCCAGTTCAGAGACGCACGCACAGTACATACGACGCGTAGCTGACTTGTTCCAAAGATGGATAGATCTAGCCGAAACTCCACAGACGTACGCAGGTCTTAGGGATGAAATGGTAAAAGACCATATTCTCGGGTCATACAAATCAGATCTACTGATTCACTTAGCAATAAGGGAAAAATCTACGCTAGAGGAGATAGGCAACGCCGCCGATCGCTTTGATGACGCACATTCTCGATTCTCGAACGCACACGCGAACAACAAGTCTCGACCGAACGAACCGCAGACTCGAAAGGATAAGAAAAATGACGGGAAGGCACCTAATGAGCGTGATGATAAAACACCTAAACCCGACACTAAAAACAAGTCCGACAAACAGAAAGATAAAAAGAATCTTGCATGTTACACTTGTGGTGATAGTGGCCATTTTTCACGAACATGTCCTGAAAAGAAAACAGCTAAGGTTTACGCAGTAGAAAGTCATACACCTAAAACAGAAAAGTCGAATCGAACACCAGTACAGGCAAACGGTCACGATACAATCGCTTTGCTTGATACAGGGTGTGAGCTGGACGCTATAGTAAATGCATCATTAGTTAACCGTACCGACTACACAGGGGAGACAATCTCTGTCACCTTTGCAAACGGCGAAAAAGACATTTTACCAGTAGCTGAAGTCTCGATTGTTTCAGACTTTGTAGAAGGAACAGTCAAAGCGGCAGTTATGGAAAACTCACCGCATGACGTGATCCTTGGTTGCAAGTATGTTTTGCCGTGCAAAAAACAAACTTCAACTGAACCACCACTGGTTAACGCTGTAACCAGAGCAGCGAGTAGTAAAGACAAATCTGTAACTGCACCGATGTCTGCCGCACCAGCCGTAGATAAAGCAACAGTTAGCGAGATTAAAATATTACAAGCTGAGGACGAAACACTAGACAAGTTACGCAGACAAGCTGTACTTGTTAGTGACGTCAACACTGACGATTCGAATAAGAAAGCGTGCATTATTCTGAAAAAGGGTTTATTGTACCGCTATTCGAAAGTGGGAGACGAATTTCGGAAACAATTAGTCGTTCCACAAACCAAACGAAATGACGTATTACGATTAGGTCATGAGAGTCTTTTTGGTGCACACATGGGTGTACAAAAAACAACTAGTCGTATTACAAGTGAGTTTTATTGGCCGGACATCACTGCCGATATCCGTAGATTCGTGTTAAGTTGCGACACATGCCAGAGAACACAGTCTAAAAATTCAATCAGACCCGCACCGTTAGGAGAGCCTGAACTGATCAGTGAACCCTACAAGCGCGTAGCATTGGATTTGATTGGGCCTATAATACCCACATCAACGAGAGGTAATCGATACGTGCTGACCACTATTGATTACGCAACAAGATTCGCCGACGCAGTACCATTGAAAAATATTGATACTGAAACTGTCGCCGAAGCCCTTTTCGGTCTTTGGAGTCGTGTTGGAATTCCTACTGAAATTTTGACAGATCAGGGGAGTCAATCCATAGGCAACGTAATGAAGGAAGTAAATCGTTTACTTTCCATCAAACATCTTACTTGCACACCATACCACCCCCAGGCAAATGGTCTGATTGAAAAATACAATGGGACATTAAAAACAGCACTTAAAAAGCTCGCCACAGATAAACCGAAAGACTGGGACAGATACATCCCTGCCCTACTATTTGCATATAGGGAGGTGCCACAATCTTCCACCGGGTTTTCACCATTTGAGCTACTTTACGGACGTACTGTACGCGGACCGATGATGATTTTGAAGGCACTTTGGACTGATGAAAAGACAGATGACGAAGTTAAGACAACTTATACATACGTCACTGACTTAAGAAACCGTCTTGAAACTATAGGCAAGATAGCACGGGAAAACTTGACGATAGCTCAGTCTAGACAGGCAGAATATTACAATAAGCACACCAAACCTAGAGAATTTGAAGTTAATGACAAAGTGTTACTGTTGCTTCCTGAAGCACATAACAAACTTCAGATGAAATGGAAGAGGCCCTTTGTAGTTACCGCCAAGCTAGGGGGACTGAACTATAAGGTGCAGACAGGAAAGAGAGAGAAAATCTTTCATGTTAACCTACTCAAAAAGTACATAAGCCGTGAGGATCAAACCACTCAAGCTGATTTTGTCGTAGCGACGATAGTTACAGAAGACGAGGGGGATACTGATTGCGTCACTGGTACTTTACCAAACTGTCCTCTACAGACGGACGAAACTGTCAAAGACGTTAGGGTAAATGAAGCCTTGACAGAAAGACAGAAAAAAGAAGTGAATGAATTGCTTAATGAGTTCTCATCTACTCTGACAGACAAACCAGGGTTGACAGACTTAATAGAATTTTCACTGAAGCTGACTGACAACAAACCGATACGTTTGAAGCCGTATCCGTTGCCACACGCTAAGATAGATGACGTTAGACGTGAGATTAAGACTATGCTAGATCTAGGGGTCATAGAGAAGACTGACAGTGCCTACGGATCACCCATCGTGTTGATTAAAAAACGTGATAACTCGTTCCGTTTTTGCGTAGACTACCGCAAACTCAATCAAGTGACAGAGTTTTGTGCCGAACCTCTTCCTGATCCGGATCTCATCTTCACTAAGCTAGCTAACGCTCATTACTATACCAAAATAGATTTGTCACGCGGTTTTTGGCAAATCAAGGTCAAGGACACTGATCGACACATACTAGCTTTCACTACACCAGTAGGAAACTACACATGGAAAGTTATGCCTTTCGGAGTTTCAAACGCTCCAAGCATTTTTTCTAAAATGATGCGGTCATTGTTAGAACCACTGTACGGACGTGGAGTTGAGAACTTCATGGATGATTTAATTCTAGGCACCCAGACATGGGAGGAGCACTTAACACTCTTACGAGATGTGCTAGCCAGATTAAAACAAGCCAACCTCACTGCCCGCCCTACGAAGTGTGAAATAGCACAATTCTCCTTAGACTTCTTGGGACACAAGTTGAGTCATGGAACTATGTCGCCAAGTGAAGCTAAGATAGCACAACTTAAGGACACTTCACAACCGCTAACAAAAACACAAGTTAGAAGTTTTCTTGGTCTTGCTAACTACTACAGAAAATTCGTACCAGATTTTAGTGCCATTGCATGTCCTCTGACTGACTTGACACGTAAGAATATGCCTACAAAAGTAGTGTGGACTGATGCATGCCAAAACGCTTTTGACACACTGAAATCTAGACTGACTTCAGATTTAGTTGTTAAACTGCCAGATCTGACAAAACCATTCTTGTTAAGGACTGATGCTAGCAACACAGGATTAGGAGCAGTGTTATTACAAGAACACAATGACACCAAACACCCAGTTGCATATGCAAGCCGTAAACTCACAACTACTGAACAGAAATATTCCACCAGTGAAAAGGAATGTCTTGCAATAGTTTGGGCCATAAAAAAGTTCGAAAACTATTTGTACGGAAAAACCTTTGTCATTGAGTGCGATCACCAGCCGTTGGCCTTTCTCGGACAGGCGCAATTTACGAACAGCCGTTTAATGCGTTGGTCTTTGTTTCTGACACAGTATGACGCAAATATTCATTACATCAAAGGGTCTTTGAATGTTGGCGCAGATTACATGAGTCGTGCTTGATGCCATCAAGTGCCGGTACTGATAGAATGTTGTTTAATCAATTAACTGAACCCTACGGATTCCTTCCTGTAAATATGAAATATAGTTGCACACTTTATTTCTAGGAATGTCGAAATTTTTTTTGTGTAAATTTTTCTTCATTGTGGACTTCTACATTTTATCATACATAATTTGTAGGAGGCATTTTATCTTTGGCAAGATAAACGCCTCAAAAGCAAGGGGGTGTCACAGTCTGATAAAATTGTCCGACTTCGTGACCCACTTGCCTTGTTTACTTCAAATTCGAATATTTGAAACCCTTGGCCCTTTGTTCAAAGCTTCCTTTTTCTAGGTGCTTCTAGAACAGGTCAAGATGTTATGTAACTTTAGGACCATTGTCCAGTTCTCGAACCAACCACATGCTTTGCGAACAGTCACGTGATACGCAATATACCTTTCTATATATGTACCCACACGCTTCCGCTCCCTCACTTCGAGCACATTTTAGCTAATTCCATCAGCTTACTCGGGTCGTGAGAGGCAGCCGGCGCCATAGAGAATCAAGGTACCCTTCGACTTCTCTCAAAGGTATCATTTTATTTAATAGTATTTGCCTATGTATTGTTTAAGTATGTATTTGTGCTATGTATTATATGATTTCCATATACACTTGAGCATGGTTCAGAGAAATAGCTGAAAACCTATATGTTACGGAATATAAATTTATTGTAACCATTTTTCCATTTCTGTACTTTAATTTATATTGTTTTAATTCACTAAGAGCCAGAATGCTGCGCTCGATATGAATTCTTCATGTAATTCAATTATTGCGTGTAATTTTAATTGTAAATTGTGAAGCGCTCTGTCGGTTTGAATTACCTCTTGTATGAACATTAATTTAACGTTGTATCTATTTTATTGCTTCATACGTCATGACTGTTAAATGGAACACATGTGAGACGATTATATTTTTTCTAAAATTTAATTGTAAGCGACGCGAGGTCGAAACTCTTTGTTCAGCGCATTTAATTGAGCCATGCCTAGGTAGGACCTGTTAGGTTGAGAATTATATCCAAACACGTTGCATCCACAGGTCGGCTCATGGTTCATGTTTCACCATGCCTCACCTGCATTAGCTTATTGGTGTAAGCGTGTCGAAATCCACTCTGAGGGCCATGCTGCAAAAATTCCAGTTCCTAGCCACTAACAAAGGGACATCATTCCTTATGCACCACGTGTGTCGTTAAAGGGGGACTGAGGGAACGAATCAGCATGACTGAGTGTTGAGACCAAGGATACAAGAATAGAGCTAAGTGCAAAATCAAGTGTACAGATCTCAAAGGAACACTTTTCTGGCAATTTAGATTGACAAAAATCAGGCATAGGCGCGTAAAGACAGAGTGAAGACTATTCGCGTTGCATTCGATTTATTGTTAATTTGTTAAACTTCATTAAATCTTATTTTCTTTGTTAATACCTCTTAGTAGTTGATTTCTATGCACAATAGACCAATTAGATTAATTCTTAGATTTGAATGGGGGCGGATGAGCAGAAAGATTGATGACGAGTGCATATTAATTTAGAGGGACTTAACTGTTTTCAAATCTAGCTAAAAGTTCGCAGTTTATTAGTCTGTAAATTTGTCGTCTGAACTACAAGACGCACTTTTAATTAGTCAGATAATAAATTGAGCAACCAGTCTGCGTAGAATATGAGAGGAAGAATTAATTATATTTAAAGTCTTTTAATTATTCTAAGCAGGGTCTTTAAATAAATACTGGAAACGTAACACATACCTCGCAAATTCAGCAGTTGAGCCAGCCTGTCCCTCCGGATAAACTGCATCAGATTCTTGGTAGAATGCATTTTGTTTCTGTTGTCATTAATATGTTAATAACATCGAGTATTTTGGTTGGCTGCATTTTTAATTATTTTTCACAATTCGTCAACACCGCCTGGAGAAAAGAACAAGTTGATATGTATTTATTTTTCATTAATTTTTACAAGTCGTCAACGCCGCCTGGAGAAAAGAACAAGTTGATATGTATTTATTCTGTATTTCAAGAGATGTTCTCCATACGAATCGCTTGGGTAAAATCATAGTGACGTAATCGAAGCTTACATAAAAATAGTCTTGAAAGCGAAAGTACGTGAAGTATTTAGGTCAGCAATAAAAGTACTTGTACTTGATATAAACCTTTCCTGACATACCCCTAAATAATGCAATGTCTGCATTCATAAAAATCCGTCCGTTTCTTGCGAATTTTAAGTAATGGGTTGTGTCGGCACTTTTCTTAGTCAATGGGTGTACTACTGTTAAATGAAAATTACAAAATCAACGAAAAATATGAAAAAGAAAGTAGAGATATCTCATCTAGAGAAGTATGCTACAATACACAGTTTGTAAGTTAACCCAAGTTCTTCCACCATTTCTTGAAATCTTTTACAGTTTTTAATAATCTGAAATAAAGAATTTGTCAGAATATTTACATGCGGTCCCAACAGATTTCTTTTTACGCGCAAATTTGTTGTAGTTTGCTATGCACGCATACTTCATGAAATATGCATTTTTTCTGAATTCATTTAGTCAGATACATATAAGTAGACCCAACGATTTTGGACATTATTTGTATGGATCGTTATCATTTTGAGCACAGTAATTTAAAATTAATCTTAATCTCACAAATTCTCTTCTAGTTGAATAAATATTAGCAACAACGGCGGGAAGTGCTTCTCTCTTAGTAAGGAGCAAATAGTTATCGCAACAGTTCTCTTCTTTGACAATGTCACATTGTTCATGATTATTATTATTGTTGTTGATACCTGAAAGAGTTATTTTAATTTTGTCAGCACGGACAAACAGAACTGAAACAAATGGACGCGATCCACTGAACTCTACACAATCAGGGTAAAAAAAATGATTGATTGATCGATTTTTACATTCATGCCCACCGCCAGTGTTTGTCGACTTAGCGACGACAAAAACACACGCGCGCGCGAAGTATTCTTCTATGAACAAGTGGAAGGGCAAAACATGGATACTTTAGGAAAGCTCGTTCCAATTCGGGGTATAAAAAAAACCCAACTTACAACTTACGTGTAGTCTGTCAAGATTCCTTACGTCAGTGTACTGTAGGTTTGGTGGGACGATAAATCGAGTCCCGAGTGCTGCAGGGCGGACACCCGAATCTCTCTTGGCGGTTGAAAAACGAAGAGAGAAGGCGGTGACTGCTGCATAAACAACATTTCATCTATACCTCCTCCACCTATCCAAGTTTCCGGTTCAAACCTACACTCTCCTCACCCGTGTCTCGACCTCCAAAACTCCTTGAACTGAATTCTTTTCCTTGACGCTTCTTGTCTGTGGAATCAGCAAAAGCTAGAAGTGGGCGTGAAATTAAAATCAAACAATAACGACTCTTTATGAAAACAGTTGTTTTGTTTTATTTGCGAGTACGTGTGTGTGTGTGTGTGTGTGTGTGTGTGTGTGTGTGTGTGTGTGTGTGTGTGTGTGTGTTGGTTGGCTATATTTTTAGCAGCGGGTACATTATAACTTAATGTTTTACTAGTTGCCTATCATCTTCTTGAAAACCTGTGTATATTGACAGACTTTCATGCCGATAGGCTTTCTTTCTTTTTTGAAATGAAGACTATGACAGGTCAAAAAAATTCTCTTGCAGCCAGCCAGACGTTGGCGATCCCTGTGAACCAGTGGTACTGACTTACAAATATATTTACTGTAAGTTTGCAGCATACAATGGTTAAGACGGACGCATTCTGCATCATGACACAAACTCAAGAAACTTTCAGAGGGAAAACAGCAAATTTTCAATATATATATATATGGACACGCAAAACTTCCATGTAAATCAAAGTATGGAACAGTATAAGAGTAGAAGCTAAAACTCACACAAATAAAAACCTAAAGCGTTAAAACTTTAATTAATAAATAAAATCATTCATATACTTTAAAAAAATCAATCATCTTCTTTTAATGAAAAATTAGTCCAGGGCATGTTAATTCCTTAATTCATGCTTGTATTTTGATCACATCTATCAAATGCAGCCTATCGATTTTGATCACGTCTATCAAATGCAGCCTATCGATCTTCTTCTCGGTGCCTGCAACGTATGAGCAGCCAAACCGGTTTTACAAGACTCAATTTTCCGATAAATCAGCTAGGAACTTGTGCAGCTGAACTCATGTGGATACATAATCGAAACAATATCGGAGAGTTAATTCCCTGTGAAGCTGTCGTTGATGTATTCTCTTACAATTTGCCCTCTAACATGTGCCAACTCAACCTGAAATACCTGTAACGATATATTGGTTGCTGATATTTTGTTTGTTTGCATGACGTGTTAATGGAACATGATAAGCGCGTGTCCTAGATAATGGGAATTTTTGTGTTGTGGTAGATTTTTTTTCGGAAGGGTGGGGCTGCTTTTGTTTTCCCACTAATAAATAAATACTTGGTTTACAGAACACCTTTGTTATCAAGGGCGGCTACACAAATAGAATGTTTGAAAATGTGTTTAAGATCACCCAGAACGCTAACACAGCAGTAACACTAATAGTGTTGTAATCTTGAGGACATACGCTAACAAAACACAGCAGTAACACTAATAGTGTTGTAATCTTGAGGACATACGCTAACAAAACACAGCAGTAACACTAATAGTGTTGTAATCTTGAGGACATACGCTAACAAAACACAGCAGTAACACTAATAGTGTTGTAATCTTGAGGACATACGCTAACAAAACACAGCAGTAACACTAATAGTGTTGTAATCTTGAGGACATACGCTATCGTGCTCTTGTATCCTATACTAAAGACGACTCCTTGCGCACTACTAACTATGGGAGATAAAATGCAGAAAACGTTATTTAACGCCCACATTGTGATATATGAAATAAGTACATCTGAGTCATCGACGTTCACGCTATCCTTAAAGACATTCACGAACTATTTCAAACATTATTTTCTACGAAAGAAATTACACATGTTAGACTGACAACTACTATTATTAGAAAATACACACGTTACACTAAGACAACTGTGATTATTTTCGTCGTCTCGGTCACGCCCTGCTGGATGACTCTTGACACACGTTAATGTGATACCTCTCCATTTGTCATCTAAGAAAGTCGAGCACAAAAGGTGTGTAACCTATAGACAGTTACAGTCTGTACGAGTCCATTATTATTCTTACAGCCACACCCGCTGTTGTCTTCACATCGCCTCTGGTTTCAAGTGTGTTTGCAGACGTGATATGACGTAGTTTTCTGGAGTAAAAACTACTCTTAGTTTACGTTTCATATGAATTTATATCTCTGCGTGTGTTTCGGTTGACTTCGCTGATCTTTATGTTTTCGTTATCAAAAGATGTCAAAAAGAAAGAAATGGGGTAGGCCCTACATTTAAAACAACACTTGAATAATCCATTGTGCTTTGTTCCTTTATTAATGAAACTGTAATAGAAACATTTTTAGAAAAGTCTTGTTTTCTACGATATTTACAATTTGGATATAAGGACTGACACTAAAAATTAAATAAGATGAGAAGAGGTTCTTTTTGACCTATTATTTTGTTCAGTTGATTCAACTCCAACTTTTATCATATCTGGGATGTTTTATGTTTGGCATATTTCCATAATTTACAACTGGTAATTTGAAATTTTAATCTGTCATAGTATTGTGCACATCTACAATACAACACAGCATATGCTAAATGTATTAATCTGTAGTAATTAGCACATACACAACTCAACACGACAACATACACTAAATGTAGGACTGATTAGGGTCCACAGTGAATTTAAAAAAATCAGAAATTAATAAATTAGCCAGAAATTAATAAATTATAAACATACCCACACTATATAACAAATAGGCCTAGAACAACATTAGCCAGACAATAGAATTTAATAATTATGCCTACAATGATCTCTCAGAATTGATTGTGTACTAAACAGAGCATAACACTCTCAAGTCAGATATTAATGCACTAAATAGGCCCACAACACTCACAAGTCATGTATTAGTGCACTAACTAGGCCCACAACACTCACAAGTCAGATATTAGTGTACTAAATAGGTCTACCAGACTCATAAATCATATATTATTGTATTAAATAGGCCCACAACACTCACAAGTCAGATATTAGTGTACTAAATAGGCCCACAACACTCATAATTCAGATAATAGTGCACTAAATGGGCCCATAGCACTCTTAAGTCAAATATTAAGTGTAATAAATTGGCCTATAACAATATCAGTTAGACATTATATTGCAATAAACAGACTTAAAACAATGATCAGCCACGAATTACGGTCTAGTAAATATGCCTATACCGATCACCCAGACAGCAAGGTAATTATAATGTGATGAATACGGTTTCAAGAATGGTCCGTCGGACATGTGCACTAAGTAGGCACGCTCAATTACTTCTCTCACTAAATGATAGCATATAGAAGTTGACTCCAGTAGTCCGAATTTAGAAACTGGTCTAATTATATTAGTTAACACTGACATCACGTAATGACAGCATATAGAAGTTGACTCCAGTAGTCCGAATTTAGAAAATGGTCTAATTATATTGGTTAACACTGACATCGCGTATTGAGACGAATGTTGGACAGTAAAGACCTGCTGTTGCGCGTGAGTGGCCGTGGGTTTATTCTTCTGTAAAACTCGGTCCTGATAAAATCTTGATCCTGGAGACTTTTAAAAATAATACTGATATCTGCCCGATCTGATGAATTATTTACTTTTAAATACTTGTCTAACTTACTGTTTGCATGTTACCTTTAAACACAGATAAAGTTTTATGTTTATACAGTACCTTTAAACACAGATAAAGTTTTATGTTTACACAGTACCTTTAAACACAGATAAAGTTTTATGTTTACATATTACCTTTAAACACAAATAAAGTTTTATGTTTACATATTACCTTTAAACACAGATAAAGTTTTATGTTTACATATTACCTTTAAACACAGATAAAGTTTTATGTTTACACAGTACCTTTATACATTATTAAAGCCGTATTATTAAAATTAATTACCTTATAGCAAGGGTGAAATCATATATCTTCTTTATGTTCTCTCGGCAGCTTGACTGAATTAAAAACTGCTAACAGATAACGTATGCATTCCGTCCAATTTTTTTTTTCAATCGCATGACTAGATTGCAAGATATTTTCCAGCGGACCACATTTAGTTCCCCCCAAATAAAGTTTATTCGTGATTAATAATAATTGTATTGGTGGTCGTCATAAATTAAAACTTCTCACTTAAAGCAAACAAAGACAAAGTAATTTAATTAACACATTAATTCAATTATCGAGTTTAGTGAGAGATAAAATTTCAACAACAGCAGCAACGATGTACGGATATTTTCGTCAGTTTTAACACAAATGTGATTTTAAATTAAGGTGAACGTTTCCGAGAAAATTTGTCCAGGTCTGTCTGCTGAGAAACTGTTAGCAATGTTAAGAACATCCGCTATTCACACAACAGCGAAAGTTTGCCCAGTTAATTGAATAATTAATTGTAAATATAACATTACTTTTAAGCACTAGTAACAAAAGAGAAAATAGAATTAAATGTTTGCCTATTTAATTTAATAACTAATTGTAAATAATACATTACTTTTAAGCACTAGTAACAAAAGAGAAAATAGAATTAAATGTTTGCCTATTTAATTTAATAACTAATTGTAAATAATACATTACTTTTAAGCACTAGTAACAAAAGAGAAAATAGAATTAAATGTTTGCCTATTTAATTTAATAACTAATTGTAAATAATACATTACTTTTAAGCACTAGTAACAAAAGAGAAAATAGAATTAAATGTTTACGGTTAATACCTCTAATAAACAAGGAGTACGTACACTGAGGTAGTTATCTAGATAGGTAAAAGGATATAATTCATTTCAAACATACACAGATTTGAGTATTACTTCCGGTTACTAGATTTAAGAAAACACACATCCACTGTTACACACACAGGCCGAGGCGCCGTTGAAGGCATTAAAAGGAATACACAGTTAATATAGTAGGTATGGATCTAGATTTGTTTTAACACAGGTAACATCATAAATAAAAATCTAGATATCGTTACCTGTAATAAATTACAAAGACAATTGTCGAACATGAAGTACAAAATACGGATACACCCAGTACCGTAATAAAGGCGAGGCGAGTGAGGCAAATGTTTCGGGCACACAAATCGGCGGGGAGGGGGGCAGGACACAGAAAAAGAAAAAGAATGGTTTTTCAATAAATATAATTAAATTTACAATGCAATTCAAACAAACAAGAAGGGAAAATATCCTCAGACTACCACTTCAGATAATAAATATCAATAAAGTGATGGCCGTATGTTGTTACACGTCCTTAGCGCTATTTAAACACAGAAAACTCAAACGGTAGTCTACACACATGGCAAAGACAAAACTACAAATTGCCAAAACTCAAACCAACAAGACGACCACCAAGGAAAAAATTTAAACAAACTGAAAACATCAGCTACAACTCTAAAGAATAAGAGACGCAAATTGCCAACCCAGCTGAGGAAGGAACAACAGAGGAGATGGAAAATATTTTGGACAGTCTTTTAGCAGCTCCTTTACAGTCACCCATCTCCCACTCTGAGAAAAGACGGCGCCCACCACAGCGTGTGAGACAACAACAGCGACAGCGGCCCCAACAACGCCAAAGAAACCACAACCACCAACAGCAGCGATAACAATGACAGTATAGTGAGCAGCAGTATCCGAAATGGGGATTTTTGTGGACATGATCCAGCTGTTGCTCGACCATCTTTGTTGGCCGCCAACGCCCATCTTCGCACATCCCAATGGTCACCTGGTACAGCAGCGACGTTATCACCAACAACGATGACAACAGCACCAGTGAGGAGGAAAGGGGGTTGGGTTGAACATCCCGGCGCGCATACACACTAGGTACAGACTTGGTGCGCTACTAGCCTGGGCTCTGTAAGACACCCTCTCCAACCCACCCTCCCACTCCAACACCGGGAACGACAGAAACAACCACCACCACAACTTTAGCCCATGGAATTCCGGGTGAAAGTCTGCATTTTTGCCGGCATTTGTTTTTCAACGGACGAGAGAGCAACAGCACTCCTCACTGAATTTTCATCAATCGTCACAACTTACACCAGCCGCCGGCATCACAACGTTCAAAGCTACAGTCACAACGCCACATAACTCAGCAACAACAACAATACAAAACATGTATCAATAGAGACAAAATTCGAAATCGTTCGAACTCAACAAGACTGCGACCAGAAAGCCGATATAACAACTGAAATCGAGGCCGCACTCGATAAGTACGAAAGGGTGCTTGGGGTCCCACCTCTCTCACCCTTGCCAGAGATGACACCAAGATCATTAAAGACCAGAAGTCCATCCAACACAATAACAAAACAGAGTGGACAGAAAAGACTGCGCCCACCACCGCAAGTGAGAAAACATCAGCGACAGCACCAACAACAACAGCAGGAATGGCCACAACAACGCCAAAGATACCAACAACAGCAGCAACGACCACAATGGCGGCACAGTGAGCAGCAGAATCCACAGTGGGGATATTTCAACCACCCCATTGCAGACATGCTCCAACTTCTGCTAGATCATCTCTACTGACCGCCAGTGCCCATCTACGCGCATCCCAACTGACACCGGGAACAGTCGCGACATCAACAATGACGACAACATAAGTGAGGAGGACGGTGGGGTGAACATCCCGGACGTATGTACACACTAGGCACAGACCTGGTGTGCTACTAGCCTGGGCTCTGTAAGATAGCCCCCAACCATCCTCCTAATCCAACATCGGGAACAACAGCAACAATAACCACCACGACTTTAGCCCATGGACTACCGGGCTAAAGTAAGCCTTTACCGGCTAGACAAGAACGCAACGGAAAATAGGCCACTATTCATCATCATCTCTATCACTTTCCTAAAATAGGCCACCATTCATCATCATCTCTATCACTTTCCTAAAATAGGCCACCATTCATCATCATCTCTATCACTTTCCTAAAATAGGCCACCATTCATCATCATCTCTATCACTTTCCTAAAATAGGCCACCATTCATCATCATCTCTATCACTTTCCTAAAATAGGCCACCATTCATCATCTCTATCACTTTCCTAAAATAGGCCACCATTCATCATCATCTCTACCACTTTCCTATCTACATCCCTTCCACTTTCTTTTTTCACCTTCAATTCTCCCATTAGCAGCACATCTCGGTCCAAGTAAGGAAATCGGCGGAAGTTGCTGTCACCCCTAAATACCAACACGCCACTGAGATCTATAAATATTTATATTCAGCTTAGTGCGACCGACCGATCAACGTTGATACACGTCCTTAATAGCGCGAAATGGACCTAGGCCGGAAGCGCTTTCCAAAATATCACTCGAACCCCTGTGCTGACACGATGATGAGACTGACTGATGATTAGCCAACTTCGGGTGATCACTTTATATTAGGAATGTCTCCGTACAATATCGGACTTCTACACGACTATTTTGGTTTCTTTTAGAGGAAGGATAGGGTTAAGGGATTTTAGAGATAGGTTAGTGTTTAGAAATAACAAACTTTTTATTTAGAGTTATCTTTTCATTCCTCATTTATTTTTCGTTTCCGCTAATTTTTGTGTTAATAAAAAGTTAGCATTGATTAACATTTGCATGAAGATATAAATCTTAACCTTCGAGAGAGAGAGGATACACACACCCTCTTTGTTATTTTTACAGTCAATTGCAAAATATTGGGATTTTCGGTTTGTACGTAAGGCCTGCTATTTATATTACGAACAAAATTTTCTTCTGTATATGTTCTGCGAGATTAGTTGCTTGCACTATGATTGCTTGATTCACTTGTCGTGATGTCTACACGATATAATTATATTTTAATTTATTAATATTTGAGTTTACTTCGCAACCACATTTGATTCGCACAGTACGATATCTATGTATACATGTTCTTGGAAGGTAACTATGCAAACATCACATTTTATCTCCCTTCGGCCTTGTTTCACGTACGCGGGTTTACACATATTAACACTTGCACACTAAAGCAACAAATGTCAGATAAACGAACCAAATAAATAGTAACAAGTGAATGTTCAACCACACACACACACACACACACACAGAGATATATATTAACATTCGATTACAAATGTATTTTGTACCGAGGGCAATTTTATTGACAAGTGTGAGCTTAAATTTGATCTAACAAGCTATATTCTCAACACATGATTATGTCATTTACAGTACTAAACTAAATTATAATCATACTGAAGTAAGTGTCATTTACAATTTCATTGATCTGATAATTTTAAAATATAGTTCATAATTTACATAGTTCCACACTTATAACATAGCTCGTGTTATTTAAGAAATAATGTTTTCATTTAAATTTACAGTGGAACTGGAAGACAAGATTTCGTAGCCAAGAATGGTTTGAATTTGTCATCCATCCAGCAACCAGCCATTATTCTCCCACCACCCAAATATTGGTGGATTACCTGAAGACAAGTATGTTGCACATTATTTAGTCAGTTATTAATCTATTTGTATGATGCATGGGATATAATATAACAGAACCACTGACATAAAACTTTATTAAATTTTCAAAACTATTAGCAGAACTTGTCATCATTATATATAACTGTAACAGCTAATTAACCAGAGCAGTAATTAAGTGCACCATTTAAAACTATCAGATGTTCTGTCAGGCTTAGTCTAAATTATTCTTATAGTTATAATACAAACATCTTCACAACAACATAATATAGTGATAAACCTCATACAAATCAACAACTACTGGTTGATATATGCTTATCAGTATTCCAATGAGCCATAATCTGTACTGCTCATAGAGACAAGACAGTAATAGATACTCTAGGACTGTCCAATGGCAGTAACACATCTCCTATGCTGATATTTTACCAAACAATCATAGTCATACCAAAGTCTTCTGGTCTAGTACACATTATGTGGGCTGTAAACATTTCACCAGCTATGGCCACAAACAGCTTGTGAATGTGGTCATCACCTCCAAGACCTTTTCTTCCCATGCCTAACCAAAGATAATTATCATTCTAATTCTAAATATTAAATATGTACCTAATGTTGACTCAAATGAATTGAAAGAATGTAATGCTACCAATCCAGATAACTGATAATAATATTAATTGTTCATCAATCATTTAAATCCCATTTAACATATAAAGAGGTTAGTAAAAATGTATGCTCAAACATCATAAAGTATATTTAATAAAAACAGTATGAGTATAAATATAACATAAGCAGCATTATATTAATAGAGTACAAACGTCACTGAAAACATGCATATGAAAGTTAAGAAAAATAAAATGCACTATGATATTTATACTGAGAGTTTTGTCTCACAAATAAGATAGGTTAATGTAACTAGATGCTCCCACAACTACGCATGCAGAGTATAAAATTTGGGGTTAGTGAGCACTTAATGGTTGTAATACATTACATATGCACTGATTCATCATTCAACACTTGTCTAAATTTGGGATTTTTCATATTTCATTTTCCCTTTAAAGTATACTAAATTTGCAGACTAAAAAAATAAATATGTGTAACTATCAGTAATATGAAGTCATGTTCTTAGAACACTGCAAAATTTAATTACTCATTCTTGTTCTATTTTGGATCTTAGATCTTACAAAGCTATGAAAAGAGAGAGTGCTGTCTGCTTAATTCACAGGCATTTATCTTACTTAATCTCATATAAATTCAAATTTACACTTATGTAATTTTCACCCACATGTTGTCTTTGGAAAATTGAAATTCTAGAACTTCTCAGCTTTAACTTGTGTGTAACTGATATCATGCTCCTTTTTCTAGTTTGACTAATGATATTTTCTGCAACATTAACACATTGGGTTATTTAAAAGTTTTGACAACACTGAACAATAGCAGATATTTAGAGCTGCTTTTATGGCTTGTCATGCATATTTTAAGGATTCATGTTGTTCTTTTCAAGACCAGTAAAGACGCATGTATATATATAAAACTTTAATTTTCTCCTTGCACATAGTCTTTCCTGTAATCCCAATAAACAGTTTTTCCTTTTTTGTGCTCTACTGTTATCTGTCTCTCTCTGACTCTCTCTCTATTGCTATCTCTCTCTCTCTTTTTATCAGTCTAACTTTCTATTTCTCTGTTTCTGTTTCTCTATCTCTCTGTCCTCGCAGTCATTCAGCATGAGTTGCTTTCCCATCTTTATTTTCCTTCTGAATGCTTTGTGTCTTTTAACACTCCATTTCAAAACCAAAATATTTTAGAACATAATTATTTTTGTCTGGGCCATCACTTAGCATATTATTTTCAGATCTAATAATTGATATAATTGCAGAAATGTTTCAAGAAATCTTGAAGATGAATTCATAACTAACCAAGAGGATGGTAAGATGGTACCAGTGAGGTATTTATTGACAGACACCTATTAATCAGAACTGACTTATGGTAAGTGTCATAAAAATATTTCCTCCTATAGCAAAGGAAACTTTATCAAATGAAATTACACTAATTAAAACATACTTTTAAATATTATTACTGTTAGAAAAGACCTAACTTGAAGATAAAGAAAGAAGTTATAAAAATATATAAATACTGTTTTGAATACCTATTACACAATTAACTGGATCATGTTTTAAAAGTAACTAATCAGGTTTTATTAATTTATTTGTTATCTGTTCACATCTTGTTAAATATTTTTTAATTTCTTTGGATTTAAAAAGCTATAGACAAATAGGTTAGAGTTTTAGATCTGCTTGAAATTGATTTTGCAAATACTCTGAATTGATTTCACAATTGTTGTTATTAAAAAAGCAATCAGTTCTAAATTTGCTTACACAGTTGTGTTTTATTGTAGATTGAATATAAGGAAAATGTTAACATACCAATAAATAAAAGAAACAAGTAAAGAATTGCATAGTTTATTGATGCATTACACTCAGTGCATATTAGTTTTGTTATATTTTACTAAATTCAATTTGAAGAGCCCATTTCATTCTCATTTTGTGTTGAACATTTCCAACAACAACAAAAAAATCTCCTTTCAATATCCCCCTTTGCATTTATGCCAGTAATTAAATGCTTTTCATAGCAAAGTATGTGTAGCTGTGTATGTTATTAAGTGATGGTGGTGGTTCTTTTGGCTTCCATCCTCTCCTTTATGGTCCTTTATTCTTTGGACCATTTTCATCTGTGGATAACTCTGGAGGGATTTAATGGACTCCTTGCCCACAGGAACTGCAGGAAACTTTCAACTTCACTTGTCCTCAGTTTTGATATGTTCCGGGGGGCCTTCCTCCTCTGGCCTGACTAAGAAGAAGATATGATGATGATGTATTTGGAGAAATACTTCCAGCTTGGGCCAATTTCATGCTTGAGGTATGAATGGTGATGTATTTGGGAAGCATATCCAGCCTTGTCCGATTTCATTCTGTGCTTGAATATTTCCCTCACTCTAATTTTTATCCCTTAGCTCAAAACTTATTTTATAGTTTAGTTGATTTACCTTTATTTTTAGTTTATTTCTGTAAATTATGAATATTTTCTTACGAAAATTCTAAGAATGGAACCTTGAAGTTTATTTCATACATGTCAGGGGAGATAATATATGTATTTAAATTATAATTATTAAATGACCTCTATAAATCCAATTCTTACTTTATCATTTGAATATGTGCCAACTTTTCAAATTCTCATTGCAAGAGATTTTTTGCACCTTTGTAACAATCTCATTCCCGTGTGTTAATGTATTTATTCGTTCCCCCCTCCACCCAAAGAATCAGCAAAAAAAAGGTTAAAGTATGTTATATCCCAGGTCATAAGACCTTCATGAAATATTCTGATTTATTTGTTTCACCATTTCTGCTGATTTTTATTTGATCTAATTATGGCTTAAATAACATTTCTTTGTGTAAATAAATTGCATTTGAATTTGAAGTAGATTTTAATCTTGCAAAGGCAATGTCAATAACACCACTTTGTTATGTATATGTTGGTTTTTTCACCAAATTTATTCTTGGTTGAAGTTTTGTATGTGATTTAGAATTGATATGCTTTTTGTCTGTAGATTAGATTTCAATTTGATTTGAAATCAGCATCCTCTTCATATAATGCTTTAATAACTTCACTTTTTAAAAAATATTTTGTGGTGTTATGCTGGTGTTAAGGAAATTTTGGATGAAATAAAGAGAGATGAAATACCAGGATCTGAAATAATAATAATAATAATTATCAGGATCTGAAATAATAATAATGTTGGATTATAGATTCTATGACATCTCACCACATACTTTAATGATTGAATTGCAGTGAAATCTCAACCTATAGTCTAATATTGGATTACATAGTCTATGAAATCTGAACCTTTACTTTAATGATTGGATTAGATAGTCTATGTAATCTGAACCTTTACTTTAATGATTGGATTACATAGTCTATGAAATCTGAACCTTTACTTAATGACTGAATTACATAGTCTATGAAATCTCAACCTATACTTTAATGATTGGGTTACATAGTCTATGAAATCTCAACCTATACTTTAATGGACCTGATTTATGAAAAATATTTTTTAAGAAAGACTTTTGAACAATAAAGAATGCCAAAATTGAATCAGAATGAAAATCACCTGAAAATATAATACTTTTAATCACGAACACCTCATATTCAAATGATGTCTTTGAAAAAATTGTGCATTTTTTTCCTGGATTACTACAATCATTTGTAAATGAGATAAAAGCTTACACTTTCCTTGTTTTAAGGTAATGTTAGTGTCTATTTGCACTATTTATTTATAAACGTGCTTACATTCCTAAGGTTAACTTTTGCATCATTCCATTCTTGCTTTTAGCAATAATAGTATATGTATGTTTCTTCGAACATAACTATTATAATTTGTTTCATTATTATTATTATTATTATTACATGTATTAACATTATACTTTTATTTTCATTAATTTTAAGAAATTAACTCTAATTTAGGCTATTTATTCTTATTAAATTTGTGTTTGTTTCAGGGACTGAAGAACAATTTGTCATAGGTTTAGCCTTTAATACTGATTCAGGTACAGTTTTATGGCAAGTAATTTTATTTAAAATTCATCTTATGTGAACCCCTCCGTCTTTCAACAGGACTTGTAGCAACCTTGAGAAGCCTTTGAAAAATAAAACTATATAAACACTTGAATTTCCTATAGACCTTGTTTACCATTTATACTATATAGGTAAGTACTAAAGTAGTGGTTATTTTTATATATGCATTGTTAGAGATTATTTTGTACTGTTCTTGTCCTCATCTGTATATTCACCTCGGAGTGTGAATGAATAGATGAAAGTGTTGATCTGTATTGTACTGACTTCTGATTGCCATATGCAGAAGTGATCAATCTCTCATCGTAATTGAATGGGCTTCCCCTGTTTTTTGCTGGCACACTTGATCACCACTACACAATGCAATCTAGTGGCATAATGAACATTTCTGGACACTGCTTTTTAAGGTGGTGAGTGAGCTCTTCTAAATCCAGTATTCACCTGTCTTTGGAGGTTGTGGAGAGCCTGTTAGTATGACTACTGACAACAGTTACATCATGAACATTATGTGGCTGTGGCCCAAAACTGTTTATCACCTTATTGCCATAAACTGTCACCAGAACTGAATGTGTTTATGTACTAGTGTATTTCTCCTATCCAGTGTCTTCTTTCTTACCTGTTACAAGTCTCGCCACCTCTTTGCTGGAGAATTCAACAAGATTTCATCTTTGTCGGAGATATGAAAATTCTGTTTATGGACAAACTTTGGGTGTTTGTGGAATCTGATGGTAAACCAGACTAGCTTGATATGTGCTTCTTAACAGCACACAAGAAACTCTGACAATTGATATCATTCTAATTATTCCTCTTGATGAAAATAGATATTCTTCATCCAATGTATTACATGTGCAGTTTATATACAACCCTGTTATAGTATTAATCATTAAGATTATTAATTTAGAAATTCAGAAATAGAAATACTTAGAAATATTTAGAAATACTTATTATAAACCCATGGCTTGGCCTACTCTTCTTATCACTGTGTAACTCCTGTTGCAATAATCTCATGGGAAATTATTTACCTTAACATAAGGTAATGTTGAGTAGACTAGTTAAAATATCCTCTGGGATCGGCAAATATTATCTCTTCTTAATTGACATTTATTCATCTAATAATTGGCTCATCCCCAGCCAATTCCAATTAATTTTCATTCAGAAATAGAATTAAGATGCAGAGAAAGATAATAATAATGTAATAATAAGAATAACAAAAGTAACAAGTTACTATGAATTATAAGCAAAACATGCCATAACCCTCTTTTCCTTCCAATATACAGTTTATTTAACAGAGTTTGATTCACAATGGTTCTGAATTTCCCACTCAGCTTTGATTGGTGGCAATGGTAGTGGTGATTATGTAATCACTCAACATCATACCCAAAGTTAATTCACAAGTCCCTGTATTCCTCTGACACAGTGGTGGTCCTCGATTGTCTCCCTTGACCTGTGAGCTGTGTCACCAGACCAAGATTAGACTAAAGATTCCTTGTAGTCTTAACTTAAATCTATCCATTATTTAAATGTTGTGTGGCAACAGCAAGAGTTATAATGTGGTTCTTACAATATCACTACTCCAAATCAATGATAATTTCAACATAGATTCTAAATCATTGTCCCATTAAATCAAATAAGCATTAGCATATTAGCCAACTTTATAGTCAAAAGAATCCTTTTTATTATAGATTACAATACCATCAGTTAACACCATCAGTTGTCATACAAAGACAACAATCATATCATATCATACAAATAATGAAACAATTTATCATTACACCTCACAGATAGATAGATAGATAGATAGATAGATAGATAGATAGATAGATAGATAGATATGTGGATAGACGGATATATCCAAGGGATTACTAGATGGACTTTTTTATGGCTAATAAACGGAAAGTAAGTAGAGAATGTAAAATAATTTTACTAGACGGAAAACGATAAATGACGTTTACTTGCCCGAATTTGGATGTATCTGAAATAATAATATATAATATGATAATATAATATAATGTGGAGAAAGAGTGGAGTATTGTGAGACCATAGAAATCAGTTTGTACTGCATTTTAACGCACATTTCATGAGCGGAAGTACAGTGAAGGAAATGACGAACAAATCCTAGTAAGCCAAGTCATTGTGTACAGATATCACAGTCACAAGCATGTTAAATTCTAAGAAAACAGGATGCCAGGAAATCTAAGATTTAAGTAATTAAATATCGTTGAATAAAATTTGTATTCCCTTGCAGATAATTGTGTTTAGTAAAAATTTGATAAAATAATTATGAAATGGCTTTTGTATCAAATTGGATATGTTCAGTCAAAAACTTTAAATAGTTTATTTCTTGTCATTGCAAAGCAGACACCATTTAAATAAAAACATGCACAATATAGTTTTAAATGAATGTAAATAAATTAACCCCTGTCTTGGTGAGCTTTTTAATCTGCGTAATTGTCCTTTTGCTGTGTGGAAATGTATATCTATTGCAAATAAAAATAAATGAATGTGATTTTTTTTTTTTTATATATATATATGAACTGTGTTCAGCTTGACGTTTTTTTTAAAAAGTTGTAGTTTTAAACATGTCATCAGTTTTCATATCACTACAAGGGCTGTCAATTTTTTTCTAAAATGCTGCCCGGGTACCCGTTCGAAAATTAGCATAATCTCTATCGCAACTCGCGATCTCTACACAATGCTACTTAACCGTTAAGCGTGCGTTCTATTTCACACAGTAGCCAAAGGAATGCATCTAGTGACTTACTAGCTATTAGTTATGATCTTTATATGTATAACGCACACTTTTATTTTTAATATTATCAATCATTACATAAACTTAAAGTAAACTGAAACTAAATAAAATGTCAACAACAATAACGTATTTAAAAATAGGGCATCAAGTTCAATTGCCCTTCGCGATAGAATTTCATCGCACAGATTGCATTTCGTCGTGTCACTATCCAATCGCTTGGCGTGATTCCACACAGACGATGTCTTCCCCATATTAAAAATATTACGTTATTTAATTTATTGACAAGTTTGTTTACTGAAGTCTTATTAACATCAATAACATGCTACACTTGTTAACGAGCACAACAACCACAAGCGAAAAGAAAGGGCGCGAGCTATAGAGATTGGTGATCTATGTCGTAAATAATTAGATCTAGGTACGTCAGCTGTTCAGCGTGTAAGCCAACCCACGGCCGGCACGATTTAGCAGGCGGGATCTTTGGGCGGGAGGCGAGGGTGACCGGAGGGGGAGAGTGTGCTAAATTGTGTATAGACATAAGGGCCGCATTACCACGGGTACCCGTTCTCAATTTTATTACCCGGGTATCATCACGACAACGGATAGCCGGGCACCCTTGTACCCCTTGGCACCACTAATCACTACTGATTTTTAAAAATCACTTATTGGTAACTTTAGAGAGCAAACAATAAATTAAATCTAAAATTTCTCAAAATGGATTGTCTGTAGATTGAAAGAGATGGAAACAATAGTTGTAGCCGTTTTTTTCCTCTCCCAGCAAATGGCTCTATGTTTAAATAAAATTAATATGCATTAGGACTTAAAATAATTACAATGACAAGCGATCTAATAAAGTGCATTCAAACCTAGGCTAGTGAGAAGGGATAATGAATAAATATGGAATATCAAATGGATGGGACCTGGTAATAAGATAATGCAGGAATTTGTTATATGAAGACACAGGGCTTGATCAACGCACCAAAACAACTGAGAGAGTGTATTAAAAACAATGTAGCTTCAGACAGACAAATTCATTTACTTGTGATGATATTTTTTGTACTAAAACTGGAAATTACCACTGAGGGGGGGGGGGGTCTTCACTTTCACACTGACCTATTTTTTGTTATAATTGCCCAGGAAATGTATGTACATTTGATACAGGAAATTCATTTGAAAGTATCTTCTTCCATGTTAGTAAAAACAAAATTAAGATGGATTTCGCTTTCGTGGTGACAATTATATTAAATTAAAAAAATAAATAATTATTTACCAAGCAAAACCACTATATGCTCACTCAGTACGGGGAAATGTCTTTAGATGTACATTTTTATTTTTATTTTTTATTTTTGACGTAATTATCAAGTCCGATGGGCGCCTTTAGATCTACGGAAGTGAAACTTCAAACAAAGTATACTTTTGGTTAGAGCCACGTTGAAGCGATCACGTGTTTCCTCATGGGTTTTGTACTCTCTGTTTCCCATGATTGAGGTATTGGGCGATGGACTTTGTGTTGACACTCGCTACTTATCGCAGATGCAGTGAAATAGAGATGAAAACTGACTTTATAGATGCAAAACCTCTAGGCCAGTCGGGGACATTTTCAACTTTCTGAATGCTTTTAATGTCACGTCTCCACTCCATGAAGCTTCCGGCTATCTTTGCTATTAACTTTCTAAACATATATGACTCTTTAAATTAAACTTCACATAAGTTGTGTTGAAAGTTAGTGATGAGTTCTGTAAGCAGATGGCACAATCTGTTCATTTAATTTAATAATCATGCCAACTTTCAAAATTAATTTAGATAAAGCTTCAGAGAAATAAGAGGAAAGAAGCCTAGACGAATGTTTGTGTTTGGAAATTATAAAATTATCGCGTAATTTAGCAAAATAATTTGAGGAGAAAATTTGTCTTACACTGTATATAGAATTTTCGGGAGAAGTCATTGTAACGGGTTTATCACCTCTCCCAACCCACCCCATCCTCTATGTCAGTCTCGCACGTAAATGCTGCTTTAGCCAAATTAAATCCATGCAATCTATGATCGGAACCCTGTGCATACGTATCAGTAATAAAGACAGTAACCTCACTTTTGTCTTCACGAACGTCTGTTTGTCTCTTAATCGTCTTTATAATCGTTTTGTCTCTACACTTATTTTTTTGTCTCTACACTTTTCTTTTGTCTCTTTGTCTCTTTAATCGTCTTTATAATCATTTTGTCTCTTTGTCTCTGCAATCGTCTTTACAATCGTTTCGTCTCTACAGTTGTTTTTCTTTGTCTCTTTAATCGTCTTTATAATCATTTCGTCTCTACAAAACAAAATGTGTCTCTTCGTCTCTGTAATCGTTTTTATAATTGAATCATCTTTGTCTCTTAATCGTCTTCATAATCGTTTTGTCTCTACACTTGTCTCTTCGTCTTTATAATTGTTTCGTCTCTACTGTTGTGTCTCTTTGTCACTGTAATCGTCTCTATAATCATTTCCTCTCTACAACGGTATCTCTTTGTCTCTGTAATCGTCCTTTGAAACCATGTTTCCGTAAATATTCTACATAGGCTGATATAGATTAGTTATGTGTTCCTTAACATCTCTCTCTCTTTCTCTCTCTCTGTCTTCTTCCTAAAAAAAAATAAAGTGTTAATAGCCAGTGCGCTTGTACTATACGTAAACTATTTGATAAAGCTTTATTGTTCAAACATACAATGAGACATTATACTGCTAACCTCCCTTTAGATGTAAGTTAAGATTTCATGTAGAGAAATCAGTGCTATGTTAACATCATCAGTGAAGAGGTTTAATTCACATGTACTTACACTGCGTTAGTTAATTTTTTAAAAGTGACTTAATCGAATATTTTACATAGGCACTAAATTTAGATCTCCCGTTGGTCATTACCGCATTTAAAATTTTTCTGTTATGCAAATCCAAATAAATATTTCAACCACTGTAATTTTTAGTGAACATGATACTGCTCAGTATTGTAAAGAATGTCATACTGAATTTGATATGTCTTCGTGTATTTGTATTTTTATGCAATGTATTACATAAGAGCGTATAGGTACAAAGGTGCACACGTGAAAAACATATGCGGATGTATTAAAGAAATTTTAATGCAGGCATGATTTTTCGGTTTCAATAAAAGTCAAATAATAAAAAAATGAAACAAAAAGACGTCAGTTGTAAATAACTGCGTAGCTTTTATATAAAATTCCAAACTTTGTTTTTATACAAACACACACAAGTAGCTCAGAGTTAATTAAAATCGAATGAAACAAATAGTATTCTTTTAGGAATTTTTATTTATGTTTTATCTAAAATTTTATTTTAATATATATTATTAAAACTCATATATGAAAATCAACAGAACTTAGACTAAGGCAAACAAAATAAAGTTACTTTAGTAAAATAATTGTAAAGTATAAATCCAGTTAGGATGGTTTCCTTCAAATGTAATATAAATATTGATATATTTGTTGTTCCTTAGATATTGCCCTCGAATTACTGGCTAGAGATTTCAGTGCTGAGGTGTACATGATCATAAAATGATTATTAATTTTCAGCATAATGCCTACAGTTGCACAAGATATTCAATTCGTTCCAAGTGGGATGCTAAAGTTTCATAAAATCAAAATTTGCTTCTAGTAACACAAAATTTCTTAAGAAGATTATAATGTTGCTAATATATTTAAATACTCCTAGAAAGATTCTAGATTAAAGATTCTACTATTCGAAATAAATAATTATATATGTATGTATGCACATTTAGGCATGTATGTTTGTGTTTATGAGTGTGTGTGTGTATATATATATATGTTTGTAATGTTTATAAGTATGTATAGAGTTAAATACAGTTAGATATAGAGACAAATATATACGCATCTATTAGATATAGATATTATAAAGAGATATATTTGCTGGCATGTTTATGTGGAGAGAGAAACCGAAAGCCATAGATAGATAGATAGATAGATAGATAGATAGATAGATAGATAGATGGATGGATGAATAGGTAGAGAGGAGATATAATTAGACATCATTAGATATAATTAGATATAGATATAAACATATATTCCACTACATTTGCTAACATGCATGTTCTTCTGTACGACAGAATTCTTTAAACCACACAACTCTGTACACTCTTATGTAATAAATTAACATTGAAATAAATTATATTGTAAGGCGTGCATTAAGTTACATATTATATATAACTGTAACAAACAAGCCCAGATAACGGAAATGATAAATTCAAATAGTACAAACTGGTGTAGTTTAATAAAACAAAGAAAAATAATTATAAGGAAATAAAATGAATCAACCAAATTAGTTTTCCAAGTGTACTTAGAAAAGACGAACAGAGCAGTAAAATCTTTTATGTCTTTTTAAATTATTAAAGTGACAATTACACGTCTCTTGCATTGCTTGTTTATTTACACCACAGTGTATTGTACACGTTTGCTTGAGAGTTGTCTGTTTCCCTGCCATCTTGCCTTCCTCTAGCGAATGTATTGTATAAGTTTGCTTGAGAGTTGTCTGTTTCCCTGCCAACTTGTCTTTCTGTAGCCAATGTATTGTATAAGTTTGCTTGAGAGTTGTCTGTTTCCCTGCCAACTTGCCTTCCTCTAGCGAATGTATTGTATACGTTTGCTTGAGAGTTGTCTGTTTCACTGCCATCTTGCCTTCCTGTAGCGGATGCAACCCCGACCTCTGCATAATAATTGCTTCGAGCTTGAGATTGTAAAATATGTTAAAGATGTTAAAATTTTCTTGAAAGGAAATTAAAATATCATGAATTAATTGCATGCCTACTAAGGAAATTCAAATGTGCGTAATTACAATTGTTGTTCAGTTTTCGTACACCGAGTTCTTCTCATTATAATTTTCCTTCAATATATATATATGACAAAATATCATAAATATTTATCACCAAATAGCAATCTGAAGCATTTGCATTAATATATTTATTGATTGGTCATGCATTACAGCTGATTGGTGTCAATTTCACTATTTATTACAATTAATGCTTTAGTTTTATTCAAAATATTTTTTACCAATACAGATCATTATATCTAAAAGCTGCATAATACGGTTTATTGCAAAAGTAAAGAACTATACTTTAAGTGCATAATAATTTACTTTTGATAACGATTATTATGATGACGACAACGATGGTGATGATGATAATGATTTAAATGACAACTACACGTATAAATATGTTGGACTAAAGATAATGTGGAATGCAAAGCTTCACTCATGTATTCGAGAAATCTTTATCGAGGAATGGTATAATACTATAATAGATCTTTAAATGATTTCTGTTGCTGGTGATGTAGTGACTACGTAGCGATATTACCACAACGTTCTGCAGGTTTTCACATACGTTAAGACGTCTTTATAGTCATGACATATTTAGAACCTTTCCAGATTATCGCATGAATAAAGGTAAGGGAGCTGGTTACATTTTCTGTTATGAATAGTGAATATTACTTTATGAAGTTATACTAATAAGACATATATTAATGAGTGTTGCACTTTAAAAGAAAAATACCTCTTGAAATCATGTTTTCGGCAGATCGCGAACAATTCCTGTTTAACGGCATCATATCGACAACATCCTCGTACGCACATAATTCCGGTTTCACAATGTCAGTCTGTCCAGCAATGTATGTAATGTCATTTCCGATCACCATCAAATCTATAGCTTGAACGTCACTGCGAGGTTCTAAAACTGAAGTAGAAAACAAGTGGTTAAATTTAACTAGTTATAAGAAATTTAACGTATTGTATTAAAACATTTTTTAAGGTTCTACCCCTTTTATCCAATTATCAAACAAGAACACATACAATAGATACACTATATCAAATAAAATAAAGAAAAATGAGCTCTGTAAAACATATCTTACTACAGGAAAAACCTTCTCTTTTATGACTGATTGTTTTATACTGTCTTATAACCTAAATGCAATTCAGTATTAGTTCAATTCAAATCATAGTATAGTTCTTATACCAATTGGGTGTAGTGTATACTTACACAATGATGTCTGTCTCAAGTGTGTTTACAAATCTTTATCAACAACTGAAATAAAATGTGTGAATACCTCATGTGTGAATTGTATAGTTACATATTTAATGGATTTATGACAAAATATCCATTAGGAGGATTGTTTGTGTAGGTCCATCTAGCTCATGTATGCAATACATTTTATTTCTCTACTAGTGTTCTGTTAGTCAATCCAATTACATAACAAACAATAATATTATTGCACACAGTACTTTGAAAATGATCAAAACAAATATAAATATGTATACGTAGCGTTTATACTGAAAATAAGAGTTTAGTACAATGGAACCCCGTGATAATGTGCCCCACGATAACGCAAATTCGAACATAATGTGGGCATGGCATGGCTCCCGAAATTTCATATATTCATTCGCACATAATGCATTCCATTTAATAAACCCTGCTTAACTTGACCCTCCTATTAAAGTGATCCAATTTTATAGACCCCAATTATCACGTTATAGCGAGGTTTCACTGTATCTACTGTTGCACATACCTTTTTTTTTAAGACCTGGAAAAAAGAAATAAAAATACAAAGGTAGATATCTGTGGCATATTGTTACATGTGAGTGCAGGAGGAGAGGAAGACAAAAAAAAATTAAGTGTTGATTAATTACCCCCCTGCCCGCTTTTGGAAACGAACCCCTTTTCTCAGACACCTGCATGCACAAATAATAAACAGATGCAAGGACGCACAATGAAGATGGCACGTCTCAAAGCATCTAGTCTTAGGGTAAACATGTAATAATTAATATCTAGCTCTAAGCCCCCCAGACCCCATGGTGGATGCAGTCCCTATATCTAATACATGTAAGATATAGGAGGACGATATACAGAGAGTCAAGATTATAAATTTAAAAGAATTTAATAAAGAAAAGAAAATAGAAAAATGGTGGAGTAATATATAATAAATCAAATAAAATGTGTCTTTTAAAAGTCATCAATGATTAAGAATTTTGTGTACAGGTATTGCTATGCTAGTGTTTGATAAAGCAATATCTTTGTTTCTTGTGTTTCAACTTCTCTGGATCAGAGAATCAGTCAGGATTGGTGATTGGTGATTTCTCCTGGTTCTTTGAATTAATATGTGATTTGTTATCTGATGCAGATGCAGACTGACGACAAATAGATGCGGTGGTTGAGATGATCTTTTCCTTCAGCTGGGTCAACAGTGCACACAGTTTAAGGGTGATGGATGAGTGAGCAACCTTTTCTTTGCCATGGTCAGTCAACCATACCAGTTTGCCAGGCTGGAGATAAAGCAACAATGTTCCTGCTTTTATACATTGTTTATGATTGTGTAACTGAACATTGTTACTTGCACTCAGTCAGACAAGTTAGACAGACAGGGGAAAGATAGTCAGCACTCTCACTCTCTCTCTCTCTCTCTCTCTCTCTCTCTCTCTCTCTCTCTCTCTCTCTCTCACTCATTCAAACCTTAATTAATAATTACTAATAAGAACAATAAATATATAAACAAGCTGTGGAAATAAAATATATTAGTTTTAACAGTAATAGGCTAGAGAAACAATGGTACTAACCTTATGCTGGCAACAAATCCTGACTTATAAAATCCAGGAGTAATCCCACAAACAGGTCTACAGACTTATAATTATTTTGTCTGGAAAATTACTATTTTAGAATTTGAAGTAACAAAATAGCAACTATTTTCAATCATTACTATTATATTTGAATTAATATCATGAAGCCAATTAATTCTGACTTTTAATTACTTAATAAAAGCATGAGGAGGTGGACAGACTCGTCACAATATCTTTAACGTAAAGTTTTTTTCTTCAATGAAATTTTGCAAACCATTCTGCTTTCATTAAGTATAAGCAATTAAAATATTTAGCCAGGATATGTAAAGACAGGTTTTATACAGTGGGCAAAAACAAGCACAAAAATTTAAGAATGGTGAAGAAAATGGTTCGAGAAATGTACTTCACGGGCTGAGGTAATTTACTTCAAAGTATTGTACTGTTAATCCTGTGAACATCATTTGGCAGGTTAACGTTAAACAAGATTTGTTTAAGCTTCAAGTGTATGGATATATATTTTAACAATAAATTATTAATACTGAAATCTAATTCATTCTTCATAAATCTTGTTTGAAATCCAAATTTGGATTTGTTAATGAGAATTAATGTTCATGTAATGTTTTCGAAAATAATCATTTTCAAAACTAAACCAGCTTCTTTACTACAATTGGGATAAATTGTTTAATTCTAGGTTCATCGTGCAACAAACTGTCACTCATAAACAATATACGTCATGTGTTTTGTGAAAGAATTTACCTCGTGGCCCATAAATGAACTTTAATAAGGTGCAATTTAAAAAATATAAATAAGAAGTAATACTCTATGAAGGAAACTTAAATTCAGAGTACAGAGTTGTTCTATGTCTCTCATTCTTATTCTCTCTCTCTCTCTCTCTCTCTCTCTCTCTCTCTCTCTCTCTCTCTCTCTCTCTCTGTCTTTCTCTCTTTCACACAAATACTTCAACTCATATTTTTGCAACACAAAGCACATTGTCAATATTGGAGCATTGCTGATTGCTTTGGCATATGCGCATGAAGTATGGAAGGAGAGAAAGACAAAAAAAAGAGTCACATATCACTTTAAATAATCATTCGTCCACCAACAGGTAAATCTTAACCCGATCGTCCATTCACACACATCCACATTCTATAAACATGGTTAGAGAGATGCACAATGAAATGACGTCACTAATATGTAGCCCTATGCTAAAAACAAATAACATTTAATCTAGCTCCCAAGACCCCCAAATCACCAGCTTGAATGAAGTCCCTATGACACGTGTAAACGTAGACGGGTCGAGATAAAAGCCAATAATCATACTTTTAAAAGAGAATTTAAAGAAACAAAACAGGTTAAAATAAAAATGTCTAGGCTTGATTGGAAAATATCTCCGAAACTCGTTGTCATCAAAGGAAATTAGTTTTAGTGCACAAGGTCAAGCAAAGTCTTTCTGAGTGTCAAGACTTAACTTCCTCTCTGGTGGCTGAAATGATTTTCATCCGCACATGTTAGAAGTGGCAACGTTTAGTTGTCATATGGTCCAGGCAAAAGGTGTGGCAAGACGTCCTCATGCTGTATAGATATGGCGGCTGAATGGAGGGTCAAGACAGACCTATTTTTAGACAAAGTCCGCACCACACAAGAGGCAAGACTTGTGCTGGCAGTAACTGAATTGTAAAATTTAGATTTCCCACAAAGTCCACAAACTTACAATTCCTTACAGTTTGAGAAATTTTACTATAGTGTTTGCTGCTGTATGATATTCCCAGTGTAGGTTTCTAAGGCAATCTAACTATGCTTTCCCTAACTCACACTATTTAAACTTTCTAACATCTGTTATCTAGATTTCCCCAACCCTGGGGGACAAATTCTGTCTACCCCTAACGTCTATAGGCCAGTTCCACGATTTGCTTTTACGGACAAATATGTATTAGGTCATCTTGTAGCAGCCAAAGCCAGTTAAGTTAGACAGGAGACTACATAACTGGTGGAGTTGGAAAACTCAATGCTGAATTAATTCAAATGTTAGAAGTTAAAATGTTACAAGTTTGAAATCACTGATTGTATAACGATTTAAAGAAACAGTGTTCAAAATATTATTACCACCTAAATTATTATTAGGTTTAATATGTTATCATTTCTCAAGTAATTATTAAAATTTTAAAGTATTATAATGAGTTAAGATATATCTACCTTTAATAATTTTAATCAAATCGTGAGACGGTAGACTTACAAAATCACAAGTGCAATAACTTAGGGTTTCCAGGAAAAAAAGTGTACGGAAATAAACGTAGATAATATTGATTATTTCACCAGAGTGTGTTTATATATGTGAATATATGCAAACACATACATATTCTTATCTCAAGTTTAACTCACGTCTTGTTTCCTTGTGTTTGCTGACGACACGAATGATGACGGCAATGAGTGTGAGAATGACGACACCTCCCACAATGCCAGCTAGCATGGGTACGTCATTAGATGATCCTGTCACTGAAATATTTATCAACATGTAATCGTGCATATTTTTTATCGTATCTAGCTTGTGCTTTCATTGTTTCCAGACAGTCACACATTTCATTCAATAAGTTAGTTGTAAGAGAAAATAAATACATAATTGGGATACAACAAGCCAATTACAATCTTGCAGGCATATTTTTCACTTTAGGTGAGAAAAATGAAACACAATATACTTTACCAATGCAGCATGAAAATGCAACAAGCTGTCTGAATATACCGAACAAGAAACTAAAATGTTAAACATCAATTGGTTTTATAGTGAAAAATAAAAATATATTACCAGAAAAGTTATATCTGTATATAACAGATTTATAAGAAACAAACAGTCGAACTAATAGACAAAAAATTGCCTATACGGTTAGAATTTACAAAAAGAAATATTGTGTGAAGTTTGAATTAGTCCAGAATTAATTAATTATCAGTATCACTTGTAATATAATACAAAATAAAAATAATAATTAATTATCAAATACTAATCATGTTAATTAAACCAATTAAATAAATATCAACAAAAATATAAACAATTTGTCTGAATGTATCCACAAACAAATACAAGTGTTTCTCTTTCAATGAGATAAACGCCTACAGAAAACTCAACATGAAACAATGGATGCAGATTATCTATCGATCTTTATTTATTTTAAACCAAACAATTATTCTGAATGGCCACTAGTGAAAAGAGTTTGTGTAAATGGTCAAATAATCAATCACTTAGCTTTGTGACGCTAGACTAGCAAACTTTGATTATAACTTAAAAGATGTGGTCACGACATTTTGTCATTATATTTCAATGTTAGATCTAAATAGTTTATTTCAGATTTAATTTTGTCTTGATTTTGATAGGAGAAATCAACCACATCAGTTCTCTGTATTTTAAATGAATAATGTTAGAGGTCGATCTGGCTTTGCTTTTTTTTTTTCTTGCTTGTTTTTTGTTTATTACTTTTCTTGTTGCTGTTGCTGTTAGACTTTGTTTTCTGTTGTAGTAGTTTTCTAGCTGTTCGGGAAAATAGCACGGATAACGTTTTAATGAATATATTATTTCATACTGGATAATTACTATAAAATGAGTAAAATCTGGCATTTTCAAATATAGATCGTTAAGACACTTTTCGGAGACGTTTTGGTTGTCCCGTCAAAACGTACACATCTTTAATTAATGAGGCCGTCTACAAGTTACATTTCGCAATGAGGAGCTTCGCTGTATTATATTCATTACAATGAGTCTTTCTTCGAAAATTTCAAATTTATACGCATATACTTTTATAATGGAATTGATTCTGGGTAAATGTATTAGGGTTAGGCGGATACCTTCCAATTCCATAAAGGACAACATATTCTCCTTAGTTCCTCAGTACTGGGATTAAGAGAATTATTTAATTAGTTACATTTAACAGGCTGTAAATGGTAGAACAGAAATGGTTCGATCATGCTGGTAATTCATAATATATAATTAGTACATTGTTCGTGAACACTCCTAGTATGATTATGATGTTTATTTATAATCTTTTATAGTATGTTAATATACGTTCAGCTTCTTTTTTTCTCATTATAATTCATGTTTTGCGACAATAATGCACAAAAGAGTAGTTCTAGTTTTTGAAGAATGAAATAGTTCTTCTGCTTAATTATATAAGCTGCCACTATATATGGCTTTTTAAAAATGTATGTGCTATACACATGGGTAGCAAATTAATAGGGCAGTTTCGATTAATTCTTGTTTGTAATTTAATAACGAAATGTTATCCGTCAAAAAGAATAAAAGTAGTAGTGCTATTAGTACTAATAGTTGTAGCATTCACTTTTTAAAAAATGTAATAAAATGCTTTCAAGTGAAATAAATAAACGTGTGTGCATGTGTGTCATAGACATAAGTAACTGTGAATGCATTAACATATTAACTGGTTAAATAACGGACATAATTATTCTGCACAAAGTCAAGGTCTAAGACTGTTAAAAAGGAAAACCTCAGAACGTAATTGATTATGTATTAGTAACACCTAGAGTTTAAAAAAATATTTTTTTTATTATTCGCATGTTAAAAATACATTTAAGAACTCAAGTTCGAAATTTTATAATAATTACACTAGTAATTTAGACATTCATATTTAATTGGTACACGTATGTAAGTCAGAAATTTTCAATTGTAGATTTTTCATTAAGAAGTAGCCGCAGTAATTGCAGTATTGGGCTTTGAGACACCAGCACTCCTTACAATTAATAAATTCAACATAATGATTTACTACAAAACATTTCTTAGATTATAAAATTCTTAATATCAAGGGATAGATGTCTTGAATCCATATATTCTTATAATTTATATTAAATGAATAATAGAATACACAATTTTGATTTGCATGCATTAACTTTTAATATTTGCATAAAAATATATACACTTTACTTACTTTGAGAAATTTTAATGTTAAATTTCATATCGTCGCTACCAATATCATTGGATAAATAAACAAGCCAAAGTCCGCTGTCACTCTGTACAAGGTTACGGAAATACACATGAAGTGTAAGATTAGGTACAGTCCCAGTCAACTGACACCAACATTCGTGTACATGACTATGAGCCTCAGACATATTAGTACAAGATTTATTCATGTTGTGAACGTTCATGTTATTATCTTTATAATGGCTGTCTACAATCGCGCTGCTGTATGTTGTTAGATGCTCTGAAAGTTGTATGATTCCACATTTGGTGATTGTTGGTGTGTGCACATGTAGCCGGAATGATAATACTGCATTTTCACCATTAACAGTTTGAACTTGTCTATAATCACGGTCGAACTGTGGAGGGCCTGAAACATTTATTAAATTATTGTAACTAATGCGTTTACAAAGCATGATAAACATAAATATCAATTCTAAATTTAAAGAGCAACACTCATGAAATTATTGTTAAATGAGCTTAACTCGTATTGGCAATTATATTAAGATTCTGACGAATGTTTACTTATAATTTTATGAACTGTGTTCAGGAGAGGATGCAAAAGGAAAGTAGAGTGTACCATGACAACTGGCTGGAATTGAAAATCTTTTTGTGTTAAGGAAATGGTACGGCATGACTATGTGAGTTCTAAATGTAATTTGATCTGGGTGACAGGACCCTGATATTGTCAAGACATTCGCGACATGCTTCTATTTTAGTACTGACTACACTGACATAAATGTCAGAAGTACTACCTACACTAAGGATATAAATGTCAGAAGCAGAGATCAGTTCTCAAGATAGAGTGCTTACATGCATATGGAAATGGCTGAAAAGGGACTGACAGAAGATACAGATCTAAAGGTTATTTATTACCACATCATAGGAAAACTTCAATCTCTTGAAAAGGCAAATTGACAAAATCTGGGAAGTCCAATATTTGAAACTAAAAAAGAGGACGATGACTCCAGATAGACAATACAACAAATAATATACCAACAACCTATAATACAATTTGAAGAGAACAATCAAAAATTTCTAAACTCAGACTAGGAATTGAAATGACAATATATAAGATAATCAAGTATAACTATAACGAGCAACTAACCATAGAGCAAGTTATAAAAGACTGCAGACTAATAGGATTAGAAAGATCACTGACAGAATAGTTAATAATAAATGAATACCAAAACAATATCATGGGTACTACCCACCCACCCCACCACCCAGGCGACTATGGCATGAATGCATGGACAGGTTGAATTGTATTGTAGTGAGATACACATTACATCAAATATTGTAACAAGTTCCCAAATTAATACATCCACTGTCAAATATGTCAAATACGGTCCGAAGCCCCCAACATAATATAGATGGTTACTGGTGGGAAGCTGCTGGACCCACTACATTCCAAGGATTGCCAAATACGAGGACTAGCCACCTAAAGCAATGATTGAGAGGATCACATAAATATCAAAACTTTAACCAGTTAAAAAAGGACACCGACAAATTTATAAGCAAAATTACCCATCCAATCACTATATTAATCTTATCAAAATCCAAAAGCAATAAATACTAATGAAAATAAATTAAGAGAAACAAACAAATAACGCTATACACAATTACCTGCGACTGAACAAACATTATAGAGTAGACATACTTCCCCACCCGTCTCCCAAACACTCCTCATAACCCGCTCCCACCTCCAATCCCCAGCGTGAAATCGACCTCAGCTGGAAGCGCTCCCCAAATATTAAGTAAACATGGATGGTAGGCAGGCACTTTGGACTGGAGTTAGTAAGTGAAGCACACCATTGTGAGAAGACCTTTGACCTGGCTTGTAAACGCGCACCCACTGTGGTGTGTGGAGAAGAGTAGTGTTATGAGGTGGGGGGGGTTGTTTCATGGGTGGGTGGGTGGTTCTTGGAGTGTTCTGAGTAGCTGTGTTTTGGTGGGAATTCCAGTAGTGTTAAAATGACACAAGGAAGGGAATTCGAGGGTAAGATGGTTTCCGTTTTGAGGTTATCATGGTTCACCCTTATCGTTTATCTGAAACTTATTACATCACTTAACATCAGAAATGTACTACTCGTTGTACTGAATTGCAGCATTAATTTCATTCATTTGGACAAACTCGTACAATAGAGTATCGTCAGCATGCAGCTCGTCTGATACTGTATCAACTTGAGAGGGGTTGTGTCTAGATGTTGGCAAGAACTAGTCCAACAATATAACACTTTGGATCGCGAAGCAGAGGTTACATATGATCGTATTTATGCTATGTTTAGATTATTTGTGTCTGTCAGTTATGACCACAACCATAATAAGGCAGTTCAATGAATGCTGAACACATACTGATGCTGTAGATGATATTTTCGTTTGTTCTTGAAATTCAAGTTAAATCGCTGTCAGAGATGTCAAAAAGTAAGAAATAAACATATTACCATCATCTAGGAACAGAGAGGATTGTTAACAACTGCTAATTCTGTTTTGTGGTAAAGCTTGAATGAGAATTACTTAAGATATTGTAGGATTTTAATGGGTTAAAATGCAATACAACTTTCTTAAATAGCTTCAGTTAAAATAAAGCTATATTTTCATATCATTATAGTCAAAAGATGACTTCCTTAACAGACGTGTTTAACATAGTGGTTTTACAGTTCGTTAGATAAAGAAATATTAACAAAATCAATGTATGTATGTATGTGGTCTAGCATCAATGCATACAAGAAACAATGGTCAAGAAATAGGTCAAGATCACATAATTCTGGACCACTGGTCTTAGATAATCCTGAGAAAATAGGACGAATGATGTAAATCAGAGATTTTAAAAAAGAATTGCATGGTAGTTTGATCAGTATTAAGATTTCTTCTGCTTTTCACTTTTGTCATTTTCTGTTATACCACCTCCTGTATAAATAAATATCACATAAACAAAAGCCGTCCTGCACTAAGAATATGTTATAAGATTTCATGTATTCACTCTAAAATTACCTGATGGAAAACGAAATTGAACTCGCGTTTTGATCCTCTAGTGTCAGCACCAACCTATGTGGGACAGATTAGACAAACCATGCATCGATGTAATCATTAATTCTGGTTTGAAAGGATTCTACCTCTTTTCTACTATCCATACACTATCAGTAGGTTTGAAAACTATGAATTTAGGAGTAAAATCCTTTCCAACCTTTTAGTGCCCTCAGTTAATGGATTTTAAAATAGTGTTTACACCAAACCCAGTAGACATTTTCCAGTGTCCAAAGAGAACAGATGTTGAAGGGCTCCTGTGGCTGAAAGATAAATGTGCCAAATTAACCCTGCCATAATTAATGTGAGGGAATATACTTCACTAATGCAGTGCAGAAATTATAAATTATATTTAAAACATATTGTTATTTCATTCTTACTATTTCAAGGTGCATGTAGCTCTTTTGTCCCAACAGTTGTAGATCAGCATTTACAACTTCTTTATTGTGTGATTAATGTAATTAACTAATTGTCTTGTGTCATGTTGTCACCTCATGTCACATCACGTCATATAATGTCACCCTTACTGCATTAACCTGTGCGTTAACCATTGGTTATTGTGTATATTGCTGCGTCTGAGAGAGAAAAAGACATGTAATCAATTTTGCTATGAGTGAAGTTAAAAGTGACCCCTTTACTTCAGACATCAAAATGCAACAGCTGTGACAACAACTACAGCCTGTGCATCAGCATATGTGCCAAGGACATGATTCCTGTGGCTTGCACTAGAGCTAAGAGTATATGTGGCCATTTTGTATGCTGTATCTACATCCAGCCCATCTTCTTAATGCCAATGTCATATTTTAACAAGCATTCTTTGAGTGCTCTATAAAGGTCTTGGGTTGTATCTTTGAGCAGTATCAGTACCAACAGTTCTTCTTTAAATGTATCACCTGAATCAAATCTAACCCAAATTATTATTTTTTCTGTATCAGTAACATCATATGATTCATTCAAGGCCAAACTAAAACCAGAGGCATTCTTCAAATCAAACTGCAACTGATCAAATATAATACTGGATAACATTGAAATTCGTCTTGCCACGGTCTGATGAGATAACTGAAGATTGAAATTTGCTTTTTGATTTCATCTTTGTTCTTAAACTCAGCAAACAAAGAATCAGCACATTCTTTAAAACATTTGTCAAAAGTTTCGCCATCTGAATATTTTTTCTGTTTTTTTGCTAAAACCCAGAAAACTTTCAAGAATGCCACAGTAACACAGTCATTTGCACTCATTTGTTATCAGAAACTATTTTGCTGGATATGTAGATTTCAATTTAGAGAATTTACTTTGTCTTCCCTCACTTTATAACCAACGGGATAATTTTTCTCAAAATTGTTATGCATGGAAGTGAAGTGTCTCTGCAGATTGGCTTTTTTCAAAACAGCTATGGAATTCTGGCAGAGCAAGCACACAGGCTTATCACCCGGCATTGTGAACAAAACTTCAAGTTCCCATGACGGATTAAACATATGGTTTTCTTCTTTAACTTTCCGCTTTTTGTTGACTGGCTCAAACTGTCCATAGGCTGGGGCCACTGTGTTGTCCATTTTATTTTATATGCTTGTCATTTTTACAGATAGAATAAAATTTAAAATTACAAAATTATTACTTTTTTTAACAAAATTTTTAATTGAACTCAATAACAATGATTTCTGCACAGTGTGTTAAGAACAGAATATCCGCTTCCAATAGTGACTCTTAGGAAGTAAGTACGGTCATTAAAATACTTTTAGACTTAACATTTTTGGAATTTTTTATGAATTTATTTTGTGCAATATTTAAAATAACAATAAATTTTAAAATAAACTTAGAATGAGTCCAATAATTATTGAAAACATTGAAGAAATTAAATAAAATGTTTAAGTTTCATGACAAGATTTTGCGTAACTGAAAGTTTTAAAAATATTGTGAGAGCTCTGGCGGGCCACTTAGAAGGGTCCATGGGTCACATTCAGCCCGCAGGCCGCGGGTTGGACAGCACTATTCTAAATAATCAGCATTGTTGGGGGGGGGCTGGGGGCTCAGAGCTGAGACTGTTGTCTATCGTATATCCATCATATATTAATAGTTACTCTGCGGTTCAATTCTGGAATATGGACTTTGCCTATAATTTTAGTTTTAATGCAGGGAGAGGAGGGGAGCATTCACGCGAACTACCATTTATCGTGACCACCCACTCCACCAGATGTCAAAACTTTATTATGAAAGAATTTTGTAAAGTGGCAAACACAGTGGTAATGGAGAAATGCCTTTCTTGCCAGTAATTTATCAATGATAATAAATAACTATTTGTTTATGGGGCTTCTAATAGCCATCTCGGTTCTAAAATAGTTAGATTTTGCTATGCAGATATTTTTCTTGACCGTTTCATGTATTCGTTTGTAAAAGGTGATGCCAGATGAAACCCATTACTTTCAACCATACGTTATTCCCTTCCAGCAGTACATTGTTTATCTCTTAAATTGTAATACCACACAACATACTTTTGCAGTGAAACTTTAACACTAATTGCACTTGCAGAGGGATACTAACCAGGCAGCATGCACTTGTTAAATTCTTGTAAAGTGCAGTTATGTATAATTATATAGAGTGACTATCATAAATTAACTGAGTGTTGTTCATCGAAATTTCTATTCCTTATTTTTAACATGTAATGAACTGAAAGGTCAATTTGGAAGGAAGGAAGGAAAGAAAGAAAGAAGGAAGGAAGGAAGGAAGGAAAGAAAGAAGGAAAGAAGGAAGGAAGGAAAGAAGGAAGGAAAAAAGGAAAGAAGGAAGGAAGGAAGGATACTTACATTTTGCCAAAACTGTTGCAGACAAATTCATTTCTGATCCACCAGCCTCACACCTGATTACCTCAGTAATATAGCAGTGAGGAACAGAATGTTGACCAATTACTTGTGACCATTTGTTTGTTGTATTTTTCAATTCTTTACCCTCATTGTCAAAAAGCTGAGGTATTGTGGGTGGGTTCCCGTTCTCCCAATGACAATCAACAGTGAAAGATTCGTTTCGTGATACATGATGCACAATTTTGTTGTCTTCATTATTCACAATTAATTTTGTCACGCGAGATGGATCTGTTAAAAGCATACACAGTATAAAGTTCTTTACATCTTCAGAGTAGTGACCAATGTAGCATGAAAATTCAAAGCACTTTATAGCGTACATTTCAACAACAATCACGCCCTCTGAAACCAATATAATTTGATAATCAGAATCCTTTGTGGGATAAAATAAAAATAATGATAAAACAAATTGGCTCAGTATATGCTTTTCTAACAACTTCACAATCCGATGTTAGTAATGATATTGGTGGAAATTGTTTCTTTATTTTTGGTGAATATGATTTCCATTGTGATTGTTAAGCAAGTCCACAAATGAAAAAAACTGTAGTCTGGAACAACGCTTAGTCACCCACCAACAATTGTTACAACATTTTAGACTGCAACATTGACCTGAGGATAATAAAATAACGTCTACCTTTATTTGTCATGAACATAATTCTTGTCATTCGCCTTCACACTTCAACTTAACCTGCCAGTTCACAATCCATCAAATGTCTTTTTTAAAAGTAAATATCCGTTTGTAGGGCAAAACACAGTTAAGTCTCTAATGTGGCTACAAACACATAACCCCACAAAAGAAGTATCTAAAGAATGTTTGCAATCACTTCTTCAAAAGTATGTGTCTGAAACTGAGTAAATTGCTATTGAAAATGTGTTCCTTTCTGTGACAATGCATATAATGATCTATGTAGCACTTAGAGGGAAAGACGCTAGGTTTAAAGACAGGCTTTTGCTTGTACTCTTCACATACAATTGTATGAAACCTTCAAGGGAAAATAGTCATTAACCTGGTCTACTCAGCAAAATATAAATCTTTCAAGATCAAAGATTCCTGATAGGACCAAACATAAATAGCAATTTAATCCAATTTCTATTTCACTTACTTTTTAGTTCCTCGATCCCCTACTTCTTACACTTCCTGAAGTTGGAAACACTTCTCTATTTGGCTCTTTTCCAGATAAGCCCCGCCAAAAAGTTAACCCCCGCCACCCCCCAAAAAAAAAATTATAAAAAAGAGGATATAAAACTTGTACTTTTAGTTTTTATTGAAGAGATTAGGGTTAGGGTTAGGGTTAGAGGCGGATAAGGAGTTGTTTTTATGGCGTGCGTTTAAATATTCAAATGTCTAGACATCAGAAATAGGTCAAGGTTGCGTGCTAAATTGGTTAAATTGGAGCTGGCAAAAAGTGGCTGGGCTTAACTTTTCGCGCGAGCACTTTTTGCATTAGTGGCGGGGCTTATCTGGAAAAGATCCCTCTATTTTACTGTGACGAAAGAAATGCATTTACATATAGAAAAGGAAAGCAGCAATGAACAAAGAATACTTTATTAATCATTGTTTTATTTCAAGGTCTTACCCAGGAGAGTGTTTCTGACGATTTTGTATATTTAGTCTGTAAACGAAGAAGTGTGGGGTAATTTTATGGATACATTACTGTGACAGACTTAATAAGGTCTGCTCTCCAAAGTAATTTCCGTTTATGTTTCCTTCTGCAAGGGTTAAAAGTTGTAACTAATGTCTGTAGTGCATCCCTTTCATTTTCTCTCGTCATAGAATGTGCTTTTGTTAGTTCTGGCATATCTTACGAAGTTCCACTTTAATTAGTCCTTTTACCTGAGCAGTATATATTCTATCAAATTAGATAGATGGATGGATGGATGGACGGATTTAATTACAAGAGAAATAGTTTGAACAAACTCTGGTTTAGTAGTGCAAAATTTCTTTGTCTCTGTTGGCAAGGAGAAAAATAGAGTGCTAGCTATGTAGCTTGTACGTGTATGATATCTAATTTGCATCGTGGCTTGGTGGCCAGATCTATAAAAGTTATTTTATTTAATCTATATGCTCATTACTAATCAGAGACAGTATTTGTTGTAGTTGAGTACTGGAGAGTTCATTATAGACTTCTTGTATTTGTACTTTGCTACATGCTATATTTGAGATTTGTTAATCTTCATGTTTTGTGACTTATTTATTTTTGCTACATGCTATATTTGAGATTTGTTATCTTCATGTTTTGTGACTTATTTATTTTTGTAAACATATGAACTTAGTACGCAAGAAATAATTAATCTAGCTGTGTAAATATTCAAAATCCTTGATTGTGACATTACCTCAAAGTGAACACTTGCAACTAAAACTGTGACTTTGGATCTCTTATTAACTCACTCACTAGATTTCTGCATCAAACTACTTGAACCATAATGTGAACAGATTGTCTACATAAGATTTGATATTTTTGCTATGTATATCACCATTAATTAAGAATTATTTCACAGTGTGTTTTTGAAATTTGAACCTAAGTTTCATTCTACTTTCATGAGATTTGTTTTCTTATTAAATGTTTTTGTAATTAATCTGAAATCTTCCTCTGCTATTGATTGCATAAGTGGGGGGGGGGGGTCTAAGTCACTGATGTTTGAGATAGGTGAAGTTAAGAAGATAATTTCCCCCTTCTCCTACACAAGTGGCTAGCCTGTAAGTTTAGGATTATTATTAATTATGAAATATTATAATTAATTTCATTTCCATAATCCTTACGAGTGTGACGTTTTGCTCTTAGATGGGCAAGATGTTAATTCTCCACCACCCTATGCCACCCCCCTAACCGTAGGTTAATCCCCAAAATACACCTTCTGGCTAGACACGCGTGTTAGAAAGATAAATGATAGATAATGTAGGATGGAAGAGTGATAGTTATAGAAGATATCTCGAGTCCCTTGATGCATAAACCAGGATAGTAAATAAATACAGGTGACAGACTACAACATATTGCATGTAAGTAAGTCACAGTAACATGAGTAGTCTAAGTATCAACAATAATTGTATTCAACAAGAAATAACATAAGACAGCATGGTTACATATAGCAAATAGTTCAACATTTACAATTAGAGTTTATAGATATTCATAATCACGACCATTTGGTGTTGTAAGAGAATGTTCATTTGAGTCCCATGGCACAATGGTAGTTATTTTTATGGGCGAACTATAAATGAGTTATAAGTGAATACCAACTGTTTCTGTATAACTCTAACGTACTTTGGCTAAAGTCGAGTGAATTCAGTTGTATCTTGACTGAGGATGTATGGATGTGACTTTATAAATACATAACTTTATACTGCCTGACATGTAGTCTAGGTCTTAGTGAATGTCATTAGCAGACATGCACATGGTCCATTGAACTGATCTTTGGCCTGTGGGTCGTTTTGCTGAGTGATGGGCAAGATGTTAATTCTCCATCACCCTGAGCCACCCATAACCCTAGGCTAATCCCCAAAACACCTTCAGGCTAGACACTCGTGTTAGAAAGATGGAAGATAGATAATGTAGAATAGAAGAGTGATAGTTCTAGAAGACAGCTCGAACACCTTGATACACACAGCCAGAACAGTAATTAAATACAGGCTACAACATATAATATATGAGTCACGCCAACCGGAATGGTCTAAGTTTCATTATTAAATGTATTCAACAAGAAATAACTAAGACAGCATGGTTACATATAGCGAACAATTACATGATTACTTTTAGAGTTTATAAATAAATATCATTCATAATCAGGACCATGTAGTGTTGTAAAAGAATGTTCGTTTGAGTCCTATGGCACCGAGGTAGTTATTTGGTTCGTTCATATGAGCGAGCTATAATTGGGTTTATAAGAGAACACTAAATGTTTCTGAGTGAACTCTAAAAGTACTTTGATTAAAATTTGATTGAATTTAATTGGAACTTGACTGAAGCTGTTCAGCTTTTTGGTTTTATAGTCATTAAGCTTTGGTTTCCTAATGTGTCATCTAGGGTCCCAGTGATATCATGGCTCAGCGCTCGTTGAAATCTACATCTCAGATAATGTGCCAATCTGCCAGTAAAATACACACGTGCTAAGAATTCATCCTCATGCGTTCTATGACAGAACACTCTTACTTACGTGGTCATCATACGTTTTAATAACATAAGTAAAATATAACAACATAAAATATAGTTAATGCTCTCCTAATAGTCATAGTCACGCCCAGTATTGCATTGGGAATTTTACAGTTGGAATAGAACTGAAACTGTGGCATTAGTAAAATTATGTTTATTAAATTCTTAGTGTTCTGACTATCAGTATAACTGTTGCTATGAAATAGATCTATTAAATTTCATTTAATTAAAATATTTCAAATGGATTTAAACAGAAAAATATGTTTACACTAAACGTAACATTGTTATATTATGCAAATTAGTTTAGTTTTAGTTTAGCTTTAAAAGCCTGAAATTAAAGATTCGTTCCTCTTAATATGTAACTTTCCAACATTACTCACAGGTGACGTTAAAAGTGACATTCCTCTTTGCAAACTTGCTAAAGTTTTTATCCTCTGCTGACCACATGTAAATCGCCTTGTCGTCACTCCTGTTTACAGTTTTTATGAAGAGATAGGGACCACCCGGAGACAAACATCTGCACGTCATATTATAGACTTTCTTTTTGCAGTCCATGGAAAATTTGCAATCTATAACTCCTACTTCACTACTGTTTAATGTAACTATTGTAATAAAAAGTTCAGATTTTGTCATAATCTGTGAAGTATTAAACGTGAAATTTAAAAACGTTCCCTCCGTTAGTGTGAGTATTCCATTGTCTGGAATGTTGAAATCCATCTGGAATTCTGCAAGAAACAATTTTGAAAAAATAAATTCAGATGATGATGATGATGATGATGATGGATGTGACAATGATAATGATAATGACAATAACGACGACAGTGGTGGTGATGGTGGTGGTGGTGATGATGATGATGATTTAATTAAAAGTTTCAACTGATAAAAGCTCAAAGCACTTTACAGTACTTACATAAATAGCACATGACTAAAACTACTACAGCACAAGAAAAGCATTATGGTTTGATTAAGTAAGATTAATCCACACATCAGTGCTCTTGAATAAAGAAATATAAATAAAATAAAATTACAAATTTACGGTTCGAATGATGATATATAAGGAACAGTCGGTTGTTTGCTGCCTTAAAAGCCATCTTGGAAATGAATATGGTTTCTTTCTAATTACAAATAGGCATAACTTTATTTATAATATTATGAACATATTGAAAAAATGTCTCATTAATGGTTCTGGATTATTCAGTATAAGATATGAAAGATAATTATATAAAATATATAAGCAATGCAAAGTAATGTTTTATGAAGTTTCTACTCTGCAAAAGAATTGTGACCAGTTGCAGTATATGCATTAAAACAACATTGATCTAGAATTCTAGATAATGTTTCTTTGAAAACCCGCTGGTCTTTCTTATTTGGTTATATTTTATTCAAACCTTAGTACTTTTAAGGAAATTTGGTCTATACAAATGTGAATTATTGCAGTGATATTTCATGCTCATTTTGAATACTACTTTATAAATCACTAATTTTCATTTTAAATATGTTCAATTACCTTATGTACAGGATATTTGACAGGTTAGGACATAGTTAAGAGTGAAAGAGCAGTTTGCACTTCTACTCCTAGTTAACTCAAACTGAATACCAGAATTTCAGATTTTATCTGTTTTTTTACTACATTTTATTAAACTAATTGCTACATTTTATTAAACTAATTATTATATTTCATTAAGTAGAATTTTGCAGACCTATTTTATTAAAGTGATTATTACAGAGTGTTAAGCCAATAGCTGTATTAATCAGTACATTTTAAACCGATTTCTATACTTTATTAAACTGACTTCAATCTTTTATTAAGTTGATTCTATTGGTCTGTTTTCATAAAGTGATTATGATATTTTATTTTTAAAAAGATTACTATATTTTATTCAACGAAATACGGATAGATGAATCCCGAAATTAAAAAGAACCCTGCCTGGAGATATATTCCCATAAATATCTACCACGACCACGAGAGAAAGTGCCAAAACTTACATATAGTACTCATGTATTATAATAGAAAGTAACATTTTCGTCCAAATAAATCCAGCGTGAGTTGCAGTCATTCTTAAACGCTGTCACAAGTCTGATAAAAATGTCCGACCTGATGACCCACTTAGCCTTGTTTACTTCAAATTCGAATATTTGAAACCCTTGGCCCTTTGTTCAAAGCTTCCTTTTTCTAGGTGCTTCTAGAACAGGTCAAGATGTTATGTAACTTTAGGACCATTGTCCAGTTCTCGAACCAACCACATGCTTTGCGAACAGTCACGTGATACGCAATATACCTTTCTATATATGTACCCACACGCTTCCGCTCCCTCACTTCGAGCACATTTTAGCTAATTCCATCAGCTTACTCGGGTCGTGAGAGGCAGCCGGCGCCATAGAGAATCAAGGTACCCTTCGACTTCTCTCAAAGGTATCATTTTATTTAATAGTATTTGCCTATGTATTGTTTAAGTATGTATTTGTGCTATGTATTATATGATTTCCATATACACTTGAGCATGGTTCAGAGAAATAGCTGAAAACCTATATGTTACGGAATATAAATTTATTGTAACTATTTTTCCATTTCTGTACTTTAATTTATATTGTTTTAATTCACTAAGAGCCAGAATGCTGCGCTCGATATGAATTCTTCATGTAATTCAATTATTGCGTGTAATTTTAATTGTAAATTGTGAAGCGCTCTGTCGGTTTGAATTACCTCTTGTATGAACATTAATTTAACGTTGTATCTATTTTATTGCTTCATACGTCATGACTGTTAAATGGAACACATGTGAGACGATTATATTTTTTCTAAAATTTAATTGTAAGCGACGCGAGGTCGAAACTCTTTGTTCAGCGCATTTAATTGAGCCATGCCTAGGTAGGACCTGTTAGGTTGAGAATTATATCCAAACACGTTGCATCCACAGGTCGGCTCATGGTTCATGTTCACCCATGCCTCACCTGCATTAGCTTATTGGTGTAAGCGTGTCGAAATCCACTCTGAGGGCCATGCTGCAAAAATTCCAGTTCCTAGCCACTAACAAAGGGACATCATTCCTTATGCACCACGTGTGTCGTTAAAGGGGGACTGAGGGAACGGATCAGCATGACTGAGTGTTGAGACCAAGGATACAAGAATAGAGCTAAGTGCAAGATCAAGTGTACAGATCTCAAAGGAACACTTTTCTGGCAATTTAGATTGACAAAAATCAGGCATAGGCGCGTAAAGACAGAGTGAAGACTATTCGCGTTGCATTCGATTTATTGTTAATTTGTTAAACTTTATTAAATCTTATTTTCTTTGTTAATACCTCTTAGTAGTTGATTTCTATGCACAATAGACCAATTAGATTAATTCTTAGATTTGAATGGGGGCGGATGAGCAGAAAGATTGATGACGAGTGCATATTAATTTAGAGGGATTTAACTGTTTTCAAATCTAGCTAAAAGTTCGCAGTTTATTAGTCTGTAAATTTGTCGTCTGAACTACAAGACGCACTTTTAATTAGTCAGATAATAAATTGAGCAACCAGTCTGCGTAGAATATGAGAGGAAGAATTAATTATATTTAAAGTCTTTTAATTATTCTAAGCAGGGTCTTTAAATAAATACTGGAAACGTAACAAGTGTGGGTCGTCGCGGGATTGATATGTATTAAATTGTAAATTGTAACATTTTTATACATAGGGCGCATCATAACCTAGAAACGAACGAACGAACAGAATTGCCAATTGTTCTTTTGATTTTTGTATCACTGATTTTCTTTGCTTTTGTTGTGACATGTGCATGTATTCTTTTGCAGAGTAGCGTGCATGTTAGTTAATGTTGATATATTTAAGCGTAGTTAAATATGTCATGTTAGCTATTGAATGATTTATTTAGTATTGTGTTACTGAGTACTTCATTGTGAGGAGTCGAAGGTTATACCGCCAGCTAGGAGAGTTATCGGTAGTAACAGACTTCGGACTATTATATTTAGGGCGCTAGATATAATGTGTAATGTTGTATGGTAGGAGCCGTGACATTACGAAAGTCTTGGAACAGCGGACACTGTGACAAGCAGGTGAAACGTGTAAAGAGTTAACGCGTAATTTATTTCGGAAGGTGTTCTGAGTAAATTAAATAATTTTTGTAAGGTTGTAGCCTAAAAGTTATTTTCGGGATAAGCGGAGTTATCGCCGACGGTTAAAACACACAATTCACGAGATACATTCTTATTGTAGCCAGAGCGCTAAGACAGTAAAATGGATCGCAAACAGGTTATCGAAGACCTGAAAGAAGCCGGTATCATGATAGGATATCAAGGTGACGAACTGACGAACTACATCAAAACTGAGTTAGCTCTAGAGAAAGAGAGAGCGGAGAAAGCGGAAAAGGAGAAAGAAAGAGAAAGGGAGGAGCGTGTAGCTGCTCGCGAGCTGAAAAGGTTAGAAACTGAAAAGTTAGCCGAAGCTAAAAAGTTAGAAGCCGAAACAGAAGCGAAAAAGCTAGAAACAGAAGCAAAACGCATCGCAGCGGATACAGAAGCCAAACGCATCGCCGCAGACGCGGAAATAAAACGGTTAGAATGGGAAGTAAAGAAACTAGAAGTTACCAATCCAAACCGTGATCGCAGAAGCAGTGGTGATTCGCGTTCTAGCGATGGAAATAATCACAGTAGAATTGAAAATATCATTCCAAAGATAAATATGGTCCCATTTGATGAGAACAAAGATCAAATAGACGCGTATTTAAAAACGTTTGAAAAGTTAGCCAGAGCAACAAACATTCCAGCGGAACATTGGGCGATAAATTTATCGGGGTTATTGCAGGGCAGTGCGAAAAACGAGTTCAATAAGCTTAGCGATTCTGAGTCAGATAATTACGACACAGTCAAGGCCGCATTATTGAAACGTTACAAACTCACAGCAGATACATACCGACGTAAGTTTAAACAGGCCACTAAAGCCAGTTCAGAGACGCACGCACAGTACATACGACGCGTAGCTGACTTGTTCCAAAGATGGATAGATCTAGCCGAAACTCCACAGACGTACGCAGGTCTTAGGGATGAAATGGTAAAAGACCACATTCTCGGGTCATACAAATCAGATCTACTGATTCACTTAGCAATAAGGGAAAAATCTACGCTAGAGGAGATAGGCAACGCCGCCGATCGCTTTGATGACGCACATTCTCAATTCTCGAACGCACACGCGAACAACAAGTCTCGACCGAACGAACCGCAGACTCGAAAGGATAAGAAAAATGACGGGAAGGCACCTAATGAGCGTGATGATAAAACATCTAAACCCGACACTAAAAACAAGTCCGACAAACAGAAAGATAAAAAGAATCTTGCATGTTACACTTGTGGTGATAGTGGCCATTTTTCACGAACATGTCCTGAAAAGAAAACAGCTAAAGTTTACGCAGTAGAAAGTCATACACCTAAAACAGAAAAGTCGAATCGAACACCAGTACAGGCAAACGGTCACGATACAATCGCTTTGCTTGATACAGGGTGTGAGCTAGACGCTATTGTAAATGCATCATTAGTTAACCGTACCGACTACACAGGGGAGACAATCTCTGTCACCTTTGCAAACGGCGAAAAAGACATTTTACCAGTAGCTGAAGTCTCGATTGTTTCAGACTTTGTAGAAGGAACAGTCAAAGCGGCAGTTATGGAAAACTCACCGCATGACGTGATCCTTGGTTGCAAGTATGTTTTGCCGTGCAAAAAACAAACTTCAACTGAACCACCACTGGTTAACGCTGTAACCAGAGCAGCGAGTAGTAAAGACAAATCTGTAACTGCACCGATGTCTGCCGCACCAGCCGTAGATAAAGCAACAGTTAGCGAGATTAAAATATTACAAGCTGAGGACGAAACACTAGACAAGTTACGCAGACAAGCTGTACTTGTTAGTGACGTCAACACTGACGATTCGAATAAGAAAGCGTGCATTATTCTGAAAAAGGGTTTATTGTACCGCTATTCGAAAGTGGGAGACGAATTTCGGAAACAATTAGTCGTTCCACAAACCAAACGAAATGACGTATTACGATTAGGTCATGAGAGTCTTTTTGGTGCGCACATGGGTGTACAAAAAACAACTAGTCGTATTACAAGTGAGTTTTATTGGCCGGACATCATTGCCGATATCCGTAGATTCGTGTTAAGTTGCGACACATGCCAGAGAACACAGTCTAAAAATTCAATCAGACCCGCACCGTTAGGAGAGCCTGAACTGATCAGTGAACCCTACAAGCGCGTAGCATTGGATTTGATTGGGCCTATAATACCCACATCAACGAGAGGTAATCGATACGTGCTGACCACTATTGATTACGCAACAAGATTCGCCGACGCAGTACCATTGAAAAATATTGATACTGAAACTGTCGCCGAAGCCCTTTTCGGTCTTTGGAGTCGTGTTGGAATTCCTACTGAAATTTTGACAGATCAGGGGAGTCAATTCATAGGCAACGTAATGAAGGAAGTAAATCGCTTACTTTCCATCAAACATCTTACTTGCACACCATACCACCCCCAGGCAAATGGTCTGATTGAAAAATACAATGGGACATTAAAAACAGCACTTAAAAAGCTCGCCACTGATAAACCGAAAGACTGGGACAGATACATCCCTGCCCTACTATTTGCATATAGGGAGGTGCCACAATCTTCCACCGGGTTTTCACCATTTGAGCTACTTTACGGACGTACTGTACGCGGACCGATGATGATTTTGAAGGCACTTTGGACTGATGAAAAGACAGATGACGAAGTTAAGACAACTTATACATACGTCACTGACTTAAGAAACCGTCTTGAAACTATAGGCAAGATAGCACGGGAAAACTTGACGATAGCTCAGTCTAGACAGGCAGAATATTACAATAAGCACACCAAACCTAGAGAATTTGAAGTTAATGACAAAGTGTTACTGTTGCTTCCTGAAGCACATAACAAACTTCAGATGAAATGGAAGGGGCCCTTTGTAGTTACCGCCAAGCTAGGGGGACTGAACTATAAGGTGCAGACAGGAAAGAGAGAGAAGATCTTTCATGTTAACCTACTCAAAAAGTACATAAGCCGTGAGGATCAAACCACTCAAGCTGATTTTGTCGTAGCGACGATAGTTACAGAAGACGAGGGGGATACTGATTGCGTCACTGGTACTTTACCAAACTGTCCTCTACAGACGGACGAAACTGTCAAAGACGTTAGGGTAAATGAAGCCTTGACAGAAAGACAGAAAAAAGAAGTGAATGAATTGCTTAATGAGTTCTCATCTACTCTGACAGACAAACCAGGGTTGACAGACTTAATAGAATTTTCACTGAAGCTGACTGACAACAAACCGATACGTTTGAAGCCGTATCCGTTGCCACACGCCAAGATAGATGACGTTAGACGTGAGATTAAGACTATGCTAGATCTAGGGGTCATAGAGAAGACTGACAGTGCCTACGGATCACCCATCGTGTTGATTAAAAAACGTGATAACTCGTTCCGTTTTTGCGTAGACTACCGCAAACTCAATCAAGTGACAGAGTTTTGTGCCGAACCTCTTCCTGATCCGGATCTCATCTTCACTAAGCTAGCTAACGCTCATTACTATACCAAAATAGATTTGTCACGCGGTTTTTGGCAAATCAAGGTCAAGGACACTGATCGACACATACTAGCTTTCACTACACCAGTAGGAAGCTACACATGGAAAGTTATGCCTTTCGGAGTTTCAAACGCTCCGAGCATTTTTTCTAAAATGATGCGGTCATTGTTAGAACCACTGTACGGACGTGGAGTTGAGAACTTCATGGATGATTTAATTCTAGGCACCCAGACATGGGAGGAGCACTTAACACTCTTACGAGATGTGCTAGCCAGATTAAAACAAGCCAACCTCACTGCCCGCCCTACGAAGTGTGAAATAGCACAATTCTCCTTAGACTTCTTGGGACACAAGTTGAGTCATGGAACTATGTCGCCAAGTGAAGCTAAGATAGCACAACTTAAGGACACTTCACAACCGCTAACAAAAACACAAGTTAGAAGTTTTCTTGGTCTTGCTAATTACTACAGAAAATTCGTACCAGATTTTAGTGCCATTGCATGTCCTCTGACTGACTTGACACGTAAGAATATGCCTACAAAAGTAGTGTGGACTGATGCATGCCAAAACGCTTTTGACACACTGAAATCTAGACTGACTTCAGATTTAGTTGTTAAACTGCCAGATCTGACAAAACCATTCTTGTTAAGGACTGATGCTAGCAACACAGGATTAGGAGCAGTGTTATTACAAGAACACAATGACACCAAACACCCAGTTGCATATGCAAGCCGTAAACTCACAACTACTGAACAGAAATATTCCACCAGTGAAAAGGAATGTCTTGCAATAGTTTGGGCCATAAAAAAGTTCGAAAACTATTTGTACGGAAAAACCTTTGTCATTGAGTGCGATCACCAGCCGTTGGCCTTTCTCGGACAGGCGCAATTTACGAACAGCCGTTTAATGCGTTGGTCTTTGTTTCTGACACAGTATGACGCAAATATTCATTACATCAAAGGGTCTTTGAATGTTGGCGCAGATTACATGAGTCGTGCTTGATGCCATCAAGTGCCGGTACTGATAGAATGTTGTTTAATCAATTAACTGAACCCTACGGATTCCTTCCTGTAAATATGAAATATAGTTGCACACTTTATTTCTAGGAATGTTGAAATTTTTTTTGTGTAAATTTTTCTTCATTGTGGACTTCTACATTTTATCATACATAATTTGTAGGAGGCATTTTATCTTTGGTAAGATAAACGCCTCAAAAGCAAGGGGGTGTCACAAGTCTGATAAAAATGTCCGACCTGATGACCCACTTAGCCTTGTTTACTTCAAATTCGAATATTTGAAACCCTTGGCCCTTTGTTCAAAGCTTCCTTTTTCTAGGTGCTTCTAGAACAGGTCAAGATGTTATGTAACTTTAGGACCATTGTCCAGTTCTCGAACCAACCACATGCTTTGCGAACAGTCACGTGATACGCAATATACCTTTCTATATATGTACCCACACGCTTCCGCTCCCTCACTTCGAGCACATTTTAGCTAATTCCATCAGCTTACTCGGGTCGTGAGAGGCAGCCGGCGCCATAGAGAATCAAGGTACCCTTCGACTTCTCTCAAAGGTATCATTTTATTTAATAGTATTTGCCTATGTATTGTTTAAGTATGTATTTGTGCTATGTATTATATGATTTCCATATACACTTGAGCATGGTTCAGAGAAATAGCTGAAAACCTATATGTTACGGAATATAAATTTATTGTAACTATTTTTCCATTTCTGTACTTTAATTTATATTGTTTTAATTCACTAAGAGCCAGAATGCTGCGCTCGATATGAATTCTTCATGTAATTCAATTATTGCGTGTAATTTTAATTGTAAATTGTGAAGCGCTCTGTCGGTTTGAATTACCTCTTGTATGAACATTAATTTAACGTTGTATCTATTTTATTGCTTCATACGTCATGACTGTTAAATGGAACACATGTGAGACGATTATATTTTTTCTAAAATTTAATTGTAAGCGACGCGAGGTCGAAACTCTTTGTTCAGCGCATTTAATTGAGCCATGCCTAGGTAGGACCTGTTAGGTTGAGAATTATATCCAAACACGTTGCATCCACAGGTCGGCTCATGGTTCATGTTCACCCATGCCTCACCTGCATTAGCTTATTGGTGTAAGCGTGTCGAAATCCACTCTGAGGGCCATGCTGCAAAAATTCCAGTTCCTAGCCACTAACAAAGGGACATCATTCCTTATGCACCACGTGTGTCGTTAAAGGGGGACTGAGGGAACGGATCAGCATGACTGAGTGTTGAGACCAAGGATACAAGAATAGAGCTAAGTGCAAGATCAAGTGTACAGATCTCAAAGGAACACTTTTCTGGCAATTTAGATTGACAAAAATCAGGCATAGGCGCGTAAAGACAGAGTGAAGACTATTCGCGTTGCATTCGATTTATTGTTAATTTGTTAAACTTTATTAAATCTTATTTTCTTTGTTAATACCTCTTAGTAGTTGATTTCTATGCACAATAGACCAATTAGATTAATTCTTAGATTTGAATGGGGGCGGATGAGCAGAAAGATTGATGACGAGTGCATATTAATTTAGAGGGATTTAACTGTTTTCAAATCTAGCTAAAAGTTCGCAGTTTATTAGTCTGTAAATTTGTCGTCTGAACTACAAGACGCACTTTTAATTAGTCAGATAATAAATTGAGCAACCAGTCTGCGTAGAATATGAGAGGAAGAATTAATTATATTTAAAGTCTTTTAATTATTCTAAGCAGGGTCTTTAAATAAATACTGGAAACGTAACAAACGCAAGAGACATTCTTAGCAAAGATATGTGACGTCAGAGTTGATTCATCTTTGCGTTCTAGCCAGTGAAACTGGCATTGTGGATCCAGAATGCTGTTTCGAAAACTGAGTGGAAATTACTAGAAACAATTCCATTGATGGCTTCACTAGCATACCTAATCCTTCAACTTGTAACATTATTTGATATTTCTTTTCTACCGCCTGTGTCAATTCGGGATATGATTACGTATTAATTAAAGAGTAATGTCGGCCACATTTTATCACACTAGGCTAGTATTAAGAAGCTTTGGCACCGACAACATAAATAGTAAACTGTCAGCAGACTCTAAATCTTTTAACCTGAATTCTCCTTTTTAGCCTTAGCATTATATAACTAAATAATAAATATTTTAAAAGTAATTTACGCTTAATTGTGGTTCTTTTAAAATAATTAATTTCTGGTCACAAAATCGCTGTTATGTACATAATCACTAGTTATTATTTTTAATGTAGATCAAAATATGCCACAATTTTTATAACTGTTGCACACAGAAATAAGGAGCATAAACGACGCGAACAACATAGTAAACAAACTATTTCACTACAATATCAGAATAAAAGCCGATAGGCCTATTCATGAAAGATGTGTCAAGAGTTAATTCCCTTATCACCATTTCCTAATATCATCTGTTAAAACACAGATTTGATATTATTTTGCCTGCTCTATTTGTTTTCCGAATGAGCCCCGACATTCATTCATTTGTGAACAGGAAATAATATACCCGTTCAACTTAAATGTGCGACAAAGAATTGTTATTGAGAAATCTTTCATGTGAGCAATAATTGTAAGCTTACCCAAACACATATATAACAAATCTTCCCTATATTTTTTCAGGTTACTTTGTTTGACTTTATATAATTTTACTTAGATTTTTGTATTTATTCATATAAAACTATTTTAACTGTTGTCCTGGCATCCAAAAGGAAAGATGCAGGTACAAGGTGAATAAAATTTAAAGCACATTAAATTTTTCATATTAAGTGAAATACCGAATTTTAAAATTGTAATGAAAAATTTAATCCTATATACTTATGTGTATTTGAATTTAAAAAAATAAAATCGTCCTGTGGGTACTTGAATATAACGATGCTTATGGGAGCGCATAACAATATAAAACAAATTGTAACCATCTTTCCAGAAAGCACAGAAACTTCGTATATCTGCATTCTGAGAACTAAATTTGTATTAATCAAATTGTTTTCTTCCAAAGAAAATATTTCATTATTCAGCATGCTTTCTGTCTAATTATTGCAATTTCACTAAATCTCCTTACATGTTTGTTGCTGATTATTTCCTATAATGAACTGAACAAATTTATTTGTAGTAAGTAGGAGTTTTGTTTTCTTTGTTTCAACATGTTTCTAATGCTTGGTTTGTTCGGTAAATAATTTAAGTATCAACACACAATCTCTCTTCAAATAGTAAGAGCGTTACCTACCGAAATTACTCGAGTTATTCGATGAAAAAACGCTCCGTAAGAAAATGTATAGAAGTGAAAAGCATGTCAACTTCATATTATTTCCCATTTGTAAACTCCTTTGCAATGACTTCAGTTTGATATTTTAACTTCACCGGCTTTATTAATATGAAAGTTCCAAATGTACAAAAAACGGGTCCAAGTGAATCATGTCGGGTTCTTATATAAGAAACAATATGAAGGAGAGCGCCTCACTGAATGCTGTGGTGCGTGTCTTCACCTAAAATTATGGCTTATTATGTATTCCAAGGAAATTACATTATGTCAAAGACGAGACTAAAATTTAAACAGCAAAAATAGCAACATCAAACTTTAATGTAGGTCTTCAGTACACAACCGAAACAAATCAGGACAGTCCTAGTGGATCTATTTCCTTGAAACATTTTTTCTTCCTTCTCTGTTCGCTAAAATATAACATTTATTATGGTTGTAGTTTTTTTCCTTTTTCTTTTGTATTTATTTATATGGAGCTCATCATTAAGATTAGTTCTGTAGTGCTTTAACACTATACTTGAGAGCGTTTACATGGGTAATAATTAGGAAACTAGAACGATTTTGCTTCTTTTTAATTATTTAATCATTTTTAAGCCATCAAACAAACCGTTTCCATATTCAGTATTTTAAAAATCCCTCTGATCATTGAATTCTAAATTAGGTACTTGCATCCATCGGAAATTTTCTTCATGCAATCAAGTGCTTTTCATTAATAAACTTCACTGAATTGCTTTAATATAAGTTTGTAATAGACTTTCTGGTTACAAATATATTGTGACGTACATAAACCGCCTAATACAAGACATTTGTAGTTTACTGTTGTCTGAAAAATAAATACACTTTGTCAAATTTTATCATAATGTTTTACTCTTCTTCTGTATAGCAGACAGACAAGAATTTGATATATATATTATTTGCATTTGTTACACAGAAAATAAATCGCATGTTACTGTCTGTGACGCCAACGCCATCTAGTTAATGGTTATGATTATTATTATTTAATTAACCATCCATAACTAATTACACGAGATGAGAATCTTAATTTATGTTATTAATAATTCTCCAGCAGACGCCACTCGTCTCTCTCACTTGGTGGAAATGCAAGCGCTATAAACGTTTTCTTCCTTCCACAACATTTAAAGACAAACATTTATCCTCACACAATATTTCTGCAGGTGGAAAACTTCTTACTAAAGATACATCTTTTTAATCTGTATTTAGTGAGCCCCCATCCACCCACTTTCTTCTTCAACCTGCGGTTGTCAATATGTGTAAGAAGTCAATAAACGTATTCTCAATAACTAGGGAGGTGTTGGTGTCTTGTGTGTGTGTGTGTGTGTGTGTGTTTGTGTGTGTGTGTGTGTGTGTGTTTATGTTTGTGTTTGTGTGCGTTCATGTTTGAAAATAAAATAAAATACTTTCATAGAAAACTAGACAGGTACTTTTTATTAACTGTGTTTATTTGGAATGAATAGCAGATAGGGACTGAGTTTTGAGGTAGGGGAGAATGTTTATATTTGAAAATAGCTGAGATTCACAAGTATAATGAACAACGTATTCAAATTATCGAACATAGAATTAATAGTTCAATTACTTAAACATTCTCCAATTCAAATCATAGATCAATAGAAAACATGTATGAAATATTCTAAGTCCATTCCTTCTTTATCAGGCAGTTAACTTACTATAATCTAACGATCACCTTTATGACTGAACCTTGAATTATGCTCAAATCAAAGTGCTTAAAATATAAAATGTTTTCAACAAATAACTTTCAGTCCATTCCCATTGGATGAAATTGTTATGAACAAGTATGAGACTATTAGTCAGTAAAACTACTCATCCAGCTGGAACTGGTTTGGATTACATCAGCAATTTCTAGCATATTCTCCACCTATTTGCTCCACCTTTGACACTTAAATATATCAGCATAAGCAGTGTTCAAGGTCGGGTCACTTTGACACTTAACAGTTTATATAACAATTAAGTCTAGTAAAAGGGATAGGCATATTTACTCCGCCACAATATATATATATAAAGCATCATCGTTTATACAAATCAAATATCCAAGGTCAGCCTGTCGTATTTTCTCGAATTCATTTTTTTTAAATAGGCATTTATTTCTCATAGAAAGAATGAATACAAAGAACACATAAAGAAACAAATGTTTGTAGTGTACACCCACTTTTGAGCCATCAAGTGATACTTACGCTTAGCATTCTCAATTGAAAAATCTTATTAATCATCCAACCTAAATGATTTTGCAAAAACTCATGTAATACTTCATGCATATTGATTTGAATACAACTTTATCTAGACTTACAGTCTTTCTCATAGGCCAGCGGAACGTTTTGGTTTCCTCAGTTAGCTAAATATTCTAACAAGAACAGCATATAAATACATTTCAATTACTAGAACACATAACATATAATAATAATAATAATAATAATAATAATAATAATAATAATAATAATAATATTCCTCCTTACCTCACAACAGTTGACCATAAATATAAACGATTTACTTAAATGTACACCTGAAGAGCATCGGAATTTTAGCAGCAACACCTAAATGCTTATCTCCTAAACATATTTTCGAACTCTTCCATTTAGTGGATTAGAACCCTTCAGGAATTAGTATCCAGAGCTACAAGGACGACTATATGACTATATGTAGTGATAGACTAAATGTAAAATACGCTAGGATCTACTTGATATCTTTCTCTTCTGTTTGTAAACATCTCTGCTTTCTGAACACTTTTCAGACACATGTAAAATCAGCCACGAACCTCTTAATGACACAAATACTCAGGGTTCATTTTAAGTAAATGTTATCCATATTTCAAGGTCGCACACATTGCTAGTGCCTACTTCCCCCGCAACTAAATTTTTGAACTCCCATGTCTAATATTTACGACGACAAATTAAGCATGCAGTGTGTTTGCCCCATGCTACTTAGGTGGACATAGTTATCATAATGCTAAAGTCTAAGGATCAAAATAATTGAAAAGAATATTATTTTTCTATTATTTGAAAGCTGCCATGAAAGCCTTACTATCAACAAGATATATCACGTGTTGAGATATTATGACGGACAATGGAGGACGGAGGTGGAGAATCGTACATAATATAAATGACAAGGTGACGATGAATTCTTAGGCATCATGCCAAAAATGTCATTCTGTGAATCATGCAAATCATATTCAAGGACTCGACCCCTACATTGGTGACTGCACAGGCAAAGAGTAGGCACTGAATGACCCGTAGATGGAATACAATACTGGAACCACAAGCACTAATGAACAGATATCCGTTGTGATTTGCATGCCCATATTCTTGAAGCTTTTTCTTGTAGTCCTTGAAGACTTTGTAGGAGTCTTTAGGTCATATGTGCATGCTCTAAGTATCATTAGTCATGGTGGTTTATATCTCCGAGAAGATGCTACAGTTGGTTCTTTGGCAGTTCTATAGATGGCAACTAGTGTGGGTGGCAGTCTATTACATTGATATCTGAATGTATGGATGTTTCAAAGGTACAGAGAAAGTCGCCTGCTTTCCTCATACCTGTGAGATCAAGGGAGGGCTGCAAAAAGAAACATGTAGTGAAATTACCAACATAAATGAAAACTATTAGTTTTGGGATATTAAAACAATAGATGTTCAAGCGAGGGTTCCTGTTAAGAAAGTAAAGAATTACTTGAATGGAGAGTGAAAACATTGAACAGGTTGCCCTATATTTGTCTCACTATATATATATAATTATATTCGGAGGGGGGGGGGCGGATTTAGCCAACTCTAATGAAAAAATGATTAGGTATTTGAATAGCTTTTGCGGAAGCAGTCCTTTCAAGAATATAATTGTGACCTAGAAATATCTCTGTGAGAAGCATTTTTTACCCGTAGATTGTCAAATAATGAAGACTTCACGTCTGGTTTCAATTTTATCTATAATAAATTTCAGAGAATACGCTGTGACCTCGCATCCGGCACTTCATCCCAGTCTCTCTATTCATGTGACAATACATCACGCACTGTGTTCGGGTACATCCGTTTCTGGTCCTATGTTATCAGACCTGGTATTTCTGTGTGACATCATATCCGGTTTGCATCTGGTATCTCCGTTTGCGATGTCGCATTTGTATTCGATTTCACATCCAGTTCTATAGCAAGTATTTCCGTTTACGTTATTTACTTCGGTTCTACGGTGTGATAGTTTTGTTTCCTTAATGTCATACTCATTAAATTTAAACATTGTATTTACTAACCTGTGATATTATATTCGTACCTATGACATCATACATAGCATTCACGTAATGTCATTTGTAGTATTATTATGATTAACACATCAATTCATTAACTAAAATTCTGGTTGTTTTGTGGGTGAATTTAGGACATCCGGATTTTGTATTTCTTTGACATTAATATTTATATTTGCCAAATCACATCCGAGCATTTCTGTTCATGAGAAATCACATATGATTTCAATTTTGTATCCAATGTTACATCATATTCTGATTTCATATCCGTGCATTTTTGCCTGTGATGTTATACCCGTACTCTTGACGTCACTTCTGGTTTCAATGCACTTCACATATGGTATCACGAATATGGACATCTAATTTTAATTTTTGTGAAGTCATTATCTTTTGTACTAACTGATATCCTTGTACAACCTATGACACCAAATGCAGTTTTATAGGCAACTATGGGTGGGATGTTATATGCATACCAGTTCCACCATGTTTCTTCATTTGTTTGCTGTTTTGTTATCTATTTACATTTATTTTATTAAGATTTATTATGTTAAACTGCTTTCTTTTTCTTCTTTTATATAAAGGCCTGTCCACGAAACAGTTTTATATACTTTTATTTGGACTTTTACAGTTAATTTGTACTTATTTTAATTTCTAGTTTACTTTAAATTTGAAGTTTAAATTTTTCTGTTGCTTTTGATGCTTATTTGGCATACCAAATTCATAGTGATTTATTTATTTGCTTATTTCGTTCACTTTCATTTAAAGATTTTGTTTCATTTATTAATTAATGTATTTATTAATTTACTTGATTATTTTGATTTATTGTTGCATTTAAACTTCTTAGTTTCTTTATCTATCAAAATTATCTTACAACTGGACATTTGCAAAAACTCATGTAGCACGTCATGCATCTGATATGGGTGGAGAGGAAGTGGAGGGTGATTGATAAGAGAAAATATGAAAAGGTGATGGTGATGAAGGTTAGCCGGTTGGTATTTCTTGGACCTGGTAGGCTGGCAACGTCATTTGCATACAGTTAATGACAGGCGAGTCATACAGTCTCTCTGTCTGAGCTTCGTTCTGAAAGCTCTATGCCGCGGTAGAGGAGTTGGTAATTTCGGGATTCTATGAACCCAAAAAGTACCTCAAGTGAATGGATTTTTTTTAATTATTAAAGAAAGAATAATGAAAAGTTAATCAAAATACAAATGCAACAATCCTAACTAACCCGGAAGAATTTAGGCTGCCGTTTAGTGTGTACATTTTAGTAAATAAATATTTACCGTTCAACGAGGATCTCTCCTCGTTATTTTATAAAGTTAGGTCGGAATTTTTTTCTTCATTATAAAAGTTCTGTAAAACATCACACTTCTCAAAGCTAATGCATAGGGGAAATTATCTTGTGGTACACTGCTGGACTTAGCGTCAGCCACATCACGTGTGAAATAACCAGCTGATCAGATCTCTAACTGGGATCACTCCGCATCCCCCCCCCCCCCCCCCCGCTGGCGTATCCACTCAGAAACTGCAGTAGACTTTTTATCTGAACATATTCTCAGTCTCTCCTGAGGGATCTTCCTCTCATCACTGTCTTCTGGAGAGGGCGGGGGGTAAAGTTGTGTCGAGTAGTTGTCGATCCCCACGCCCCCGTTCCCCCGTTGAAGTGGTTGGTAGCTGGTGTTGTCTCTGTTTATGACTGAAGTGTAGAGAGTTTGAAGCTCGTTTTTGTAGATTGTTGTGGTAGTGGAGGTGTGATCATCTTTCGTTCTGGAGTCTGGTTTTGATTTCCGGAAGAGTGTGAGTGTCCGTGCGTGTCATTCCGAAGCACGCTTGTCCGTTTGTGATACATGACAGGTCAGCAAAGGCATGCTTTAGTCCAGAATTCCGTGAACTATATATATGCTGTTGTGTGTTGTTGTCGCCGTTGTTGTCGTGGCGGGGGTGGGGGGTTGAACAAAGCCCTGGCTAGTGACACACCTAGTCTGTACTTAGTGTGTATATGCGCCCGGGATGTTCAATCCCCTCTCTTGCTCAGTGGTGTTGGCGCAGTTGTTTTTGTTGTTGTCCCCTGTGTCCGTTGGGATGTATAATGGTGGGTGCTGGCGGCCAGTAAAGGTGATCAAGCAGCAGTTGATGATGTTGAAAGCCCTTTGAGGTGACTCTAGTAGTGGCGAGAGAGTAAGAGCCACTAGTACTCTTTCGTTGACGATGGTGGCCTCAGTCTCTGTTGGTTTGTCTTCCTCCTTCAGGCAGTCAACTGTTTGGATGCGTTTTTCCTTTCTTTCTGGTCTTTGCGTGTTGGCTATTTTGTGGTTTTTCTTTTGTTTGTTGTCGTCTGTCTTGGTTTAAATTTCTTTATCTTCTGTGCTTGCGGCTGTAGTCTGGCTCTTTTTGCTCTCCATGCTGTATGATGGTGTGAAAGCCTGTTTTTTCTCATCCTTAAGTGTTTGCGTATAGTTTGGTTTTTTCTTTGGTGGAATTGTCCACATCACGTTGGTGTTAATCTCTTTGTCGCTTGTTTGGGTGGGTGGAGTTTGTGTTTCTTTCGTTTTTGTTGTTGGTGAAGATTTGTTGTAGTGTTCTAAGAGTATCTGTCTTAGGATAATCATGCTGTCTTTGAGTGCTGGCACTTCTGTTAGTCGGTTGTTTTGGTAGATTAACCATTGAATTCTACTAAAAACAGAATTTAGCTTGTCGTCTGGTGTAGTAATTGGGTAATCCAGTGGTATGACTTTCTAAGGGCAGAGTCCATCTTTCTCCTCAAACCAATGTTGACGCTTGTAATCTCTGAGTGAGAAGCCCTCACCAATGTAATCGTCATCGTCAATACTTCTATCTTCTGTTTCTTGTGTTTTCTCTTCTTCAATCATTTGCTCCTCCCGCCCTGACAAGGTAGTAGACCTGATTTCACTTTCACCTGCCCTAATAAGGGCTTGGTTGCAGAGGCTGATCCAAGAGTGTGTCGTCTGTCCATCTTAATTCGGTGATCTGTAAAAAAAAAAAAAAAAGTAAAAAAAAAAAAAAAGGATGCGGAGACGATGTTTCCCACGCATGCGTCAGTGCTATGTTGAAAACAATGCTGAATGCGGTATTGAGGCGAGAGCACTGTGTATTGGGCACGTCCGCTCAGTCGGCCGATCAAAGAATAATGTTGCTTTTTTTTTCTAACTGCATGGATAGAAAAGGATTTTTATTTCTGTCCTTCATTTTCATTGGCATTGGGTCTAATGTCAAATGTGCCCATCTGAAGAATCCTGATAAGAGTCTGCAGTGTTGCTATGTTGTCGCCAAGTGATATCAAGTTGTCTTCAGTGGATTCAATGAAGAACAAAAGAATAGATTAAGACTGGGGTGGGGTTTTTTGTTTTTAAATATTGTTAATCTTTTTATTACATTTTTGTTAATTCTTTTGTCCCTTATAGCTGTTAGTGAAATGTAACTTCTTTTTTGTTTGTTTGTCATAGATTGTAATGAAAGATAATTATATCGTCTTTTCTCTGTCTTTATATCCATTTCATAATTATTTCTCACTCTATTACGGAGTGGAGTCTGAGGGTCTAATCTTCTTGCGTCATCACACATGTTATCTGTTGCTTATAACAAATTATCCATTTATTGCATCTTGTATAATATTGCAGATGTGTTATATTCTTAACTAGTAAAAATTTGGTATAATACATTATTATAAAGTCACCCAAGGTACTGGCGTGTATCCACCCACATTCTCATGCTTTTATTAAATTAATTAAAAGATAAAATTGTTTTACTTCATAATAATATTTCAAATATAATAGTAATGATTTAAAATACCTGTAAAAATAATAGTTGTGACTTTGTCACTTTAAATCTTTATAAACAATGTTTCTAATTTGAAGCCACGACACTTTAATTAGACTTAGCTTTGAGCTAGTTATGTAATTCCTAGTCCAGTATGTTGTCTCTCGGACCTGATGCAAAGACTTGTCAACTGAAATTAAGTAAAATATGCTAAACAAATGTTAGAACACGTAAATAGGCATGCTAGAGAAACTCGACTTTACCTCTTGGACCCACATTGAGCATCTCCTCTAGAGCGTGAAATTACCTCCTATAGGAAAATTTTCCAGACAAAATAATTTTAAGTCTTTAGACCTGTTTGTGGGATCCCTGAGATGTCAGTGAGATATGCCAGTGAGACTGGACTGGCACTTTGTTGTGGCCTGACCGGTTCAAGAACAAGACTGTTCACATAACCACTGCCTCTATGCGTTGCTGACCCAACAGAAAGAAAGGTTGTTCATCTCAACCGCCACATTTCATGGTCCATGTCAAGTAAGACCTCAAACCATGCTTCATACTTAAAGACTGTCACATCTAGGGGGTCTCGTTTGGCTGTTCCGGTGTATCTCTCTCTTGATGAGCGGGCAGCTCATGACATGTACCAGTAATTCGTCGTCTTTTAGAGTTTACAAAAGACACAAGATAGATACCATTGATGGTTGGGTGGGGCCCGATTTATGTGTCATGCAAAGGAACGTTTTATTGGCTGTGCGTGCGAGTGTGCGAATATGATTGTAATGAATACTGGACAGATGAACAAAACGAAGCAATACAAATACAAACTCTTTCGCCCCTCTCAAAAACTGTGAATAACTATTTTTTTTAGAAAGTGTGAATTAGGTTTTATTAACCTAATGGGGTGTTTCTCTCTCATACAGTGGTTAAATCAATCATACTCCTTTCCAATGTCATACACTCTAGGGAAGGGAGAGATGAAAATGGTGAAATTCAAAAAAAGAAAATAAAAGTAAATACAAAATTCTTATGTGGTAAATCGCACCGCTAACATGAAACAATTCATACACAAAATAGATGTGGATGTACCACCGTATTCAAGTTCGTATTACATATATAATAATAATATATATATCTGTCCTGGAAAGAATATGATTAAATGTTCTTATTCTTAAATCTGCTACAATGTTCTACATGCGCTTTGCCTTTATAATTTACTCACTTAGTACTGTGAATGTTCGAAGAGGAGTTACATAGGTCATACTGTCACTCAAAATGTTGATTTGAAGAAGGATGATGCAAATTGTAGTGTCGCTCACAACGATGATTTAAAATCAGGTCATTGTCTTTAGGTCCACCCATATATGGGCTAGATCTAGCAGCTTTTTGGCTGATGCCAACAATGGTAATTATTGCTGATTTCTCTGGTCTCCATGTAGGATGGCTGACCTCTCAGGATGTCTGTCATTACCATGTAATTTTGCCGAGTGAACATGTCCTCGTGTCTATGGATGTGGTACCTTTTGGGTTCGTAGAATCCCAAAATTACCAACTCCACCACAGTATAGAGTTTCAGAATGAAGCTCAGACAGAGAGACTCAATGATTTACCTATCATTAACTGTGTGCAAATGACGTTGCATACATAAGCTGTGCTGAAGGTTGAACTTTTCACTTTGCCATGATGTATTTGAACAAGTTGTCTCGATGTTCTTAATACTGGTGGTCGACGGATGAAAAACAGGTGGAAAGAGATATTCTCAACTCTCCTTAGTAAACACAACGTAATTTCCTTTATACAAAGTTTCACCACAAAATGAAGTTACTGTCTTCATGCAAAATCCCCGTTCTCGTGAAAATTCTAATCTCTCCTTCCTCCTTTTATCCTTTCACTAAGAGATCCAGAAGGTTCTAGAAGATTTGCACCTTGTGATCTTCTCTTGCTGATGCACGTGATTATAATTGCACGTACTTCACTACCCCAGGCAAAAATCTAATGCGCAGTGGCTAATATTTTCTATTTGGCTCATCAACAAGTATGCATATATGCACGCACATTTATGAATATATTGCATTCTTTCAATCCTTAAAATCCTTAAATATATATATATGATACATGTATACAATGTCTACATGTCTGTCTAAACTAAATGAAACTTGGTGAACATATTACTTCCCTTAGTCCATGCTTGGCTTGCATGATCTGTGAAATACAAAATTTAATTTTGGTTCCATTCTTTTCCCATGACAGAGACCAGCGACAGCATGTGGATGCTGTTTCAAGCTGATGGCACCAATTTCTCTTAGTCATCTGAATGGAAAGATAAGTTTTAAAAAACTCAAAAGACGTTGCTTTATAAGACATTGCATTACAATACAATGCATTGCATTGTTTAGCACTGCATTATATTAACTTTGCCACACCATGCGCACTAGAACAACTCACTAATTGTGATGACATTATAGAGGCGCAGGACTGGGGCCAGGCACCTGCAAAGTCCGCAAATGCGGGGGGCCCAGTGGTCACAAGGGCCCATCCAAAGGATAATGTTTTTTATGTATTTACTGTGATCATCCTTGGAGGCCTGAATATTTATTCTGCATGGGCCCAGCACAAGTTAGCCCAGACCTGTAGAGCTGTATTTTATTTTAATCAGAACATTTACTCCTTTCTTTTCCTTTTTTAAATTTAACATTATCTCTTCATTAAATTTCTTTAAAATCACAATTCTTGACTCGATATTTATCATCTTATGTCATGTATGTATTAGCCATAGGGACTGCATTCACCACCAGAGTCTGGGGGCTTAGAGCTATTTATTTAATTTACCCTAAAACTAGACGGTTTGTGACATGTCATCTTCATTGTGTGTCCTTGGTCTGTTCATTTTATACCCTTGTGGTGGAGAGATGGGGTTAGTCTCCAGTAAACAGGCAAGGGAGTAAATAATCACCACTGTACTCTTCTCGTCTTTCTTTCTTCCTGTACACACATAATAATACGTCACAATACATTGCCACAAACTGCCCTGTTCGCCGTCAGTGTGTTTTCCCTAGTGACAATGGAATGTGTCAGTGTACTAAAATATAAAAAAATTACTTATTTATAAAGTGATTTTAAAAATCAAAATACTTTGTACTATAGAAATGTGCTAAGGAATTTAAAATGTAACTGATTGGTTGTTTTGTATGAATAGTGTCACTATAAACAGTGACCAGTTTTTGTGGTAAAGCCTGTTTACCACTGACGGCCAACTGGTTCTGTCGTCATATTACGGTCACCACTGGGAGGAGAGGATGCAAAATATTTGTGATGAAGTGTGGTGAGTGAGGGGGGGGGGTGTGTGAAAAAATTTGACATTACATAATAAATATGAACGTGGAACGCTTCTTTCGAAAATAATATCAACTAAAAAAGACTGTATCTTGCAACCTGTCCTTTTTTAAAATCCGCAATAGAAAAGAACTCTCTTGGGAAACGACTTATATTAATCTTTGCGCAGTAACTTTTAGACTTCTCTCCTAAGTTATGCTTGTAATTGTAAGACTTTCCAGAACTTTACTGTTTCAAAATCCATTATGAAAAGTAGTTTATAAGTACATTAACAAGTACAAAGAAAACCTGCATAGCAGACGATGACTGAGCACAAAATCTCGTGAAGTCTCGTGGAATAACAAATGAGTCCTTGATATATTTCTGAGAAAAAGATTTTAATTAAAATGTACTCGTAGTCTAGGTAATGTAAGATTTTTGTAAAAGCAGTAGGTAAAGTGAAAGACCACTAAATTTAGTAAATAAAATGACTATGTCAGATTCAGAAAATAAGAAATGCCAGACATCAAGCTAAAAAGACCTCGTGCGTTATAATATAATACTTTATTAGCAACCGATGTGTAAATTGTAATTGAATTAATTTCTTTGTCTGAATCAGTGAATGTATTTTAAGTTTAAATTTTATTTTAAGTAGTTTTTCTCTTGCTCCATTGTGAAATGTCTCAAAACTGGAAAGTTCTCTTCATGGTGCCTGTAGATTTACTTCTGCTGCAGTAAGTTTGAGGACTGATACTTTGATAGTGATAACATAATTCTGAAACAGAGATATACACTATATTATATAGAGGCCTACAGTAATAATTTAATATGAATTTTATTTACATACAGTAGTATATGCGTGTGTATATATATATTATTTTGTTGTTAATTTGACATTTTTATTTTGGGCTCATTAAGTTATTTTAATTTAAGTGAAAAACATTTGTAATTTATATATATTTGGCTCATTGACTGAGTCATTCCCTACGACTGTACGAGTAGACTCAAGTGTACCCCATTGAGTGGGTCCATGGGAAATTTGTTGTCTTAAAACTAATAAAAGTAAAGCATTGAAATATCATGTGCTGCTCTTCTATATATTCCGAATTAATGCGAGAGATACATAAGAATAAGATAGTACCTGAATTGGTGTTTATTTTGTAACTGTTCGTAATACAAATTTGTCTTGAGCTGAAAATGACTCTTTTGGGGACATGTTTAAGCATTGCTATTTTCTTTAATTTACAATTTTACATTGTGTGACAGAGTAAATTTGCCTCTCCCTATTTTTAAATTTAATTGTTATATAAATTGTTAAATTGTCAGAGTAACCTTACCATGGGCACTCCTTATGGCGTTATTTTTTTTTATTTATGCTTTAGCATTGCTATTTACAATTTTACATTGTTATAATTATATATTTTATAATTCAACAAACTTACAGTATCAAGGTTTTCTTGGAAGTGATAATGCATTAAAGCAACATTGTAGATCTCTTTTATCTTGAAACAGTCAATTTTATGAAGAAATAATATTTTAATAGGGAATTTTCTTTCTCACACTTCCTTTTTACATAAATCAAATCCAAAACTTTTATTCTGCTACCATACATCTACATGTCATACATAAACACCATGTGCTATTTAAACAACCAATACAATCAAAATATTTATATGCTAATGTTCTTCAAATTTATTTGTTGTATTCAGAAACATTCAGCTTTAAGTTCCACTCTAGCATGTGATCATAGGTAATGAAGAAAATTATAAATGCATAAATATAAACTAATGTAGATAATATCAAAGGCACCAAATTGTGGAAAAATAACCCTCTTTCATTCTGTGTTGGTGTGGTGAGTTAAGTACCAAACAAGAAAAATAACTTGTTTCCATCAAAGATCACATTGTGATGATAGTATATCAATCATCTAATGATCTATATGCAATGAAATTTTTGGAGTCATCGACTTTGGAAAACAACTAAGATTTCTGATAATCTCGATTATTTTTGAATAAATTGATTAACATCATAAAATATAAATAGCTTACATGTTTATGATTGTAATTACTAAATTAGTAATAGTATCCATGTAGTTTCTTTTGCATTTAAAGTTTTGCATGACTTGTGAGTATAATTACTATAATGTAAACCTGACTGAGAAAGGGTAGAAAACCCTATGCATTATATTCAAGAATATAAAACATCACAGTTAGGTTTACTGAATATTAAAATTAATAAAAACATATTTAAATAAGGATAAAGTATACAGCATGGCCTAATGCTCACATAAAAATGGTAAATATTATAAAATGTTGATATTATAAATATAAGAGTCTGAAGTACAAATTCATTTTTTTAACGATATTTGCTCTATCTAATGCCGTTGCACTTTGTAAAGTAGATTGCATTTATCTTGAGTGTAAACTGTGTTCATCTTCTGAGTCTTGGCTGGGTTTTTTGTTAGATTCAATCTTTTTGCTCTGTGACAAACTATCTTTTCTTTATATTTGTTAATTGCATATGTAATTTGAAGTATTGAAGCAGTAGTTATTATTATTTAGATGTAATATAGTGCATATTTTATCAACAGCAGGAGCTCAGAAATATTTTGCTTATTTGAGATCTTTCTGCTGTTGGCACATTGTTATGGTAAGTAATTTTATTGAAAACTTTCTAAAAGTATTCTGTTATTTTTATAGTTTCTTAAACTTAGTTTGTATTAATATTATTATGCATTATATTTGCAGAAAATGCTGGTTGGGCATCTTCCATATTAATTGAAGGATTCCTTTTGTTGCTAGTTGACTGTCATTAGTGTACTGATATATTAAGATGTTATATATATATATATATAGTTTTTAAAAGGTTTCAAAAGAAACACCATATATTCTGATTTATACAGAAATCTACACATTCCACATTGACTAGTTAAAGCCCCTGAAAGAAAATTAAAATAAATGTTAATATAGTAAGTATACAGAATGTTACTTATTTTCTGTAAATCTGCAGGACTTGAAAGTATGTTAAACAACTTGCCCAACAGCCTCTGACTAGCATTTGTAGCAATATAGCAGGAAGACATGTCTAGTTTTAAAATTCTTCTCCAGTCTGCAAATATATTTTTGGGAAAAGCAAACAATCAAAATAAGTTACTCTTACTTTTGCTTTCATTCAGTATATGGTGGAATTTTTTAAAATTAAAATTATTAAAAGCTATAGTAAATAGATATCAATATTGGATTTGTCAAAATATATACATTTATTGAAAGAAAAATAAGAACAGTATGTGATAATCTAAAAAGACAATTTATGCAACTGTAAGTGTAACCTTTGTCATCTTTAGCTGCTTTACATATATATTTTTACTTCCAAAAGAATAATACAATAACACAAAAATATAAGATAATTAAATGGACACGTCACCACAAAACTTTAATGAATTTTTTTTAAATTGTACTAAAACGCCCACTATAAAAGTATAATAAGTGCATCATTAGAAACACTAAATATTATTTGGAACCAGTGATTTAGTTTTGGGGGCAAAAAACAAGTTTTTATTATTTTAATTTACATTTGAATGACTTAATATGTCATATAGATATAGTAGAACTTTGATTATCCGAATTAAATGGGACCAAGTTAGGTTCGATTAATCAAATAGTTCAGGTAAATAAACATATATGACTGCATTTAAATTTCAATGGAAGTGTGACATGCTATAGTAAATGACAAATTTAAAATTATATACCCTTGAAAATATAAATGTAATATATATAATATACAGTGGTACCTCACATAACAAACACAATTCATTCCAGCAGTACGTTCGCTATGTGAGGTGTTCATTATGCGAAACACGTTATCCCATAGACCTCTACAGGAAATCGTGCAATCCATTCCATATCGCTGCAAAAAATCAAAGAAATTAGGGGAAAATAAAGACAGGGCAGTGTTCAGGGGGAAAACACTAGTAAAGACACTCAGCAAAGCAGGGTATGATGTTAGGTGTTGATGAGGTAAGATGGTAGGCGTTGATGAGGTGAAATGGAGGTGGGATGAGGAGGACACACACACTTATGTACATAGGTCTCTTTTCCAGTCCAGTTTTTTAGTTGTCAGAGTTGTCCACCAGTAGGTGCAGATGGGGTGGGATAGTCTATCCTTGAGTGGAAGAGCTGGCCTGTTGTTGAGTGGAAGAACTGGCCTGTTGTTGAGTGGAAGAACTGGCTGTTGTTGAGTGGAAGGACCGGCCTGTTATTGAGTGGAAGGACCTGCCTGTTCTTCAGCTGAAACAAGAACGTTTACTTCACTCATGAAAAGTTGTCCTGCAACGACGAGAATGAGACATTATAACCATCATCCAGTAAACACACAGATGGCAAAAACACATCCAAGCAAGGAATAAAGGACAATCAATTGGGGACACACATGCCCTGCCTTCATCTGAGCCACGCGAGACACGAGTGGCCGGATTCGGCCATTTTTTCACAGGAAATGCGATGTTTTCATAGCGTACATATGGTTTGTTATGTGAATCAAGTTCGTTCTGTGAGCCACGCGGGCATTCATTGTGCGGATCGTTCGTTCTGCAGGGCGTTCGTTATGCGAGATACCACTGTAATAAAATATAAATGTAAATTGTAATATAATAAAAAAATAAAATGTAAATAGTTTATATACTTATACACCTTTGAAAGCTGGCCTTTTATTGCAAAAAGGATAAAGTGACAGCAAAAATTAATGGAAATCTAGAGTTGCATACTGAGATTTTTGTACTAATATCTACATTGTTATTAATTATGGACAAATAATTATGAATAAATTTACTGTTGTGTGATAGGTTGAAATTTGTAAATGTAATTCTTGCATTAATTAAATAATTGACATATTTGCATTTCTAATCTTTTAGCTGCTGGTGGAAGTACTCATTTCACCTTATGTTTCAATATTTTTCCTGTTTAGAGATCCTGCAGGTATTTTGGCAATAAAAATATCTTTTTGTTTATTTTACTACTAACTTTAATTTTCATGATCATTGTGCAATTAAATCTAGCTTTCATCATATACCTGTCACCATTTCAGGTTCAACCCAAGACTGTGGTCCAGTTACTGTTCAACAAGGAGGAAAGGCAAATCTAACATTTAGTTTCAATCAAGACATCAGTGCTCTTCGTTATAATGTTCAAATTATGCACTATGATTTTGATAACAAATATAAAGGTCAGTCTTTCTCTGCTTTTCAATAATTAGATGTCATTTATAATTTCTATGTAATTTTTTAATGTAAAAATTTTATATATGTTTACCTTTGACTTTTTTAAGTAGAACTAGAAGATAATATAAATTTATGTGGTAAATAAGATGCTTTTAGGTGGGTAGTTAAATTGTGTTTCAGTATTAAAATTAATAGCTATAACTATAAGCACTTGTATTCAGGTTTGCTTGATGGGGATTGCATCAAAAGTTCAGTGAAAATGACTTTTTAAAGTATTGATGTATAAGCTGCACTAAACAAGGTCATGTTAAACAGACCCATTTATTTTTAAAGAAAGATTAAGCAGAGTCCTTGTTAACTTAATGAAATAAGAGGATGACATTATGACACCCAAAACGTTTTGGAGAAAGCGTTTTTTTCTTAATGAATTATGTAATGTAATGGAGAGAAGTTTCAGGGGGAATACTCTTCACCCCACCTTCCCTCCTCCTGTAGAAAGTTACTGTGAAGTCATTTACTCCTTGGTACTTACTCTTGTGATAATGAAGAAAACCTAGACATTTGTCACAGTATTACTTATAGAGACTTTGTGTGTTGTGTCCACTACAAATCTTATTTTGTCTTTGTTATAACATCACTTAGCAGCCAGTGATCTTAACCTACCCTTTTACTGCATATTAATTGTCACAGATTTGTTCGTCAGACTCTTGTGTTTATTCTGTCAGAATGAATGTGACCTAGGACAAATCTATCACTTGGTCTCATGTACAACTATCTCATTGATTTGTGTTCATGCCTAAGCTGCATTATGTAACTAGGGTGAGTAGCACATAATGTGACATGTCACATTTTCTGACCCATACATCAGATAACTGATGAATATTACATGTAAAACATGTTTGAAAATACTGTGTAGGCTCAGTACTCCCTGGCTCTAATGGAATCATTTGCACTAATGTGTATCAAACTTGTCTACATTTAAACTGTCAGCTGAATCCTCATACAACAGTAGTATAAGTATTATACTCTTTAATGCAGTAGATTTTGTGGGGAGCTATGCTAAGTGTAAATACATAGATAGATACAGACTCTATTATACTAGTCTATTGTCTATAGTATGTAGTGGAATGATACATCACGATTATCAATAGTGAGAAATATTTCAAATACATCACGATTATCAATAGTGAGAAATATTTCAAATACATCACGATTATCAATAGTGAGAAATATTTCAAACACTCATATTAAGTCTGAAATAAATTGTGTTCATAAAGTAATTATTTATCAGTAAAAATCTCTCATGATCTTTACTATTTTAATGAGTAAACCCAGTGTTCTGATTGGCTGACAAGAATAACAACAAAAATAGCTAATTTCTTTGCCTCCTTATTTTAATTGAAATAAATGTGTATAGGCTCATTCTTTTTCTTAAATGCAATGTTTTGAAGTGGGATTTTGATTATCCAGGAAATCATTTCCCATTCATGCTGGATAATCAAGAGTTTACTATAACCATGTGTGTGTGTGTGTGTGTGTGTGTGTGTGTGTGTGTGTGTGTGTGTGTGTGTGTGCGCAAACAGATATATATATGCATTTAGAAATTAGAGCAGGTTCTGTTGTAACATCAAGGACAATGAATACTATACCAACAATGACAACATTGGCCCATTTAATACTAAACCAATGGATGCCTCTATTAGACAGCAACATTCTCTCTAATATTTTTCATACCAATGAGCGAAATCGGCAGAAGGTGGAAGCTCCTGTCAACCCCAGATTCAATCAGTCTAAATATAGACAAAGTGAAATTCATTTATGATCTACACAGAATGTAGACTACTTAAGATCACCGTTTGATGCATTTTAAATATTTATTTTAAGAGGGTGGGTGGGAGCTTTTTTTAATTTTAATTTAGCAGGAGTTACAGAATCTTTTTGGCAATACAGATAACATACATTCTGGGGATCTATCATCTCTTTTCCATGTCAGTTGACTATTGTGAATAATTTCATCTGCTTCTCCAGGAGTATTCTATCATTTACATTTCTGGTGACATTCCACCTTAAATTACATTCATGAGATAAATTGCTAAAACTGTGTGGTATTATATTTTTTATGTATAACTAAACAAACAAATTGTGAAAATTCACTTTCTGCTTTTTAGATACTGTTCTTGATTGCTTCTGGACTGAAGAGAAAGTGCCTGAGTGCCATTTTCCAAAAAGATTCTCCATTGATGTAAATTTCACATGCCAGCTTCACATTAACATTATTGAAGCATCAAAGATTGATGCAGGCATTTATGAGTGCAGTATTGTAGTCAGTAATCGTTATAAGATGGTAGTCTGCAAGTTGACTCTTGATGTACAAGGTATGATTTTTCAGTTGCAAATGTGTTAATGTAATCTTTCAGAAATATCTCATTTCTCCAATATTTTTATTGATAGGGAAAAATACTCTTGTCATATTTTTTTTTTACAACTCGGGCTACTCCATTCAGCTAATTGTTAGTGCTGACTTTATTATTGTCTTGTGCTAACTGGCTTCCTGCTGACTGTTGCATTCAAGAAGCTTTGTAAGGAAAAAAAAGATTAACATAATTAATGAATAAATATGTTGAGAAGTGTCCATGTATTTGATGCTGTACACTGTCTAGAATACATTAGTTTTCCAGTAACTTGCTAAGTTTAAAAAATGTATTTCTAAATTTTATTCTTATTTTAGGTTCATTCTCTCTCTAAAATTTATATGAACATTTTGAAAAGATCATAGAACACACTATTCCTGAGTTATCTGGTACAAGGACTTGACACTAATGCTGAAAGTGCTCATTGTTATATCAGCTACCTATTTTAATTTCTGAATCAGTTGCGGAAACAAGAATGTGCATATTCAATACCTAATACATGTTATAAGTACCACATTTGGAAAGTGGTTGACAAAGAAGGTAGTGTAATTACCTGGTGCAAAGAGTAAGTTAGGGAGTTAATTAGGTGACAAGAAACAAATTACATGAGAAACAGTTTAAACATGTGCTGCAGTAAATTCCTGACCCAAATTTCAGGTATTGAACTTAAACTAATGTGATGTAAAGACAATAGTTTGGTATACTGTAAATATATGGTATTTGGTAACCCTTTATGTAACAGCTTATTTTCAAGTGAAAAATCGAACCAGGATTTAATTATCTCCCCTTATCAAATAAGTGATTGCATCATGCCAGTTCTTGATTGGGACATATAACCCAGAATATATAAAAACATGACAGGATTATGTTTTGCTAGCAGCATTCTTCCTTCAGTCACAAGTTTTTACTACATTTATATTAAAATAACCTCTAAAAGTCAATAATATTGAATAAACAAAACATTATTGACTGCATTGAAATAATTTTTAAATATATATAATTTCAGAATTTAATATCACTTTAAATATGGGACTCTTTTTTTTTTTTAATAATGAATTTCTTATTAATCCTTAAGTGTCTTGATTGTAATGTGAATTACCTTCAATTTCAACTTGACATGAAATTAACAAATTCAACACATTTTGAATAGTGTCTATGATCTTGGGTGAATTTTATGTACCATTTAATTGTAGATGCTTATACAGCACATTATAAATGGTAATCTTAGGTACATCAAGTTCTGAGCTGCAATGAACAATAAATTTGGGGATTCTCTATTTATATCTGTCTGATGCATGCAAAACATCTTTTCAAATATTCTTGGTTTTCTGTTTTTCCCAACACCCCATAATTCATAAAAATTCATAATGCATTCACATGGCATTGAAGAAAATGTGTTTTAGATAAAACTTTTGAGGATTATATAAATTTCTTTGTACAATTTATGACCTCTTTAAACATTACAAAATGTATCTAAACTGAAAATATGTGTAATGATTAAAATAAATTAAACTTACTGACAAAAATTAGTATAGCAATATTTTAATATAAATATAGTAACTCCATATGGATAGATTGAGGAAGGGGAGACATATTCAATAGATTGTTGTAAACTGAAATAAAAAGCAAAAATAACTTTATACATTTAATTTAAATATGAAAATTTAAAGTATAACACTTAAAGTAAATACTGGTGTTTAATTGTATTTTTTATCTTAAAATTTATATATTTCTTTTGTATTAAAGATGCATTTACAACAACTTGGATTATATCTGAGGGTTTGACAGAGGAGGATTCATCTGAGATCACAACAAATTCAAACTTCCCTTATAAGGATGTAGGTGGTAAGTGTTGAACATTTTACTAAATCATATTAAAATCTTGTCTTGGTCAAGGACTGTTTTGGTTTTATATGCCAATCATGAATATTAGGTGACAATATGGATTGTAGGCATCTATCTAGCAGTATTTATTTCAAAGGGAGGTAATCTTAAAGACGTGCACAAATTTATACATGAAGACATTAATATAGGGCTAAAAATCTTGCTCTCTTTGAAACTTTTATTTGATATAAAAATCCTTTAATATATTCCTTTTACTTTAAAATTAACCTAAACACCTTTTACAGTGATTTTGGACACTTTTTATAGTTGTATAGAGAGACATATCAGACATCAGCAAGTTTGTTTTTAACTCTTTAAAGGGCATAGCGGCCAAAAATTTCTAACTTGTTTATCTCACATTTTTATTGTAATGCAGCTGACAACTAAAGAATGTTGTAAATATATATATTTTTATTATGGCTGTTGAATTATTTTGTATACAAACTGTCTTTTTATTTTTAATGCTGATGATAAACATTTACTAAAAAGAACAATAAAGAATATTATTTATTGATTGCTATGCATTTGATATTTTATTGAAAGTATGAAAACAGTATTTTGCCTCAAATATCATACATTGGATTTTGCTATATCATTTTATTTTTGTCCTTGTCATTAGGAACAAAGATTTATATTAAATGAATGAATAAAATATATTGCATGTTAAATGCAGTAATTCCAGGAATAGCACAAAAATAGGAATAAGTTGTTTGTTTTTTTGACTTATCAAAACTTTTGCCACAGTTGCAATTTGGGTCTGATGTTGGCACTCAGTATTAAAGAATTATCTAAGTCTAACTGTGGCTTGATACTGTATTCTAAACAGATGGTGTTTTGCAAAGTGCACATCTCTCATTCTCTTACTTCAGGACTACAATGATACAATACTTTATTCATTGATTTATTAGGGATGTTTATTTGTTAAAATTGAGAGAACTTGTTTACTTGCTGTTGAGAATTTAATGAATAATTAATTAATCTGAAGAGATATTTTGAATTGTTTTTATTTTAGTAATATAAGCAGCTCTCTTTTGTCTTTTATGAAATAATTTGTAATAGAAAACATCCTTTTCCAACTTTTAATAAAGTTATAATGTACTAGAATTTAAAGTATATGAAAATATTATTAACAAACTCATTATTACACTAGCCTATTTGTACAGTATTGCTGACAAACTCTGATCTGAACGTTCATTGGTAGTGAGCATACAACTGAAAGAAATTGACATGATGCAGAAAATATTAATTTTAGGGGCTCTGTATAAAGATTATTTCAGTAGTCATGTATTAATTGATGATGGTAATTTTTTTTAGTGCAATGTTGTCAATTCTAGGAAAGCCTACGTCTTTGCACAAACAAATTTAATTCTTATTGTTTTGTTTGTTAATAGATATAAAACACTTTTTTCTATGAATGTCCTGGGCCAATGCTACCTCTTCACATCCTGGAACAAGTTCATTGTGTGAAGAAGTGTGACAACTGTTTTCATTATGATTTATATATGTGATGTTTAATTTATAATGTAATTATTTGCTTGTATTTTACAGGAAATGTAGGTCGGGAACAGAGCTACGAGTACAGGATACCAATAATATTGGGTGCAGTAGTGCTTTTGGTTACTCTGGTTGTGATTCATGTTTATTTGATAAAACACTGTGAAAAGTGAGTAATTTTAGTCACTGCTGTATTTAGATTTGTTTTCAATCATCTGTGCCTATTATCTGCTGGGAATTAGATTTCCTGTTAAGTAACTTTCTATATTTCTCTAAATTTTCTAGAAGAGAGCAATCAGTGGCAGGGCAAAACATTCTTGAATATTTTATTATTTGAAATAAAAATGGCTTCTTAACTATAACATTAGTGAATTTACTTCTTTTTTTCATATTTCCAAATCTGTTTACTATTTTTGATATTTGTCTTTCACATTTAAAAAAAATGTTATTCCTTCTGTCTTTTTAAAAAAATATTTATTTTTTATTATTGTCTAGAGTGGTGATCACTTGAAAAGATATGGGAGTTAAAATAATTTCTATCAGATTGCACTTTAGACTTTGTTATTGTTATACATTTTTAACAACAAGTGATTTAAATGCTGTAATCTGACTGTTTAAAAATATTGCCACAAACTTGCTAGTAGTACTTGACAATTCAAGTTCAGTTTTGAAAATTAATCTTAAATTCTTCAAGTTTCACAGACCTTGTTATATTCCAGTAAAATAACATTTTTATTTCATTTAACCATCATTTGTTTGTTTCCTTCTTTGTCAGATTTGGAAAGTTTTATTCATTTAAATAAAATACTTGATGGCTTTTATATTAAAGTTAAAATAATTTACTTTTCTGTGACATGATATAAAAAGGTATGCATACTTAGATATAAATAATACATGCCTACTAGAAGAGATCTGTACATAGCGTGACACCAACACCACCTAGTTAAATGGTTATGATTATTATTATTTAATTAATTATCCACAATTAATTTCTGTGATGAGAATCTTAATTTATGTTATAAATAATTCTCCAGCAGACAGCACTTGTCTCTCTCATTTCGCGGATATGCGGGCGCTTTAAACATTTTCTTTTTTCCACAACATTAAAGACAAACATTTATTGTCTCACAATATTTCCATAAGTGGAAATCTTCTTACTAAAGGAGAAGATAAATCCATTTTTAAATCTACATTTAGCAAGCCCCCATCCACCCACTTTCTTCTACAACATAAGGTTATCAGTGTGTATAAGAAGGTCAATAAATTTATTAAATCAACAAATATATATATAATAAATACAATAAAAAAGATTACTTGACATCAGTGTTTCCCTGAAACCATGTTTGAATAATTTTAATATCTATACAGTCTTATATCCTAACACACAATTCAATAGAATAGTGTCAAAAGAAATCACAGGATAGTTCGTATCACAGAACAGAAATAGAGTTATTAGAGATAAGCGATAATAGTTTCTATGTAATCTTGTGTAGGCGAACCTACAGTAATTTTTTTTTGCGCTTTTCATAACACATCCACAAGTTTTTTGTTTACGTTTTTACTGTCAATTCCATGTGTTTCCCTTCTTATCTTGTAGGCACTGATTAGCTGCTATTCTCTCAAGTCTTAACCTGGACACTCCTTCATCGTATTAGTTCCCTCAAGCAGAACAACAATTGTAGCAATTTCCAGTAACTTCCTTATACCAGAAATTGCTCAGTGTATTCAGCATACATTATCACCACTAGTGGTGTCATTGGGTACCCGTTGCCATGCTAATACCTGAGTAGTAAAATTGTGATTGGGTACCCATGATAACATGGCCGTTGGCACAGAAATGAGTAATGCAAGGGGTGGGTGGGGGTGCAAGTGAAACTGACAGAGGCAAGCCAATCATGCAATAGATGAGAGAACTGATACAGGTGCTCGATTTAGCACACTCCCCCCCCTCCCCAGTCCCACTCGCATCCCTTCATAGATGGTAGCCTGCTAAATCTTGCTGGCTGTAGCAGCCGCTGTACCTAGATCTAATTATGGACAACACGGATCACCATAACTCGTTAATATGTGTAGCAAGTTAATAAGACTTCAGTAAACAAACTTGTCAGTATTTTAACATCAAATTATACATCAGAAAAGATTTAAAGTCAGGTTTATCTGTGGCCTTATTGGTACTTAAGTTATTTGGTAGTATATTGGTAGAGGTGACAAGAGATTCTATGACCGCTTAAAAATGAAATTTTTCTTTGAAAATCTAATTCAAATAAAAAGGGGTGAACATATCAAACCTAGCATGCTCTGGTAGGTTTAAATGCTCAGTTTTACCATGTCTTCCAGTAGTTTAAGACATCTGGCATTCTGGGAATTTTAAAAAAATTTTTTTGCCTAAAAATCTATTTCTTGTGCAACAGTCGGATTCATTTACATGATACCCTCTCATTCCTATGCAAGTCTGATTACCAAGAAAGTGCTGTATTGCTATCTTTCAGAATTTAGTTGTTTTTATTTATTTATTTGGGTGAGGGGTGGGGGGGTGCTTATTCTCTTGTTTTGTAATTACCTACCTGATAAAGTTTATATATTGAAAAGTTTTTGAAGTGATGAAACAGTTCATATTCACTGCCCTTTATCTTCAGAGGGAAAGGTCTTGTTGAAGTCCCATTATGTTAAGGGTCTTCCAGATGATATTATAATATGAATATATTATTATAGTCTGTTATAACAAATTATAATATTTTTAAAATTCAGTATGGTTATATTTTGCTCATTCTGTTCTTTACAGGTTTCAACATTGCAAATGTTTTCACACAGAAAACAAAAAAGAAACTGATGATAGTTTAGAAACAAAAACAGAGCTAATTTATAAAGACACTGAAACTGAAACAAGGGATACTTTGGAGAAAGTGGACAATAATGACATACATTTGCAAGAGCATGATAAATGTTTGAGTCATTATTGAAACAAAGCCAAGGTCTGAAGAACAGCATCAGTTCAGTTGTGAAAATAATAGAACTGAAACTTCAGCAAGTGCAGCAACTCATATGATACTAGATGAAAGAATGGATTTGGGGGAGAATGTTCATTTAAGAAAAAAAACTTGTACCTGACAAAAGGCACCAGTTTCTTGAGTATTGCAATATGCACTTTTTAAAGCATGCTGGTGGCACCGAACATTTTCCCTTTAAATGTGAACCCATTGTCAGTTCCTTCAAGAAATTTTAAATAATTTTCGTCACTCTTATAGTGTCTTATAAATAATATTTTATTGTTTAGGAATCAACATATATTGTTTATTTCAACATATAAATTAATATATTTACATATATTTACTCACCATTGTGAGTGGTTTTATATATATATATATACACACACACACACACACACACACACATATATGATTTTGTTATCGACTATAAAATTATTAACTGTTTATGCAAACAAACCACTTATATTAATAGAACTTTTTTTTTATTGTTGAGCATTATGTTTGAGAGATTGTAAATTTTCTTGACTCTTACCTTATTTCCTCTGGCAGACAAGTTGGTAGAGATTTCATTTATCAGCTGCCAAGAATTTTTAGTCTGAAAGGCTCAACAAAACATTTCTGAATCAGCCAAGGTCTGCAGAGCAAAATGTAAAACAAATGAATTTTCTGAACAAGAGTCACACTTTTGTAAAAGTACTTTCCTTGTAGTATTTTTGTTTTCACACAGTTAAAATTACAATTGACTAGGTTTGCAATAGTAATATGTAATATTAGACTTTCCATATGTGTATTCACATAATGTCTCATTCCAAGACTAATATATCCATTTGTAACATGCACCAAAGAGAAGTAACATTCTTTCATCCAGTTCTTGGGTAGCAAGGTGTAAAGTTTAACATAGAAGGAAGTAAATTTTACTTAACCAAGACTTGCAGTACATGTATACTATTCAGTAGATTTCATCTAACCAAGATGTTCCATATACTGAACCAAGACTTCCAGTACCTACTACAATTCAGTAATTTGAACAAAGACATTCTGTACATATATAGACATTTCTATAGATATGACATGAGACTTTATGGTACATATACAGTTTAGTAGCTTTGACTGAACTAAGACATTTTGTACACATATACAGTACTAAGACCATAGATACACTTCAATAGCTTTGACTAAGGCCTTTTGTACATATATACAGTTAATAGATTTCACTGAACCAAGGCCCTATGTACATATATAAATTTCAGTAGATTTGACTGAACTAAGACCCTTTGTACATGTATACAGTTAAGTAGATTTGACTGAACTAAGACCTTGTGTACATATACACAGTTCAGTAGATTTGACTGAACTAAGACCTTGTGTACATATATTCAGTTCAGTAGATTTTACATCCAAAATTTCTATACATTGATTTGCAGTTCCATAGTTTGAACTTATCAAGATTTTCTATATGTTTATTTACAGTTCAAAAGTTCTTATTTAAACAAAACTAAAGGATGTATTTAAAATATACTAAATTTACTTTATAGTGTGGTGGACTAGGGGCCATTGGAATAGTTTTGACAGCCGAGTAATAAGATGGCAGTCAGATAGTTTACATGATAGTTGCTGCACGCCATTGTACTGTCTTCTATTTGCCTCCATGAGTGTTACATTATTGGACATTTGCTAAATGCATGAAAATACTTGTTTGTCCTGCAGGCCTCCCTTGCTTTCTTTTAAAGTGTTCTGCCTTGGCTTGTATTTTTGCTAGCACTTATATACAGTACTTTTCTTGTGTACTTGGATTAATACATAAATGGCATTTATTAGAAGATATAATTCCTGTAACATTGTGTGTGTGAGGGGTGGTATTGTTTGAAAATTCATGGACTGATAGAGAGATGGTGCATGAATCGCCCCAACTAAGACTCCATTTTACTTCTTCATCTTTTTTATATTGCCACATGCAACATTGCACAGTAAGCCATCAAGCACTTTGTGCTTTGGTAGCTCATCAAAGTTAGTGAGATGGAAAATATCTAGCATAATGTCATCACTGAATATTTCATAAAGAAGGGTTTAACTCCAAATGAAATCGAAACTTTATAAAAGATGGAAAATATCTAGCATAATGCCCATCATTGAATATCTCACAAAGAAGGATATAACTCCAACTGAAATTAAAACTGACATGGATAATACTTAAGGAGAAACTGCTCCTTCATTTTCAATAATTAAATTTGGGCAGTGAAAGAGGATCCCTGTAGTGAACAACTGCCAATAGTAACAACTGAAAAAATAATTGACAAAGTCCATGATATGGTTTTGCATGACTACAGAATTAAAGTGTGTGAAATTAGTAAGTTTATAGGCATCTCAACTGTGAATACCACATCTTAGCTCAAGAAGTATGTCAAAGTCTCTCTGCAAGATGGGCACCATATTTGTTGACACTGGTACAAAATGTGTTCAATTTCAAAGGAATGTTTTAAGAAGAATCCACACTTAATCCACCACTGCATACTAGAGATATAAGAGCAGTCAAACAATGTAAATAAACCCACCCTCCCCATCCAAAGAAGGCAAGTCAGTTGTATCAGTTTGCAAGGTTATGGGATTTTAAGAGGATAATAATGATGGATTATCTTTCAAAGGACAAAACTGTAATCAGAGAGTACTACACTAAACAATAGCAAGGTACAGAAAAACATGAATGAAGGCCAGGAATTGCCAAGAAAAGGGTGCTGTTCAATCACAACAATACACCTGCAATTATAATGTTCAAAATTCATTAACTTCGGTTCAAACTGTCCCCATATATATATATATGTGAGTGTATGTACATAAAATTAAAAAATGAATTTTATTCAATTTTGATTTTGTATGGTTTTGAAATATTAATTGATTGCTATTACAAAAGTGCATTTTATGATTTAATTATGAGAAAATGCTTACCTATTGTATGGCAATATATAGTTGTCTGATTGATTTTACACTTGTTCCTTCCAATTACAGTTTATTAAAGAATAATATTTAAAGTTCAATTCTTTTTTATTAATATATTTTTATGAAGAAAGTTGTTTACATTAATAGGTAGTCGATAACTAGAAGGAAAATAGTTTAAATCTTTGTTTAAAACAACTTCTGTTTTTATCAACAGAACACAGTTCAATGGATTTTAAAGAAATTATGCCAAAGCCATTATAATCACAATTTATTTTTTGTTGCAGGAAAAGTTCACAATAATAAGCTATTGTGAAAGGATTAAATTAAATTTGAATTAAAGCTAAGATGCAGTTCAGATTTGTTATAGTACCGTTTGTATCAAATCTCATCAGTTTCCTCTTTTGAATGTAGTCACATCCACAACATACACACTCATTGGGCAGCAATCCAATGAAAGCCATCAGAGTAAAAGCCTCTCTCTGCAATTAATCAGCAAAACAAAACATTTTTTTAATGTACATCTTTACCTTTGGTAGTTAAAATTTCTTTGCTATAAATTTGCTTTTTGCATATCTAAATTTTGTGAGGTTTTGGTTTTTTACTCATATATACAGATTTTTATCATTTTCTCTTGCAAGATATAAAATCATTTTTATAATTTATTATTTAAAATTATTATCAATTATTATCTAAAACATATTATCTATTAATGTTACATTGACTGAGGGACACCCTCAATAACAAATACCTGAGAGCACTTACCTCTCCTCAATACTTTGGCTACATCAATACACACATACAAAGGAATTATATCTACATATATTGTACATAGTAAATATTGAATAAATGATTTCAAAGAGAAGACCAAATATATAATAAATGTGTAAAAATAAACAATATAAATTACTTAATAACCTGCCCAATATGAGGCAGATTTTACTAAACTTTTAAAATTAAGATGTTTTGGAAATATTTAGACACATAGTGACGACCTTACACAAAATGTTTTCTTACATGAGATACTGGAATTTTTTAATCGGAATGCAGGTGTATAAATGCATATTATATTTTCTCATCAATTTTTTAGTGTTTTCCTATAAGTGGCCCTTATAGCATAGTTTGGTTGTGCATCACCCATGTCTTAGTTGTAAATAGGTCAGCAATAAAGTACTCAGTATTAATAATATTCATAATTAAAGTGACATGTCAATTAGTCTTGATTTTTAAGCACAATCAAGAGTGTGCAAAAATAAAATTGTTAAAATAAATATTCTTTAAAGGGGAAAATTGTGCTCTGATTTCAAGCATACATTGAATTTTTATTTATATTTTTTTAGTCAGTGCCACTTAATCTGTATAATTGTTCTGGAACTTTCTTCAATAAATTAATTAATAATTTTAGAGATATTTTTCCTTTTTATAGTAATATTTTAATAATGAATTTTTCACACAAGTACTTTCACTTCCTGCTCTGCCTAAATTATTATCAGTATATATTCACAAAGTGGTGAAAGTGGTATTTTCCATAAGTCCACAGAATTCACAGTATCATATGCTTATCTGCTATTACTACTGTATTTATATGAATTCATGGTTTTGACAAAATATGTATTTATTATAATTATATGGTTGCTTTTCTGATAGATAGATGTTTAGTCTATCAAAAATGCCAATAAAGCAACTTTTAAAAAAAAATTTTATATCATTTAGTTTAATTTTTGTTTGGGATAGCTGTTTGGTTCATGGATTATTATATTTTTTAACCTTTGTGGGGGGGGGGGGAATTTTGTTGTAGTTTTCTTTAGGTGCATATTTACATTTTTGGAAATAACATTAAAAGTTTAAATTTTAAGTCAGTGTTTTAATATTTTTTACTTGAAGGTTTATGATTTTAATAGATCTGATTGTATTTTGTAGAAATTAAATAATATCTGGTTTTCTTTATAAAAAAAATATATAATTTATTTTAATAAAAGTTTTAATACAGATAGGGTTTTTTTATATTTACTTTACTAATAGACTGGGATTTTCCTGTTTTAATTTCTCAGTTTTTCAAAGTGAAATATAACACATGTAGATCAGTTTATTTTTATATATTATTACTGGTTTTAAATCTTTTTTTAAGAAATACTACTTTGTTTTTTTTTCTTTATTTTGATATAACTTTTTGACCAGAAGGTTTTGTAATATTATAATTTCATTTTTGATACAATTAAAATATAAACACTATAAAATATATAATAGAAGTACTGTTAGTCAGAAGTTTCCGTTGATTACTAATTTACTCAGAACTTGTAATGCATGTATATGCAAGTATTTCTTCTCTACATTAAACTATGCACACTCTTCTCAAAACCTTCAGATTAGTGATAATGCCTACAGTATGTAAGCATGTGTACAGTAATTGAATCAACATCAACACTGAAAAAAAATACAATTTAAGATTTGCACGGTTTTTAATGGGAGCAAACTTAAAATACATCTTTTATTTCTTCAAATAGCAGCCTTTGACAATCATCACTATTTTTGTTTTGTATCCGACCTACACGTATCTGGAAAAATGGTATTTTCTTGTGTATTAAATATTTCACATATATACATTAATTGTTTCTGTTGTTTATTTTTAAACGATTAATATGTCACCATTTAAATAAATTTGGAAAACTTTATGTACATGAAACATTTGAATCTACTTGTTTTTCCAGCTACAAAATGTGTTTACAAAACATTTATTAGATAACCAATAAACATGTGCTTTTACCTTTTTAATCACAGAGTGACAGCTAAACATTGATGGGTATCCCGTTATCAGCAGATCCATAGTGCGTCACCACTGACCTATATAGGCGAGCGTAGTCTTGACATGTATATTTCTGCATACCACACAAAGTACTATATACTTGTCACAGTAAGAACTAAAGGAGGGAAGCTCATAATTCATAATAAGCTTGGTTCCAGCACCTATACTATTACATACAATAATTAATGTTACAGGCATCCTTCGATTTAAGAGACATGGTCTACGAGTTTGCAATTATACGAGCAAGTGTCGTGCCGAATATGCCGATTCACTTAACTCTCTGTTAGAAAGTTTGTCGGGAACAGAGTGGGATGGACAATCCCTAAGAGATCTTAAATGTTATAAAGTGTTTACAGAGGTTCCATTCACCCTGAGAGAAATTACTATGCATTATGAACCCAACGTAAGGTCGCTCTCAGCCACCAAAGCAGTTTAGTCAACGTTTGTCGACTGTCGGGACGTTTACCGGTCAGTTATATTTTTCCGGCTTTGAAAGAAAGATGTATTTTATGAGTAGGTCGTGTTTGTTTACATAATCCTGAACTATTTTTAATATATTAATTCAATTTACATCTTATATATTAGTCCTAAAATTAAATAACAAACCTTTTAATAATGGCATTAGAAAATACTGGTTTGGAGGGAATTTCAATGACCACAAGAGAATAATCGCAAAATTGATTTTTAGTTATAGCCTGGCCGGTCAAATAGATTAAACCAGGGGTGGGCAACTTCTTCAGTCGGCGGGCCGGATTACTAAATCAATACATTAATCGCGTATTTATCCACCTATGCAAGGAATAAATCGTATTGTAAACTTTAAACTTGTAAACATTAAAGCATAGAGACCAAAAGCAGTATTTAATGAATTTAACGTAATGTACTTCAATAGCTGCTGAAGTCAATAAGACATTCAGCAGCTATTGAAGTACATCTGTGGTCGATCAAAGTTTTCAACAAGTTGTTTGAACTCTGGCTGCATGTCGGACGTAGAAATTCTCAGTAAAGACTGCACGTGAACATCAGTTAGATTGGAACGCAGCTTTGTCTTGTTAATGTTCATGGTCGAAAATGTTTGTTCGCAAATGTATGTAGACCCGAACAGAACAAGTAGTTTCATGGCCATCTTTCTCAGGTTGGCAAACTTGTACTCATTCAGTGACGCATAAAATTTGTCAATGCTCTCAGATTGGAATTTCTCTTTCAGGTAGAGTCACACTGTAGATCAATCAGTTCCAGCTGTAGAGCATCCGGCGCCTTTTCAAAGTCAGTTGTAAACGGTGATGACAAGATATCAAACTCAGCAGCAAGTTTCTGGAAGTCCGCAAAACGACGAGAAAATTCATTGTCTAGTGCAGATATCATATTGGTGTACTTCTCAGTTGACATCATCTGGGGTGCCATAATTTCGAGTGTTGGAAAGTGTGTTGTGATATTCTGACTGAGCTGGCGAGAAAACAGTTTTAGCTTCACCTTGAATGCCTTCACTGTTGAGTACATTTCGTGAGGAAAAGTGCCCTTCCCTTGAAGTCTGGTGTTCAATTCATTCATATGTTCAAAGAGATCAACTGCAAACGCCAGATCTGACAGCCATTCTGATTTTCTGAGTTGAGCCACAGTTCTTCTCGACAAACTGACTTCTTCAAACTTCTTTCTGTGTTCTGGACAGACTTGATCAGCTACATCGAACATGCACTTTTTGACAAATTCACCATCACAGAACGATTTACTGTGCTTAGCAATGTTGTATGCGACCACAAAGCTGGCATGAGTAGCAGCTTTCTGGGCTACTTTGGCTTTTCTGGATACATTCTGCTGCTTTACAAGTTTTCTGTCCAGTTCTGTTGCTTTTGTTTGCCGTTCCGCTGCTGATAAAGTACTGCCATAGCCTGCTTGTTTCGTCGCATAATGGCGGCTAATGTTGTACTCTTTCAACACGGCAACACTTTCACTGCACAGCAAACATATTGCTTTCTTGCCGACTTCTGTGAAAAAGTACTTAGGCATCCAATCTTTGTTAAATGCGCGACACTCACTGTCAACTTTACGTTTCTTGGCAAAATCCATGATAAAAATTTTATTGTAAATTCTAAATCTAACCAAAAACAACCAAAAAATAACTAACAGTCACTATTACTGCTACACAGTAAGAAAGTAGTGGGAGATTGCGGCGGGATGTGGACGCGGGCCACATTACCATGTACGGCCAGAAACAGTCAGCGGGCCGTATGTTGCCCGTCCCTGGATTAAACACTCTAAGTGCCAGGAATATATCGGAGTATTATTGTTGTCATTCTTAAATACTTTGCTATTATATGATAAATGTTTACAATCAGGAAGTTGCTTTCAAGATGTCTGTTTAAAATATACGACAGTATTTTATCAGTCTGTCAAGATAAATCTTTGACAACGACCATTACCAAATTATTTTCGTATTGTCAGATACATATGAGACAACCAAGAAATTGCAAGTGTTCAATCAATGTGTCAAATAAGCATAAAACATTTCCAAATTATCACACTTTCAGACAAATATGTGACCTACGAAAGGTGTGTAACTACTAGTGTGTAATACCTACGGGAATTATTATTAACCTGTCAAGTGACTGTTTGATAGGTAAAGATACATTATTATCAAACTGTCCGACACTAAGGTGTGGGATTTGTGGCTTGACCAGTTCATGTGGATGTTTTAATTACATTGTTTTACGTGGTAGCTATACGTTTGTTTTATTGTATTATTTTTTTCTTTAACGTTATAGGGCTCTGCTACTAAAAGTGAAACGAAATTGAGAAAATAATGTACTAGAGTTCTTGTACTGATATAAAATTTATATTTTTCCAGATGTACAGTTATATACTGACTGAAGTATACGGGCTGAGATTTTTGCATTACTTCAAAAACTAGTCTGTTTACATAAATCTTTTAATGCATTAGATTTTATTAAAGCGTTTGGTCATAATAGTCTCCCAGTACTATTCAAACTAAGCAATAATCATTTAGAGACAGTATTTCATTTATAGCAATAAAAGTTCCATATATATATGTTTAATGTTAGTTCTTATGTTTGGTTTTGTTGATTAAATTTAAATGTACAACAAATAATAATTCACATGCTTACCAGCAAGACAACGTACAACTACCAAGTAGCAGTCAGGTCAGAGACAGTAAAGTGAATATTGCGCTTACGGTGACGTAAGTAATAGACCAACCGATGATTTATTTCCTCTATAATGTCTTCACAAGCATAGTAATTCATCATGGAACAATGCCCAAGTACAATGTATATATAATTTTATATTAACGTTTTCGTATAACATTTTTTCCTATATTTTTCTTTAAAGAAAATCAGCTTAAAAGGGGACCCATTTTCAGGGACACATGAGTAGATTCAAATAAATAGGTGAGGATTTCCTATCCATGATGTCATACCCGATTTTACTTCCGGGTCTATTCTCTTGCACTTACAAGAATGATTATATTGTGTGGAAAAAATATTATCGGGTAAAGTCAGCATTGGACGCGGTCTGGTTAAAGTGACACCTGGCCTTGTATTAGTTGAAGCAATAACCCAAAGAGTGTATCTTTTTCCCTCAAGCGGTGTGCATATCTGATAGCATGAAGTAAGATCTATAAATAGCTGAAACAGTCACTCCTATTTTTAGCGTGAAATCGACGTAAGCCGGAAGCGCTTCCTAAATTGACGACGACCCCATATCTCGGGAAGTAGGCTCCGTACTTTTCTAGTGTTAATATTATGTTTTCCTAAATGTACATACAAGGTAAACTTTTTAAAAGTGCGAGAATTTGGTCAAAACTGGCCAGTACATGTAGTAAGCTACATAATGTCATAGTGCATGCAGTTCTCGAAAAGTCTACAAGACGTGCAGCGTCAAGAAAAGTCGGTAGCAAAGAGGGTCGATTACACTCGTTCAAGAGGTTTTGGTTTGACTCCCGTTAGAGTTGTAAAACTTGATGAGTGCAGATTCTTAATCCCTGTCTAGATCATTGCGAACTCAGAGAAAGTTGTTAATGGGCGTTAATAATAAACTGAAACAGTCTCTTAGAACAGAAAATTCCCTCAATACCATTCCTCCTACCATATCCTTAAAGAAACATTTCTCCCTTCTACAAAATAAAAATAGAATATGCGCTCGTCTGCGAAATTTGGGAGTAGCCGTTAAACAGAACTCGAGCAGATAGAACACAAAATGCAGTGAGAACCATGCAATCCTTCACAACCATGTCACTTCAGCTCTCTCTTCTACAACTCTCTATAGAACAATGCGCCCATCTGCACGATCAGGGCAAGCTGGAAGCCAATAACAAAGTTGCGGGCTCCTGGATATCGCGATAAGACCTTTTATTAGGGCGTGTATTTCTTTGATTGTACAATGCTATGCAAAGTGTATAACAACACAGAAAGACGAGTAACAGCGCAAAAGTAGGTTACTGTGATATGACAGACAGGAGAGGTTAAAAACAAAACAAAGCAACACTGCGACATGTTTGTCAAAATAAATTATTGAATAGTCTATACACCTTTAAGTTTAAGAACTACTGCTATGTGTCGCTTGCGTGTCATAATATAGTGTCATGCATGAGCTATTATTGATCGGCATTAGGAGCAGTGTAAAAGGAACGCCTACACTCTACGCGTGTTATATTTCTTCTGGTTCTTTTATGTTTCATTTAAGAGAGATATTACGAAACTGCCGATCAAATTTCCGCACGAAAGAAAACTGAGCTCTAACTAATTATAACAGAAAGCACGGTTGACCGGTGGTGAATATCTCTATTTTGTTTTCGGTTCAGTGATTTAACGGCAACTAGGATTGAGTTATTACGTAATATGAAATATGCTTACTTTGCATTATTATTTGTATTTGTATTGAAATATGTTTAGATTGCAGTATTATTTGTGTACAGTTTCATGAAATAGGTTTAGTTTGCATTAGTATTTGTAGACAGTTTCATGAAGTGGAATTAATGTTTTTAGATAATTAGATGCAAATTATTTAAAAAATTGAATCTTAACAAAAATTCTGTTGACGCTGTTTGAAAACTAAAGTATGAAGGCAAGAAAAGAAAGGAGTGAAGGAATGTATGACGAAAATGTCAACCATGTATTTAGCGAGACTACATGACTAACTTAGTGAGAGTTACATTGCGTTTGTTTTGAGTCATAGCTACCCCATGTGCATTCCGCCGTCAAACGACGCGGAACGGAAGAGTGACAGCTAAAGAAGTAAAAAGATTAAACCGTGTATTAGAAATCAGAGGGCTCACGGTAAAAATATTAAACCGATCAGAGAGCTAAGAGTAAAATGATTAATCCGTAGATTAGAAATCAGAGATCTAACAGTTTAAAAAATAAGCTGTGGGTTAGAAATGAGAGCTGACAGTATAAAGATTAAGCCGTGGATTAGAAATGAGAGAGCTAACAGTATAAAGATTAATCCATGGATTAAAAATGAGAGCTGACAGTATAAAGATTAAGCCGTAGATTAGAAATGAGAGCAACACTGAACAGAAGAAGCGAAACACATGACTGTTTTGAGTGTCAAGGAGCCTTAAGACGGATGCTTGTAATCAAGCTTAACAGAACTGGAACTTATCTGAGAATGAGTGAACCTTGTCAGATATGGGAACCCGATAGTGTTCATAACAGAAACATAATGTAAGTCATTTGACAACTAATTAAGGGGTTAATCCAACAGCCGCACGTGCTGGTGAGTTAGAGAAATTAACATAAGAAATGCCGTGAGGAGTGAACGAACATATTCGTCTCACTTGTACCACTACAAGAATTCTGAATTATGATGGGGAATTTTTCCATAAATTTTCATAATTTAAATTGAACACTATTTGTAATTTGAATGGCATTGCATCATGCTTGTTTCGGCAGTGAGGTCCTGAACGAATGAGTCGTGCATGTGTCAGATTTACTGACCTGTCTTTAGTACGTGTGTCAGACAGTGAGAGTGTTTGTTGGTCAATGGCCAATAAACGGGTAAGGGATTAATCTGCTGCGTGTGTGGTCGGGAGTTGTTATGAAAGACATAATAGTATTAGTTCTAAGTAATTGGCCAGATCGAAGGCGTGTCTAACAGACATAGATGTGATTTCAAGAGTAATAAAAGTGATAGAAAATTTTACTCTTTACTCATTTCTTCAATCGTCTCTTTGGGTGAGCTTTATGAAACTGGGTCCCTCTCTACATTGGATTGTACATGGAGCAGTAAAACCCTGGCTGGATAAGGTAAAAACGTCTTTGTATTGTATGAATGGTTAGGTTTTATTATGATGTTATAGGCTATGTTTTATTTGAACATGTTAATATTTCTTTCTTTCAAAAGCCTATGCCAAACTTAGTATTTATTAAAAGAGCAATTGACTAGACACTTAGACTCTGCAATTGCTTGTGTTTCAGGGTTTTTGTTTTAGTTTTGATATCTGTTTTTATTTTTGGAACTTTTATACCCAATATCACTATTGAAGATTTGATCGACAAACAATATATTGTAAAGGACTGTTTGTAATAAGACTCACTCGCCACACAATACTTTCACTTCATTCTGCCATTGCTCAGGACGCGACTGCAGCGCTTTGGATGTTGTGATATATTGACTAAGAAATTGCAAACTACTGCCAATACTGGGAGACAGCTCATTGTCTACTTGTGTGTGTGTGGTGTGTGTGTGTGAGTGCGTGCGTGCGTGCGTGCGTGCGTGCGTGCGTGTGTGTGTGTACAGATAAAAGTTAGCGTTTACCCATTATTTTTCTGCTTCGCGTTACATGGTACTGATATTTAACGTAAAGCACAATGAATTTCTGGTATCACGCGTTTTCTAACTTCACTAATTATAATTTAAAGTTTCATAGGATAAAGATACAAGCTGTTATTTCACTGAAATACAAAAATGAAAACAGTAAAATAGTATATTGAATCTAGTGTAACATTTATCACCATGAATGGTCAAACATTATACATTATACCTGTGCTTTCTATGGTCCAGTTCCATGATAACAACCAGTTACAGATCAATAAGTTGACATCTAGTTTCTGCCCAATCACCACGCTAAACAGAATGTTAAGGTCGGTAATGTGGTAATTTCTTTAACACGATTTTCCCATTGGTCTGTATGTTTATCCCCAGCCCTAACTCCATGGCCTACCACAATCTAAGTCCAATAATTGTACAACCATGAACAAAAATTTCGTTAACAAAAAATTAACTATTCCATAATGAAGCACTTGTTCGGTGACCGATTACACGCAACGATGCGTAACGCAATAGTCAGCTGAAAATTAAATGCGCAAAGAAATCAAGTGTTTATCTGCATTTGTTTAGTCCTGCTTGTTAAATATTCCATAAAACAGTTGTGAATTAGAGTTATTACTTGTTAGCGCTCGCTTTCTTAATGCCATTCCATCTTATATTAAATATCGATGCAGAGTCGGAAAACACACTGGAACCCCGCGATAACGCGAATTCGGATAGAACGCGGTAGTGGCGTGGCTCCCGAAATTACGTATATTCATTCGTAAATGAAATTATTTTTTTCAAAGTACGTGAAAAAGAGTTTAAAAAAATATTTAACTTCATTTGGGGGATGAGATCGCGAATGAATTTGAATATATATGTAATACGATCGTGGTGTGGTTCTGAAATTTTAAATTCTTGTACATATACAAACAAATAACAATTAGTAAAACTATTTAACGCAAGGTAATAACCTATAAATATATTATCCGTCAATTATTTTGAATATATCTTAATTATGCATTACATTTAATATTCGTCTGATAATAGCCCGACTTTTTACATTAGACATGAATACGCGTATATGTTCTCGGAAGAAAAGTAAAAATATTGCAAAATCCCGCATTAACGCGACCCCGCTATTAACACGATCCGATTTTATGAACCCCAAGTATCTCGTTATAGCGAAGTTTCATCGTACATCTGAAAAGAAGCGGATTCTAAATTGGTGGAAAGTGTATTTTGATATTTAACATTTTAGGTCAGTTAAAGCTGAATGTGTTCGTTCACTTTGTACTCTTATCCACAGACAATGATTAATCCACAATTATCCACAAACAATTATTAATCCACAATTATCCACAAACAATAATTTATCCACAGACAATGATTAATCCACAATTATCCACAAACAATGATTTATCCACAGACAATGATTAATCCACAATTATCCACTTTTGTGATTTATCCACAATGAATTATTCACAGACTGTAGACAGGTAACTGTCGACAATTACGTTGCAAGCTTACTCTGTGTAAATAGCAGCGAACTGTGTGTGCGTGAGTTACATGCTACTTGGTAATCTGCAGTAGGCAAAAACACGATCTTTAAGCGGATTGCTGAGTTTCCTTCGATTAAAATGAAAACACTGCGTGAATTGAACTTAAATCATAAATTCCAGTAATTACCCAGAAAAAAAAACAAAATTAATTAACGAAAATGACTTTTGAAACATTTAAAATTTTAAAAAAGTAAATGCTTATATCGAGACAATCAGGATCAAGTTGTTTCGAGTCCGATGTTTTAAGAAAAAAACCACCACCAGAACAAAATTCATAAACTTGACATCAAAACGACAACAGGTCTCTGAATTTAAAGAGGATAGAGTGTTTCAAATTAGCTCCAATCTAACTATAATTTATTTGAAATGTTATCTCTACTGAATTATATATTTAAGGCACAATTACTTACGTCTGATGATCAGCTGTTGAGCAGAACTGCCTGGCTGGCTATGACTAGAAACGGGATATCTATATACTGTAGTCAAGAGAAACTTTTATCATTTTTTTTTTTATTGAGGCAATACAGGTACCGCAAGCTGAGAGGTCGAGAGACTTTTGGGACAATACTGCGCAACGTTGACATATAGGCCTGATATATAATCTTGCGGAGCCCAGACTTTCCGGATGTGTGCTGTATAATTCTAATCCCTGAATGTCTTTCCTGAATTTGAGTCAGAAGTCTGTACGCACATGTAATAGACTGGTAGGCTGAATTATAACACGTGCAGAACGGTTCTTTTCTGTTGTGTACTACTGTTTTTCTTTCCAAGAGAGACATCTCAAAAATAGTTAATTAGGCTGCATTTACAGAGATGAGTCTTAGATTTTTCTAACTTTTTATTTTTCTTACGCATGCAAAGTGGGTTCTCCAAGAACTACGTCATAACGAGGACGAAGACAGTCAAATAATAGCATATGCAACCAAGAAGTTACAGAAAAAATACCAGTATGCACACATGACCTCACATAATATTACACACACATATGTCGACTTGATGTTACATAATGATATATGAGTATACTGAAAATGATCCACTAAGGTGTAAGAACATCCGGGTGTCTTATTCTGTCGTTTTGATGTCAGTGATTATAAACTGTTTGTGGCATATGAATCGATCGAGAGAAGAGTCCAATAGACTATCGCCTAGGAGGCTGGTAGGTTGAATGATAGGTAGTTACGGATGTACAGACAGATTGACTAGTAGCTAGATAAAGCACACACACACACACAAACAAACAAAACAGACATAAGAAAACCCTTTAGTATTTTATCAATGACAAAACGGTCTTCTTTAGAATTTAGATTATCTTTAAAGCTTTATTGTACTTCAGTCTCTAGTCCTAATCATTTACAAATCTTTCCTTATCTAGACACTCGTGACTGAACAAGAGTGGTCGTACTTGAACGAGTTAAATTAAATATTGTCCAAGTCCCCAATTTGAGAGATTCCCCGCAGAAAAAGCTGATCAAAATCAGAAAATCTCTATGCTAGCCATAACGGTCATTTCATCTTTACCATTATCTCTGCTGTTGTTTTGTGTGCTAACCTGAATCATCGATTGTTGTAGACAATTGACCAGAGAGCTTCAGGCCTCGTATAGTATAAAACTGTCTGAGGAGTTTATATTCTATGTATGTCATTCGTATATGTTTGTATGTCAGTGTTTACTTCATGTGGATTTGCTATGTTGTATATACTTGCATACTTATAATAGACACTATTTTTTATTGTTTACACCCACACTCTTATTATATAATTGGATTTGAAAGGTTAGAGCAGTGTGTGTGTGTGTGGGGGGGGGATAAATGATTTAAATCGGTTAGAAAGGACATTGTCTTAACAGGGATGTATATTGTTCTGTGAGAACGTATGTCAGGTCAGAGATAATTCGTGGTAAACTACTGTACAGTACGCATTACTCTGGGAAAGAGACCAAGGGAAGTAATTCACTGTACACTACGAATTACTCTGGAAAGAGGCCAAGGGAAGCCTCTATAGTCTATCCAGTTCTCCAACTGTAGCTGTGATGTGCAAATTATCGGGAACATATAAATGATAATTTATTACGCACAATTGAGAGGCCCTCTCGTAATCACATAAATAATTTGAGTACAGATAAGAAAGAAAAAAAACTGTTCACACTATAAAAGCACTGTGTGACACTAAAAAGTCTGTCTTATTATTGTGGGAGAGAGAAGACTTTTACTACACTCGTATAATCCACCATGCGAGAAATGAGTTTTGTCTCCTGGGAGAATTATTAATAAACATAAATTAAGATTTCTAAATCACTTGCAATTAGTAATGGGTGATTATTATTAGTAATAATCATAACCAATAACAAAGGGGTGCATATCACACTATTCAAACTGTGTCACGAGAATTGGATAATACATGCCCGTGTTCATTTGTGTCCCACTCTGGGCTTATCGACTTGGGTAAAGTCTCTGTCAGTGTGGAAAACGAGGCCTGAAGTTAATACTACTCTGGCTGTTTCCTACTGTCGGTGTGCAAACATATCGCGAAAAGAGACAATTTTGCTAACAGAGTGACAATTGCTATATTCTTGTACTTTCTGCATATAATAATACAGTTTTCCAGCAACCTCACTATGTCAGAAACCTGTAACTGTAATGTAGGTTATGTATTTCATAAAGAAAAGTTGAGGATTTTACTTAAAATACGAAACACGGACATCGATAAAAGGATTTGTGGAGTGATGTGTGTATATAAAGTGTATGATGGGTTTGAAAATGTGTGCAAAAATAAATGCATTGATTAAGAATATATGTTTAAGTGTCTGTGAGAATGTGTGTGTGCGTGTGCGTGCGCGTGTTTGTGTGAAAGAGTGACAATGAGAGGATATGTAGGGCCACGCTTGTCTGAGTTAAAATATTTAGAGAGTATGTCTGTTCTGATAATTTCAGTATGAATTACTGAGCAAAAAAAAAAAAAAACACAACTGAAAAAAGTTCGTACCTCTTCCCCCAAAATAACCTATAATAATAAGAAAAAAACATATTGATAAAATCCATACAGCTTTAAAAGCACAATCATATGTAAGTAGGATTATTTTCTGACAAGGTTACCGATGTTTCATAGCCGACTGAAGTGTTATATTGATTTATTCACTCTTGCACGCGCGACCAGTCAAACCTGTTTTGCAATGACACACTTCCCTATAATCCCCATGGGAAACTGTGTTCGAGCATCTGATTTCAATATTGTTAATCGAGTTAATTTCCTGTTGAACGGGCAAACAATAAAACAGTTTATAAATGATAATCACGTGACAAATCAGGCAGTATCACGTAGTCTTGAAAAAAGACAGGTAAACACATACCTCAGTGACAATGGAAAGACATCATAGTTCTGCCTGTTAATAAAACATAAGTCGTCAACGGATCCAAGCAAACAAAACTGGAAAACGTGCATAATGTAAAATACATGTAGACAGCTTGCCCTCTAATTTAATATTGTCCTTCAGAATCCCAGAGGCTCATTTCAAGTCTAAGAACCGTTGAAGACTAGTCTGTGAATACTGCCATAATACCATCATTATAACCAGGGGTCTCAAACTCATTTTGCCTGGGGGCCACTGGAAGTAGAATCTGGGTGAAGCTGGGCCGCATCATTATTCCCTGCTGCCAGAGACCTGGCAACACTTCCTCTTACACAGCTCAGACACATTTGGCTTCAAGGAGGAAGCCACTGTGACCCTCAGTATGGCTTGAAGATGTTCATCAGTAAGTTTGTCCTTGAATTTTGACTTATTCAAGTTCATGGTGGAGAAGAGCTATTCACACAGATAGGTCCTCCCCAAAAGGCACTTGGTCCGCTTGAACATCCTGGAAAGCTCAGGGAAGGTAAGGGGCCAATTCTCTCAAAAACTGTCCAAGCTTGTTTGCTTTTTCACTCACCTCCCTGAACTTGGCTTTGAGTTCAGAATTACACTTATGTCAATTAGATCCATTAGAAGCACAGGAGGGACATCTTCCACATTGAAGAAAGGGTCAGCAAATATTTGAAAGGTGGTTCTGTGTTTCTTGAAATCTGCAAACCTGTGATCAAATTCTTCCTGCAGCTTTACAATGGCATCAACATACTTCTCATCATTGAATGGTGTGCCAGAATCCATGAGTGCCTTACATGCTGGGAAATGGCAGATCCTGAGGTATGGTAGCCCATAGGTGACAAAAACTATTAAACTCCCAGGGTGCATGAGAAAAAAGTGTGGGCCGCACTATCACTTAACTTTAATATCAAGTGGGGGCCACAAAATATCGTCTGGCGGGCCGCAATTGGCCCGCGGGCCGCGAGTTTGAGACCCCTGATTATAACCATTGCCAATACTACTACTGGTACCAATGACAACGATTACAAAATATTTACTAAAGAGAACTGGTTTGTTTTCATTTTGGTTTTCTTTCGTTTTGGCCTCGTCAAGCATGCGTGACGCTTGTGAGTTTTCACTTTTGAAAACATAGATAGTTAACGGTTAAAAATCCAACAAAATTTTCTCCAAGCTTACATGTATCTTGTGTATAATGAAATGTATTTTAAATGTAGTAATAGGCCTACGCTGCAAAGAAATGGTTAATAAGATGAATTCAAATGCATGCTAAAGCTGCGAATTTCTTACTAATTTTTCAATGAATCATAAGAAATTTAGGCATGGAGTTAAAATATACTACGGTCACTTCTATGACAGTAATATTTTCCTCTGCAAATGCTAAGCTTGCGCATCACGATGTTTCAAACTCGCAAAAACGCTAACCAAAAAAGTGAAAATAAATAATTTTCAGAAATGTGATCAAGGATTCGGTAACTTTGTATTTAATAAAACCATAAAGTGCATTAATTATAAGATGTATGTACGTATATTTATTTTCTTCTAATTTAATGTTAGTAATGGCCGTCTTTAGAATTCACTTTTGAAAATACTAAATTACAAAGAGAGGGGTTTGGGATGGAGTGGGGGTGGTGGTGGTGAAAATCTAATCGTACAAATCGGTTACCAATTCTAATGCTGTAGGAAATTTATCCAGTTCACATTTTTTAACACCTTCACGCTTGAAGATGTGTGTCACACAAAAATATAATTACTTCCTCTCTCTTATCAAAGTCGACACACTGTTAGTCATCTGCTCTCGTGAGAGATACGGCACGAGTACTAAACAATATTCGTGCTTTTCTTCTTCTGAGTCGTAACATCGATATCTACATCACATGCTTTAGATTACTTCTAAGAAACAACAGAAACCTTTATACCTGTGTAGTGCTTTTCTCACATTTAGTAAAGAAAAAAATACGCTCTTAAATCGTCTAGTTAGAATATATTCTGGAATGATTGGCTCTATTAGAATTTGATCAATAAGCAGTTGCTTTAAAATGTGATGGCAAACTTTTGTTGACATTAGAGATTGTAATTTGTAAGTGTAATACTACAAATTATTATTTCAAATATGTTTATTTGCATTTAAAATATATGTTTATTTTTGCATTTAAAATATATGTTTATTTTTGCATTTAAAATATAAAAATTTATAAATATATGTTTATTTGCATTTAAAATATAAAAGACTTTATCCTTATCCAAAATTAGTGTGTTTCGCTCACACTCACCCCAGATGCCGCTATAGACCTTTCATCCTCACGATGTTTCTTGGGGATCCCCACAGCCTCGCGGTGCCTCTGAGGTGGAGGGCAGGAGGGCTAGCGGAAGGGGGTGAAAAAGGTCGCACCAGTTTGGCGCACACCCTCAACCGCCCTCCGTCGATTGGGGGGAGGGGTGCCAAAGCCGCCTTTGTGTGTCTAATAAAATATTCCATAGGCCCTATGTTTTACATTCCCCCCCCCCCCTTTATATCCTCTGTGTGTGTGTGTGTGTGTGTGTGTGTGTGTGTGTGTGTGTGTGTGTGTGTATATATTCTGCGAAATTATTTGCATGCACTAAGACTGTTTGATTTGTTTGTCGTGATGTCAACACGATATAATTACATTTTAATACATTAATAGCTGAAATTATTTCGCAATCATATTAGCTTCTCGCAAGCCGGATCTAATTGATTGATTGAGTGTAGGGGGCGCTTCCGGCTTCCGCGCTATCTATATGTAGACATCATTTTAGATGATTTTATGAGAATAAAACTTTGTACTCCAAAATTTATCTCCCTTAGACGCTGTGACATGCGGGATATGAGCAAGAGTTTTGGTGGTGGTTTGTTTTCTAAGTTACCATTTTTTTTCCTGGTGTTAGAAATCGAAAATGAAAAGTTAACGCTTTTATAGTTATTTCCCTTGACGATAGTATTATTAATAGCACATTAATAAGAGTTTCTAAAGAATAGTGTGGGTAGAGGATATCTTGAATAAGAATGTACCAACAGCTCTATGACTATGAGCACAATAGTTATCTCTTGCTTTAATTTATGGCTTGATGGATAAAGGAGATCGGTATGGATCTGATAAATTTGGTGATACAGATAACAGATGATACTTTCGGTACTTATCCTGATGTACACAAAGGTTGCGTGATTCCAGACTCCTGTAGCTTGTCATTCACTATGTATACTACTACTACTACTACTACTACTACTACTACTTATACACACACACACACACACACACACACAGATTTCTGGCTGGCTACCTTACACTGTTTATCAAAAATAACGAGTTCGCTACAAAAATATATGATACACAAAATAAATTATATAATATTCATAAAATTATGAATAATTTTACACTATTATTTTTCTTATTTCAAATTTATAACATAATTTTTCAAAAGAAGAGTATGCTTGATTTAAAAAATAAGTTAAATAATTTTTCATTTTTATACCATAGTGTATCCCATCATTTGCTAGTATTAAAACATATCTCTTCATTTAATTTTAAAACGCCTTTCATTGTTTCAATCACTATAATTTTAAGAAAGAAAGTTTACTAATATTTTTACATGCAACTGTCAAAATTACATTCAAACAACTCATTAAAGTTTAGAAGGCGTGGAACATCTGTTTTCAATTTAACAAATAAACTTAACTGCTTCCCAAAACAAACATTTCAAACCGAAGTAAAATACTTAATATCTGTTTTATTTATGCAAAACTGATTTATTAATATACATATTAAACAATTAGGAAAATGAAAATACCCTTATATTCAACTATGTACCACCAGTTTGGATTCATAGTCTAATTTCGATCCGGGTGCTGTTAAGACACACACTATATAAGTGAGAGTTACGAAGAATTAAAAATTAGTAGAGGATGCATTGTTTAAGATTGTACTAACAACTCTGAGAAAACAGTAGACATTTCCTATGTTCATTTACTGCTTGACGAATAAAGATCATTGGTGATTTCCAAGCTGAGAAATTTAATAATTCAGATGATGCATTCATTCTCTGTATCCATCCTGATACATAATGATTGAGAGCGAGTAGTATTTTTTTTTTTACATTCACTCTTTATGCTAAGACTGTAAGAGAGAACTTAAACTTCTGGATGGCTAACACTTAATGTGAATTCATGTAGTATATACACTACATATATAATTAAAGATGTTAACATTTTAGCTACAAAAAAGTCATGATAATAAGATAAATTATATAATATTCATGAAATTATGAAGAATTTTTACACCATTATTTTTAATTGAAATTTATAATTAAAAAAATATATAATTCTTCAAAAGAAGAGTATATTAGAGTTTTTTTTTAAATAAATAAATAATTTTTTGTATTTTAATAATGTCACATTATTTGCTAGCATTAAAACAGTCCTTTCATTACGGTAATTTTTTTTGTTAACATTTTAAGACATCTTTCAAAGAAACTGTATAAATTTTAAGAAAAAAAGGAAGTGTAATATTTTACATGCAATTTTGGAAGGCAAGAAATACAAATTTTCAATTTATGAACAAACTGAACTGCCTGCCATGGGGATGGTTTCTACTGAACTACAAGTATGTAATGTCCATTGCTGATTTAAAAACTGATTTATTAACTATCAGACCTGTCAATTAAGTAAATAATATGTCAGCAAAATCATCTTTGGGTCATTGGGCTGAATTTGTAATCCATTTCTCGATCTGAATGCTGTTGAATGCATCTATGCCAGTGCCTCCCTTAGTGAAAGAATCAAGTGTGTCATAGTACGCAGCAGTTTTTAATAAAGTTATCTGTTGATATTATGATACTTGAAATGTTAAACAAGAAGACTATCAGTTTATCATTTTTGTCTTCCTTGAATCAACACATTAATTTGACTTACATTGTTATTCAAGAAGCAAGTAAATAATTGTTAATTTTTATTTGATCCTGGTCACATTTCAGCTAACAACAATAATTAACAGTAATTGCACGGCATAAGGAACTTGAATCTATAAAAATTATTTTGAGGACATTCATATGAAAATGGCATTAAATCTACCCATATTGACTAATTGAGTGGCTCAAATGTGTTCATTAAATCGTAGTAATTTCTTTTAATATGGAAATCCTCAGTATATGCCTCTTGTGATACTGAAACAAGTTTGTTTATAATTATCGCATTTTAAAATGCCTGCACAAGTGTCATTTGTTTGCCCACCATTAGTAATGGAAGCGGAAGCACATAGTGACCGGGTTATGACACAGTATGGATTTCTATGAATGAAGCTTATGATATTTAACATCAGAACAGCTTTAACAATGGAGTTGTAATGGTACCTGGACAGGGTACACTAACATTTGTAAACTAAAGCAACACATTTCAGTTAACGAATAAACTAAATAAATAGTAAAAAAGTGGTGAACATTCAGCCACATATTAAATATTAACCATCCAATTACAAATTAATATTTGTACTGAGGGCAATTATATTGACAAGTGTAAGCTTAAGTTTTATCTAATACAAGCTATATTCTCAACACATAATTAGGTAATTTATTACTAAACTAAATTATAATCAGACGTAAGTAAAGATAGTTTACAATTTCATTGATCTGGTAATTAAAAAAAAAAAAAGTTCATAGTTTATATAGTTGCATGCTTTTAGATTTCACTGTTATTTAAGAAATAATGTTTTCATTTAAATTTACAGTGGAAGATAGCATTTCTTAGCCAAGAATGGTTTGAACTTGACAGCCAGCCAGCAATCAGTCATTATTCTCCCACCCACCCAATGACACATTGACTGGTGGATTTGCTGAAGACAAGTAAGTTGTACTTTATAGTCAGTTATTAACCTATATGTGTATATAAACAGGGCCAGATGACTGAACAAATTTGACGTAGTTGAAATTTCTCATACACATAGTAGCATACACTTGAATGCAGGTGATGTTAGAATTATTTAATATTATCTGTATTTGACATTAACAAAAACATTTACTAGATGTGTGTGTAAAACTTTCAGAACTGTCAGCTGAACTTGTCAGGACTGCATGCAACAACTAATTAACCAGAGCAGTTATTAAGTGCACCATTTAAAACTATCAGATGCTCTGTCAGATATAGTTATATTTAGAATACAAACATCTTCATAACAACATGAAAAGGCAGCAACAGCTTTCTACAGTCAACTACTATTGGTACCTATCAGTATTCCAATGAGCCATAATCCGTATTGCTGACAAAGACAGGACAGATACAATTGCTCAAGGACTGTGTGTGTGTGTAATTCAACTCCTTTTATTATCATTGTACCAAATAATCATACCAAAACTGTTCTGGTCTCGCACACATTATGTTATTTTGTGGGTGGTAAATATTTCACCATCTTTAGCCAAAATACATGTTGAAACACGAGTGTCTAAACTAAATGAAATCTGGTGAACAAAATAACGTTTACAAATCACATCTATTTAAATGTTATCAAAATTGTGTTTTTGACAGTGGATTACTTCCCTTAGTCCACATTTTGCTTGTGTGATCTGTGAAATAAAAAAATTAATTTAGGCTCCATGCTTTTCCTGAGACATTACCAATGGGACATTTAGCAATAAACATCTATTAATCAGAACTGACATGTTGATAAGTATCATATCAATATTTGCCTTCTGCAGCCAAGGAAACTTTTATAAAAAAAATAAATTATACCAGCTTTTTAAAATGATTACTTTAATAAAACAAATAATTTAAGATAAAGAAAGAAGTGACAGAAATATATAAATACTATTTTTTAAAATGCCTATTACTATGCTAAATATAGATCATATTCTATAAGTAACTAATCAGATTTTATGAACTTATTCACTATCGTTTCAGCTTCTGTTAGATATTTTTTAATATTTTAGATTTAAAATTTCATAGGCAGGTAACATAGGGTTTTAGATCTGCTTTAAGTTGATTTTGCAATTGTCTCATTTACAAAAACAGAAATATCAGTTCTAAATTTCCTTAAACAGGAGTCAAGTATTTTTGTAGATTGTATATAAAGGATTATTATAACATACTGATAAATAAAGGAAACAAGATAAGAATTGCACAGTTTAGTGATGCATCACACTCTTTGCATTATTTTTGTTATATTTTTCTGTATTTGATTTGGAGAGTTCTTTCTGATCTCATTTCGTGTTGAACTTTTTCAACAAAACATCTCTATTATCCCTCTTGTATATGTGCCAGTAATAAATGCTTTTCATAGCAAAGCCTGCGTCACTGGTGTTTGTTACTAGTTGGTGGTGGTGGTTCTGGACCCATACAGACTCTGAGAAGAAGGAAGCCAAATGGGTCCTTTCATTTTAGGAATTATCAGCCCAGGGTAGCTTATGTTTGACTTTGTTTCCCTTCACTGTATGTTTTATCACTTGTATTAGAATTTCTCTTTCATGCTTATTCAAAGTTTATTTATATTTACTAAATAAGAAATCTGCTTTAGATTTATACTGTTTCATTAATCTGAATATTTACATATATGTTAGTTGTTACTTATTTAAATCAACAGTTTTATAAACCCATTTTCTACTTTATTTATTGAATACCTGCCAAGTTTAGAAAATCTTATTGGAGGAGATTGTTTACAGCTATGCAACATTCACCCTACTCTATGTTTATTTATTTATTACACAAAAAAATGAAAATAAAGGTTTAAGTATTGCTAAGGCCTTAATGAAATATTTGATCTTTTATTTATTTCTGCATTTTTGTTGAGTTTTAATTTTAATCTTCGTCCAGATAACTCTATATAAATAAATTGTATTTGAAATGGATTTCAATCTTGCCAACAGTAATAACCATAACAAAAGTGTATAAGGTATTTGTTGGTGTTTTACTTCACCAAATTTATTTTTCTTTTTAAAGTTTATATGTGATTCAGAATTGGTAAGTTTTGTGTCTGCATCCATTATTACATTTCAGATTGATATAAAATCAGCATCCTTTTGTGTGTGAACATGTAATATAATTGTTTTTATATTGTACCTTAAGATAGAATAATATTTCTTTTTATAGACAGTCTAATGTACATAATTAGTCTATAAGGTTAAAGAGATGAGTTTTAAGGAAAAAATATGTATAAATGCCCTTCTTTCTGTCTGTTCATTGCGTGTAGACTAAGCAGAATTCTGGATATTTCTTTTGTATATATTTGGACAGTTGACCTTTGTGGTCATGATCATCAAAAGTATTATTTTGCATGAGTTCGAATAGAGATGGAACATCAGGGTCTTTTCTTTAGGACAACATATTCTATAATATTCATTACATTCTTTAATGAATTTTGAGATTTTATGACAGTCCATCACACAACTTTAATGATTAGAACAATAAAAAAATGCTAAAATTGAATCAGAGAATGACAACTAACTGGAACTATAATACTTTTCATCATGGATAGATCATATTCAAATATCTATTATTAAAATTATTTGCAGGTGAGAAAAAGCTTGTTTTAAGATTACAATATTGTCTGTTTTCATGATTTATTTGCATGCTTATATTCCTAACATTTACAGAATGAAAGAATCTACCATTCTTTTTTTTTCCCCAGCAATAACAGCATACTATTTCCATTCAGAAACAATAACAATTATTATTAATATTATTATTATTAAAATTAACTTTAATTTATTTATTTTGTTTGGACTGTTTGTTTCAGAGACTGAAGATCACTTTGTCACAGCTTTAGCCTTTAATGTTAATTCAATTCAAGTGCAGTTCTAGGGCAAGTAATTTTATTCAATTGACCTTGTGCTGTTTCATTGTTGAATGAGTTATTAGTGGAACTTCAATAGTATGAACCTCTCCCCATTTAATGACTCTCTCCATTTCAGGAACATTTTTCTAACAGCCAATATGTTTCACTATATCAGGGGTGCAGCCTTAGACAGGGTTCAATGCAGCCCCCGGAGGACTTTTGGATGTTTCCATTATTACGAATGTAAAGCACATTATTTGTGTTGTTTTTCCTACTGAGCCATCCATGTGGCAGCCCCCCCCCCCCCCATGCACTATCAATTGGAAATGTGTTGCTCACCTCTTTTACGTCAGTCAGAGAACCCTGTCTTTCTGCCTTCCTTCACTCATCTCTTTTATTCCATAGAACCCAGTCTTTCTGCCTTACTTCACTCACCTCTTTTATTCCATAGAACCCAGTCTTTCTGCCTTATTTCACTCACCTCTTTTATTCCAGAGAACCCAGTCTTTCTGCCTTACTTCACTCACCTCTTTTATTCCAGAGAACCCAGTCTTTCTGCCTGCCTTCGCTTATCTCTTTTGCTTCAGTAAGAGGTCCCAGTCCTCATTTAATTATCTCCCTTATTTCTGTAAGAGAGTCCAGTCTTGCTGCCTTCCTTCAGTCATCTCTTATTTCAAAGACCCACTATTCCTGACTCCCTACATTTTCTCATTTCTCTTACTTCAGAGAACCCAGTTCTACTGCGTTCCATAACTCATCTCCTGTACTTAGTCAACCCAGTCTTCCTTCACTCATCTTTTAATTCAATCAGTGAACTCAGTCTTTCTCTCTGTCTTCACTTATATCTTTTTCTTCAGTCAGAGCTTATTAAGGTTCTCTACTGCAATTTCATTATTTGATAAACTATCTGCCTTTACCAGTTAACCTATTTTTTTAACAATTGTTTTTGTTTCATATCATATTTTTCATGTCATATTATGTAACGATGTTATCTAATGCATCTTACTTTCTTTAGGCCATGTTATTTTAGATCTATTGACTCACTCTCAAGAAACCCTTGATTGCCTATTCTTATGCTATTTATGTTTGATAAATGCATGCATATAATGCACAATCAAATGAATTATTGTCTGAATGATTCTGCAAAATTTGAATTATGTGAAGACCAGTTTATGTATCAAACAAGAACATTGAATGGAATGAACCCATGTTTATCAAACACTTTTCAACATCTTAGATTTCTGTAATCCAGTCAATAGAATTTTTTGTGTTTAATGGCCATTTTCATTTTGGACTGTTGTGCAAGTCTACAATGAAGAAAACTCTAAACTTTCTTAATATTTTCAGTCCAGAAAAATTTGTTTATAAACATGGCCACATTTTCAGCCTGAATTCTACATAAACATGAGAACAATATTTTGGTTACTCCCAGTTTGTCATTGCCTTGTGACTAATTCTAGTAATTTCAATTTGCAGGTCATTATTGGTTTTATTTTTCACTTTGCACTCTATGGTAATTGTTTGTTAAACCCAGTGAGTGATGTTGCTTAAGGGCACAAGAAAGCAGATAGCGCTTGTTAATATTGCTTGTATTATATTTTTGTGATGTCATAGGTGTTTTGGGACTGTTTAACATTGTAATTAGTGACATTGTTTTGGCATTATGTATTATTCCACATCAGACCTTGCTTTGGGAAAAGCTGTCAGAGTTGTCTGTTGTTACTTGGGGAAAAGAAAAGTTCACAAAGAGGTTTCCCATTTTGGAAGTACTCAGCCTCATGCACAGTTCATGGAGAAGTTTCCAAGCTGAGAAACACTTAGCTTGGTGCACTATTCATGCAACTCAGCACACTGTTCATCAAGAGGGTTTCTATCTCAAAAACTTAGCTTGGTGCAAAGTGGTCCACATCAGAAGTTGATCAATCTCATAGGTGTAAAGTTGGAATCTTGTATTCTTGCTCATTTAAATCCCTGCTGCTGGATTTTCTCTTTATGGAAATGCATGGTGCTGTAGGAAGCACAAATTCAAATCTGACTGGGTTTATGAGGCAACTCCCCCTGTGTACCATTCTGTAACAACCAGCTGAATTAAAAGTCAGTTTGAATAGCTGTCTGTGAAGGCTAAGTACCTGCACTGCAAATGGTACTCATTATTGACAGGAGCATGAAAGTAATTTCTCTGATTGACAGTGAAGGCAGTGATGGGATACATCCAGCAGATTTGATTTCTTGCAATTTATCATTTTTTCTTATTAAGGAGAGATCATGCATGCATTTACACTTCTGTTCTGTGAGGTTCCCTTTCCTTTTTCATACAGTCCATTTGATGGTGTTTAGTTTTCTTTACTGTCTATAAAAATAATTCTGTGAGTGAAACTGAGTGAGTAATTGATTAATTCATACTTACTATGTGTGCTTATTGTATTAACCATTCATATTTCTTTTTTTCTTTCTTTATTCTAGTCAGCACAGTAACAGTAGTCTGTTAAGACATGGCATGCTACAGAACCAGAACTAAGATAGAACCAATTCCTGCTACCAGTCTGAGAAAACTTTGAGCAATATTATTATTTGATGTTAATTGTAAATATATTTGGAAATGACATACAACCTTGAGAGTTATTTCTTTGACCTAGAGTGAGTCTATGGGAAAATTATTTTTCTAACGGGTGACAATAGGTACCACAAAAATGGAAGAATAAATGTATAAAACTGATATGGGAAATTATTCATTTTGTCCACACACCCAAAACAGAATTTGGTGCCATCACTAATCTTTAATATTGAAAGATTACTGAATTTGTTCATACAATAAATCTATTTCAATAGTAAGCTTTATTAATGGCATCATTGGCAAAATTTATGAAAAGAAATAAAACTTCAACAATATAAACCAAATGTCATTTGCTCACTGATGACTCTTTGCTGACATATTTGCAAAAGTATTTCCTGATAAAGTGGAAAACATCATAAATCAACTTGATTTACATGGTTTCACAAATCACAGTCATACAATTCTGAGAGAATCAGGTCTCTGTTAAAGTCACTTGTCAGGACTTCCTAAGATAACTTATCAGGAAATGTGCTCTTGATTCATGCCTTACTTCACTGTTTTTCGAAAGTATTGATGGCATGTTGCCTAAACTTATTTTTTTAATGTTATCTCTCTTTCATCTGAAGTGTTCCTCATGGTCTTTAAATTGCAGTTGTTAGAGTGGAAAAAAATCTGTGAAATGAATTGAGAAACAGTGTTGAGCAGAATGGTCAGTTCATCTTTCTGGTGAGGTCTGGGAATGGAACTGATAACTGGGCTTTATCCTCCAAGACATTTCTGAGTAGTGGTTACCAAAAAAAAGTGAACAACATAGTATTAATTAGAAATTTACAAAAATCTCTCATCTAACTTCTGACCCCAGTAGCACTTCTGCATGAAATCAGCTCAGGCCGGAAACACTTCCTCCTAAATAAATAAGTCAGTCGGGCAAATGTCACTATGAAAATGTTACCAGTTTCTAAATCTTCACCCTTTTATTGGCATGTATTAGAGTTGATGTTTGGTTGTCATACATGTTCGTAACACCCATGGGAATCCTTCACTACAGGCAGTGTATCTGGGTTAAAATACAAATACCCCAAGAATTTAAAATATTAATACCCCATGCATTTAAAATATAAATACCCCAGTCATTTAAAATACAAATAACACACATATGCACATTTAAATGCAAATACCCTACTCATTAAAATACAAATACACCCCTCACATTTAATACACAAATGTGAATACAGTATCTTCCATTGAGTGATCAAGCTATTTTACAAAGCAATAATCAAAAATACGTTAAAATTTCAATATTCAGTAGATAGTAAAATTAAGTAAATGCATACACATTCATTGGGGATTATTCTCACCACACAATATTCTCACTGTAGACAATATTTTGTCTTTCAGTCACTCATGTTATTCTCATAGTAAGAACAAACTGTAAGAGTTATCTTCTCACTTAAGAACTATTGTTACTTTATTTTAAATCGCTCTAAAATTTGTCTAGTTGGTCACTGTTTTTTATCTGAAATTTATCCTGACGTAATTTTATTAAAGTTCATTTTGCGAGTTAAACTCTATAAGAGAATCTGGACACAAGTTACTGTATAGTTTTCTAATAATTTAATACTTTCGTGCTTTCACAAACTGAAGTAAGTCTGTGAGCTGTGTATTGAATACATAAATGATAGGATGTTTATACTTACATTTATTGTAGTAATACATCTGAAACAAGGAAGTTCACTTTTTAAAAGCAATATTTTTCCTGTTTAAAGAAAAAAAGAAAAGAATTTGCATTGCCAGTTTGTTTTTTTTTGATTCAGTTATTAAACATGCAGTAGGATATAATTTGGATTATGAAATGTGTTGTTCTATGTCCATTGTTTTGTTCATTTCTTTTTTTTTTTTAGATAATGACAGCTGATGTAATTAAAAACAAGAGTGTTATGTAGTCATTTAGTTCAAAGAAAAAAAGACAGACAAGAGATGTGAACAAAAGTAAATATAAATATTGAAAAATTAATCATTCATGTGTGTAAACATTGCTGATTATAAAACAAAATATTGATAGGCCTACCAAGCATCTATTTTTACAGCTGATATTTAAAAAATGAAAGGAACAACTTTAATTACATTTAATGTCCAAGATTTGAATTATTTGTTGGCATGGTAGGAGGAAAAATTAAATATATCAAATGTCGATCCACTGTAGATAGGTTTCACTTTAAAATAATGATTATTAGAATAATTACAATTTGTGTTAAATTTTAGTACAAAAATATTGATTCAATTTATAATGCATGTACATATACTTTGAAAGGAAGAAACAGATAGACCGTTTAGATAGATAGATAGACAGATAGATCTTTTATAAGAACTCAGGGTGGTGCCACTCAGGCCGTATCGTATACGTTACGGTTGATGGGGTTGCAGTCTAAACCGTCGTCTGCTTGCATAGAAATGAATATCACTGTCTTCTGCTTCTCGCTCCAATTGATGCAAATGGTGGCTATGTGAGTTACTTGCAAAATTAAAGACAGTTGTCTGACCGACGTAAAAAAAAAAAATGATGATGGGTCTCTGGTCAACATACTTTGAGTGCTCTATGGAGTGTTTATAAGCAGATGAGTTCAACACGACAATGTATTCATTGTTAGTCTCTCATATCACTCTAATTCTTATGTCCGAAAATCGACTAAATTTAATTATATCAAAGACTCAAGGAATATTATGTATATTATCACTCAAAAATACAAAATAAATCTAAGTCAAGAATAAAATATAAATCTTACACAAATCCAGATTAAAAATACATACCCAAAATTTTCATCATCCGTTGAGAACGATTAAGACTATGGGCTCCAAACAAGAGTAGCAGGCCTGTTGACTGATGTATGGATGATATAAAAACTCTAGAGATTTGGTCGAAGCAGATATTTTGGATTGACCAGTTCAACTTTCTTGACTCGCAGCCGGTTAACGAAATTTCATCAATATGAAGGAATAATTTATTTATCGCGTCGAGGGTAGGTGGCTAATTAGTAGTTCGTTGGTGTTTATTTCTAAGACTGATATTCACAAGGAAATGCTCCGTTTCTTCAACATGTTACTAAAGGCAGAAGATGTGGTCATGCATAACAACACTAGACACTCATGTATAAATGGTTAACTCATCATTTCAATTTACGGCCAGATCAATAAACACCTTATAGACTGCGCCCCCCCCCCCCAGTCAGATGTTAAACTCAACTTTTAAATCATACATTCAAAAAGTTAGTTTAGCAGAGTAAATTTGCCTATCCTTATTTCTAAACTTAATTGTTATATAAATTATTAAATGTCAACGTGACCTGACCTTATTCACTGCTTATGATAGATTTTTTTAAAAGTTGGAGTAAACAATTCAGGTAAAGAATATGCTAGAACTTGCTGATGTAATCTAAACCAGTTTTTATGTGGATGGGTAGTTTTTAGTATCCAGTGGTTAATATTTACAAGGAACGAGGCAAGCCATTGGGATGAGATCAAAGTTTACATGTTGAAAAGAATTGTATTTTCTAATCACTTTGAATTTGGTGTGGAAGAAGTCTGGTCATGAAAGGTGGCTGTTACCTTAATGGTGAGTTAAATGATTGATTGAGAGAGAATGGACTTAGAAATATTTCATGGATTTTGCTATTGATATATTATACTTGCGTTTTAAGTAGAGATGTATTATGTGAGTAAGCTATTACTTCTACAGTTGTGAATTATGATGCTTGTATGTTATATGTTACACACATGACATTGTTTCTAGTGAACACGGTCACAAACCCTTATGCTGTATGCATGTATTGAGCTAATATAAACTGTTGCAGGAAACTGTAAGTTTAGACTTGAATGTAAGAAAGAATGGAGACTAAGGATGATAAATTGGAAAAGTTAGTGTTTGATCTCTGATTATATTTTACATGGAAAAAGCAGCCTTTCTTTTCTTTTCTGGAATCTCTGGAACTTCTATAATTTCCCAATTTATTGATTTATAAACCACTATGACCATGGTAGTTTTGAGAAGTCTCTACCCCAGTGTATAAGTGTAAGGATACACTACACTCTGATAATGTATGAAGGCAAGGGATGCTTGAGTACACTGTAGAATTTCTGGTATAAAGAAGTTACTGGAAATTGCTATATTGTTGTTCTGCTTGAGGGAACTAATATGCCAAAAGAGAGACCAGATTAGTCTCTAGAGAACAGTGGCTTGTGGAACATTCTACAGTGTGCTAGAGAATACATGGAGAAGTGACAATTCTATTGTGAACAATAAACTTGTGACATTGTTACAAAAAAACACAAAAGACTATTGCAGCATCATCTAGTCATGGTTATGTACAAACCATTATTGCTTATCTCTCTATAACTCCATTTCTGTTCTCCGATAAGGATCATCCTAAAAAAACATAAAAGACTGCCTCTCTTGCAAAAGTCAAATTAAGGCAACACTAAATTTCAGGCATATTTCATCTCTAAACTCATTTATCTTCTACTGATATTCTCAACTTACAAATCTTGCAACGATTTCATTAGCCCGATACACACAGAGAATAAGAAATATAGCATCAATCAGAATTAACAACATAGTAAAATTATTGAACATAGAAATAATTGTTCAATTACATAAGCATTCTCTAATTCAAATAATAGATCAACAGCAAACATGTACGAAATATTCTAAGTCCATTTTTACTTTAACTTACCATAAGCTAAAAATTGTCTTTATGACCAGACTCGAGTTAGTTTCAATTTCAAAATGATTAGAATAGAGTACTTCTTCAATAAAGAAACTTCCGGTCGATCCCGATTGGATGAAATTGATATGAACAAGTGTGAGACTATTAGAAAAACTACTTAGTCAGCTGGAACTGGTTTGGATTGCTTCAGCAATTTTCTAGCATATTCTCAACTTGCGTTGTTTACTCCAACTCTGACACCTAAAAATACCTCCATATGGAGTGCCCAAGACCGGGTCACTTTGACAATTTAACATTTTATATAACAATTATGTCTAGAAATAGGGACAGGCAAATTTACGCTGCCACAAGAAGTAACACAAACAAATATATATACAGAACATCATGCTTACCTTGATTAATTGTAATGTTAAAAGTAGCACTGTCACTACCAATGTCATTGAATAAATTAATGGACCATAGTCCACCATCATTCCTTGCCACATTTTGAAGATATAACTGAAGTGTTAAATTAGGCTCTGTCCCACTCAACTGGCACGAACATTTGTGATTTTGACGATGTATCTCACACTCATAAGTGTAAGGTTTTGTACGAATATCTCCATCACGATGGTCTACATACACACTGCTGTTTGTTATTAATTGTCCTGAAAGTTGCGTAATCTGGCATTTGGTGATTGCTGTTGAGTGTGCAGAGAGCTGGAATCTAAATACAGTATTTTCACCCACGGTAACACTGTGAAATTCTCCACTTGGAATGCCGAATTTTGGAGGACCTGAGACATTTATTTATTTAATGATAATAATTATTTTTTTTTATAAGCACAATCAGCCTGTATACCAATCTTACATCCAAAATACAGCACACTCATATAATAAAATTAAGCTAAAAGGAAGTGAACATTAATTAGATTAGCGATTATTTTAAGACATTCTGAGATATATTTGCTTAATTATTTTCAAATTGACCAGGATGCTAATCAAGTACTTGCTTCTTCAGCCAACGGATGATAAGAAAGTAAGTCAAGTGGAGATATGTTCCTATAATTACAGTGATGACCTGGTTAACTTAAGAAAGTAAGTAAAGACGGGTTGTGTTTTATACTCAATACACAGTAATGAACTGGTTAAGAAAGTAGGTCAATAAGAGTTGTGTCCCTATACACTATATACAGTAATAGCCTGGTTAACGTAAGAATGTAAGTTAAGAGGAGGTGTATCTGGATAAGAACTGTACAACAGAAGATGCAGAATTTCAAACGCCAGGTTTGGGCAATGATTTCGTCAGTATGGGCTGCCAAATGATTCCAAGTGGAGAAGAATACCGGCAAAAATATAAATTATTTCCCTTCATTATAGTTCATTCTCACGTGGATCTTTCACTCAGCCCTAAAGGTTCTCCTGGCGCAGCCAGCTATTGTCCTTCTGAACTGCCACTTTCAGATATGACATTATACGTTATATCATAAATCCCGCTTTCCATTAGTGCACTATATACATTATTTAGCGTGTTACTAAAAGAAAGATAGATAGAAAGAAAGAACGAACTTACATTTTGCAATTACTATAGCAGACATATTTCTGTCTGATCCATCAGTCTCACATCTGATTCTCTTGATAACACGACAGCGGAGAACAGAATGTTGACCTATGACATGTGTCCCGTTTTCTTTTGTAATTTTCAAATGTGTACCTTCACTGTCCAAAAGTCGAGGTAACGTGGGTGGGTTCCCGTTTTCCCAACGGCAGATAACTGTGAAAGACTCGTTTGGTAGCATAAGATGTACACGTACACCATTCTTATTATCCACAAGCAGTTCAGTCACGCGAGGTGGGTCTGTTAAAAAAAATACAGTTATTTTCAGAAGTGTTTGAGATCTTATAACATTTTAAGCAAAAGTTTTTAATGTAGCATTTGTTATATATCCATGAAAATATGTGCTGAAGGAGAGAAAAAAAGTAGAATGTTACTAAGTGCTTTGGTCATCGCATGCTGCTAGACCACCTCTACTGGCCACCAACACACGCCCTTATACATCCAAACGGACGCCAGGGACAACAACAACAAGAGAGTCGACAACAATGCCAACACTAAGCAAGGGAGGGGGATGAACATCCCGGGCGCACGTACACACTAAGTACAGACTTGGTATGTTTCTAGCCTGGGCTCTGTAAAATACCCACCCCACCCCGCCACATCAACAACGGCGACAACAACAACAGCGAATTAATTAACGGAACTCCGGACTAAAGCCGACCTCCACCGACCCGACATGCCGACATGCATCGCAACAGACAAGCGATCAACACCAGCGACACACACTCCCCCCAAAATCATCGCCAGACACCACAGCGTCAAGACTTTCGAATCTCCAACCTGCAAAACGAGCTACAGACTTCAACACATACCAGCTACCAGCCACTACAAGGGAAAAAAAACAAAAACAAACCACATCTACTCGACACAACTCCACCCCCTGCCCTCTCCTTAATACAGTGAGGAGAGGAAGTTTCTTTAGCGGACCACCAAAGCTGAGAATATCCTAGATAAAAAGCTTCCTGCATCCCTTAAGCCAGGAAGTGTCAGCAGGAAAATAAAAAGCGCACACAGTCACAGATCTTGACCTTCCGTTGATATAAAGATCAGTAAATAGGTTAATAATGCAATTGTCAACCTTAAGTTAAACAGAACTTTAGCTCATATATATATATTTGCTACCAAAATTTGTGCGCTGAATTTTGAAACTGCTGCGCGGCATTTTCTAATGAGCTGCGCGGCCGCACACCTTGGAGGGAGAATATTGCTTGATATTAATACTACGAATAGTTTACAGACAGTTTGTGAAAAGTTATATACCATTATCTTCTCTGGCTATGAAAATAAGTTGAAAACTGAGTATTATTGAATAAATAGTTTATAAATTCTAATAAATAATATAAAATCAGAATACATTTGTAGATTTAAACTCTCCAAGCATTTCGTAATCGACTAACAAGCTGGACAACCAAAAGCCAGGGGGAAAAGATCTAACTACTCTAGTCGACGGGATGGAACTCGAGCTCCGATCATTCGCTTGCAAGGCTACCCATCTCCCCTAAACTATGGATACACACATATAAAGGCTTTGTTAAAATAATGACAAATAGAACTATTTTAAATAAATATGTACCCTCCTATCTTTAACCAGTGGCGTAGCAATAGATTGTGCAATGCACAAGAGCCCCGACGGTCAGGGGGCCCTTGGCAGAGAGCGGAGTCTATTGTTTTACTTTCAGAATGTAATCAAAGGAGCCCAACACCGAACCTCTGCACAAGTACCCCACCCCCCCAAAAAAAAAAAATAAATAAATAAAAAATAAAAAAAGAAGAAAAAAAAAATTGCTACTCGTCTTTAGCCAAATACCTCGATTCTTTGTGGACATAGTCTCGTTTTTTTAATTAAGTTGTTGACGCGATTTCATAATTACGTCACTAGAGAGAGGCTCGTACAAATGTCAACAGAGAGAAGGAAAGGAATTACTCGTCAATCAGCATGAAAAAGTTTACACGTCAGCTTATTTTATTTGTTAAGTGCGTGAAAGGTGTGAAGACACGTTACTGGGAAAGAACGCGCGTGCGTGTATAGTGTAGTGTGTGTGTTGTTTTTGTGTGTTGGTGCGCTCAGTTATGTGAAATTATTGATTCCAATAATAAAAATATGTGATTAACATTTTAAAAAATTAGCCAGTAACACAAAATCCTTCACTTCATGCATATTTACTTCTCATGAAGGAAATATATATATAGGCCTACACGTCTCTAGTATACAAACTATCAGTTATTGAAATAATATCAACGCATTTACAAGTTTTCAAGCACACAGGCACATAGCTGTCTTCATGTACATATGCATATATAATTTATTGTTCTTTAGTGACTGCAGTTGGGTGTATAGACAGAAAGTGATTTATGAAATGCAGGAGCAACTATTAGGAATTTCAAATAGTTTGCATGCCTGTGCTTTTTTTTTTTTTTTTAAGCGTTGACGTCATAACATGCATGGAACGCTTAAAGAACATTTAGTTAGAAAAAAATAGGACAAGAAGAGGTTTTTTTCTTATGAATAGTTCAGAGGACTCGGCTAGTTTGTTGTTGTGTTTGAAGGTATGTTTAATAAGAAAGTAATATGATGTGAGTTGAGTATACTTTTAGTTTAGAGCATAAACACAAGACAGAAAAAAATAAAATGTATTTTGTTTCTTTTAACTTGATATTGTGAATTTGGAATTTTCCTTTTTTTATTCTTTGGTCGTTTGTTGAACCCGTGCGTGTGTGTATGTGTGTGTGTGTGTGTGTGTTGTGAAAGGGAGAGAGAGATTAATTTTAGAAAAAGAAATGCTATATTAATTTGGCATCGATCAACGGAGACATTTGTAATTTTTCAAAGCAACTTACAGGTGACGTTAAAAGTGATATTCCTCTGTGTCAGCTTGCTAAAGTTTTTATCCTCTGCCCACCACATGTATATCGCCTTGTCGTCAGTCCTGTGTACAGTTTTTGTGAATTGATAAGGACCACCCGGAAACAAACATCTGCATGTCTTGTTATAAATTGTCTTACTGCAATCCATGAAGAACATGCAATCTGTATCTGTTACCTTGCCATTTTGTAATGTATTTATTTTAATGAGAAGTCCAGGTTTTGTAAGGTTGTATGTCGTATTAAATGTGAAATTCAGATACGTCCCCTCCTTCAGTGTGAGTACTCCATTGTCTGGAATGTTAAAATCCATCTTGAACTCTAATAGAATAAATTAAGAAAGCCAAACAGTAAGTTCAGATGCAAGCTTCTAAATGCTTACTTATCGACTGAAATAACTTTACTATAATATATTCCCTACCTCTCATCAGAGGCTCTGATCGTTTCAGTGAACATTTTTTTTAAAAAAACCGAAACATTAGCAATAAGAAAAAAACGTTTTACTACTCTGCTGTTTTAAAAGAATTAGGAAGATTTGTGGCAATGTGGAGGGTGAATGATAACTGAAAATAATTCATAATATTGTTCGAGAATACACGCGCGTACTCTATGTTCTCAATTAACAGTAAAAGTATTTTCAGTTAGCGCATCACCTCTATCTAACACTATGGTTTCTTTCAATATTAGAATTTCTACGGCCATCCCGCTTGCTGGTGTTATAGAGCTGTAAGTCTGGGACGGTCAAGAGGTTAGTCTTCTGACAAGCGTCCACAGAGCAAGCTGATATGACATTCTGAGAAAACAATTATTGTCTTCATTCAGAAATTGTCAGCGGGCAACGTTATTTTCATTATGGAAACGTCAAGATTAGAGCTATTAGCGTCCGGAGTCGGCACTTTTCTTTAGGAAAACGTCAAGATCAGAGCTATTAGCGTCCGGAGTCAGTACTTCTACAGTTTTTCTTTCGATCATCACCTCTAAATTTCTAGATAATTTAACGGAAGAAAACTGTCAATTGTTCCAATATTTTTCCTACCACAACTTCTCTATCGATTCTTGCATCAAAATTCTCTATTCAGACGTAATTAACTCTTAGACTTTTGTTTTATTATTTTTAATTAAAAGACATTATATTTCCAATCATATATTTATCAGCCATCTTCAGTTGGATGCAATACAAATATTTCTGATAAATGATTTCTTACTTTTCATTGCTGCCTACAAAAACCAAGCAAAAGAATAGAAGTCTAGGCAATTATAGTCATATTTACATGTATACAGAATAGATATAATTGAACATCCACAAGGAATTAAAAAGATTTCTTAAATGTATTTCATATTAAAATTTTCATAATTTACGACAATATCAGACTTAAAAGTTCACAATTAACAGATTTTACTAAATTCAGTAAATAGACTACTAAATAAACAAAAATAAATTATGTATTGAATATAAATATTGCAAATTTATTATTATGAATATGTCTTAATTATTTCTTTACTGCAATAAACAATTAACTATTGTATGTTAGTTGTTCGTGATTGGTTTTAACGTGAAACAGTTTATGCTTTGCTCTTTATACAATTTAAATATAATATTACAACCGTTGTTTAAATACTAAAATATTTTACAAACCGAAATTGTTCGAAAACAACAGTGAAGTAACACTTCTAATAATAATGTAAAAGATTGTGAAAAATTTCACAATGGTTATTCCCATCTTTATGAGTGCAGTGGTTCAGTCCAGCAGTTTTAACTGCACTTTCTAAGTCAAACAAAGCCGAGACTCAATTCCACTTTTCACCTAAAAGAGAAAGGAAATATTTTTCACTAAATACTGTGGGCGAATCTTTACTCACAGCGACCGTCAAAACGTGCACTCAAATGAGACCTCACAACGTTACTGGCTACAGCCGGAAATTAATTGTCAGCACACGCAAACATAAACTCGAAACGCCAGTGGACATTCATCTGCCCGTTAATTTATGTGGGTTTATTTCATTGAAATAACGTGTCTTTATTTTGTGTTGTTTGTCTAGAAAATAAAATACTATTTTAAATTTTTATTTGCATTTATTGTAAGACTGAGCAGATATTATATTTATTTATTAAGAGACTGCTATGTTGTTTGTTTGTCACATTTAAAAGAAATTATTTTATGCCATTACAATTATTTTAACAATCATATATTAAGGACTGTTACTTCACCTGTTCATATACCCCATCTGTAAATAACTGTAAGAGCAATTCAACTGCGAGTCAATTTAATACACTGATTTGAATTCATTCGCCATCAATTTGTAACTAACCTTCTTGATGCAGATATGTTTTAAATCAGATGTGGCAAATTTTATGCTTCAAAAGAGTTTAATCGAGGCTTTTGGTAAAGAAATACATTTCGTCAAGTTATTTTTCTTCATTTCTGATCTCTTCTTCTCTTTTAAACCCAGACGAGTAAACGGCATTGAACTTCATCGTTAGACTTGCTTGCACGCAAAGGTGGCTAAAGCAGCAATAATTATAAAATAACACCATCCGTCATTTTCAGGCAAATGCTGCACAAACATATACGCACACACACTTTCTCCCCCCCCTCTCTCTCTCTCACTCACTCACTCTCTCTCTCTCTCTCTCACACACACATACACAAACACACTCACATTTCGATAGATAAAATGTATTCAACAAGTCCAACTGTTACAAAAGATATTTGAACTCAGACCACAGTCAATATAACAGTCAAACAGACAAGAAAAACGTTAGAACCTATTTTATCTTTGTCTGCATGTATTACACGGCTGATGTCGGCGAATAACAATATTTCACTTTATTATTCACACTTTTCATCAATTTAAATAGGGAACGCTCCCGACTTTCCCACCAGAAAAGGTAGGGGTCGGGTGGAGTGTTGTGGATTGGGAAGGGGGGGGGGGTTGCAGAATTAGGAGTTAAACTGGTATTGGGTTTATTCTAATTTTTTACTCTTGAATTTATTAATTTTAATTGTGGTGAGGTTAAAATACTATATTAATTTCTTTTACTCCTTTTCTTTCTTATTATTAGTTAATTATTTTTCTAATCATTAATATTACTATTGTTATCGTTCCCACACTGTCACCATTACTATCATTAGTATTGTTGACATTTTATCGTATAATAAATTCTCCCTTATCTTTTCACCTATTGTTACTTAAATTTATGCTACTTTTGAGTTTATAGTGGATAATAAAACTAACGAGATTAATTCAAAGGTAATAAAAAGAATTTAAAACAAATCATTTTTATCTGTTCAAAGTAAGGGGATACTCAGTCAACCACCTAACATCTTAGTTTAGTGGATTCTCTCCCTTTGTCTAAGAGTGATCTATATATATTAAAGGTCTTTTGTGCAGTGGGTATGCAATTATCTGTTTATTTAGCATACTCACGCCATTGCTGTCCAGAGGGAGTTAAGTATCCCTGATATTGTTTGCAGAATGTTGCTTTTATTTAGAAAGTCAGTTGTTTTCTTTCTGATCCTACTGATGTTTATTTAAAAATAATAATATGTATGTTCGACTGTTAGGAGATCTACACAGACAAGCTGTGTGTATTGTGTGGATTCGCTGAACAGTCGTAGTTTGGATATTTGGGGTTGTTTCTGTCTAGTTCCATTGATAAAGCAGGAGTATGTTTAACCCATCGATCTGTAAGTGGGCGTCTTCCTTAACTACTTTTGATTACTTCTGTTGCCAAAGTTTATCAATTAATTTTGTTTTTCAAGCGGTTCAGAATTTTCCTGTGGGGTTGGAATTTATATTCGTAATCAAGAGCAAGCCCATTTTTTTTGTTGCTAGTTTTCCAGCTCTTTCATTACTGGTATATTTCTATAGGCTAGTATTAAAATTATTTTAATCTCGTTCACTTTATCATTTAGATATTTTAAATTTGGTTTAATGTCTTTCGTAGCTGTGATTTGATTTTTTTAAAATTAACCCCACTAACAGTAATAATTATTATTCAAAACAAATTCTTAAGCAACCCTTACATCATCCAAAGAACTTCATACTAAGAATATTATATCATCAGAATAACTATTAATAATGCTTTTACATGTAACAATGCTACCGCATTGGAAAGAAATACATTGAAGTAAGTGTGTGTGTGTGTGTGTGTGTGTGTGTGTGTGTGTGTGTGTGTGTGTGTGTGTGTGTGTGTGTGTGTGTGTGTGTGTGTGTGTGTGTGTATGTAGAGCTACTTTAATTTGAATTAAAACACAATTATTCTTTACCCTTTTCTCAAATATTAACATTTAGATATCTTTATAATAATGAAATATTATATAGTTAGTTTCAATAAACTATGTAATCAGTCATCTAATGATACCATAAGGCATATTTTCATTAACTGTAGGGATAACATATTTATTCCTCATAGACAAGAAAATTACTTCTAGTTTGTGATCAGCAAGTGGTATTGAAGACTTGCTCTCATTATTTAACATATTCATTTAAAACACGTCACTTTAGTTTCGTTAAAAACACAGCAACCTAGTACGTACATTGTGGTATTTTCAAACTTTATTATTGTTTTTCATTTCCATACAGAACACAGTGAGATTCGTTAGCTCCTACTAAGCGGTTTTATTTCCTCAGCGAGTGGCAAATAAAGCAACATAAACATGCACTTTGCTTTCCAGCACACGCACATAACATACATAATCTTCCTCCAGTGTACCGAATGACTTCTCCATAAATTTAGAACATGTATTCTTATACACACAAATGTACCGAATGACTTCTCCATAAATTTAGAACACGTATTCTTATACACACAAATGTACCGAATGACTTCTCCATAAATTTAAAACACGTATTCTTATACACACAAATGTACCGAATGACTTCTCCATAAATTTAGAACACGTATTCTTATACACACAAATGTACCGAATGACTTCTCCATAAATTTAAAACACGTATTCTTATACACACAAATGTACCGAATGACTTCTCCATAAATTTAGAACACGTATTCTTATACACACAAATGTACCGAATGACTTCTCCATAAATTTAAAACACGTATTCTTATACACACAAATGTACCGAATGACTTCTCCATAAATTTAGAACACGTATTCTTATACACACAAATGTACCGAATGACTTCTCCATAAATTTAGAACACGTATTCTTATACACACAAATGGAAAGCATCGTCAGGACCAAATGCATCTCCAAAAACGTCTTGAGGAGAACAGAACTGGAATCCATTTCCTGAATTAAAATCTGTTCGTTATAAAATAACAGAGAGTGATACGATAGGACTTAATCTATTAGTATTACCCATCGATTCTGTTCTGTTTATCCCTACCCTTGTATTCTCTTTTGAATAACACGTAAGGTCAAACTTGACATTATTTTTCACACAAATACTCAGGTATGAGTCATTTTAAGTCACACATCCAGTTCTCAAGGCAGCACAAAAAACTATTGCCTACTAAAGAGTACTTGGATTCCGTGTGTAGCACGTTTAAAGGCAAAATATACCAATACTTGGTGGGGTGCCATAATAGTTTATTTTAGAGAACTGTTTCCATTAAGCAATAGTCTTAGGTGTGTGAATTTGAAAAGGATATTATCTTTTAACAAACCAATAAACAAAGTATCCCATAGTTTTGTTAAAGAGTTGAAAAAGACCAGATTTACATTTGATTGTTATGTTGTAGTTCCTTTTTTGTCAGCTAATTTTGATGATTATCACTCTTACCGTAATACTGCTTACATGCAGTAATGACAAATGTTTGTTCACTTGAGAAACATTAAGGGACAATAATTGTGATTATATAGCCTCAACCTTATGCAAATATATACTGCACATTGAGATAACGTAAACAAAAGAGGATGACAGTCTTTACCGCGCATGATTTCACGGATGATTGCAAACTATTGAAAGGAGATATTTTCAGTGAAAAAGTTAAAGATAAAGGATTCGTAGGCAGAAGTTAAAGAGGGTTAATGAAGCTGGGTGTTCGCTTATTTTAATCCGATGTTAACCAAATAGCTATATTTTTCTTTATTTAGTGTTTATTTGCCATTCGGACTGACTGACTGTCTTATAATTAATTATTACTTTTAAATATTTATTAATATAATGCAACTCGGGTGCAAAGTTGTAAAGGCACTAGCATGGTACACATAAGGTCATAGGTTCGAGCCAAAAGGTTTATTTTTTCGCACGATCTTCATCTATTCCTTATCTCATCTATTTCTTCTTAGTAGCCATGATCGTGAACTCTTAATACTCTAGATTCTAGAAACAAGCAGACACCTAGCTATGATGACGATGATTTCTTTGGAGTTGTGGTGGTGGTGATGGTGGTGGTGGTATTTATTTGTTCTCTACTGTGCCAGAGAATACATTTTTTAAGCACAGGAAGGGAAAGAACTCACGACCAAGAAGTCCTTAGCAATCATTCCTTTATTCAGTTTATTGGAAAGTTGAAGATCCTTACCCAGGACGGTGTTTCTGTTAGTTTTGTATGTTTAGTCTGTCAGACAAGAAGTGTGGGGTATTTTTAGGGATACATTCTGACTATTGCTATTAAATAAATCCATAAAACTCCCGTTTTATTAAACTATTCAATATGGCCTATAAGCAGAAAATAAAATACATAAGAAAACCAGATATACAAGTATTTATATAAGTATATCTGTATGAAAAAAACCTGATCGTAGCTTTCTTATTATGCAAATTAGTTTAGATGCACTTATAAATGTAGCTTTTCACCATTACTCACAGGCGACGTTAAAAGTGATATTCCTCTGTGCAAACTTGTCCAAGTGTTTATCTTCTGCTGACCACATGTATATCGCCTTGTCGTCACTCCTGTGTACAGTTTTTATGAAGAGATAGGGACCACCCGGAGACAAACATCTGCATGTCTTATTATTGATTGTCTTACTGCAGTCCATGGAAAATTTGCAATCTTTAACTCCTACATCACTACTGTTTAATGTAACTATTGTAATAAAAAGTTCAGATTTTGTCATAATCTGTGAAGTATTAAATGTGAAATTCAAAAACGTTCCCTCCATTAGTGTGAGTATTCCATTTTCTGGAATGTTGAAATCCATCTGGAATTCTACAACAACAAAAAAAACAATTTTGAAAAAATATTTTGTCAAATACTACTACTACTACTACTACTACTAATCTTTTGTAGATGTAATAAAATGCTTTAATTGATAAATCTTATAGCAATTTATATATATGAAATTCATGTCTTTATTCCAAGTCCCAAAACACAAGTAAACAAAAGATAATTTAAAACAGTACGATGAATCCATAAATAAATCTTCTTAAAAGAAGAAATAAAATCAGTTTACAAACATACAGTTCAAACAAAAATTACACAGAAGAACAGTTCTATTTTTTTCTGAAGAATAAAGTATCTTGAGAGCCTTCTTGAAAATAACTATGGCTTCCTTATAATTACGAATAGACATTCCTGTATTTTCTTCATTATAATTAAAATGAACACAATAAAATGGTTAATTAATGGTTTTGGACTATTATGATAGATAGCTATACAATATGTTTTGGCAATGTAAAATGTATTCTGAAGTTTCTGCTGTATTTGAAAAATTTAGACCAATATGTGTGTGAGTGCGCACGTGTGTGTATGTGTGTGTGTGTGTGTGTGTGTGTGTGTGTGTGTGTGTGTGTGTGTGTGTGTGTGTGTGTGTGCATCTTCTTCATTGATTGTTAAATATTTTTATTTTATGCTGAAGGGAAAGAATTATCATAATATGTTGGAATGGTGTTACTGAAATACTAAAATATTTCCAATAACGTGAGAGCATTTTTTAAAATTTATTTCTCGTCTGTCTATGCCAAAATGTACTGATATTTGTTAATTTGACCTATATTTTAATCAAACCTTTACACTCTAAGGAAATTTGGTCTGTGCAAATGTGAACTATTACAGTGATATTTCAGTCATTAAAAATGGAACTTTATAAATTAACAGTTAGATTTTAATAAGTTCTTAGTGCCTCAAATTACAACCTGAAGTAATAAAACACACTTCACAGATTAGGAAAATAGTAAAGACTGGAACAGCAGTTTGTACTTCAGCTCCTAGTTAGCTCAAGCTGGATATCGGAATTGTCGTCTGTAAGATTTATTTTTCTCGTTGTATATTTTATTAAACTGATTTCTGTACACCTATTTTATCAAACTGATTATTATATTTCATTAAGCTGAATTCTATAGGCCTATTTTATTTTCAACTTATTCTATATGCCCACTGTATTAAACCGATTACTGTATTTTAAGAAGGTGATTACTATATTTTATTAAACTAAATACAGATCTGAAGCATTATTTAAGTTTGCTCTATTTGACATTAGGTCTTTTGTGAACAGAAATACATTTACTCCTTCATTAAACTTTTGTCTTTTTGACAGAGAATTGTCAGAGAGAAAACTTTGGTGTGAGCAATAATCTCGTACACGAGAGTAATAATTCCACTCTACTCCACACACACACGCACGCACACACACACACACACACACACACACACACACACACACACACACACACACACACACACACACACACAGATAATTATAATTATTACAATATATTTGTATTGCTTGAATGGGTGTGATTTTATTGGTATTTTGTATTTAACAATATTTTAAGTAATGTCTTAAGATCCAAAAGAAAATGGATTTGTACAACTAAACGGAATTTAAAAGTTTAGTTAATTTTAATTGAAAATACAGACTTTAAACTAGTAATGAAATTTTAAGGCCATGCTAAATATATTTGTACATATATTGAAAAATTACAATAGGCTTGTGTGAATATGACGGTACTTGTGGGAACACAAAATAGTGTAAAAAAATATTACAATGATTTGTTTTTTCTAGCAAGCACAGAAACTTTGCAGAAATGCATTATGAGAACCAAATCTGCACTAACTAATGGTTTTATTTTAAACAATATATTTTAACATTCTGCCGTTTTTTTTCTTAATTATTGTAAGTTCATTATTTTAATTTTAAAGTTGCTAGATTAATTCCTATAATGAATAGAACACGTTCATTTGCAGTAAGTAGGACTTTTAGTTTCTTCTTTATTAACGATCTTTTAAAAAATGCTTGATTTGCTCAGTAAACAACTGAAGTGTGTGCACACACTTGAAATAGGGAGAAGGTTACCTACCGAAATTCTTCGAGTTAGTCACTGAAGAAACGCTCCGTAAAAAAATGTACAGGAGTAGGAAGTAGGTCAACTTCGTTCTAATTTTCATTTCTAAACTCTTTGGAGTGACCTCAGTATGACTTCAATTAACTTCACCAATTTTATCAGTATGAAAGTTACAAATGTACAAACACAAGTCCACATAAAACGTGTCTGGTTTCTGCCCCAGAAACAACAGAAAGGAGAAGCACTTTATTGAATGTTGTGGTGCCTGCCTTCACCTAAAGTGATAGCTTAAAATGTATTCGAAGATCACGTTATCAGATTATGTCAAAGACAAGAACAAAGTGTAAGCAGCAACAAAAACGATATAAAGAAATAATGTAGAGCGTCAGCGCATAACCGAAACTAATCAAGTTAGTCCTAGTGGGTTTATTTCCTTGAAACATTTGTCTTCCTTCTCCGTTCACTGAAATATAACATTAACTGGTTATTTAAATTTTCTTTTCTTTTATCCCTTAAATATCATATTATTTTTAAGTATTATATTATTATTCTTATAGAGTTGGTCATTTAGAAAATTAATTTGTGTAGTGTCTTAACACAATACTTGAGACTTTCTGTAGAGGGTAATTAGTATACATTAGAAAACTAGTGGGCTGCTTGCTTTTTAAACATTTTGTCACTTCTTACGCCATTTCACAAACCATTTCCATATCTATTTTTAAAACCATCAAACTAATCACTGTTACTATGTCACTACTTATAATTCTAAGTTAGGTCCATGCAACCAACGGCAACGTTTCTTCAGGTAAACAAATGCTTTTCATTTAAAAAACGTCAATGAATTTATTTAAATAAGATTTTAACAAATTTTCTGGTTAAATATATGTTGTGACGTTTCTAAACCACTTATAACATGACATTTTTAATATACTGTTGTCTGAAAAAGCGTATATTTTTTTAAATTCTACTTTTCATCTTTTTTTTCTCTCTCTGCTGCTTTGTAGCAGACAGACAACAATTTGACACTGTTCTTCAACATTTACTTGAATACGTGCTAACTTGCTACTGACTGGAAGGGGTTTGTTCTGCTTTTTGTGATTGACAACATATCATACTCTCCCCATCCCCTACTGACTCTTCTTCTAGCAGGAACTGCAGTAGAATTTTCATCCTGAGATGTTCCCTGTCTTGGATGGCTCTTGTAAGGACTTCAATGTGACCTTGCAATCTCTATAGTCTATCCTTTAAAAAAAAAAAAAAATAGTTTTTCTAAAATAAAAATTTGTTGAAAGCAATTTATACAATCTGTACATTAGAAGTTCATTAGGAGCTTGTTGAGTATTACTGCTGAGCAATATTAATTTGTTTGTTTAATTCTTAGTATCAGTCCTATAATTGTTTGCAACCTACCATAGTAAGCATATTTATATTCATGAACCCATAGAGCGCCTTTTCTTACACCTAATAAAGAACACACACACACACACACACACACACACACACACACACACACACACACACACACACACACACACACACACACACACACACAAATTAGAACCGCCTTGGAATTACTGGGGATTTGATGTATGGGCTCAGCACTGGATATGTGACATTTTGTTTAGCTCCTGTTTGTCTTTGCCTGCACTAGATCAGATCGGTTAGTACTATAGCCAGCTTCCGGTCTTGCATGGATATTTGCCGTTCGAACATTTTATTTGAAATTATTTGCTTGCGCAAAGACTGTTTGATTCGTTTGTCGTGGTACTAATATGTTGTAATTACACTTTAATTTACTAATAGCTGAGGTTATTCGTAACCAACTAGCTGCTCAGAGACAGATCTGTTTAGGGTATTTGTTCTGAGAAAGATAACTGTGTAATATTCTCTTTTTATGTCCCTTTGTTTCACTAACGCTATAAGAGAAACATCATTTAAGCACTACTTTATTGTTCGTTTTCAAAATTTTAGCAGATAGCGTTACTTTAAAAGTGATTCGAATACAAATGTTACCCAGTTTCTTTCTCACTAAAGTTTGCGAATTTTAATAGAACAGCATTATTGAGACATAACAACAGATGTCTTGGCAAGAATATATGGGCCTACTGGCACCTGCATCGTACAGCAACAAATTGCAGCTAACGAAATAAATAGTAAAAAGTGAATATTCAGCCACATTCATGTTATATTAACCACCCAATTACAACTTTCTCTTAAGATATACATGTTTGTGTTATGAAGATGTTTTTAAATAGATATACGTATAATCTTCAGTTTGATCAAATACAATATTCAGAACCTGAACACACACTGATGTATTTGCACTAATAAACTAAAATATAATCGGACTAAGAATGTAAGATATAGGACATTTCCATTAATCTGTTAATTAAAAATAATATCATATTTTATTTGCTTTTAGATTTAACTTCAGCTATGTAAGAACTAATACTAATAGTAATATTTTCATTGTTTACATTTAAATTTGTTTTTGTCATTGTAATATAGTGAATGTATGATATTAATAAAATTATGCCAAATGGCTAGAGCTTATGTGTGTGTGTGTGTGTGTGTGTGTGTGTGTGTGTGTGTGTGTGTGTGTGTGTGTGTGTGTGTGTGTGTGTGTGTCAGAGAGAGGGATAGACAGATGGACACATGTACAGAAATAAATATAGTTTGAAACTGAAAGACAACATTTCTTGGTCAAGAATGATTTGAACCTGTCATCCAGCCAGCAGAAACATAAAAAAAAACTGTCTACTGTCATCAGCCCCTATTTATATCCATCGTACTAACCACATAACAAAATTACAAATATGTTAATAAACGATTAATAATGTACATGTTTTTTTTAAAGCAAATCTGGTCACTGATTTTGTCTGGATTGGTGAATGAATAGTGTCTGATATTTACTTACATGCCTAAATGCAAGTGACATTGATAATGTATTATTCAGTATTATCTTTATTTATCTTTTATTATTTTTAAAATTTTATTTATTTAGTAACAAAACCTGTAAACCAGAGTATAAACATAGACATTATTTTTTTAACAGTTCTATGCTGTATCCGTGTATGAAAGTGTTATTATTACAAACACTGAAACAGTAAACACAGTCTGTCACTAATAATGTAAATAAATATATTTATTTCTGTACACGTGTCCATCTGTCTATCCCTCTCTCTGACACACACACACACACACACACACACACACACACACACACACACACACACACACACACAAGCTCTAGCCATTTGGCATAATTTTATTAATATCATACATACACTATATTACAATGACAAAAACACTTTAAGAAATTCTCATAAATGTGAGTTGAAATGCAAGTACTAAGTTCAGTAGCTAATTAACCAGAATTTTGTGCATCTTTTAAAACTGTCAAGTTTAGCGTTTTAAAAGTTTAACTTTTATTTGAATAGAAACTTCTTAATAACATCTGCATACAAAGTAGAAGTCTTCATATAGTCACTAACTACTGGTGCATAGCAGTAGTCTGATGGTCCATAATCTGCATTTTTTTACAGACCAGGACAGTTACAGATGCTCAAGGGCTGTATCTTCTTGCTGACCATGCACCAAGCAATTATTTCAGATCTGTTCAGGTCTTGTATACATTATGTGGGTGGTTAACATCTTACCACCTTAAGGCCAATAACAGGGTTGTGAATGTCATCACTTTCAAGATTTTTGCATTCTTTTGCCTGACTCTCTGAAAGATACTTACTGTCCTAATTCTGCATATGTACCTTCTGCTGACTTTCAAAGGAAATGGAAGAATGTAATGCTACTGTCCTTGATGACTAATAATATCAATAGTTCATCATTTATTTATCCCATCTAACATAATTAAATTATAGTACTGTATACTAAAACATCATAAAATATAATTATTAAAAAATCTGAGTTCCTACAGCAAATATAACTCTGACAACATATTATTAAAAGAGTGCAAATTTCACTTTAAATATGCATATGAACAATAAGCTAAGCTGTTTGGACTACTTAGTCTTATTTGCAAATTCTGGTCTGAGTCATATGAACTATGTCATGTTAGCATTGTCATTTTTCAGTAAGAAGTGTTGTTAAAATCTTGCAATGTCATACGTATTTTTCATAAACTGAAGTTCTGGCCTCATGTGGAATGCATATAATTATAATTAATATGTAAAAGGTTTTGTGTGTTTTAAAAAAAATATGTGTAATCACACACAAACATACATGTACACACACCCATGCACACAGAAACACAGTACATATTTTAGTTAATTACATGTAAATTCAGTTGACAATTATGATTTTCACCCTAAACTGAAATTCTTGAACTAGTTCACTTTTCTAGTTTGGCTGATGACATTTTCAACAACATTAAACACAACAGATTTTCAATATAAATGTTGATAAAACTGGTCATCAGAAGATATTTAGATTTTTTTTGCAGTAGGTCATATATACTTTGAAGATGTACATTGTGCTTATCAAGGCTCATCAAAACACATTCTTGTACATTTGTATTTCATTTTATCTGTGCATATAGGTTTTTCTGCAATCCTAATAGACAAATTCTGTTTGACTCTTTGCACACTGCCACTCTGTCTCTTTTCCCTGTCTCTACCTATCTCTTTTCCCTGTCTCCACCTATCTCTTTTCCCTGTTTCTACCTCTTTTCCCTGTCTGCCTTTCTTTTTTCCCTGTCTCTACCTGTCTCTTTTCCCTGTCTTCACCTGTCTCTTGTTATCTTTGGACTTTTTATCTTTCTGACTGTTAGTTTCTCACTCTCTCTGCCCACTCCCTGCCTATCTCTTTGTCTCCCAGCATGTTACATGTATGTCTTTCCTTTCTTTTGAATGCTAATTGTCTTTCAACACTCCATTCTAAAATCAAGATATTTTTAGAGTATAATGCTTTTTGTCAGAATAAGATTGCTTTCAAGCACTTATCTAATATTTGATATAATTGCAGAAATGTTTCAAGAATACTGGAAAGTTAATTCACAGCAAACTCAGGCATTGGTAAAATGATACCAATAAGGCATTTATTAATTGAATCCTGTAAAATAGAATATAGTTGACTCATGGTAAGTGTCGTATTATTTTCTCCTTTTGCCAAGAAAGCTTTATCAGAATTGAAATTACATCAATTTTTAAAAAATGCTTATGAATATTATTACTATTAGAAAAGGTATTATATCATCAAGATAAGCACAGTAATAACAAAATACTATTGTGTTTTTTTTTTTTAAAGCCTGTTACTCTGCTAAATATTTACCATATTCTAAAAGTAACTGATCAAATTTTATTAATTTATTTACTCTCAAGACTTTTTGTTAAACATCTTTTAATTTCTTAGGTTTACAGTGTTATAAGTAAGTATTTTAATTTTTATATAATGAAATACTATTTCATTTTATCACAATGATAAATGAAAGAAACAAGAACTAATTACATGAATTAGCGCTGCATTATATTCATTTATTTTCACTGTATACTTCTGTATGGGATTTAAAGAGTCTTTCCATTTTCATTTTATGTTGAGTATATCTGAAAAAAAATCTCATTTCATTTGTTCCCATACTGCTATGTAGAGGACAGTTATGCGTTTATGCTATTGATCTTAAGTGAAATTCCACTTTTCTGATTGCAAAGCATGTCATATTATGGCATATCTGGATGTGTAAGTTGCTAACATTTAGACTAAGAATTTATCTTTCATGTCATTTCAGAGTTTATTTCTATAAACTTTAAATAATTTTAAAGTAAATCAAAAATCAAATTAAAAAATATATATCTGTAGATTGATACTACATGTATTGTATAAATTATAATTTGATGTTTTGCTGAATAGGTCAGGGGAGATAACTCATATATTGAAATTATTCAGTGATGGCTATAAAATACCCATTTCCTATTTATAGTTTGCAGGAGAACATTTTGTGAATATGCTGCATTCCTTCCTATCACGGGTTTATTTATTTATTAAAAAAGAAATTAACACAAGATTAAAGTATTGCTACTTTTCTTGTCAGAAGATTGGATGAAATGAAATGTTTTAGCTTTTATTTATTTCAACACCTTTGCAGAGATTTTATTTTTCCAGTTATGGCCTAGATAATCTACTTTGTGTAAATAAATTGCATTTGAATTTGCAGCAGCATTGATAATAGCAACAACAATGCATTATGTACTTAAAAAATTTTTTTTTTTTGTTGTTCGCCAAATTTATTCTTGGTTGCACTGCAGTGTCTGTATCCATTATTAGATTTTAAATTGATATAAAATCAGAATCCTTTTATTAAAATGCTGTAATAATCTCAACTGTTTTTGTTTTAGGATACTTGACACTTGTATTATTTTTAAATGTTTGAATATACAGATTAACTGTTTCTATATAGCCTTGACAAAAAATTAATATTTCAAGGTAGTCATGAGTAAGTAGTCTGAAAGTAAGAGAGATATTTTTTTTTTTTTTTTTTCATAAATATAATGTATAGTTTGTCTGTGTTTACATGGAACATTAATATTTCTAGGTACTCAAGTGTGTTTAGTTAGTCTGAAAGATAAGAGAGAGAGTTTTTAAAATATAATATATAGTTTGCTTTTTCATGTTATAGATCAAGTAGAATTCAGAAGTCCTTTTGGATTTTTGAACATTTGACATCTTTAGCAATATTATTTTGGATGAATGGACAAGCAAGAAAGGTGAAATTCTGAAAGCTTTAGTAATGCTTAAGGACAACAGACTGTGTGATATCTTAATGTAAACTTTAATGAAGCTTAGATAACAAAGTTTATTACATCTCAGAACAAGCTTTATTGAGGTTTGGATAGCAGTTTCTATGACATGTCAGAACAGCCTTTATTGAGGTTTGGATAGCAGTTTCTATGACATCTCAGCACAGGCTTTATTGAGTCTTGAATAGCAGTTTCTATGATGATATCTGAACACCAAATGCTTGAAGTTTAATAAAAGATTCCTTTGAAACATTAATGGTTCTGAACCATGAGAAGCAAATAGTATGATTGTTTACAACAAAGAACACTAAAATTGAATCAGAGAATGGATGTCAACTGAAAATGTAATACTTTTCACCTTTGACAATTTATATTCAAATGATATCTTCAAAAACAAAATGTGTGCAGCCTTTTTCCTGATTAAAATCATTGGCATGTTACAAAAGCTAACTCTTTTCTTTCTTTTAAAATAATGATAGATCTGTTATCATGATTTATTTGCACACTCATATTCCTGATACTAATTGTCATTTGATGAGTTCCCCACCCCCCATTCATTCCATTTTTGTTCTATGTACAGTTATCTCCTAAATATAACTTTATTGATGTATTATTATTATTATTATTATTATTATTATTATTTAAAGCACTAAAATGGTAGCAATAACCATTTCAATATCCATAATTTAATATAAATGACTTACATTAACATTTATTAATTAAAAGATATATACTTTTGATTTAAGAGTTTTGTTTGTTTTTTGTTAAAGGATTGAAAAACAACTTTCCACAGTTTAGTCCTTGTCTTCAGTGCTGATTCAGAAGTAGTTTTATGGTAAGTAATTTTATTAAACATTAGCCTTTTTGTTATTTCATTGTTCATTCATTATAACTGTGGAAACTCTCCCCACTTCCAATTTATCAGATTTAGAATACCTGGCTTAATTTTTACTTTATGAAAATATCTACCATTTAAGCATTTAAAAAAGTTTGCAAAATATTTGCTACATAAAATTTTAATGCAGTTTTTTTATTATCTCATGGAGAAGCCACCAGATGTTACACATGCTTGTTAAAAAAATTGAAGAAAAAATAGTTATGATTTTCTTTTTTTATTGTACCTATCAGAAAATTTTTTAAAATTAAAAAAATTGTAAAATAAAAAATAAAGCATACAGGCTTTATCCATGCATAACTTTTAAATGTACAGGTTGGCCCAAAAGTAGGTTTATCACGTAGACTATTTATTTGAAAATTCGACACTAGAACAGTGGGAAATTCGTTATACCTGTTAACATAAACATAAACAATTTAATCGCTCAGATGCTCAAAATGTCCTCCTTCAACATTGCAACATTCTTCAAATCTCTCCAGGACACTCTGACACAGTGCGGCACAAATTCCGATTTTCATCAATTTCTGTGACTGCGAGATGAATGTAATCTTTTAAATCATTTATTGTTTTGGGTTTCTTCTCATAAACCTTGTTCTTAACAACACCCCCAAAAAAGAAATCCATAGGTGTCAGGTCAGTTGAATGTGGTGGCCATTTGATGCTGCCCCTTCTTCCGAACTAACGCTGTGGAAAAACTTGGTTAAGGTAGTCTCTTACTGTAGACGCATAATGTAGTTAGCTTTACATAATAAAATAAATTACAATTAGCAAGGAAAAAGCTGTTTATATAAGTTAGATTTATACTCTGAGGAATGTTTTATATTGGTATTACTTAAGCAAGTAACTTCAAACATATAAAAGGTAGTTAATAACTGTAAACCTACTTTTGGGCCACCCTGTATATGTGAAGAACTAGTGTACTGAATTTCAGGCACATAGATAATTAAAACTATTCAAAAGGGGCCTTGGCATGTTAATTGTTGGGTGAAAAATCTCATTTTGAGAAAAAAATACATTTAAACTAAAATAAAGACTGCAGAACCGAAACACCTGTGTTCAAAATTTTTTAAAAAAGGAATAACTATAATTCATCTGTACCACAATGGACTACTATTAGTCATTTGGCTCTTTTGGCAATACAAAATTATATATTCTGCCTTCTATGTTCTCACTGTGCCCATCTTTTTTATTTTCTATAAAATCAGAATAATAAGTAAAAGGGAAAAATATATTTATCAATCTACATTTTTAAAATTTGGAATCCATGTTGATTTTATTATGAAAAAGCAATTTCACTTATTAGTTTTATGATTCTGAAGCAGAGTGTCCTTTAAAAACAGCTAATATTATTTAAACAGCACAAGCAAGGTTAAGCCATGATCATATGGTGGCCACAGTAATTAAAAACCTGACCGGCAGAGATTTTTACCTGTGAGCATCTGTTGAATCTTGCCTTGCATACCTATTCAGAGATACAACAATACAAATATTAACAGCAAACATTCTAGTACACACACATATAAAATATTTATGGACAGATAAGTTAAACCAACTTCAAACTCACTCAGATATTTCATGAACATTACTAAAATTAATTCATATATTTTCCCTTAAATAGTTAACATAAAAATGACATTTCATTTATAACTTTTAAAATGAAAAGATTACAGTTTCTTTATTGATTGCTGAATAACATGACAGATTGTTTCAAAGATTAATTTGTTTGCCTCATCGTGTTAATGTTTGTTCTAATCTGTTTAGAAGGGTGGGAGCTTTATTAATTCTTACAGTGACCGAGCTTTTGCTGAAATCTTATTATTAGATATTTGTATGTCTTCTAAAGTACTGTTTTCAAATATTTTTTAAAACTGCTGGAATTTTTTCATTAAACAGAAACTCATCATTTGTTATTGTCAGCTTATAGCAAACATTAAACATTACAACTTATAAAACCTTTAAAATGGAAGTTATTTTTCATCACAACTCAGTTTTAATTGTTCTTAAAAATATAATTATTTTTTGTAGTATTGCATTAAGTTAACTAAATATTTTTATTATGTAATATATTTAACATTCACATAGGAAGGCTGGCAGTTGTTACAACTCTGTTGCTTTAATTAATCACAGTTTCTTTAACATTCAGAAATAAAATGATGGTCCACCATAAATTAGATCTTGAGTGTGGTTGTCAGTATAATCAGGACTTTATTAAAATTTTTCATTAGAAAAACTCACTAATAAGATAGTCTAGCACAGATAGTTTCAATCATTTACAATTTATTTTACTTATCTCTAATGCTGAAAGAGTGATTGTAAGAAAAGGTATTATAAATATAATGAACAATTAGGGCATCAGTTAATCATTTAAGAATGTTTTGTAAGATAATGCTTCGGCTTTTGAAATAGTTAATAATAGTTTTAATATGTCTCTGTTCCACTGAATTTCTTCAAGAAAAGCAAAGAACTTAACAGATTTCTTCAATAGTGTATTTTTCATTCATCAGAGATTTTACACCAACATTTATTATTATTATTATTATTCAGTCTCTTTCCACGACTTCTGTTTGACTGTCGGCTGTGATCCAAGGTCTCGGAATCTTACCAAGATTCTGGGAGATCCAAGGTTTTACGGAGGATGTGGGCACTTCCGAGGAGCGCTGCTTTGAGTAGTGGAGCGATTCTGTGGTTTCCAGGGAGTTTATTCAGGTATCCTTCCAATTGTGATGTTATGTTCCCCAAGGCTCCTATCACTATTGGTATCACTTCTGCTTTTACATTCCACAGTCTCTGGATTTCTAATCTGAGGTCTTGGTATTTTTCTATTTTTTCTCTTTCTTTTGTTTTTATGTTTCTATCACTTGGAACAGCGACATCAATAATTGTTACTGTTCTGTTGGACTTATTGAGAACTACAATGTCTGGTCGTCTTGCAGGAATCACCCGGTCTGTTCTTATCTCGAAGTCCCATAGTATTTTGACTTCTTCTGTTTTGGTGACTGCTTCTGGTTGATGCATCCATGCTCTTTCTGGGGTTTTTATGCCATAGTTCTCACACAGATTTCTATGTATGTGTTTTGCCACTTCATTGTGTCGTTTGGTGTATTCTGTTCCAGCCAGAACCTGACATCCAGATAGTATGTGTTCTGTTGTCTCATCCATGGATTTGCAAAGTCTACATTTGGAATCATTTGAAATTTTCATGATTTTCGTTTTGTGTGCTTTGGTGTTGAGTGCTTGATCTTGTGCAGCTGTTATGAGTGCTTCTGTTTCTGCTTTCAATCCTGCCTCTTTCAACCATTTGTACGTTGATTGCTTTGTTGATATTTCGTCAGCTTGTCGTACATATTGGCCATGTAGAGGTTTCTGTCTCCAGGTATGTGCTAGTTCTTGCTTCGTTGTTTTCTTCCATGTTTCTTTGTCTGTTTCTGGTGGTTGGAATAGTCCACTCATTTTTACTAATTCTATCAGTGGATCATCTTTATTGTTATTCCAGATGTAGTCCACAAGGCCAATGACTTCTCCTTCAATGACATTTTTAATTTTCTTGAGACCTTGGCCTCCCATTTTTCGAGATACATAGAGTCTGTCTACGTCTGCTTTGGGGTGTAAGGCTTTATGTATTGTGAGTAGTTTTCTTGTTTTCCTGTCCAATTCATTTATTTCATTTGCTGTCCAATCTATGATACCTCCAGTGTAGCTTACTACAGGTATTGCGTATGCATTAAGGGCTTGTATTTTGTTCGCCCCATTTAGCTTGGATTTCAGGACTTGTCTAACACGTTTTTCATATTCTCTCTTAACTTTGGACTTCACTTCTCTCTGCATATTTTCTTGATGTTGTAGTATCCCAAGATACTTATATCCATTTTCTATTGAAACATCATTGATTTTTCCGATGTCGAATTGCAGGCCCTCTGTTGTTTTGACCTTGCCTATTATTATTATTATTATTATTATTATTATTATTATTATTATTATTAAATAATGAGCCATAAACTTCTTTCAGTCTGGTTTAGACTGATTATCTCCCTTGCCCTATATAGCTTGATCTTTGCATTTCCTATTGAAACACACAAGAGAATGAGATTCAATAAATTATCCACAATTAATCTTTACATTTTGTTATGAAATGTGAAATACACATGAAGAATTTTAAAATCTGTTTCCTCACAAGTTTCAAGTATTATGTATGTGAAAATGGAGATAAATATTTAATTTTAACTTTTTGAGTGATCTTTATAATCTGTGTTAGAATGGGCTTTTTCTTTTTAAAGGTATTAATTATTAAATTCATTTATAATTGTAATAAATTTGGCTTCACTTGATCTAATTAGGAGCTAAATGAAAATTTGAAATATTAATAATTATCAATACTCTAATGAGGCGATCTGATTGTTTCAATAAATTTCTGATCACCACTGACATCACTACTTATCTCAACCAAAATAATGCTGTTTGATCTCTGACCACATTTCTGTAATTGATATCAGATCTAGCTGTTAACCAGAATGATGCTATTTGATCTCTGACCAAATTTCTATAATTAACACCATCTTTAGACTCAAGTAGAAAAATCCATACTTGATCAGAAATATAATAAATTAAATAAGAAGCAGACTGCACATCCCAGCTCATACTTCTTACACTAACAAAGCATGGAAATATTTAATGGATTTTACAAATTTGAAACAAACAAATAATGTTGTTATCTTCTAAATAAAAATGACTATATTTAAAGATAGTATGGTTATAACATTCTCTGGAAAAATATTGCATAATTTTAAAGGAATCTTCATTAGGTATTTGTTTCGGGGCAAAATCTGTAAAGAATGTCATCAGTTTCCTTGAGTGCACACCTGCTCCCAAAATGTATCCTTGAGTTAGATCAATAACCATAATTTCTTATAATAATATAGCTGATTGTGCAAATTAGGAAATAATTTATATGTCTCGTTCTCTGGGCAAGTGTACCACAAAAAATGTGTCCAGTTGAAATATGTTTTCTTAAAAATAAAACATTAAAATATCATGTGTTTATATTCTATATAATCAGAATTAATGCGAGAGATACATAAGATAGATGCATGAATTTGTTTATTTATTTTATAATTATTTTTATTTATTTTGTATTTATTTTGTAATTATTTATTATACAAATTCGTTTTGAGCTGAAAAATGGTACCTCTTTTGGTGACATGCAAACATATATACATTTTCTCTAATTTTCATTGTTATAAATAATCCAACAAAATTACTGTATCCATATTTCTTAGAAGTGATAGTGCATTAAAACAACATTCAATATTTCTTTTATCTTGAAACAGTCAATGTTGTGAAGAAATAATGTTAAGGCACAGTTTTGTCTTCCTTTCCACATAAATTGGATCCGATCCCTTTTACCTTTATTGAACATTGACATGTCATACTTAAGCATCATGTGATAATCAATGCAATCAAAATATTCATATGCTAATGTTTTTCAGATTTATTCATTATGTTCATAAATATTCAGTTTTAAAAAACACAACTAATTTGCCCTTTAGCATATGACAAAGAAATTATTAAATTTGTAAATATAAAATAATGATGATAATATCACATACTTCTTACATTTTTCAATGATGCCATATTGCGGAAAGATAACTCTCATGTCATTTTGTCTTCATGTGATGAGTTTAAATACCAAATAAGAAAAATAACTTTCGTTTCCATTAAGATCACATATAATGACAGCAATGGCTGGAGATTTTAGGAATCATTGGTATTTCTTAACAGCTAAGATTTCTGATAATCTCAATATATTTTGATTAACATTATAAATAGCTTTCTTATTTGTGTACATATCCATCGTCCATATGGTTTCTTTTTCATTTAAAGTTTCACATAGCTGTGTGTATGTTTCAAACCTGAGCTAGTAAGGGTAGATAAACCCAAGAATTAAATTTTAAAATATAAACATCATGATTAGGATTATTATATATTAAAAAAACGTCATATTTAAATAGTTACTTGTTCATTACTTAATATTATCTTCACTTCATAATAACTTGTCCGTTTTATATTTAGGTGAGAAAAATAGAGCTTGGTTTTTTTTTGTTATTTGATAATTTTGTCACTGGAAGCCAAATAAGGTTTCCGTATCCAGATTAAGTTCATAATTAAGAAAATGTATTCATTGTAATGAGATAATTATATTGATTTAAAAAAAATCTTTTTCTTTGTTAAAATGTCTCCACCTAACTTACTAAGTTTTTAACAGAAACATATTCTTTTATGCATTTCAAACTCCTATAACATCAACATTTTTATAATTTTTTATTTTTTCTTGTGTTTTTATGTGATCATTAGGCTCTGTTGTAGATTTTAACATGTAAAATAAATTAGATTTAAACCCCTTTAATTTTTGCACTTCATGTCACAAAATGGTACACTTTTTCAGAGAATGAGCCATGTCTTAAATAATTAGTTGTCTCCCTTGGGTTAGTGAGCCCTGTATGCATTGCTGGTATATTTTTTTGCTTTTGAAGGCAGGCTGTTGTGTTACATGTAATTAAAAAAATTAAGCTATTTAAAAATAATTTATTGTCTTTATTAGTTTGTATTATCTATACTTATTTTGTTGCCATTTGATAGTGGTGTAATATTTTGTATACAGATATGTAGATGATAGAGTAAATGATTTGATAGTAGTTTACTGTCTTTTGCAGTATGACATTGTAACTTATTGCTGATCTTGTTTGCATGAAATATATCATTCTGACGAAGGCTTCAGCTTAACATTACTTTGATAGCTACATTAATTTAATTAATATGTAGACTTTTCTTATCACTTCATACCACATAAGGACTCAGTATTCATATCACATAAAATCTCCCATTTTATACTGTACTGTTCAGTCAGCATTCATTTCACATAAGATCTCTGAGCACTGTGTAATCAGTACTCTTATAAAATAAGACCCCTAAGCACTATACAATCAGTATTCATTTCACATAAGATCTCTGTATAATCAGTATTCATATCACATAAGATCTCTGAGCACTGTACAATCAATATTCTTATCACATAAGATCTCTGAGCACTGAACAATCAGTATACTTATCGCATAAGATCTCCAAGCATTGTACAATCACTATTCATATCATATAAGATCTCCAAACACTGTATGGTGAGGGTAATGTCCCAGAGTTAGGAGAGATCAATTGAAAAACATCCTATCAACTCTTGATGGATATTGAACCATTGTCTTGACCATTGCCTAGACCTGTATTTATTATTTTTTTTTGAATAACATCAAAAGCTGTGCTCATGATTGTTTCCTGATCATTATATTGTTAAGAATTGTTTATTATACTTTATTTAATACTGATTTTGTATTAAAATCATGTGTTTATGCTCCTTTAATTATAGAAATCATATTTATATTTGTTGTACACTTTTATCAGGACAATACATCTGCTTGCAGATTAACAAGTGCATGTTGTAGTTGTCTTTATGAAGTATTCAGCCAATAATTCTGGTAAAATAAAGCAACATATGGAGTTGAGTCACATGCAACAGTGGAAGGTGAAGCAATGTGACTACAAACTGTATTTGGGAGCCAGTGTTTCTTTCATTGATTCTTTTTGTTTGATAAAGCTATTTTTAAGTTATAGCATGAAAAGTACTACCTGATCTAGTAAATGATTTGACCAGTACCATTAATTAGCATTGTCCAAGTATGAGTTTTGGAGTCGACATTTGTTGTTTCTGTGAATGCTGAATAATATGCTGCTTAGATTTTTCTCTACAGACTTTATGAAAAACTGATTGTATTTTTAAGGAAGAAAAAATGTCAGCATTTGAAAGAATTATAACTGTATTTGCTTAAACTTATATCTTCTCATTAAATGTTATCCAGATGATCTAATGTTTTTCTTAACTGTTAATCAGTAATAAATGTATTTTTGAACAAAGCCAGCAATTAAAATGGGAGGTAATCTGACAATGCCACACCTTGTACTCTTTATGTACATTGGCTATTTATTTTTTTATGTTGTTAGTTATATTTAATTTCGAAACATGTTGAAACTTCATTTTCTATCTAAAATGGTTGATTATCTCATTAACATGCTTATAAATATTTTATTTTGCTTTTATAAATTTTGTCTTATGGTACAAAATAGAATATTGCTGCAAATTAGTGACTGTTCTAATTATTGAAATAATTTTTCATATGATATTGATCTGTAGGTAAGCAGTCCAAAATTCTGTACTTTTAAAGAAACTGATGAATTATTTGTCACTTAAAAATTTAATAACACATGTTAATCATGGATGTGAAGCATGAGTGCTTATTTTCCAAACATATAACTTTATAAGAAATAAAAGTAAGATTAATAAATTTTGAAAATCAGTGTGAGTTAGGATTTAAAAAAGTATATCTCTTGAGACTTAATAGTTTTATGAATAAATTGTTATCAGTTTAATCTTACATATATTCATCTTTTGTCATGTTGTGTTTTACTGATGTATAAACATTACAAATTTAAAAAAAATGTTCATTGTTGGTAGTCACATTAAAAGATTTTATTCACTTTGGATTAATATTTAATGATGAAATGTTTTTGTATTACATGTATTTTGCTAACTAAGCTAAAATTGTCAGGAGGAATCTCAAACTTTACGTTTTGTTATTATTTATGTTCTAACTCTTTGTGCGTGTGTATGGTGTGTGTGTGTGTGTGTGTGTGTGTGTGTGTGTGTGTGTGTGTGTGTGTGTGTGTGTGTGTGTGTGTAATAACTGCCCACTTACTATTAGCAAATGTGAATATATGCAGTACATAATCTGTATGCTAATTTGATTTATATGTTACAAAAATTTGAGTGTCTAGAAGTCAGTGGATAGCTGGCATGATGGTTCTTGTTACAAAAAGTGATGTCAAAGGTGATGTGTGTTGTCACAATATTTTTGTTATGAGAGGTGGTTCACATTGGTATGGAGTTCTTCTTATGGAAGAGGTTTAATGACCTCAAGGTCTGATATCATTCATTTTTAGTCAGCCCCTTTTGTGAATAGATGTGCCTGCATTTGCATTCACTCTATTTAATAAATAAAATTGCCCTTTCACCCACCCACCCCATCCCCAATAAAAATTTGCTTAAATGAAAGAGTTACGTGTTGGTAAGTAAATGAGAACATCAAAAGAAGAATGCTCCTACCTCAGATTTTGATTTTATATTCTTTTTCAAAGACTATTTTTTTCTGTAAAGTTTTCAAACCAATTTCTCCCAAGGTTTATCACACATCCTTCATGGCATGCTCTCAATGGAGGAAATAAAATATGGGCATATTGGAACAATTCATGCAGGTAACATTGTCTGGAAATTGTCAGTATCAACTGAATATATTATTTTAATGATTGTCCATGGTTTGAGTTAATAACCACATTATCGGATATTACTTAATATATATGTGTCAGGGAGTTTAGCTAAAACATAAAGTACAGGTCAATATATTCTAACCTCATTATCGGATATTATTTAATATTTATGTTTCAGGGATATTAGTTAAAACATACACTATGGGTCAGTATATCCTAACCACATTATTGGATATTACTTAATATATAAAGTACAGAGAATTTATTTTGTTAAATGTCGATGACATGGTATTATGATGATGATGTGTGTCTTTGTTTGGTTTTATCTTTTTTGTTGGGTGTTCTTGTTTTCTGCACACAGCGCCACTCGTACAAATTCACCAAATAAGACACAGATTCTTTTGCAATAGCGATCGTTTTAATTTTATAACACACCATGTGTACAAATTCATCAGGTGAGACACAGTCACACATGTTTTTTGTAATAGTGATTGTTTTAATTTTATAACACACCATTTGTACAAATTCATCAGGTGAGACACACGTTCTTTGCAATAGTGATCATTTTAATTTTATAAAACGCCCATTCTGAACTAATGTGATCAGATCAGCCAAACAAGTAAATGACAAGTAAATGATAAATATCATCAACAAGCACAGCCATACATACTTATATGTCCATGGCATGATGCACATTACACTGAATGTATACTTTTTATAATGCACGCAAGTTCATCATTTACACTAGTATAATAAAAATATCATCTCTTTCTCTAAATTCTAGTTAATAAAAGTCCACCTATTCTGTGTCAATTTCTGCTTCTGCTAAATAACTTTCCAACTCAAGTTTGTTTACGTCCTAAGTTTGTTCATAACCTAACCTAAACTATCCACCCTATCAGCCCCATGGCCCAGGAGTCTTAAGTTTATCCCACACCTATCCTCTCAACTTGTCTGTTTTTGTCTGCACTCCCTCCCTTCTCTATGTAGTAGTAGTAGTAGTAGTTCTGTTAACTTCTCCTCCACAGGAATTGCGTGAAAACTTTTCACCTTCTTTAGATGTTCTAGGTTTTTGTTTGATTTCTGTGGAGCCTTCCTCCCTTCTCTTGCATTCGGGGAGGGTAGTTAGAGGGGATGCTGCTGCTCTTGGCTGTTGTGGTTGTTTGTGTTTGCATCTTGCTGCGACTGTTTGTTATAGGTCCTCTTTTTAATTTTTAAATTTTCTTTTTGTCTTTCTTTTTATGCTTTTGCCTTTGCCTTTGCCTTTTGGGATTTTATATAAACATTGAGACTTTATACTTCCATCATATACAAAAGAGATGTTATATAAACATTGAGACCTTATACTTCCTTCCAAACACATGGCCAAGATGTTTCATAAACATTGAGACCTTATGCTTCCCTCTAAACACAGAGGCAGAGCTAATATTTCTCTATTCAACTGCAAACAAGTTATAAAGGCTTTAGCTGGCTGAGACACTGTCGCACCCATGCTCACACACCAGATCTAGTTAGTGAGTTAATGGCAAGCACATTGTTGAGTGCATTCTTTATCACACAGTAGAACTTAAATATACACACGCGCACGCACGCACACACACATACATATACAATTATGAATAAATAGTAGAATCTGCGTGCTAACCTACACTGTGTGTGCTATGTGACGTCAATGATATATGTTCCATTCGTATTTGAGTAGATTGGAATATTTTATTACTCAATTCACGTCATGTCCTGTCAAGAACAATGGCTCAACAGTAATTGTTATTGGAGTTGGCGACTACAATCTGCGGTAACTTCATTTAGTCGCCAGCGAACATACCTATGCCAATATCTTCACGCTGCCAAAATTTTTATTTATAGGAACTATTTTAACAGAGATCCAGAATATGTCTTGTGAAGGTAGGACCATTGTACAAATACTTAGCAAAGCCACACTAAATCTTGAAAAGTAAAACCTTAGTAAATCTTGTTAGCAAAACCATACTAAATCAGATTTGATAAATATTTCTGTGACTAATGAATTGAAATTGTAGAACTGGACAACAGCTAAGAAGACTTTTAGCTGAGCATCAAAGCAATTTTTAGAATTGAAATAAACAATACCCTCTCGTACTTTTCAAATTATATAAACTTACACTCTTAAGTAAAACAGCTAATGGAAATCCGGAACATACATTTTGAAAGGAAAATAACCTCATCTCCAGATTATACATAGGCCTACTACAACCAGCACTACAGCTCTTGGTATTTAAGAATAAACAAAATATTAAGCATTTGCATATGGCTGTATTCATGTACATATATATAATCCATTTATTATAGTTATGGTAATGTATTTATTATATAGTTATAGCAGGTGTGGGAGGAAAGAGTGAGCAATAAACCCATCTACGGAGGGCGTTGAAGGTGTGCGCAAAACTGGTGCGACCTTTTTCACCTCCCACTCTCCACCTCGAACACAGGTGTTGTGTTGTCCCACTGGGGCACTCCAGATCAGAAGTCTGATGACAAAATGATCAAAGCAAACTCCAGTGGTGACATTTCGACCCCCCCCCCATATATATGTGTGTGTGTGTCTCTGTGTTTTTAATACTAATATAGATTTAATTTACTAAGAGTACAATTGTGTAATTGGTATGGAGCGCGGGAGATGGACTCGCCGGAAATTAATTAAAAAATATTATTTTGATCGTCCGGTCAAGGTCGCCCGACCGCCGCACAACTATAATTTAATCGGTGTTTTTGAAACGCTAATCTAAAAATATATCAGTAAATTCACCTCACATTGCTATATAACAGTAAGACTAAATTTTATTATTTCATTATAAATCTGTTTTGTTGAGTGTGCATTTATACAAGTGTGTGTATGTAATTTCATTTCATTATTGTAATTATGAGCGTGGGAGGATTAATTAAAAAGAATGATATTTCTATTGATGCCTGTCCCATTCAGTATGGTACATTAGAACTTAAAGGTGCACTTGAGGTAGTAACTATTTACACGCCTGAGGTCTAGGAAATAGATTTTCGTGCAATGAAGAACATGCTAATGGAGGAAAGTGTGAACTTTCAAGGACACGTGTATAACATGCTGAGAAGTGCTAAACTCAGCAAAATTATTTTAAGGCATGAAGCCAGAATAAAAGGAGGAAGAAAGACAGAAAGAGAGACAACAAGACAAATCAGTGAGACATGTACAGTTTTGGCAGAGAAGGGAAGAAGACCATTCTTTCCTTAGCGACTCTCATCGCCATCATCGAGTGCTTTCAGTCATGATGGAAAATTGATTGGGCAGCTTGAAAACATTGGAGCTTACCAGCAAGACACACAGGCCCAAATCATAGCATGGGGTAAAGCCGCCATCTCGGACACATTGCTGGCAAGACACAAAGGCCAAAATCATAGCATGGGGTAAAGCCGCCGTCTCGGACACCTTGCTGGCAAGACACACAGGCCAAAATCATAGCATGGGGTAAAGCACGCCCTGTAGTCTTGCGAATGGACTGATGCGCCACCCGTACACGTACGACTCAATCAAGTTCCTCCAGTATAATCTGCTTGAGAACGTCTACGTCACAGCCTGCCCCATTGGCATCGCCTTCAACATTGAGAGTCTGCAATGTGGATTTACCTCCCTCTCAAATACATGTGTGTCGGGCCAAACACAAGGCTTTTCCAACTCGTGTACGAGAACAGCCTTAGAAAATAGTCAGTGTTATTTCACCTACGCGCCTGACACGACCAAGTGAGAAGATTGAGAGTTTTATGAAGTCCATTCTTAAGTAGTGCAATGTTTCTTCAGCAAAGCCAGTTATCTAAAATATGTGGTAGTCAATGTAGGCTATAGCTTCAGGAATCCATTACATAATTTTTAACATAATCTTTAACATTAAATGACAACAATTTTGATTATTATATATTATACTGGAATGAAATATTCCAAATATATGCAAAATCTATTTTGACATTAATCAGATTCGACATATTTCATGGTATAACTTGGAAAACTATAAGCCATAATCATAAAATTGGATGAATTCAAATAAAATTGTATTTAATATATGGTAAAATAAATCTTGTCTGAAAGATCACTGAAGAACATTGTTCATTTTACGAGAGTACTTGGAATATGTTTTCCTATTGCCAACAGTTAGAAATGAGTACATTTCCTTTTGTCAACAGTTAAATATTGTGACAGAGTAAATTTGCCTCTCCCTATTTTAAAATTTAATTGTTATATAACTTGTTCAATTGTCAGAGTAACCCGACTCTGGGCACCCCTTATGACAGTATTTTTGAAAGTGTCTGAGTCTGAAATATACGCTCGAGACAAGGATATTCTAGATTGCAGACGTAATGCAAACTGAGTGAGTAGTTTTCTTTTTATTATTCAATGATTATGATTTATGAGAACAAGACCAGCCAATGGGCTGAGATTAAAAAGTTTACTTGTTGTAGAAATCCTACTGTCTAATCACTTTGAATTTGAAGTGGCAAGAAGAAAGTCCAGTTTTGAAAGGTGGCCATTAACTTTGATGTGAGCAATAGCCTTTCCACTTTCAAGTTTCCAGTTTTCTGTTACCTTTTACGTGTTCACTGGTTATAAACCTGAATGACCGGAAAGACGATCTGTTGTGATGTGTTTAAGCATAAGGGAGTAGACTATACACTTTTGATGTATTGTGGCAAAGTATGCTGACTACATCAGGAAAATTCTAGGTACATTGAAGTTACTAGAATTACTGTAATATATTTTGCTTGAAGGGAACTGACATGCTGAAGAGAGCGCTCAAGTTCGTTCTAGAGGAAAACACGTGTAGACGCAGACATTTTGACATTGTTGCAAAAGTGAGTGAAAGACTGTTGAAGCAGTGCTTAATCCAGGTCATGTAATAAACTTAAAACAAAATCCTCTCTTGCACTTCCTCCATCTAGTAAGATGAAGGAAAGAGTACCCATCCCAATGGTAAAGACAAAGGTGTTAAGAATGAACCAGTAGTGTGCTTTACCTGTGGCACACCAGGTCATATTAAATGTCATTGCCCGGGTAACATAAATGTTTTACAACCATGTGGTCCACCTAATTTTTGCATACTGTAAATGCGAAAATGCAAATTATTACATTAACATAAATTTAATATAAATTTATTTTTATTTTTGAATTTTATTTCCTTTAGAGATATTTATTTATTTATTTATTTCCTTTAGAGATAAATTTTGCATGTAAAATATTCGTAAGCCATTTAGACAACTTATTCTGATTCCGTCGAGAAAAGGAAGACAAAGGTGTGAATTGAATAGCAGTGATCCGCATAGTTCTCGTATGACGACACACCGCTCTAATTACATCATACGCGTGTCACAGGCTGGTGGCAAGGTTCGACCATCAACGATTAGCCCCTAGGGAGTCGAGACAAACGATAAGAATGTTGACCCCTTAGTGCATGCTTGCCCATCCATGACTATTTAACAAAAGATTGGAACAATAGCACTAATTGCACCTGAGGGTAAGAAGGTACTCAAACCATGACTCGAAAACCCAATTGCTTAAATAGGGCGACAGCGCTGATTAATTTCATTACGAGTTTTCTTGAGGCCCGCAATGACTTCCTGTGGTGATAGGGCAGAATAAGATAGAATAAGAGATGTCTGAAATGCTCAGAAGTCAAAAGGTTACTCAAAAGGATTACTTCAAATGGTGAAGTCAGAAAGGTTAACTCAAAAGGTTACTCCAATGGTTACTGCACAAAGATTCTAACAACCGATAACATCAGAACTTCAGCTTTAACTTTACTAGGGACCTTGGCACCGAGTACCTGGTCTACAGATACTGTCATTGGAGCATTACTAGACTGTTGTGTGAAAACCCAGTTGATCGAGAAGACGACGGAAAAGGTTTACAACAGTAAGAATTCGTCTGACAAGATTTACTTGGAGAGATACAGAAACACACGTGGATATTACGTGTCACACAGGCAAGATGGCCTGTGACGGAGAGAGTGACTTTTTGAACCGGATAATACTGTCGGGGAGACTTGTATTGGTACTAAATTTCACTAGTAATATGAGTTTCTGCCAAGTGGAAAAATCTACGACATGATGAATTAACAGAGTAATGAATGACTTAAAGTAATGTATTTTAGTGCAACAAAGTTAATAACTGACTTGTGTGTGTGGGAGAATTTTGTTTGGACTAGAATCGTAACATAGGACACTTCGTTAATAACTAAACCAGTGTATGTGTAACCAAGTGCCTGACAAGAACTGTGAGCAGTGAACAATTAGCAGGACTGAAATGAAAGACTTTTGCAAGCTTGATCAGTGTAACCAGTATTGCGCACCAGCGTCAGTGCTGGGCGTAGATGGATACAGGGAACACAAATCACACCAGGTGAATGCTTACTTATGTTGCATTAAATGTCTGTAATCGTTCTGTGATTAATGTAAATTTCTGATTTTTATTCTTTTCTTTATATTCTATTTTAGTGATTATAACAAAGATAATTTTCTTGATTCATTGAAGACCTAGTAATTGTTCTAGGCAATGTATACATTATTTCATGTTTTTCAGACTGTATTAATTTCTAGTAATGGTTCTAGAGAATTAATATATATATATTGGTTCTAGAGAATTAATTTATATATATATAAAACTACTATTTTTAACTAAAGTTAGAGTGATAGACTTGAGAGATCTGCGAATCTCTGATACCGCCTTGAGTGTAAATTAATTGTTATTCTATTTGTAATTGATTTATTATTGTTCTTTTCTTTTAATAAATTCTTATTATTTTAACTTATCCACTCTCGTCATTTGACAAGAGGCAAATGTGTAGGGATGACGGTGGGGGCTCGCCAAATGACGTAATACATTATGACAAAAGACAGTCTAAAGACACATTTCTTAGGGTAGGTCCGTCATCTAATTGGGGAGATAATTGTTAGGGCCGGATAATTACTTTGAGACTGGCAAGAATAGTTCAGCTAAGGCCTGTTATCTTGGACGAGTAACACCTGGAGGGAAGACGTAATTAATGACGTACCCCAGGGCTTGACTTGGTCACTCCCAGACTGCAGAAAGACAAAGATCCTGTCATGGACTTAGTGTATGATTGCAGGAGGAATTGAATGTGGAAGGATAATTATTTAAAAGTATGGATGTTATCACACATTAAGTAATCATAGACACTAGTACCATTCACACATACATAAATGGACACTGTGCCAATCCTCTGTGACATTGGTTGTGGAGTAGGGTTAGTACCGCCTTGCCTAGTGAAGGAAAGTGACTACACCAGACAGTTTCAAACAATCACTCTAGCCAATGGTAATGATAAAGTACCCATTGTGATGGTAGACATAGATAGCATGTATGTGGACCATTCAGGCTGTATGCCTAATAAATTGTGTTGAGAGTGCTATCATGGGATATAAATTGGTTCTCATATGTGAGGATACCCCAGATACACTTGACAATTCACACATAGGCAAGCTGAAGGGGCATGTCTGAAGTTATGCAAGGTGAACCAGGAATAGTCAGTAGTAAGTGATGGTGATGCGCTGACAACATTGGCTGAAACTGTCGTTGGTGGGGTGTGCCACCAGGAAATCACACAGTACTCATTCATGGCAGAGCAGATAAAGGTTTCTGACTGTTAGACTGTGGCTGAATCTGAGGGGTATTGGGCCCTGCTCATAGCAGCAGAATTGGAAGATGATTCTCTAGAGAAATGCTAAGAGAAAGCAAAACTTTCAGGATAATGTGTGTCTAAATCTTCTGGCAAAGTAATACTAAAGCTTTTGAGGTTTGCTAGAAGGATGGTATCATGATTTGTAAACAGGATGAGACTGATAGCAGCCAGTTGGTGGTACCTCTGAGCTATTGAGTGATTGTGTTGTATTTGGCTCATGACCCACCATTCCTAGGACCAAGCAAGACTTTAGCTCATGTGGAGGCTGCGTTTTGTTGGCTAGGTATGGCAGAGGATGATGTCACTTGATATTGTCAGTCATGTGACATCTGTCAGCAAGTGAATAGAAGGATGGAACACTCAGTTTCACTAGGTGAAACTCCAATGATTGATATTCCTTTTAGGCATGTAGCTGTTGATTTCTGGAGAATTTGTGCCGTCATCGGATCGAGGCCATAGTGGATCCTCAGTGTCATTGACTATGCTACATGATACCTTAAGATGGTTATGCTTAGCTCCATTTGTACTGTGTTGTTAGCAAATACATTGTTCACCATCTTTTCTCTCATATAGGATTTCCAGGAGAGATCTTGTCCGAGGGTCTCAGTTTACAATCGAGTTAATGAAAGAGATTAATCAACTATTGAGCAGTTTAAAACTACTCCTTATCACCCTATGTGTAATGGTTTAGTTGAAAATCTGAATGCTACTCTTAGCAAGTTCTTGAGAAAACTGTGAATGGAAGACCTTATGATTGGGATATATATTTGCCAGCACCTTTTTTGTGCATGAAGTACCACAAGATTCAACCAATTCTTGTCCTTTGAACTTTTATATGTTAGGGGACCCATGTCATTATTATGAGAATATTGGACAGAGAGAAGGCTAGTGAAATCTGTATAAAGCACATATCAACATTTGACTGAACTTGCAAACCATACTGATACTTCGTGTCATATAGCAGCCAAGAATATACACAAAGCACATCTGTACAAACATAAAGTGAAAGAGTCTAACACTGGTACGTGGTTGTTGTTACCTCAGCACTGAAACAAATTAGACATATCATGGCAAGGATCCCATGAAGTTGTCAAGAAATTAAGTGAGTGCAATTTCCAAATTCAGATTGGATCAAAAACTAAAATGTTTCATGTTGTTACGTTTCCAGTATTTCTTTATAGACCCTGCCTAGGATTTTTAAGGACTTTAAAAATGATACATTAAATTAATTCCTTCTCTCTATCCTACACAGACTGGTTGCCCAAATTATCATTTGACTAACTTAAAAATGCGTCCTGTAGTGCAGACAACAGATTTACAAACTGACAATTTGCGTACAAAGGCTGGCTTGGAGTTGTTAAATTCCTCTAAATTAATATGCATTCGTTACGTCATTCAGCTCAATTGCCCCCATCCAAACCAAGTGTAAACATTAGGTCTAAGATGCATAAAAATGTACTACAAAGAGGGTTTAACAATTTAAAATAAGATTTAATAAGGTTTAACAATTTAACAATAATCAATATACGAGCGCGAAGTCTAATTCTAAGTGCTCAGCAAATAAGTGCTTATTGTCTACGAGAATTTGCCATGAAAACTGTTCTCTGTGATTTTTGTTCACCAAAGCTCAACTTAGCTTTTTGAAAGTTGCCACGTGGGTTCTTGAATCCAGTCCAGACCGGTCTACCTCACTTGTCGTTCGTCAGCAAGGAATGCACACAGCATAACAAGGGAAACTGCCTTTCAGTTAATGTGCTGAACGGAACTGTAAGTGTAGACAAGACATGCAGACCTGCTCGTCGGCGTTGCCTCAATAATGGTATTAGGACTATGATGGAATCAAATTCAAGAGTTCAGAACCAGGCTTGGCGAGGAAACAAAGGTTTGGAACCAGGATTGGAACCAAAAGGCTGACCTGAAAACAAGAGCGTTTTCGTAGTCGTTTTTGCATTTAAGGTTCGCTCAACCTAAGCACGTTCGTATTTAAATGCTCGAGCTAGAATTTCGACTGGCGTCGTTTACAATTTAGATTAGAGAATATAATCTCACGCATGTCGCATTTAACAAGCATGACGTATGAATTACCAAATATTTACAAAGTTAAAATTTAGAGTTCATACAAAAGGGACAATTCAAATCAAGCAAAGCGCTTTACAATTTACATTAAAATTACACGCAATAATTTGAATTACATAGAAAATCCATGTCGAACACAGGCACTCCTGGCTCTTAGTGAATTTAAAGTTATATAAATTAAAGTTACAATGAAAAGAGTTACAATGATTTATATACAATAACTTATAGGTTTTAGTCATTTAACAACGAACCGTGCTTAAGCTACAGTAGCAATGCATAGCACAATATTACATACATGGTTCAAAATGCAAAACACAATTAATAAATCCAGTACCTTAGTGAGAAGTGGAAGTGTTATCTCAGCAATCGCGTCAGCTGTTCCTCTATCGACTCAACGAATATGTGGCTGTACAGGTACACGAGACGACTGTTGCCGGATTGGATTTCGGAGTGGTCTTACAGAACGCGCTTACCGTATTTATCAGAATGCATAGAACGCATCACGTGACGGGTCACGTGGTATGTAGTTGGTTCGAGAATTTAGACAATGGCCTAAAGTTACATAACGTTCCTGACCTCTTTGCTAGAAGCTTCTCGATACTGGTGTATCATGGGAGAACTTTAACAAAGGAATTTCAAATTTTTGATATTTGAAAACAGCAAGTGGGTCAAGAAGTCATGACATTTTTATCAGACTGTGACACATGTTAATCTGATGAAAATGTATAATGAACACCCGGATAAGAAGGTCACTACTGTTGTAATAGAGGACAATGCTACCTCTGTACCCGATGCTGAATCCATACCACACCAGTTTTGACAGATGTTGAAACTGTTGATGACGTTATTTTAAACCCAGAACTCTCAGACTCTGAAGCTCAACAGTTATGGAGTTATGGAGCATGAATAAAAAAAACAAAACAACGTGTGACGTTTTTACTGATAAACCCAGAAAATCGAGTCTGTACGAATTTACAGTCATACTTCAAGATCATAATCTGATCCGCATGAAACCATATATTTTACCTTATGCTAAAGGGATGCTGTTAAGCACGAAATTCACTCTATGTTAGCATTAATTATGATTAAGAAGGTGGAGTCCCCATATAGTTCTCAATTGTACTAGTTAATAAGAAGGAATGCACACAACTATTTTTGTGTGGACTGCAGACAGCTGAATAAGTTGATTGTTTTCTCAACTGAATTGATGCCTGAACCAGAGCACCTATTTATGTATAAACATTGAAACCATAGGTTTCCCTGTGTATGAGGAAAGCCTAAGAACTCAATGTTTTTATAACATCTTAGCCATGTGTATAGAAAGGAGGGTACAGCCTCAGTGTTTATGTAAGTACAACATTATGTAAACCAGAGGTGCACAAACCATGGCCCATGGGCTGCATGCTGCTCAAGACAGGGCTCTATGTGGCCCCCGGAGGACTTTTGGATGTTACCATTATTACGAATGTAAAGCACATTATTTCATTATCTGTGTTGTTTTTTCTACTGAGCCATCCATGTGGCGGCCCTTCACGCACTCTATCAATTGGAAATCTGGCCGTCTGGCCTAAAAAGTTTGTGCACCCCTGATATAAACTGATAACCATGTTTACAAGAAAGTAAACTAAGATGAAAATTTCAATTTAAAAATAAACAAGAAATGGCGAAAACAATTCTATGGTAGTCACACACAAGGAAATTACAATGTCATAAAATGTATATATTATTTAATATTACTTAATGCATGTGTTACTCTATAAATAGCTAACCCAGATTTAAACTGTATAAACCAACATTCAAAGACATCATTAGCATAGTTATATGGCGGTAAATTTAAATTCTCAGAATTTGGAAACTATTGACTTAAAACTCAATGTAATATATACTTCACAGTACTTTTTCACGATACAAAGTTTAGAAGAGATAAAATTCCATACTAGATGTATTTTGGATTCAAAACGAAAGAAAATATTACTATCTAAAATTTTATCCTCTTCATCCAATAAACCATTCAAAAGTGTAATAATTCAGTTTATTAGGGTTATGTAATATTAAGTGATTTTACGAAAAAAATAATATCATGTGAGAGAATAAAGAGGAAAATCCGGAAAATGTAATGAATATAAGATGATAATTGAATGACAAAATGGAAACGAAAGTGAAATATATCTATAATTCGGTATATGAATAGATCTCTCTCTCTCTTTCTCCCCCTCTCTATCCACCTGCCTGGCTGTCTAACCACAAGCAGACAGAAACGTATATGGCTGTGAACACAGTAATATTTCATATATTGAGCTAAATAGTTAAATAAAGTGGACAAATGTTATATGTATGCCTTTTGAAGCAAATCAACAAAGTCGAAAATTAACGAAAGGAGTATTACTTTCAAGTATGTGGCAGAGACATTGGTTTTTTTGCAGTGAATTGGACTGGCCATCAGTGACGACTACAGCTACCCTTTTCACACCCTGACGTGCGCCCCTCTTGGCGTCGTACAGAAGAGACGCTGCTGCATCTAAAGCCAGGCTGGTTGCAGTACCACTATCCACTGGAACATTTTTGTAACAAACGTATTATTAAAAGATCCGTCTGTAGATTTTATTTAAAACTTAAGAATACTCTGTTGATTCTTTCAAGGTCATTCATAACCATCAGATTCAGGCATATCATTCAAAGTTAATATAATCAAAGGCGTTTTTCAGAAATGTCTCACAAACATGTAATCTTCTATCTTAATTTAAAATTAGACTTTCATTGAATTATTGTCATTTTATTGTTATCCACATTGCGTTTATGTACACATATGATTCTATAGTCTATTAAGTGATTCATAGAAATATTAACAAAATAAATATGAATTCGATGTTTAGAACTTGTTAACATATTTTGATTTTTAATAGAAATAAAAGCCCAATAAGAGGCGTGCTAAGTATTATCTATATACATATCCTACATTTTCAGGTTGTGTTTGGATGGACACTGGTACTCGCTTTGCAGGTGTAGTTTTGAAAGTCAAATTCAACCAATACAGTGGATGTAAAAACAATGTCAGCAAATCGCACGGTACTAGGAACAACATCAATGACATCGACAACAACGGCTGCAAAAGCACGCATCAGAGCGAAATCGGAGTAGCTCACGCTTCCAGAATTGTCCAATATGAAAATGAGATCCATTTCGTCAAGGCAATCTGTACACACACACACACACACACACACACACACACACACACACACACACACAACCACACGTACACACACAGAGGAAGAAAATAGAAAGATCTGAATACTTTTGAGATTTTTGAATGGATTTTTTTTTTAGTAGTACACGCATTGGCAAGTCGGTATTAACTGTTTATATAAATTATTTATTATTAATATATTTATCTTTATGTTATTACCATTCAAAGTCACATTCCCCGATGAGAAAATCGAAACATTGGAAAAAATAATTGTATTTAGAGAAATAACTCTTCATGAACCACCCTCAGTACAATTTAGAAAGTGCAAAGTATATTATTTTATGTGTAGTCATAAGGTTATTATTTTTTTTTTAAAGCGATGTCGAAATAAAATGGCGTTTCATTTAATAATTAAATAGTTACTCCTCCTCCGACCCCTCAAAAAACATTCAAACTTACCTTTTTTTGTCGCAAGAGGGCCCCGCATAAAGAAATTATCGATCGGAAGGTTGTACAGTACACGGTGACCCAGATTTGCGCTTGCTCTCCAACGCTCACTTGCATTGTCTGACCGTGCAGCTGCAAGTGTGTTTATAACGTAGCAGCTAGACCAGAATAAAGCGGTTTGCGCGGGTCAGATCATGTGAATTTCAACGAAATTTGGAGAGCGTGAATTCTAAACAAAACATTAACATCTGTCAAATGACATTTTTGTCTAAACATTGGAAACATAAACAATTGTTAGTAATATCACTTGTATTTTCACCGTCTTTAAACATTATGTATGAAATTACAATAACAAAGCTGAATACAGTTTCTTCCAGCGAACTTCATGTATCCTTTTGTTGAATATAATCTACGCCTCCAACAACATATTAATCCAGTGAGAGACTGTCTTTTAAATTCCGCCAGCGAAAACGGATTTTGTTCAAGGAGGTTAACGAGTACAGCGCAACTTTTGATTATTTGTATCTACCTTAACTTGACACCCGTAATGCACTTTTAAGACTTCCAAATTTGTACACCCGTTTATGTATACCACACCTACACATTAGTTGATAATAAGTAATTGTCCTCGTACATGCAATTATTCTTCAGCTATTGACACTGAGTTACACGCTTTCTTTACAGTAAAAATGAACGACTCTTGGTTACATTCTTTCTTATAATAAAATGAATGACACTAAGTTACACTCTTTCTTATAGTAAAATGAATGACACTAAGTTACACTCTTTCTTATAGTAAAATGAATGACACTAAGTTACACTCTTTCTTACAGTAAAATAAATGACACTAAGTTACACTCTTTCTTATAGTAAAATGAATGACACTAAGTTACACTCTTTCTTATAGTAAAATGAATGACACTAAGTTACACTCTTTCTTATAGTAAAATGAATGACACTTTCTTATAGTAAAATGAATGACATGTTGTCCAACTGTATTGCATATTGAGAGAAGGTCACTATTTTAAAAAAAAGTGAATGTCAGGCCAGGAATTTGAAAAGACTACCGATATAGACGTCCTCGAGTGAACATCTTATATCTATTGCTTCTAATGTTACATGACTGCATTTTATTTCACATCTTATATAAAGAGAATGAAGTTTGCTGAAAGAGCAATCATGACTCAACTAAGCAGTAATTTACGAACCATTACTAACCATTAAAATCACTTAGAATGAATAGTTTGTAGATGAACTACAAACAGTAACACGACTTATAGGTAACGATTTAAAGATAAATGACTAACAATAGCGTGATTAATATGCAATCGATTATGGGTGAAATAGTAACAATAATATGACTAACGTATAATGGTGTGTGAATGAACACCTAACGAAAGCATGACTAATATGTAAATAGTATGTGAATCAACTACTAGCAACACGCTAAATCGGCGCAATTTTTAAAGTGTTCTGCCCCAACCGAACTTTGCTGTGAAGCAAGTTATGCTGCCAACAAGAACGAGACAAAACATTAAGAAATACTTTTATCATTTCTTGTATATGTGCAAATTCAGTACTAATCTGCAAATTAATTATTAACCTGGCCCTATCTTTTTTTAAAAAGGGGAAACAACTCTCTCCTTTGCTAGAACTTTTCGGTCTACAGCGAATATCTGTTTTCCTTCAAATATTACTTATCTATCAAAGAATATAGTACTATGTAACATCCTAAGAACATATTGTTCTTGTTTGCAAAACGTTTCACGCATTTCAAAGTTACAAATTGCTGACGTTGTTGACATATCACACATAACATGTGCTACTGACCTACTTCGGATTCTATTCACAACTGAATTGACCACGTCCTCACCATGTGCACCATCAACCAGGGTGGTGTCCAGACCTGCACTCCGGGTTGAAACTACAAAAGTGATAAAAAGAACCATGGCCACTGTTCTTGTCGTCATGGTGATAATATACTACTGAAAGCAAATCTCCTTGTCTACATAAACGGTAATGCAAAGAAAGTTATAAATATAGTAACCGATTGATTAGTTGAAAAATAGCTACAAGAATATAGAAATAGTGATGAGTGATATAATGTTTTATTGAAAGAGAATTTATTTATAATATCTCAGTTTATGCTGTCTGTGTATTGTATAATTTTACCATCATAAAGGCAGACTTTTGACAGAAATTATTTGCTTAACTGACTAAAGAAATACTTCAGTTACAATAATGTGTTGTTATTCTGCTGCTGATATCAGTGTTACTACCGTAGTGTTACATCTAAACTATCACTGACTTTGATATTTAAAAAATAACTCTCATTGACTCTAATATTTTAAAAATTAACTATCACTGTCTCTAATAGTTTAAAGAATTAACTATCACTGACTCTAACAGTTTAAAGCTGTCATTGACCAGGTTTTTCTAACCTGTAATCTATCTATTCAAATAATAATTCTGTTGTGAATAAAAATTGCAATTAATTATTCATATTTTGAGGAAACGACATGGAACATGAAAACCCTATAGAGTACTATTGTCATGAAACATGTAATCCCTATAGAGTACTATAGTCATGTCAATCATCATATCAAACCCGTACAGTTGTGCAAGAATGTTTCATTAGACTGTGTGTGTAAAGGACCCTACATTGAATATAGAAGTGTTGACGCATATCCTACACCTACAACAAGCGCATTACTACTGTTACTAAATTAAAGAAATACCAGTTACTAGAAAATAAGATTAAATAAATCGAGACCTGTTCGACATGCTTCTCTCCAGCAGTCCTCAAGTTGAGACTGATATCTCACAGCGAGCCTCGGCAATAGAATTCTGTCTGCCTGCAGAGAGCAGGAAAGCAAGAATATTATGTCCTACTATTTATTCATATGTTTGCATTACTTGTATTCACCTCGTATCTCCTCTAAAGAACAACGCCCTTTTCTTTGTCCACCCCATTTAATTTCCTCTAAAAAAAACAACACCCTTTTCTTTGTCCACCCAATTGCATTTCCTCTAAAAAAAAACACACCCTTTTCGTTGTCCACCCCATTGCAATTACCACGCCAATCCGATCTTGACAATTTTTATGTGCATACGATTTACTGTTTACCTCCCAGCCACCAGGCCCTGAAGGGAACGGCACAATTGGCACCGTTTTCTATTAACTTGCCCAAGTCAATTTCGCACGCGTTCGGCTGGTATATCATCAAGAGATAGATGTTAGTAGTGAAATGTTTTAAAGGGCTATTGGTTCAATTATAAACACACTCATGTACATCACATACTCAAATAGACATATATGCACAAGCAAATAAATATGTATGTACGGGTGGATGGATATATGTGCACTTGCATGTATTGAGGACAGTTATTTAGTATTAGATAGATAGATAGATAGACAGATAAGCAGATAGACGGATGGACGTACGTACTGAGAGAGAGAGAGAGAGAGAGAGAGAGAGAGAGAGAGAGAGAGAGAGAGAGAGAGAGAGAGAGAGAGAGATGTCATATATTTATTCAGGCACATAATGCACAATTAATAGTGTTAAATTATTATAAAATTAATAATTAAGACAATATGCTGTTATTACAATGCACCAGACTCATCGGGAAAAAAAATGACATTTGAAATGTCATATGCTAATGCTAACAAAAGGTTTCGGTTAGAAGTAGATTTAACTGGGTGTGTCACAAAACAGTAAATGTATCTGTCAGTTTAATTATACAGGAATTTAAATTAAAGAAGAAAATTATTTACGGATTATATCCTTAAATAATCTTGAATAAATAATATTGTTCTCTATACTCCCAAAGTCTATAGTCTATTGTTCTCTATACTCTCACCTCATATCGATTTCTCGGTGTCAAATCTAGTTATCTGCATTGCAAAAATAACCGCCGTTTCCATCTGCAGTCTTTTGTTACTTGAGAAATACTGCCTGTCTACGTTATATAGTCTACTTGAACGGATAACCGTTGAATAAACAGAACTAGAAGAGGAAAAGAAGTACATACTAAAATAAGTACACGAAACAATATATTCTTTATACATCGCCTTTACCACCCGACCAAGCCTCTCCTCCCCACAAACTCCACCGATCTTCCATCTTGACCTTTGCTGGTGTGATCCCGCACGCATCTACAACTGCAAGACAAGGCAGCCATAGTTTTCTTGCGCTCGACGTCCCCTCCGTTTATGTCCTTGGTAATTACCTGGCTGTCACATAAGTTGCTGGGTTACAAGATACTATTCTTTTCGACAAAGGAGTAAAGATTAGAATCCCAAATTAGTCATTCTACCTCAAAAAAAAAAAAAAAAATGAATGAGCAACAGCGCATTTTTGTTGCGTTTACTGCTCTGACCTAAAAGCATATAAGAGTTTTCACCTGATAAAGAAAATTAAAGTCATAAGCATTTTTACATTGTAGTTTCTGCTTTGATTCCACAAACTATATAGTTATTATTATTATTAGTGGGTAAATTTGTACATTGCACTTACTATGTATTGTAGTACTACTTTATTGTTCATGAATGTGAAAATGCGCGCGCGCGCGCGCGCGCGTGTGTGTGTGTGTATGTGTGTGTGTGTGTGTGTGTGTGTGTGTGTGTGTGTGCGTGCGTGCGTGTGTCTGAACGCTACTCTTACCATGTCCTTGAGAAAACTGTGCATGGAAAGACCACGTGATCTGGATGTGCATTTGCCAGCACTTTTGTTTGCATTGCATGAAGTACCACAACATTCAACTCAATTTTCGCCATTCAAACTCTTATATGGTAGAATCATTAGGGGACCCATTTCTGTGTTATGAAAATACTGGACAGACAGTGAGCTAGAGGAATCCGTAAAAGTACTTAGGACAACGTGATCGAACTTGAAATACATCAGCATTGGAGCCATTCGAGAAGAAATCCAAGAACAGAGGAAAACGAATCACAAACTTTAAAACAGAAACAAAAATAAATTCCCATAATATATATATACATAATATTTAGACTAAGTTACTATTATATAAAGTGTGTATTTATTATTAATATATTAGTTCAGTATATTATATAGATAAATCCCATTTACCATTCATACACATAAACATATTTGTATTTGGGACGCTTTCCTAAATTTTAATCTCCTCACACATCCTTATTATCCAAACATTTCTTTCATAGAAAAGTGCACAAAATATATTCTCACACTTGAACATTAAAAATATTTTAAAATCAACATTAATATTTGATCATTACATATTTTTATTAAAATAGTTATGGTATAGTTTTATAGTTTTATGCTATAGTTTAATATTACAAATATATTTCAGTTTGTTATTTCATATATTAAATGCATACATACAACTTGGAGGCTCAAGTTACACAAATTTAAAAATCAGTTTTATGTATGTGAAGTAATTTATAAAAAGAAAACCACGAAACAAGGTTTTAAAAACAACGTTTTGAGACCTGAAAATCATTTAAAAAAAGAAATACGTGTGAGAAACAAACACTAGAAGCAGAAATTGTATTTCGTAGTTTATTATTGCACACTAGTTTAATAATTTTAATAACCGCACAATTGTACAGGCACGTCACTGACAAAATGTATCATAAGAGCAATTATAAGATTACGCCTCTCCGATATATTCTAAACGGTACTAGGCTTTCTTTACTCTATTTTACAATAATTACACTTAATACTTATAAGCCAATTCATGCTACATGCACATTAAAACATTCATGCTAATCATAGTATTTATAGCATTTTAAAAATAAACTGAATGTATCCATAAATTTAAATGAGTTAGAAACGACAACGGACGTTACACAAATTTAGTTTACAATTCAATAAGATAGAAATCACTTACCACGTATGTTGAATTAATCTGGGAAATATTTATACCCTCTCTTCTGTCCCTTCCTGATAGAGTTTGAGCACATTTTTCAACAAAATAATTAAAAATCTCCAAACTGAATTTGAGGTAATCAGGCTAAGCTTTTACAAGAAAATCTGCAGGACAGCACATAATGCAAACATATCTAATTACGAAAATTCCATGAGAAGACGCTAGATCTAATGCTTGGCCTACTTGCGCAGTAGATTCTAACCGCGGTAGTCGTAAAGATGAATGAAAGATAGGCGGCCGGGTCTCGTACTGTGACACTTACCTTCTTTCAAACCTCGCAAAGTGAAGTTGGAGTAGGCACTGCCTAAGAAATTCGACACGTTCACTCGCCACTGCCCTCTATCCTCCTCTCTTAAATTATAAATTTGTATTGAGATCGTCAAGTTGGGTTCCGTGCCTTGCACAAAGCACAAACATTTTGTATCTAAACTGTTATGAAAGGTTTCAGTGTTGCTGGACGTAACAGTACATTGATAAAGTTTTGCACTCTCACTAGGTTTGGCCATTACGTTGACAGATGAATCATTGTGATTTGCCTGTTGTCTGATTGCGCATTGCGTAATGTTAATGAGTGAACGGACTTGAAATCGTACCATTGCAGTTTGACCTTGATCTGAAAGTTGCACATTTTCTGAAGTGCCAACAAATTCAGGAACACCTGGAACGAGAAAAAGAACATTGGAATGAGATAAAGAGTGTTAAAGTCAAACTGAAATATTCTTATATTTATTAACCATGGTTAAGCACAAACTTATTTTCATAAATTGTTCATTAAAACATCTTTCTCTTTTGTAAAAGGAGAGAGAAAAATAATAATACATGTATTAGTAATGACATTAAATATAAAAATAATGACAATTTACAAACCATGCACGTTTGCAAAATGACACATATGCTGACTTTTCATTTATTCTTAAATAAAACAAAAGCTAATACACAAAACATTTTAAGAGACAAACAAACCAAACCCCCTCCTCGAGAAAAGCACCCCAAACAAAACCCCAGTAAAACTACAATCAGAATATTTCAAGCAAATTGCACATTAATTTTAAAGTATTGTCTCCCTTGTAATGATTCCTGTTAACAATAAACTTTCCGTTATCTACCTTGTTACTTAACTGCCCTCATGTGCAAGATTCTCAGCAGTTATTACACTTACATTTGTAAACAGGTCAGAAGTTTGACCTATATTTATTACACGTATTACCTCACTTATCATATTCAGAAAATAGTTATCAAAATACTATTAGAACCATTGGTTTAGGCTTTGGTAGTGACAATAAAAACGGTCAATTTTAGTTTTCATATGTTTCGAATTTAAATCTTAATGATGACGTTATTCCTTCTTCTATCACGTATTCTCTTAATAAAAGCAATTATTACACTGTATGCATTATATAATAATGATTATACTATATAATGAAGAGCAACAAGAGATAAAAGCTATTGTTACATGCCAGTATTTATTTAGAGACCCTGTTCCAGAATTAAGATTTAAATCAATTAAATTCCAGGATTAGATTAATTTAATCTCCTCATTTATTCTGAAACAGACTGGCTGCCCAGATCTACCCTTCAGTCTGACTAAATTTAATCTCGTAGTAAGACACGAAATTTAGAGACAGATAAACCTGTGTGACAATTGCACGGACTGGGACACATTAATCAATTACGACTAATCACACTTGCATACATCGCCCTCTTAATGCTCGCCCCCACCCAGCCCTAATTTGGTCTTTCTCACAAATGATTTAGTCGACTACGTAATTGATCAACAAATATAAGATTTAATAAAAGATTTACAAATAACAAAAATTGAATCAAATGCTCGGTCTAACAAGACTACGTATTATCAGCTCTGCGAATAGTTTCAATGTCAAATGCTGATTAGTGATTCCAGTTTATTGTCATTACTCAACTTGCAACTTCCCACTGCTATGACGACACTCTATCATCAGCTATGGCAACACTCGCACCCAATTAGCATGAGTTGTGGCTTCAGCGACGATCCATAACATCAGTGCCCGATCCTCACATCAAGTTCAGCAGAACTTAAACGGACCAGTCCCGGACTCCTCTAGAGATCTCAGGACGCAGAGATTATAAAATCTCAAACCCAACGATACAAACTCAGACCCGCTCTGAAAATACAATAATTCTTATGAGCGACAGTTCCTACTGATTCGCAATCTACACAAGTGGCTTTTGATAATAGCGTAGCTTGTTTTACAAATGACCGTTCTGTATCTTCACATTCAATAGTTTGAATATAATATCGAAAATACAATCAGCATCACGCTCATGCGTGTTACAATTAAAATGCGACGTTTACACACACAAGAGAATTTACTCGTTCAAGAACATTTAGATTTTTCAATGAAAGTAAATATGAATTAAAATCACATATGAGTTACAGCATAGACGCGATTATACATTGTTTACATCAAAAGGATCTTTACATAAAAGAAATCCTATGAACGTGCATCAACGTTCTGTGATTACAATCCCCATCAATTTAGCATTATAACCCATTATCTCACAATTAGACAATTAATGTGTAAAGGATGTAATGGTTCTAGCTTAGTCGTACTGTTACCAAGCCACGTGTCTAGAGAAGGTTGCAGTAAGGATATAATTTCTACATTACCAATTTCGCACATTCACACAATGATAACTTAAATAAAATGTAAGTATTAATTTAAGAAATCGATGTGTTTACCTTCTCAGTAGATAGCTTCAAACCAAGACAGCGGGTCTTCTATTATACTTTTCGTATCGACTTACACGGAATTATCGGAGGCACGAAGCTTTAAGTTCAATCGGCCGTGGTTCCTCGTGTAAGTAAAGTATTTTGCGCGTGTCAGTTATTTATGAAGATGCATGAATTCGTCACGTGACTAGTCATGAGGTGACGTTATGGGTTCGATGTACGGTCGGCTATGGCCCCAAAAATAACAATAACATGGGATGTGTCTCTCTCTGCCTATTGACCTAAGGGTTACAATAACACGAGTCTCTCTGTCATTTCAACACAGGTGCGTGTGGGAAAATGTCCTAACAAAAAAAACTATATTTGAATTCAAATTTGAAACTTGCAGAACTGGGGCAAGAGTTCAGGACACAGAATTTTTTTGTCTGAATCTGTTACAGCTATTTTCTATCTATCTATCTATCTATCTATCTATCTATCCATCCATCCATCTATCTGTCTGTCTGTCTGTCTGTCTATCTATCTATCTCATAATGACAGTAATAAGGAATGGTATGCTAAAAGGAGGATTTTCTCTTTCAGTCCCAAGTCCTCAGGCAGATGGACAGGTTCGCTACGAAATATGATTCAGCTCAAGTGACTAGATGGTGTTACTGTCGGGACACTTAATCAAATATATATGTTGTTTAATTGCAGATGACTCAGTCGCCCAAATAACAGCAAGCTGACTTTCAGGTGAAGGCGTGTGTATTATACATATCGCTAGGTCTGATGTGCAGGTATCCCATTAGGGTCTTGCTGATTAGGCATATCGACCTTTTATACGGTCGTTAATTACAGGTGGACTGGCTGTTTTAACACATCTTTCAAAATTATGGCTTCATGTCTCGCTGTAGATTTCCCCATCCCACTTGCAAACAGCATTTAATTTTATTTCTAGTGCTCTTGGAAGATAAAGCATTACTTTGGATTTAACACTCCTGGCACAAAACGTGGCTATACTGCCATGATATTTTGCTCTTCAGACAAGAAAATCTTGCGTCCTTTTAATCTCTCTGACTATTTCCTTCAGTCATGTCTGTTTGCGTACGTGTATGATACATTATATTTTGTTTTATTTATTTAATTTTATTTTGCATGATTATTATAGTTAAGATTGTTAGTCACTGTGTGGCTATTGCAACAACCCGAGTGAAATATATTATCAATTATAAGAGTCCATTAAAGAGGATAATAGTGTGTGTGTGTGTGTGTGTGTGTGTGTGTGTGTGTGTGTGTGTGTGTGTGTGTGTGAATATAAAGCCGTTTCTCTTAAATACTTTCGACGAAATGTTTAAATAAATAAAGAAATCTGTCGAGACACTTGAACCGCATTCTTTTTTTAATAGAAGTAATCCTATCAAAACAGTTTTTAATGTTAAAATAAGTGATTTATGAGATTTTATAACCATATAGGAATTTTAAAAATACAAAATACAATATTTAATTAGAAAAATATATACATGAACGGAAGGGCATCGAAAATTCACTAAAACATACGGGGAATTAAAAAAGAAAGAAAGACAGAGAAAACAACACTCACATGCTACAACTAATTGAGTCGATTTATTTTGTTTTGAGCCGTCAGCCTCACACCGGAGATTTATGACGTCATTGCAAGTGCGAGTAGATATATTATAAATGGCTTTTTGTGTTTCTGTAATTCCTTTCACTGGAATGCCAGAATTGTCCAAAAGACGTACGTTAGCAGGAGGGTTTCCGTCAATCCACGTGCAGATGACTTGAACGCTGGTGTTTACCTCTAGTTGATAGCGATCATATTCATCGAGTGTGTAGTTGTTGACAAACAGACTCGTTACATTGGTTGGATCTGCGAAAGAGTAAAATCAAGTCTCTATTGCTGCTTGCCCATTCATTCATACATCTTCCATCCAAACAAACATGCATACAAACAAAAATACATTCAAGTATTTAATGAACATACGTAGCCATAATCAAACATATTCGGCAGTTGCATTCAAACACTTCGATTGCAGGGACATTTGTATATATACATTGATACAAAACAAGTCGTACTATAACGTGGACGCATATTTCTTATGTGCAAAGATTTGTTCATAGATCTATAAATAGATTCCTCCATTCAGCTAGGATTTATTTGAAACTAATCATGGAGATAAATTTATAAATTACTAAGAAGTAATACTATTGTATAAAGACATAGTGGAAGTAATAATGATAACGATAAATGTGTGAAGTTAAAGGACAATAGGAAGCTTTGATCGACAAAGACGGAAGCTGTTTTATACACAATAAACTTCTGTCTGAATTTCTGTGTGCAATTAAAGATATTAAATGTAAACGATCTATTGGAATCAGAAGCCAACCCGAATGCCCTTTGAACGAAAGGCATGAATGAATATTCACAATTCCATATTAAAATTTATTTATACAGGATTGATTACTCAAGCAAAAACTCGTGATGGAGGCATAACAATCTTGATAACTTAAGTAAACTTGTGACATAGATAATGAAATACAAAGGAAGTTTTATAAATGGTATGTGTAATAAACTATATGGCGAAAAGTCTATGATGAAACTGGAGGACATTTTGATCACTCACAGTTTGATTTTAAATAGAAAAGATGGACTGATGTAAAATTCTGCGGTCTATTTCAGAGAGAAAAGTATTTGTGAAACAAAACCAACTATTTCAAGTGAAGAAAAAATAATTATTGAATATAGTGTTACTGTAATGGGTTGTAAAACGAACAGACATACCCTTGCTAGAAAAGATAAAAGCGTCTGTGTATTGTATGACTGGCTAATATGTATTATGAATGTAATGTTAGTATAAACATGTTTAATTAATATTTTGGTTGCAGAGGCATATGCCAAATTAAGTATTTATTAATGTAGTAATTTGCAGTGTATTTATGATCTGCAATTGCAAATATTTCAGATTCTTATCTTCTTTTCTTCCTTTCTTCGTCTTAAGATTTATTGTGATCTTTGGGTACCTGCTTTGATTTATTAATAATATGTGTCCTGTTGAATATCTGCCAGCTTTCCGTCTTCGTGTGAGAGTTGCCAGTTTCATAAACTGTTGAAAAAGGCTGAAATTGCATTGCTGTAATTCTTCGAGTATCCCTTCAAAAGCACGAGAGTTTCCTGCATGTTTTATCCATAGACCAAATAAAGTACCCAATCTCAAATATTATTCCGTATATGATTCATTGTGCGTCCTTTGGGTTTCTTTCTCTAAATAAATCACTCACTTGTCACTTTATACCGACATCGCAAATTCTTTCAACACATCCTAATTATCTGCTTCTCAGTGACCCACCATGCAAATGGCTAGAGCCGCTAGACAAATCAAATTCAGAGCTCAAAAAGTTTTCGGTATCTCATGTGCAAGATGCTCAAATTGTTTTTTAAAAAAAATCAAGTTGTTCCGCTATGTTTGTGATCAGTTGCAAATAAATTTGAACAATACATTTATCACCGCCATCATGATAAAAATTACCGTCGCTTACTTTTTCGCCTGTTTATGTGCTGTTAGATTTAGTTTTTATATTTTGCTTGGTAAAAGTTATTTAGCCGAAACGTCTCAATCTCAAAGTAGTTTTTGTTTTGTATATCTATAAAACATTTCAGTTTTCATATTGCATTGGTGTTTTGTATGTCTATAAACATTTCAATTTTCATATTGTATTGGTGTTTTGTATGTCTATTAAAACATCAGTTTTCACATTGTATTTTGGTATTTTCATACTGCATTGGTATCTGTTTAACGCTTGGCAATCTTGCTATTCATCAATAGAGAGAAAGACAACTAAGTACAAGAACGGTAATTTTCCAACTGAAGAAAGATCAAAAGTAAACGAGCTTTGCGTGTATGCATATAATAATAAAAGAAGAATACAGTAATATATATATATATATATATTATCTATGTCTCTCATCATTGTTTCTTTCTCTGTTTCTCACTCTCTCTCTCTGTATGTGTGTGTGTGTGTGTGTGTGTGTGTGTGCGAGAGTGTGTTTGTGTGTGTGTGATGTGTGTTTGTGAGTGTGTGTGTGAGAGTGTGTTTGTGTGTGTGTGTGATGTGTGTTTGTGAGTGTGTGTTTGTGAGTGTGTGTGTGTGTGTGTGTGTGTGTGTGTGTGTGTGTGTGTGTGTGTGTGTGTGTCTAACTAACGATCTTTCTATTTAATTTCTGTTTGAAATATTATTTTGTTGTTATTTGTGTTTCTGTTTTCTTCTAAATTTTAGTGTTTGTTTGTCATTGCACGACTCTGTGATGTAGAGTTTAATATTTATGCATCGTACTCACATGTGATATTTAACTTGAGAGAACCGTTCGCAACCACATTTAGGTTAAGGCTGACCTTCCAAGTCCACAAGTCTTTGTCGATTTCGACCACACGCCTTGTAAACCGGTATTTATCGACTTCCAATGTACAGTGACACACGGAAGAATTTGCACTTGCTGTGCAATTATCTCTCTTTCGAATGGCACATTGTAAAATATCTTTTCTTAAAAAGTGCAAAGAATTCCAATTTATTGAATTGTTAATTGAAAAAGTAAAATCCAAGATTGAGTTTTCTTCTGCCGACAGATGTACTTCTTGATGAAAAGATGTAAATATAATAATATCTGCAACACAAAAGTACATGGTAAATATTTACTTTAATTACTACAGTAAATACATTTTATGATTACGAATTATTTGATTTTTATGAATATGAGAAGTGTTCTTTTGACCTAAATGTATTAGTCACATTATAATTCATAATTCTCGACAAGAACGTCACAGTTATTTATCTACATATTAAAATAATAATTACAAAAATTCCTTTGATGTTTTACCCATATTCTTCTATACCTCTCGTCAGTAAAATAGCTTGTAGGAATCTTCGATTCCGATGTTAAACAGCACGGATGAGTTTAGTATTTCGTACATACCGTCCAATTAAAAGCAAATACAAGTAAAAAGAATGCCAACAATACCAAAAACATTTGTTATTCAAGTTAATATTTTTCACCATTCTTAACCAACCTGTAGATGGTGTACTGCACTCGCAATGCTGAAATATCAGAAACAGTTCAAGTAGACAACCACGAACACACAAAGCAATCACAGTACTTTCCATTCTAAATACTAAATGACTCCATGATAATGTTAATGCGTCTTATAGTGATCCACACCATTACAGCTAAATCACAGAGTCCTACCATTACGTCTGTGTCAGTATGAACTAATGTGATCGTTCTAACATTCTGTGTTTCCTTCCCTTTAATAAACTCGCGCGGCTCTCAATTACTAATACTCCCTGGCGTGCAGATAGGAAGTATTAGTGTGTGATATTCATAAACAAAATACGTCACAGCGTGACCTCAATCAGTGTACTCCCCCCCCGCCCCCAAACAACAGCGAAGAAAAGCAGAAAAACTAAACTATAACTTTACTGTCCATGACTTACAACTGCACCCACTTATTCGTTTTTCAAAGAGTATCTAAATAATGACGAGTTCATTGAATTGGCTGACACATTGATTCAATTTTACTAATTCAGTTTGTAGTTTGCCACTTCAACTACATCCAAACAACAAAATCATTCTCCACATTCAAAATCACACTCTCTGATACTATTTCCAAACTCAGTAACACAGTTCGTAAATGATTAACACGTCTAAGCGTTGTATGAGTGATATATTTTGTAGAAAAAATATAGTTTGATAGACTTTTGATTAAGTATGTGCCAACTGCATTCTTCCAGATATTTGATAGAAAGAGAAAGCTACTTAATATAAACAAGGACGAGAGAAAAAGCTACTGAATTTAAACAAGGATGATAAATGCAAGATAATTTTTACATTTTACAAACATAATGAGTAAGTTTGTTTTACTGTTTAAAAAACTCACATCAAACAAATATATTTATTCGTCGGTTTTCAGAGCAGTACTACATGTAGAGTTTTAGGCACACACAAAGACCAAGGGAGGCAATGCCATTTTTAACACAAAACTGAATTACACCTAAAAGTGAAAAAGAAAAAGAGTTTATGAAAGCTTGTAAATGTCACAAAAAAGATGCTTGTTTTAAATTCCTTTTATGTATGTTTCTCTGCTGTAAATAAAGAATTTAACAGCTATTTTCGACGTGTGAAATGCCTCTCCATTTCGAGGTTTATAGTATTTATGGTCAGTGTATAACCTTGATTTGCGCCCACTCTAATTACAGTTATAGAGTAATAGTAACATTTCAGGTGTCAACAATAAGTGGGAAATTAAAATGCGTGTGCTTATATATACCCACTGCTTAGTGAATATGCAGTTTTCTTTTTCTTGTATTTGATATAGTATCATGCAGTCTCAGTTGTTAGTGCGTTTGTCTTTGCGATTTAAATGTAGTTTATGATCGTTGCCGAACTTCCAGTCATACGCAGATTGTACGTCAGATTAAAACAACGACATTTCTTTTCTGATGTGGGTTTTACATGGAGCAGTAAAACCCTGGCTGGTTAAGATAAAAGCGTCTTTGTATTGTGTGAAATGGTTAAGTTTTATTATGATGCGATGCTATGTTTTATTCTGAACATGCTAACATTTATTTCTTTCGGCGGCCTATGCCAAATTTAGTATTTATTAATAGAACAATTGATTGGACACTCAGATTCTGCAATTGCTTGTGTTTCAGGGTTTTTGTTTTGTTCCCGGCTTTGAATTTTGATTTGGTTTCATCTTGATCTTTGATTTCAACTATGGTACTAAGAAAAAGGAAAAAAATATTTATTAACTTATGCTTTTAAAATTTGGAATATGTCTTGTTTTTCTTATGAAAAAGCAATATAACTTGTTAGTTTCATGATTTTATATTAAAAATTATTTAAATATTTCAAACCAAACTTATTTTCCTAAATTTAAACATATCCATTAGACTAGACAAAAACTGAGTGAAAGTCTTACTGCAAAAATTAAAATGCTATTAAAAAGATATTATTCTTCAATAAGCATTTGTTGTTAATAAAGAATTAGATATTATTTAAAAACATGTTTAATGCATCTCTTTGTCTGCAAGTATGTGTATTTGTTGTTATTGTAGTCTTCTATTATCACATCATATGAATATTTTTTGTAATAGAATATTCACAAAACAACTGCTAATTGACAAATATATATTGCTTCCTTTTTATTTTTTCTAAAAATAATAGTAGAAATGATTAAAAGTAAAAATGGATGTAAATGTTCATAATTCTATAAGTGACAATCAGGTTAGACGCAGATCGCCTGTTGCCGTTAAATTTTAGTTTAAAACTCAAGGCACTCTTTTAAAGAACATATTTTTTGAATGATTTTTTGTGTGTGTGCGTGCATCAATGAAGTTTCAAACATCGTTATTTCAAGAAGTCGACCCTTTTCTTAGTATTGCAGTATAATTCCTCAAAGTACTATGTTTCGGACTGATAATATTGCATAAAATGCGAACTTTGTCGGCAGTACACATTTTCTGTGCTGAAGTTTGTTAATCCCATCGAGCTCTGACTGAGAACTATAAATAAATATATATTTCACAAGCAATATTGTGTTTTGTCAACTACATATTTAACCCATAAAATAAAATTTCGGAACTGCTCAAAAAGAATCTGGTAAGCTTTCTTAGCAACCAACTATATCTACCATTCAAATCGAGCTTCTTAAAATCAGATTAAATCAGGGTGAGTTTCCGGTTTATAAAGCTTATTTGAGATGATCGATTACAACGTAGGGGAGATAATCCTCTTTGTTTCCATGTGACATGTTTCGTTTTACAATACAAATAATGGCCGCAATTGCGTTTTCATCAATTTTCGGCTTAGGAAATACATTTTTTCATTACAGATGGGTTCAAGAAACATCTTTATTAACATAAAAAATTCACGTCGTGTGTAGAAAATATAAAATTATGAGAAAGAACAGTGCAAATATATAATCTCAAAAGTGAAAAACAATTCTCACTCAGTCACTGGCTTGTGCTGTCTACAGCCATAACCTCTGTTTCCATTTAATTAAAGACCTTTTCTCCCTAATGTAAGTAAAAATTACCCTACTTTACAGCTCCCTCTAATACTTGTTACATTTTCTGTTTTTACGTCTTTATTAGGGTAAAATGTAGGCAACTTTTGAAGTTTGGATGTGTATGTATATTTGAATGCCGTTCATGTCCTTTAATCCGATTTCTTACTTTGTTACTATTATTTACTAATGTTAGAAATAAAACCATCACTTTTAAATTATTGCTCAGTGATTGTAATGGTCAGAAAACCGCATTATATATTGTTCACTTTTTGGACCTTGCTCAAGAGGATACATAGTATTTAGGTACATTAAATTTGTTTTTTATTTCTGTTAATTCTAAGTTATTTTCTTATATTTACCTCAGTCATCTTTTGTATCATGAAGTTTTCTGAGTTTATCCCCCTGTTGTGAAATAAATTTAGATTTAAAAAAAGTCATCCTAATATCAGAATATTTATTTCTAAAGCCAAAAATCAAATAAAGGTATATGTTAGGATAAAAATTAACACTATTATTATGATTTTTAATTTGCATGACATGGCACACAGAATTCATAAACATAATCCCCCCCCCCGCCTTCCATTTAATTTGTTTAAAAAGGAATTATTTTAATTTAAAGTTTAAAGTTTGTTATCATTCTTTTGGCATGCTCTCAGAAAAGCTTGTATTTCATGACAAGCATGTTCAGATCTAGATTGTTGGCTAAAAATTTGAAGCATAGTCTTTTCGCTAGAAATAGTCAATGTCCTGTATGATCTCAGACTTCAAGAATACTTTTCTGTTTATGAAATACATTTTTTATTTGTATCCATAAGGAGTTTATTTAGTAAAATCAATGTTTCAATAATTTCCAATAGGTACATATATATTTATTGAATTTCATTTAGTTCGATAAAGAATATAAACTTATTAAAATCACATTCAGTCTGCTAAATAAACATTATAAATATTTTTATCAAAACATGAGTCCCATGTTATACTGTAATGCAGTGAAGCAGATTAGACTTTCTATCTGACTGAAACAGTATATATCTTTGTCTTTGGAATACACAAGTTCTAATTATTTTAATGTTTTAAATTTAAATTAAAGTAAGAAACAAGATAATGATTTGATCAGTTCGGAGATTGAAGAAAGGGAGAATACAGAAAATGTGAGAAAAGACAAAACTATATAATTAATGTGAATTAAAATAAGTGTGTGATAGTCTGATACTGTAAATAATTTAAACAATAGATACTTTAATTACATTATTGAAAGTAATATATTTAAAAACAAGATAATTTTACTAAATTAGTTTAATTAAATTAATAGTGATTTTATATTGCTTTCACAGATATAGTGAATTTTAAATTAAAAAATTAAATATGTGAAATACTTTATTAAAATAAATTAATGAATTCTTTATCCTGATTTAAACTAATGTTGCCTGGTTCACACAAGATATTTCTATCTTTGTTTATAAGACCTAATCTTTGTAAGACCTGATTTTCATGACCATTAAATTTAATAGTCATGAATATGAGATTCCACTGTTAATATCACTTATTTTATGTCAGACATACTTCATACTTGTTTGGTCGACTTACAATGAAGTAACCTTCATAATTCTTACTTTTTTCTTGTATTGTTATATTTTTCCTTATACATCTATCTCTATATATATATCCTATTTGAAATTGAAAATAATAGCACTAAATCAGTAAATGCAGAGTGTATGGTTTGTCTGCACTTGAAAATATAAAGGGTGTAACTGTGAGTGGTGAATATGCATCAGACTATCAGTGCTCAGTCATATATAGCGGAACTACAATTTACAGTTTGAAGAAGTTATTAATAAGTTGTGGATGTTTGTGTATAATTCTTGTGCTGAATAAGCATAGATGTCTTATGGAAGGAGTTTATTGGTATTATTGGAGTGATGAATTCTTTTGATCTAAAGTGCACAATTAGGAATAGTCAGGGGGTTTTCATTCACAAGTTAGAAACAGCGTGTTTAAGAGAAATGTAAATATGTGATGAGGTCCTCCTAAGTGGCTGCATGATGTTTGGAAGGTTTATGTGTGTGTTATGATTATTGTTTTTTATTGAGGTTTTAGTTGTAATGTTCATGATTCAGAATCTTAATCAGCAAAGTTTACAGTAATGAGTAATGCTAGGTTATTTGAATTCTGTTTGAAGTACACAAAAGTGTATAACTAATAAGTTACTATAACTGAATAATGACGAACACTGTGAATAGATGGTAGTGATAACTGTATTTATTGTTGAGTTTATTTGGATTTATCAGTGCATGTTGGCAGAGTGGGCATAATGATAAATAGTTAAGAGGTCAGGAAGGTGTAATAGTATTATATAATCTTTTCAGATATGTGGTTACACCAAGCAACAGAGCGCGAAAGCGGCGGAAGCCGGAAGCGCCCCCTACACTTCTACTCTCTACGGTTACACCAACATTGAATAAGACTGAACATATAGGTACATCATTACTACTTATATTCCATTACTATTACAGATGAGAACCAAGTGCATTTTCTTTGAAATGACAGTAAAGTGGAATATTATTTCACTTGCGTTTTGTTCACTGGAACTGTTCTTGCCTTTGGTTGAAAACTCAAAATTCATTCATTAATTTTTAGTTCTATATATACTCTCTATGAAAATATGTGACTTTATTCAATCATTATATGCAGATTAAAGTTGTAGCTTGTTAAATATAATAACCATCCAAAATCAGATTTGTGAAATAGCACAAAGCTATGTCAGATACCCAGCATTTGATAATTAATTGGCACATAGTTTACCATGATCAGCTACCCAAGAAAACATTAAGTTTTGACCATTATTTAGTAGTAGTACTGTTAATTTCTTTTGCTCCACAAGAATTGTGTGAAAACCTTTCATCTTTAGATGTTCTTGGTGTTTGAAACATTCCTGTGGAACCTTCCTCTTCTCACTTTATTCTGAAGAGGGTGGTTGTCATTGTGTTCTGCAGTTGTTGTGGTTTTTTTTTGTGTGCTTGCTTCAATGCAACTGTTGTGGGTACTCCTGTGTGTTTTTATTTTCTTTTCCCTCCAATTTTTCCTGTAATGCTTTGAGTTTGCATTTGGAGTGCAAAATTAAATTTCAAGTTGTTTCAGAGCTACCTTGTACGTTTTGTTGTTTGTACTATGAGCACTAGAGCAGCAGGTTTGAGACCTACAGGTCTTTGTGCCAGTGGATTCTTTTGCTCTCGATCTGTGGAGTCCATACATAGTGCGAGTCTTTTTTGGTCATTTGTGGTTGTCAAAATGTTTTTCCCATCCTGTGACTGACCATAGCAGTAGTTGACCATCTTGCCAAGTGTGTTGTCACAGTTGAGTTGAGGCATGCATAATTTTATTGTGTCTGCCATAGGTAGCTGGACTCATGAACTAAAGGCTGAAGATTTTGTGAGTGTTGAGCATTGGAATGTAATGTTGATGGTGCTGCTGTTGTTGGAATCTGTGTTTGTAGATACAGTTTTCTTGTTGGCTTATGGCAAACTGGTGTAGACTGTTTCTTGGAGGCTGTTGTAGTTTTTCTTCTTTTCTTCACAGATGTTAGGCCAGTGGTTTCAGATCATTATTTAAAATGGTCTTTTAATATGTATATATGACTTTTATAAAGAATATTAGTAAATTATGGAAGATAATTTATCTTAGAGTTAGAATATAATATAAAAGTTATATTGATGTTTTGTTTAATTAATATTTGATACTCACTTTCAGGCTATGGACCCCACTCATGAATGCCCTTTGTGTTATTCCATTCTGACAAGGATCACTTAGAACTGCGTAAGACTGAAGGCTGAAAACCCTTCTTGTTGTCATGTATTTCAAGAGATCAAAACAACCCATGGCAGAGAGACTATGAAGAAAAGAAAGTTTAAAACTGAGTTGCCTGGTGAAATCAAATGATTTAATCAAAATGTTTTACAAAATGGCTAATACTTTTGAGTTGGAAGTACTGCAACATTGGTAACCCTTACACAGTCCATTAACATTTCCTGGACATGTTTGGAATGTTTACTGCAACTGGGACAAAATATACATCCTCCATCTTCAGTTTGGTGAGTAAAGTATGTGAAGGGCAGCAGTCAGAAAGTGAAGCAGTGTCCTATAAAAATGGCTAATATTATTTTAACAGCATAAGCAAGTTTAAACCATGATCACATAGTGGCCACAGTAATTCAAAACTTGACCAGCAGAGACTTATATCCTTCAGCATCTGTTGAATCTTGCCTTACACACCTATTCAGAGACACAACAGCACAAATATTAACAACAACCATTCTAGTACACAAACTAGCTATCAGTTAAATACATGTTTTCATTGGTGGAACCTGTGCTGAAAATTTGATGAGATTTGATGAGATGATCTTCTTTTGTTGCAGTCCCGCACTATACTTTCTATTTCTTCCTACCTTTGAGATGATAGTTCTGAGATTGTCACAGGTATAGGTTCCTACTAAGACACTTCATGTCAAGTCAGCAGTTCAGAGATATAATTGGACAGGTAATTTAAACCAGTTTAAAACTCACTCAGATATTTCATGAACAACATTACTAAAATGAATGTGTATATGTTCCCTTAAATAGTTAACATAAAAATGACATTTCTTCTATAACTATTAAAATGAAAAGATTATTGTTTTCTTTATTAATTACTAAATAACATGACAGACTTTTTCAAAGATTAATTTGTTTGCCTTATTGTGTTAATATTTGTTCTCATCTGTTTAAAAGGTTGGGAGCTTTATTAATTCGTACAGTGACCGAGCTTTTGCTGAAATCTTATTATTAGATATTTGTATGTCTTTTAATGTATGTATCTTAATGTCACATATATGTGATAATTGTCCTAGATTATTTCATTTTAGATTGTAGATGAGAGGGCTCTTTATCAAGTCACAGTTGTAGTATTTTTGTTTCTTTTGAATCCTTTTATAGCCATTGATCCTTTTAATTAAATTATGTTTTATTTTGTTTCTTTCCATCCTAACCTCACACAGTTTAAAATTTGTTGAGACCAGAGGAAGTTCTAGAAAGTCTTTTGTTACCAGTTCATGGATCTTCTACAAGGTATAGTGTATTTTTCCACTTAATAGTTTTATTTATAACTGCTAGAGTTCTTATACAGAAACTGAGCTTATTCTAAACATTAAACAACTTTTTCAGATATTTTTATAAAAAAGTTATTTTTCATCTTTCATCATAGCTTAGTTAAAATTGCTCTTAAAAATAAAATTATTTTTCATTTCATTGCATAAAGTTAACTAAATACTTTTTATTCTGTAATATATCTAACATTCACACAGGTAAAACAGGCAGTTGTTACAGTTCTGTTGCTTTAATTAATCTCACTTTCTTTTAACATTCAGAAATAAAATGATGGTTCACTATAAATTGGATCATGAGTGTGGTTATAAGATTGTGGTTGTCACTATAATCAAGACTTTATTAAAATTTCTCTTTAGACAAATGCAGTAACAACATAATCTAGTACAGATAATTTCAATTGTTTACAATTTATTTTACTTATCTGTAATGCTGAAAGAGTGATTGTAGCAAAAGGTGTTGTAATGTAGAATTAGGGCATTAGTTAAGAATCATTTTAAAATGTTTTGTACGATAATGCTTTGGCATTTGAATAGTGATTAATTTTATCACATCGTTCCACTGAATTTCTTCAAGAAATACAAAAAACTTCAACAAATTTCTCCAATAATGTATTTTTTATTCATCAAAGATTCAACACCAACATTTCTTCTTTTTAAAATAATGAGCAATAAACTTCAAGTCTGGCTTAGATTGATTATCTCCCTTGTCCTGCACTGTGTCTTTGAACCAACAAGAGAATGAGATTCAATAAATTATCCAAATGAATGCTTTACATTTTGTTATGAAATGTTAAATACACATGAAGAATTTTAAGATCTATTTCTGCACAAGTTTTAAGTATTCTGTATGTGAAAATGGAGATAAATATTATTTAATTTGCACTTTCAGAGTGATCTTTATTATCTGTGTATTACTATTTGACTGGGCTTTTTCTTTTCAAAGGTATATTTTATTAAATTCATTTATAATGGTAATAAATTTGGCCTCACTGGTCTAATTAGAAGTAAATGAAAGTTTGAAATATTAAAAATTATCATTATTTTATTGAGGTGATCTGAATGTTTTAGTAAATTTCTGATCATCACTGATATCACTACTTATCTCATTAACCAGAATAATGCTATTTGATCTCTGACCACATTTCTGTAATTGACATCAGATCTAGCTGTTAACCACAATGACACTATTTGATCTCTGACCACATTTCTGTAATTGACATCAGATCTAGCTGTTAACCACAATGACACTATTTAATCTATGACCACATTTCTGTAATTGACATCATCTTTAGTCTCTAGTAGAGAAATATAATACTTGATCAGACATATAATAAATTAAAATAAGAAGCAGAGCTGCATGGTCCAGCTCATACTTCATACACTAACAAAGCATGGAAATATGTAATGGTTTTAAAAATTTGAAACAAATAATGTTGATTTCTTCCCAAATAAAAATGATTATGTTTAAAGATAGTATGGTTATAACATTCTCTGGAAAAATTCTGCATAATTTTAAAGTAATCTTCATTTGATATTTGTTTTGGGGCAAAATCTGTAAACTAAGTGTAAAGAATGTCATCAGTTTTTTTGCGTGCACACCTACTCCCAAAATGTATCCTGGAATTAAAACTGTTTGAAATCAATAACCATAATTTCTTATAATAATTTAGCTTGCTTGAAATATTTCACACAATTAAATAGGTAGTAAGAGTCTTTAGGGAACTTTACAGTTTACTTTTGTGTACTTTAGATTGCTAGTAATTTTCATCTTGATATTTACTTTTAATACTTTCAGTTAAACAATGAAGTGATATATTTGTGCATTAATTTTGAAACTTGTTAAAATTCTTGTCAGACTGAGATAAACAAATATCCAGGAGTAATTTTATAGGATGTTGAGGACCACTAATAGTAGATTTCCATTAAAAGCAAATTTTAATTAATATGTGAGGGACTGGAATTGAATAATTGTGTTTAATTAGGCAAATTAAAATGAGGAAATAATATATATATATCTATATCTATCTATCTATCTATATATATATATATATATCTATATGGCTCATTCTCTGGGCAAGTGTACAACAAAGGGTGTGTCCATTTTAAATATGTTTTATTAAAAATAAAACATTAAAATGTCATGTGTTTATATTCTATATATTCAGAATTAATGTGAGAGATACATAAGATAGTTGCATGAATTTGTGTTTATTTATTTTGTAATTATTTTAATTTATTTTGTAATTATTTGTGATACAAATTTGTTTTGAACTGAAAAATGGCACCTCTTTTGGTGACATGCATACATATATACATTTTCTTTAATTTTTTTGTTATAAATAATCCACATTACCACATAATCAGTATTTCTTGGAAGAGATAATACACTAAAGCAACTAATGTTTCATATATCTTGAAACAGTCAGTATTGTGAAGAAATAATATTTTTAAAAGGCATATTTTTTTTTTAAAAAGGCACATTTTTTCCTTACTTCCTTTCCACATAAATCGGATCCAAAACTTTTATTCCACTACTGAACATCGACATGTCATTCTTAAGCACCATGTGCTGTTTAAATAATCTGTGCAATCAAAATATTCATACACTAATGTTTTTCAAATATATTCATGGTATTCATAAATATTCGTTTTAAAAAATAACTAATTTGCCTTTTAGCACATGACAAAGAAATAATTAAATTCATAATATAAAATAATGATGATATTATCATAGACTACTTCTTACATTTTTCAAAGGTGTCATATTGCAGAAAGATTGCTCTGATGTCATTTTGTCTTGGTGTGATAAGTTTAAGAACCAAATAAGAAAAATAACTTTTGTTTCCATTAAGATCACATTGTAATGACAGCAATGACCAATGTTCCCTCTAAGGTGCGCGGCCACGCAGCTCATTAGAAAATGCCGCGCAGCAGTTTCAAAATTCCACGCACAAGTTTTTGTAGCAAGCACAAGCAATCGCCAGTTCTGTGCACACAGAAAAAAGTTCTGCGCACACAGGAAAAATATTAGAGGGAATGTTGGCAGTGACTGGATATTTTCGGAATCAGTGGTGTTTCAAAATAGCTAAGATTTCCGATAATCTCGATACATTTTGATATACATTGTAAATAGCTTACTTATTTGTGTACATATATATCATCCATGTGGTTTCTTTTGCATATAAAGTTTCACATATCTGTGTGTATGTTTTAGACTTGAGCTAGTAGGGGTAGATAAAAGTGAGAATTACATTCAAGAATATAAACATCATGATTAGACTTATTATATATTAAAATATATTTAAATAGATACTTTGTTCATTTCCATGTATTATCTTCACTTCATAACAACTTGCCCATTTTATGTTTAGGTGTGAAAAATAGAACTTCTTCTATTGTTGTTTGATAATTTTGTCACTGAAGCCAAATACGGTTTCCATGTGACGAAGTTATAGTTTTCTACCCCATTTTAAATAAATATGTATTCAGATTTGTTGTAATGAGATAATTATATTGCTTATTTTAAAATATTTTTCCTTGGTAAAATATGTTTTGACCTTCTAATTTTTCAACAGAAGCATGTTTTCTTTACATATTTCAAACTCCTCTAGCATCAACATTTTAATAATTTTAAACTATTTTTATGTTTTTATATGATCATTAAGCTCTGTTGTGGACTTTAACATGCAAAATAATTTAGATTTAATCCACTTTAAATTTTGCATCTCATGTCACAAAATAGTACACTTATCCATGGAGAGCTGTCTTAAATTTAAATAGTTATCTCCCTTGTGTCAGTGAGTCCTGTATCTGTATGCATTGATAGTACTGTATATTGTTTTGCTTATGAAGGCAGGCTGTATTATCTTTTGTGTTAGTTTTATAAAAAAATTAAGTTATTTAAAAACATTTAATTGCCTTTATCAATTTCTATTATATATACTTATTTTGTTGCCTTTTGTGACACAACACACCTTAGTTATTGATTATAATTATTATTATTGTTAATCATCCATAACTAATTCACAGTGATGAGAATTTTAATTTATGTTATTATTAAGTCTCCAGAAAACACCACTTGTCTCTCTCAATTGGCTAATATGGGGCACTATAAACATTTTCTCTCTTCCACATCTTTAAAGACAAACATTTACTGTCACACAATATTTCTGTAGGTGTAAAACTTCTATCAATGGAGAAGATAAATCCATCTTTATATTTAGCAAGCTCACATCCACCCACTATCTCTCCAACATATGATTATCAACATGTGTAAGATCAATAAATTTAACATTAACTTTATTAAATCAACAAACACAGGCACATATAGCAAATAATATGAAAATATTATTTGACATTGATATTTCATGAACCACGTTCGAATAATTTCAGTGCTTATACAGTCTTATATCGTAACATAATTCATAAGGTTAATGTCAATATAATTCATAGGAACATTCATATCAGAGAACAGAAAAAAGAGACAAGCGATAATAGTTTGCACATAACCTTGTCAAGACATTTCCACAATAATCTTTAGCATGCTTTCATAACAATGTCACAAGTTTATTGTTCACAATAGAATTGTCAATTCTTCATGTGTTTCACTAGCGTACTGTAGAATAGTCTCAAGAGAACTGAGACTTCTGGGTGCTTTGTGATTAGAAAAATAAAATTATTTCAGCAGTAAACTTTGATCTCAGCCCATTGTCTAATCTCGTTCTTGTAAATCTTAACCATTGGATAATAAAAACTACTCATCCACATAAGACCAGTTTAGATGACATCAGCAAGTTCTAGCATCATACACCAGGACAAGTGACCCTGACAAATACATATTCCAAAATTATTTCCAGATTGATCCAAACAAAATGTAGGGACAGGAACAGGCTGTACACACCAAAAGGAACAAACACCTTCAAACTAAACAAAACTCACTTGATTCTAACAGCAGAGCTATTTGCCATAAAAAAAAGTACCCACACTTGCACAAGACAGAATTCAAACACATCTAAAACAATTTTAATACTGACTCACTGACATTGATAGAGTGCTTTAAAAACCTTTCTCTCAATCAGAACATGCATCATGACTCAAATAAAGACACTGAACTTGACAAGCTCCAAGCAAAAGACATTGAAACATCACGAATATGATGTGGATCACCAGCCACTGCAATAGAACAGGAAATGAAAATGCAGACAAGGGGGGGCCAAAATTTGGAGCAATACATGGCAAACAGCTAAAAACACCACACCACAAAACAGAAATACACTCACAAATCACCAACATATTTAAGAAGAAGCACACACCCATATTCATAAAAAAAACAAATGTGTCACCAATACCTGAGCAATCAACAGACTAAGACTAAACTCTACATTATACATCCATAAGCAAAACCATCAACTTAAAACATACACCTCCTGCAGGACATACAACACCATAGAACACTTCCTTTTACACTGCCCTACCCACCAGAACTACAGAGAAATAATGAAAACAACAGTAACATCACTATTCTTCTCACCCTAAGGAAAAGAGGATGTGATTCAGACCACACTAATACTCTTCCTTTTGGAAACAAACACATTACACTTATTATAAAATGAGTAAGTCCTAATCGCAACCCTGCCCCCCAAAAAAAACCAAAATCAAAGAAATCAACAACAAACAAAATTCTTCTACACCCCCACCCCACCCCACTCACACTTGAAACAAACTCACCCCAACCACCTTGAACCAAAACTAACAACCCACTCCACCCACCCAACAAAAAAAAAATAACAACAAAAAACAAAAATCAAACTGCACACTCCCAACTAAAAATGAACTCACCACACCCACCTAGAACTGAAAAACCCATCCACCAACTATACACAAGCACATTACACCAACATAATAAAATAAAATACCCCCCCCCCCCATGCCAAACTGAACCACATATACACACTTACTATTGGGAACAAACACACTACACCCATCCTAACCAACAACTCATTCATACACTGGAAACAAACATTATATCCACCCTAAAACAGAGGCACATATGTACACACACACAAGGCAGCTTTGACCATGACCACCAGCGAACGACCTAAGTACCACCAACACCAATGCAACACCAACCACCATCCCTATCCAGAAAAGAAATGAGAGGAAGTCCCCACAGGAACCAACCAAGACCGAGAACATTCCAGGATAAAAAGTCTACTAAGTACTATGGCTCCTGTCTATATGTGGAAAAGTCAGTGAGAAAAGATCAGCAAGTTGTAGCACAGTCTCCGTCTGAGTTGTTTATTTTAAAAGTAACATCATAAGCAGTGCCCAAGGGTGGGTCACATTAACATTGGCAACAAAGATATAATTATTAAGTATAGAAATAAGGTCGAGGCAAATTTACTTTGCCACATCATTTGATAGTGATGTGATATTTTTGTTACATAAGCTTGACAGATGATTCTCATCATGTTAATATAAATCTGTGATGATAGAGTAAATGATTTGATAGTAGTTTGCTCTGTCTTTTACAGTTTGACATTGGAACTTGTAACTTATTGCTGATCTTGTTTGTAGGAAATATATCATTCTGACGAAGCTCTCATCTTAACGTTACTTTAATAGCTATACTAATTTAAATATGTTGATTTTTCTTATCACATAAGATCTTGAAGCATATACAATCAGGATTCATTTCACCATAAGATCCCTGAGCATTGTACAATCAGTATTCATTTCACATAAGATCTCTGAGCACTGTACAGTAAGTATTCATATCAAATAAGATCTCTGAACACTGTATGCTGAGCTTAATGTCCCAGAGTTAGGAGAGATCAGTTAAAAAAACATTATATGTATATTGAACTGTTGTCTTGGTAATTGCTTAAGTCCTGTATTTAATTATTTGTTTGAATAACATCAAAAGTAGTTCTCATTATTGTTTCCTGATCATTATTGTTAAGGCCTTTTTTGTTAACATTGTTTATTATACTTTATTTAAGACATCTTTTTATTAAAATCATGTGTTTATGCTACAGTTATAGAAATCATAGCTGTACACTTTTATCGGGACAATTCTTCTGCTTACAGATTGAATAAGTGCAAAACACATTGCAGTTGTCTTTATGAAGCATACAGCCAGTAACTCTGATAGAAACACATGGATTTGAGGGAAGAATCATGTGCAACAATGGAAGATGAAACAATAATTGGAGATGCCACTTATACAGTGGCTGACTACAAACTGTATTTGGGAGCCAGTATTTCTTTCTGTTTGATAAAGGTTATTTGTAAGTTACAGCATGTTTGAATACCAAATCAATAATATTCAAAATAATATGTCTTTGTACAAACTAAATGTTACTACTTTGACAGCAGTGAGAAAAGCAAACAGGAGAGTAATGCACTGCAGGATGTTTTGCCTAAAATATTTCTATATATTTATGCATAAACCCATCTCTAATATTAACAGTGAGGATTCCAATCTTGAACATCCTCATATATGGAAAGTTCATTATTGGTAATCTTAAGATTTTATGGGTAAATAGGAAGGAGGAACTAAATCACAAGTCAAACAATTAAAATCCGTTATACATTTGTTTTACTTCTAATAAATAGAACATCAGAGTACAGAAATAATTATATAAATTAAGAAACAATAGTAAAGAAAATCACACTTTCACTGTGGAATACTAATACTGTTCCAGTTTTACTCTTGATTTTATAACTTCCTCATCTTTACAATTATATGGAGGAAAAAAATATACATTTGCTTACTCCTAATAACCAACCACCATCAATAAAACTGGTCCTTCAGCAACTTTCAGCACTGTAATTTTTTTCAAGGTCTGACTGACTAGGTTAGGGTTTAAAGTCCATTTCTAACTTCAGTTGATTTTGCAAATGGGTGTTTAGCACTTAGTGAGAACATTTTGAGAGAGAGATAAAAATAGTAGATAGAGTGGTGATATATGAATGGTGCAGGCTTTATTTTGACATTCATTTCTCCTCCTGTTTGCTTTTCTCACTGCTGTCAAAGTAGTAACATTTAGTTTGTACAAAGACATATTATTGATTTGGAAATATAACTATGAAGGCTACATTACTTCATCAGTAGAAACTCTGTTAACTCAAACCATGGAGAAAATCAAAATAATGTATTCAGTTGATTCTGACAACTTCCAGACAATGTTACTTGCATGAATTGTTCCAGTATTCCTGTATTTTGTCTCTTCTTCTAAGAGCACACCATGAAACAAGTGTGATAAACCTTGGGAGAGATTGGTTTGAAAACATTAAAGAAAAATTAAACTCAAAAACTGAGGTTGGAGCAGTTTTAATTCTTGAATATTTTGCAATTTTTATTTTTGATAGAGAGCTTATTGTTGAAGATGTTATACTGGTGTGCAATTGTGATATTTTATTGATATTATTATTTTGTATTTTTTAGATATAAATTTACAAGTGAGATCATAAATATACATGCAAATAAATTTATTGAGAATCACTTGTGACTGTTTCATTTGTATATGGATTAGAATTACAACTAAAGTATTTATGAGTTTATGAGTGTTAATTATTATTATTATTAATTTGGTTCAGGGACTAGACACTTATGCATTTATTGCTAACAGTATTAACACTTGACCTCACTTTCTAAATAATCTTCAAGTCATTATAATATTTTGATACCTTTATAGTACACTATTTTCAATACATGTTGAAATCCTATTTTTTATTTTGACATTTACAAAAGTTGTTACAGAATAAACTGCATGATCAGAGGAAACATTTTATTGGCCAGTAAAAATGCATAACATTTTGTGAATGCATGTATACCTGTCTGTTCATCTGCCCATTCCTCTTCTGCCCATCCATTAAGTGTGTGTCCATATATGTGTGCAGAGAGACAGGGTCAGGAAAGAGATTGAGACAAATTAATATTTTGTATTTTGCCATGCACAAGGATTGTTCTAAGTGGTGTTTTTATTATGAAAATACAATCTCTGTTGTAACTGTTTCCTGTGTGGACTGTGGATAACAGTTAAAATAACCTCACAGAGTTCTTTTTGATATTTTGACAGTTGTGAATAAATTTAAGGAAACAAACATGTAATTGACCTTAAGTTTAAAGTTTAGCTTAATTTGATAAGCCTGTACTTTATAACCACAAGAAACATTATTTAACTATCTGGACTGTCTCCAACCAAATTTAACTTTTGTATAGAATGCAGAAACATTTCTCCAGATGGCAACTGATGACACTCAGGCCATCTGAAGGGAAATTAATATTACCACTCAGTGCACTGAGGAGAACATTAATGATGTTAAGTCATGGATGAAATGTAATAATCTCCAGATAAAGAACAAGAAACTGAACTATGCCAATCATTTCAAAACAAATATTCATCTTCATACTCCTCTTCCATTTTGGTTAAAACTGGTGACAGTCTCGAAAAATAATTGTCTGAATGCAAACAGGGCTTCATATCTTGAAGTTAGGGATGATTAAACTGTACTCACATCCTTCTTTTAGTTGAAACCACTGTAATATCTTCATGTGCTGCTAAAGCTGTCCAGACATGATTACTACAACCCTCTTCAGTGTGGTTCATTATGCTGTCTGGTGCAGAAATTAGTGAAAGTTCAAAACACACCCATGTTAATTGCTGTGTGAGCCACTACTGACTCAAAGTGAAGATGACTTCTAGTCAAATAATCTGTGTTTCTTTCTCTAATGTTCTATAATAAATTACATTTATAATTGTTTTCAGTGTGTGTCACAGTCTGATAAAATTGTCCGACTTCGTGACCCACTTGCCTTGTTTACTTCAAATTCGAATATTTGAAACCCTTGGCCCTTTGTTCAAAGCTTCCTTTTTCTAGGTGCTTCTAGAACAGGTCAAGATGTTATGTAACTTTAGGACCATTGTCCAGTTCTCGAACCAACCACATGCTTTGCGAACAGTCACGTGATACGCAATATACCTTTCTATATATGTACCCACACGCTTCCGCTCCCTCACTTCGAGCACATTTTAGCTAATTCCATCAGCTTACTCGGGTCGTGAGAGGCAGCCGGCGCCATAGAGAATCAAGGTACCCTTCGACTTCTCTCAAAGGTATCATTTTATTTAATAGTATTTGCCTATGTATTGTTTAAGTATGTATTTGTGCTATGTATTATATGATTTCCATATACACTTGAGCATGGTTCAGAGAAATAGCTGAAAACCTATATGTTACGGAATATAAATTTATTGTAACCATTTTTCCATTTTCTGTACTTTAATTTATATTGTTTTAATTCACTAAGAGCCAGAATGCTGCGCTCGATATGAATTCTTCATGTAATTCAATTATTGCGTGTAATTTTAATTGTAAATTGTGAAGCGCTCTGTCGGTTTGAATTACCTCTTGTATGAACATTAATTTAACGTTGTATCTATTTTATTGCTTCATACGTCATGACTGTTAAATGGAACACATGTGAGACGATTATATTTTTTCTAAAATTTAATTGTAAGCGACGCGAGGTCGAAACTCTTTGTTCAGCGCATTTAATTGAGCCATGCCTAGGTAGGACCTGTTAGGTTGAGAATTATATCCAAACACGTTGCATCCACAGGTCGGCTCATGGTTCATGTTTCACCATGCCTCACCTGCATTAGCTTATTGGTGTAAGCGTGTCGAAATCCACTCTGAGGGCCATGCTGCAAAAATTCCAGTTCCTAGCCACTAACAAAGGGACATCATTCCTTATGCACCACGTGTGTCGTTAAAGGGGGACTGAGGGAACGAATCAGCATGACTGAGTGTTGAGACCAAGGATACAAGAATAGAGCTAAGTGCAAGATCAAGTGTACAGATCTCAAAGGAACACTTTTCTGGCAATTTAGATTGACAAAAATCAGGCATAGGCGCGTAAAGACAGAGTGAAGACTATTCGCGTTGCATTCGATTTATTGTTAATTTGTTAAACTTTATTAAATCTTATTTTCTTTGTTAATACCTCTTAGTAGTTGATTTCTATGCACAATAGACCAATTAGATTAATTCTTAGATTTGAATGGGGGCGGATGAGCAGAAAGATTGATGACGAGTGCATATTAATTTAGAGGGATTTAACTGTTTTTCAAATCTAGCTAAAAGTTCGCAGTTTATTAGTCTGTAAATTTGTCGTCTGAACTACAAGACGCACTTTTAATTAGTCAGATAATAAATTGAGCAACCAGTCTGCGTAGAATATGAGAGGAAGAATTAATTATATTTAAAGTCTTTTAATTATTCTAAGCAGGGTCTTTAAATAAATACTGGAAACGTAACAAGTGGGGGCTCGTCCGGGATTGATATGTATTAAATTGTAAATTGTAACATTTTTTATACATAGGGCGTATCATAACCTAGAAACGAACGAACGAACAGAATTGCCAATTGTTCTTTTGATTTTTGTATCACTGATTTTCTTTGCTTTTGTTGTGACATGTGCATGTATTCTTTTGCAGAGTAGCGTGCATGTTTAATCAATGTTAATATGTTTAAGCGTAGTTAAGTGTTTAATATTGATTAAGTGAATGATTTATTTAGTATTGTGTTACTGAGTACTTCATTGTGAGGAGTCGAAGGTTATACCGCCAGCTAGGAGAGTTATCGGTAGTAACAGACTTCGGACTATTATATTTAGGGTGCTAGATATAATGTGTAATGTTGTATGGTAGGAGCCGTGACATTACGGAAGTCTTGGAACAGCGGACACTGTGACAAGCAGGTGAAACGTGTAAAGAGTTAACGCGTAATTTATTTCGGAAGGTGTTCTGAGTAAATTAAATAATTTTTGTAAGGTCGTAGCCTAAAAGTTATTTTCGGGATAAGCGGAGTTATCGCCGACGGTTAAAACACACAATTCACGAGATACATTGTTATTGTAGCCAGCGCGCTAAGACAGTAAAATGGATCGCAAACAGGTTATCGAAGACCTGAAAGAAGCCGGTATCATGATAGGATACCAGGGTGACGAACTGACTAGCTACATCAAAACTGAGCTAGAGAAAGCGGAAAAAGCGGACAAAGAAAGGCAAGAGATAGAAAGAGAAGAACGTATTGCTAATCGCGAACTGAAGAGGTTAGAAGCTGAAAGATTAGCCGACATCGAAACAAAACGTATCGCAGCGGACACAGAAGCTAAACGCATCGCAGCAGACGCGGAAATAAAACGGTTAGAATGGGAAGTGAAGAAACTAGAAGTTACCAATCCAAACCGTGACCGCAGAAGCAGTGGTGATTCGCGTTCTAGCGATGGAAATAATCACAGTAGAATTGAAAATATCATTCCAAAGATAAATATGGTCCCATTTGATGAGAACAAAGATCAAATAGACGCGTATTTAAAAACGTTTGAAAAGTTAGCCAGAGCAACGAACATTCCAGCGGAACATTGGGCGATAAATTTATCGGGGTTATTGCAGGGCAGTGCGAAAAACGAGTTCAATAAGCTTAGCGATTCTGAGTCAGATAATTACGACACAGTCAAGGCCGCATTATTGAAACGTTACAAACTCACAGCAGATACATACCGACGTAAGTTTAAACAGGCCACTAAAGCCAGTTCAGAGACGCACGCACAGTACATACGACGCGTAGCTGACTTGTTCCAAAGATGGATAGATCTAGCCGAAACTCCACAGACGTACGCAGGTCTTAGGGATGAAATGGTAAAAGACCATATTCTCGGGTCATACAAATCAGATCTACTGATTCACTTAGCAATAAGGGAAAAATCTACGCTAGAGGAGATAGGCAACGCCGCCGATCGCTTTGATGACGCACATTCTCGATTCTCGAACGCACACGCGAACAACAAGTCTCGACCGAACGAACCGCAGACTCGAAAGGATAAGAAAAATGACGGGAAGGCACATAATGAGCGTGATGATAAAACATCTAAACCCGACACTAAAAACAAGTCCGACAAACAGAAAGATAAAAAGAATCTTGCATGTTACACTTGTGGTGATAGTGGCCATTTTTCACGAACATGTCCTGAAAAGAAAACAGCTAAGGTTTACGCAGTAGAAAGTCATACACCTAAAACAGAAAAGTCGAATCGAACACCAGTACAGGCAAACGGTCACGATACAATCGCTTTGCTTGATACAGGGTGTGAGCTAGACGCTATTGTAAATGCATCATTAGTTAACCGTACCGACTACACAGGGGAGACAATCTCTGTCACCTTTGCAAACGGCGAACAAGACATTTTACCAGTAGCTGAAGTCTCGATTGTTTCAGACTTTGTAGAAGGAACAGTCAAAGCGGCAGTTATGGAAAACTCACCGCATGACGTGATCCTTGGTTGCAAGTATGTTTTGCCGTGCAAAAAACAAACTTCAACTGAACCACCACTGGTTAACGCTGTAACCAGAGCAGCGAGTAGTAAAGACAAATCTGTAACTGCACCGATGTCTGCCGCACCAGCCGTAGATAAAGCAACAGTTAGCGAGATTAAAATATTACAAGCTGAGGACGAAACACTAGACAAGTTACGCAGACAAGCTGTACTTGTTAGTGACGTCAACACTGACGATTCGAATAAGAAAGCGTGCATTATTCTGAAAAAGGGTTTATTGTACCGCTATTCGAAAGTGGGAGACGAATTTCGGAAACAATTAGTCGTTCCACAAACCAAACGAAATGACGTATTACGATTAGGTCATGAGAGTCTTTTTGGTGCACACATGGGTGTACAAAAAACAACTAGTCGTATTACAAGTGAGTTTTATTGGCCGGACATCACTGCCGATATCCGTAGATTCGTGTTAAGTTGCGACACATGCCAGAGAACACAGTCTAAAAATTCAATCAGACCCGCACCGTTAGGAGAGCCTGAACTGATCAGTGAACCCTACAAGCGCGTAGCATTGGATTTGATTGGGCCTATAATACCCACATCAACGAGAGGTAATCGATACGTGCTGACCACTATTGATTACGCAACAAGATTCGCCGACGCAGTACCATTGAAAAATATTGATACTGAAGCTGTCGCCGAAGCCCTTTTCGGTCTTTGGAGTCGTGTCGGAATTCCTACTGAAATTTTGACGGATCAGGGGAGTCAATTCATAGGCAACGTAATGAAGGAAGTAAATCGTTTACTTTCCATCAAACATCTTACTTGCACACCATACCACCCCCAGGCAAATGGTCTGATTGAAAAATACAATGGGACATTAAAAACAGCACTTAAAAAGCTCGCCACAGATAAACCGAAAGACTGGGACAGATACATCCCTGCCCTACTATTTGCATATAGGGAGGTGCCACAATCTTCCACCGGGTTTTCACCATTTGAGCTACTTTACGGACGTACTGTACGCGGACCGATGATGATTTTGAAGGCACTTTGGACTGATGAAAAGACAGATGACGAAGTTAAGACAACTTATACATACGTCACTGACTTAAGAAACCGTCTTGAAACTATAGGCAAGATAGCACGGGAAAACTTGACGATAGCTCAGTCTAGACAGGCAGAATATTACAATAAGCACACCAAACCTAGAGAATTTGAAGTTAATGACAAAGTGTTACTGTTGCTTCCTGAAGCACATAACAAACTTCAGATGAAATGGAAGGGGCCCTTTGTAGTTACCGCCAAGCTAGGGGGACTGAACTATAAGGTGCAGACAGGAAAGAGAGAGAAAATCTTTCATGTTAACCTACTCAAAAAGTACATAAGCCGTGAGGATCAAACCACTCAAGCTGATTTTGTCGTAGCGACGATAGTTACAGAAGACGAGGGGGATACTGATTGCGTCACTGGTACTTTACCAAACTGTCCTCTACAGACGGACGAAACTGTCAAAGACGTTAGGGTAAATGAAGCCTTGACAGAAAGACAGAAAAAAGAAGTGAATGAATTGCTTAATGAGTTCTCATCTACTCTGACAGACAAACCAGGGTTGACAGACTTAATAGAATTTTCACTGAAGCTGACTGACAACAAACCGATACGTTTGAAGCCGTATCCGTTGCCACACGCTAAGATAGATGACGTTAGACGTGAGATTAAGACTATGCTAGATCTAGGGGTCATAGAGAAGACTGACAGTGCCTACGGATCACCCATCGTGTTGATTAAAAAACGTGATAACTCGTTCCGTTTTTGCGTAGACTACCGCAAACTCAATCAAGTGACAGAGTTTTGCGCCGAACCTCTTCCTGATCCGGATCTCATCTTCACTAAGCTAGCTAACGCTCATTACTATACCAAAATAGATTTGTCACGCGGTTTTTGGCAAATCAAGGTCAAGGACACTGATCGACACATACTAGCTTTCACTACACCAGTAGGAAACTACACATGGAAAGTTATGCCTTTCGGAGTTTCAAACGCTCCAAGCATTTTTTCTAAAATGATGCGGTCATTGTTAGAACCACTGTACGGACGTGGAGTTGAGAACTTCATGGATGATTTAATTCTAGGCACCCAGACATGGGAGGAGCACTTAACACTCTTACGAGATGTGCTAGCCAGATTAAAGCAAGCCAACCTCACTGCCCGCCCTACGAAGTGTGAAATAGCACAATTCTCCTTAGACTTCTTGGGACACAAGTTGAGTCATGGAACTATGTCGCCAAGTGAAGCTAAGATAGCACAACTTAAGGACACTTCACAACCGCTAACAAAAACACAAGTTAGAAGTTTTCTTGGTCTTGCTAACTACTACAGAAAATTCGTACCAGATTTTAGTGCCATTGCATGTCCTCTGACTGACTTGACACGTAAGAATATGCCTACAAAAGTAGTGTGGACTGATGCATGCCAAAACGCTTTTGACACACTGAAATCTAGACTGACTTCAGATTTAGTTGTTAAACTGCCAGATCTGACAAAACCATTCTTGTTAAGGACTGATGCTAGCAACACAGGATTAGGAGCAGTGTTATTACAAGAACACAATGACACCAAACACCCAGTTGCATATGCAAGCCGTAAACTCACAACTACTGAACAGAAATATTCCACCAGTGAAAAGGAATGTCTTGCAATAGTTTGGGCCATAAAAAAGTTCGAAAACTATTTGTACGGAAAAACCTTTGTCATTGAGTGCGATCACCAGCCGTTGGCCTTTCTCGGACAGGCGCAATTTACGAACAGCCGTTTAATGCGTTGGTCTTTGTTTCTGACACAGTATGACGCAAATATTCATTACATCAAAGGGTCTTTGAATGTTGGCGCAGATTACATGAGTCGTGCTTGATGCCATCAAGTGCCGGTACTGATAGAATGTTGTTTAATCAATTAACTGAACCCTACGGATTCCTTCCTGTAAATATGAAATATAGTTGCACACTTTATTTCTAGGAATGTCGAAATTTTTTTTGTGTAAATTTTTCTTCATTGTGGACTTCTACATTTTATCATACATAATTTGTAGGAGGCATTTTATCTTTGGCAAGATAAACGCCTCAAAAGCAAGGGGGTGTCACAGTCTGATAAAATTGTCCGACTTCGTGACCCACTTGCCTTGTTTACTTCAAATTCGAATATTTGAAACCCTTGGCCCTTTGTTCAAAGCTTCCTTTTTCTAGGTGCTTCTAGAACAGGTCAAGATGTTATGTAACTTTAGGACCATTGTCCAGTTCTCGAACCAACCACATGCTTTGCGAACAGTCACGTGATACGCAATATACCTTTCTATATATGTACCCACACGCTTCCGCTCCCTCACTTCGAGCACATTTTAGCTAATTCCATCAGCTTACTCGGGTCGTGAGAGGCAGCCGGCGCCATAGAGAATCAAGGTACCCTTCGACTTCTCTCAAAGGTATCATTTTATTTAATAGTATTTGCCTATGTATTGTTTAAGTATGTATTTGTGCTATGTATTATATGATTTCCATATACACTTGAGCATGGTTCAGAGAAATAGCTGAAAACCTATATGTTACGGAATATAAATTTATTGTAACCATTTTTCCATTTTCTGTACTTTAATTTATATTGTTTTAATTCACTAAGAGCCAGAATGCTGCGCTCGATATGAATTCTTCATGTAATTCAATTATTGCGTGTAATTTTAATTGTAAATTGTGAAGCGCTCTGTCGGTTTGAATTACCTCTTGTATGAACATTAATTTAACGTTGTATCTATTTTATTGCTTCATACGTCATGACTGTTAAATGGAACACATGTGAGACGATTATATTTTTTCTAAAATTTAATTGTAAGCGACGCGAGGTCGAAACTCTTTGTTCAGCGCATTTAATTGAGCCATGCCTAGGTAGGACCTGTTAGGTTGAGAATTATATCCAAACACGTTGCATCCACAGGTCGGCTCATGGTTCATGTTTCACCATGCCTCACCTGCATTAGCTTATTGGTGTAAGCGTGTCGAAATCCACTCTGAGGGCCATGCTGCAAAAATTCCAGTTCCTAGCCACTAACAAAGGGACATCATTCCTTATGCACCACGTGTGTCGTTAAAGGGGGACTGAGGGAACGAATCAGCATGACTGAGTGTTGAGACCAAGGATACAAGAATAGAGCTAAGTGCAAGATCAAGTGTACAGATCTCAAAGGAACACTTTTCTGGCAATTTAGATTGACAAAAATCAGGCATAGGCGCGTAAAGACAGAGTGAAGACTATTCGCGTTGCATTCGATTTATTGTTAATTTGTTAAACTTTATTAAATCTTATTTTCTTTGTTAATACCTCTTAGTAGTTGATTTCTATGCACAATAGACCAATTAGATTAATTCTTAGATTTGAATGGGGGCGGATGAGCAGAAAGATTGATGACGAGTGCATATTAATTTAGAGGGATTTAACTGTTTTTCAAATCTAGCTAAAAGTTCGCAGTTTATTAGTCTGTAAATTTGTCGTCTGAACTACAAGACGCACTTTTAATTAGTCAGATAATAAATTGAGCAACCAGTCTGCGTAGAATATGAGAGGAAGAATTAATTATATTTAAAGTCTTTTAATTATTCTAAGCAGGGTCTTTAAATAAATACTGGAAACGTAACAGTGTGTTTATTTTTTTGTTAAAAATTATGAAAATTTAACCTAAAATAGTATCTTTCATGTCGATCCTATTTTCAAATGAACGTGTGTACCCTTGCTTTCTTTTTAAAAGAATATATACATACATTCATATAGAGACTTCACATAATTTTGTAACAATAACAATCAGAACATAAATTTAGTTCAGTTTTTCAAAAATAGCTAAAAATAAACTGTTTTATATTTTGCCTAATACAAAATTTTGTAAAATTCTACACCCAAGAAAAAACTAACGCAAACATTCAGCTCTTTGTGTGAATGCCCAGCAGTAATTATGTTGAGTTAAAAATGACACTGGTTTTTTTTCTTCTTTTTGTATTCCCAGCTTTCGGATTGAACAGTGCCCTCATTGTGAATTTTTTGTTATATTTTTCTTATATTATTATTGTGATAAACCTCAGTTATTTAAGAGGATCACTTTGTCAGTTTATTCAAGTTTCAGACTTTGAAATGATTTCGTAAGACTGTTATGATGTATCAATATTGTTTTTCTTTTAGTTATATTTTTTTAAAGCTGGGGGATCATTTAATACACTTGTGATTAATGATTTGCGAGCACAAGAAAAGAGTAAAGTATCAGAATGCTTATAAATATTAACGGTTCATTTTCACCCCACCCATTACAGTACAGTTCTAAACAAGTTGATAAAGCTGTTTATGAGATTAACTGCTTAATTCTTCCTTCTGTTTTATAAATTATCATACCCCCACCCCCAAGAAAAAGAAGACAAAATTAAAATGTAAAACAACAACAAAATATAGCCTGTTAGCTGCACTAGATAAGGCATAAAGTACTTTACCTCATGGTGCTACGGATTCAGAAGTCGGACACAAAAGAGAACCTTTGAGTGTGAATGTCCATGGAGAGTGTATGGGTGATGTGTCAGGTCAATGATAGTTCCAAGTACATACTTATAATATGATGGCTAGCATCGGTTAGGCCATCTTATTGTAAACCTATCCCACATTCACAAGTGTATATTTTAGATGGAAGATAGTATAATTTTCAGTATTAAGGTGTACTTCTTAAACTGAGAAATACCGTTTTCCATTTAAACTCGAGCAAAATAGCAAGATCACTACTAACCAAACCTCTTCAGTTAAGAGAAAGCATACTGCTTGATTTTAAATCTTTGATTTTCTTTTTGAAATCATTGCATTCATTTAACACAGTGTCTAAATGGTTCACCAAATTTATTTAAAACCTCAATGAAATATTGAAAAGACCGAAACATTGTAGTGTCTATGGTAACTAAGCATTTGGCATTTTCAATATATTTATACTCTATTTTATGAATCTGTAATTCAATAAATAAAATTAAATTTACAACACAATACAAACAAACAAGAAGGGAAAAGATTCTCAGGCCTATCACTTCAGATAATAATTATCAATAAAATGTAAACATATAAAGCAATAGCCCTAATTTATTCTGTCTACTTAAGAATTCTTTATTTATGAAAGATATGGGAAAATTGTTAAATTACATGGTTATTGTAATTGCAATACTTGTCTGAATTTGCAAAAATGAAATAAATTTTTTTTATATTGTAGTTCCCCACATTAACAAGAAGCAAGCTGCAAGCATTCCCCACATTAACAACAAGAAGCAAGAGCCAACAAAGGATTTTCACTGATTGAGCTATTTATAGATATCACCCTACAGGTCAGCCTCACTAGGTCTTTTTACTCGATGCAGACTAAATCTTTCTCTCTCTCTCTTTGTAACTTCGATTTGTCTCAAACTCCAAGTCAAAGTGAAATATTATTTTCCACAAGGTTATTTTTCTAAAGTAGGCTCCTGAAGAATTCTGTAAAACAATATTTTTTCTCTTGAAAATTAACTCTTTTTAACTCTTTTTTTTTTTTTTTTGGGGGGGGGGGGGATTAACAATCGAGTGTGTCTGAGTAAATCTTTCCAGACAAATAACTTTTTAGACTGACTTGCCTTCCAAGAAGCTAAAAAACCCAACACCCAGTGAGGGACGAAAAGGAAAACTCGTTGACTGACTCCCGGATAGATAGGATGAATACAGACACAATATGCAACTGTAGTCCGGTCTAGAATTAGGCTAAAATGGCGGACCAAAGGAAAGAAAAATAAATAGTGAGTGGGTGGGGAGAGGGAAATAGCTGATTCGTTGTGGCAGTTGTAAAATTAGGATGAGAAAGGTGATCAAAGATGCATATGAAATCAGTAGTTAGGGCGTCGATATTTAACTGACAAAATCAATCTCAGCTATCGTAATATATGTTCGCAGGAGTGTAAAATGAATTGTTTTGTTCTCGTAAATCTTTGGGATTTTTTGTTTTTTTGAGATCTTTGTTTGATTTGCATTTTCCAAGGTCACTTTCAAAAGAGATCTCAAGACACTTTTATTTTTCATTGTCAAGATTATCATTGCACGTCAGTCGTTATGTGGCATAGCCATTGTAAATGTAAATTTATGATACTCTGCAGTTCTTCAAGAGTTTCGAACAGTGTACATAGATAATGATTTTTGTTAATTTTGTTAAGAACTTATTATTATTTGTCCCTTTTATTAGAGCTACAAATATATTGTCATAATAGTATGACAGCTATCGCTGTTTTCACTCCAGAAACACGTTTCCACACTATAGTAGTACTACAGATGTAATCTGAGACAGCAAGAAGTAAAGAAATTTCAATTTTTTAAATTACATTTTTGGACATCAGACTTTAAATGAGTTGATTTCAGTTCACAACTTAAGACGAAAAAGACAATGAATTATACATGCACGCTGATTTATAAAACTTTAATGCATTTAAGAGTTCGTAAAGAAAAAAAGGAGCATATTTATAGTTGAAGCAGAGTTATGAAATTTGACGTGGCTTGAGACGTATATATCCATGACAAGAGTTAGTGTTTACGTCACACACAAAGTGTATAGAAACACAATGTAAATTGATTACTCTTTACAAACCCCACGCGATCATTAACATGGACGAAGAACAATAAAAACACATTTATAAAATATTGCTTGCGTTAGCGAAACTGCTAATTTAAATAAAAATAAAAATTATAAGAAAGAGAAACTGATTATCCCGACTTTCTTCCTACAAAGTTCACATCACACACACACACACACACACACGCACGCACGCACGCACGCACGCACGCACGCGCTGCATCACTTTTTATCCACATGCGAATAAGTTTGAAGAGGAAGATAAAGAAAGGCTAGACAGGGAATAGTGACTACATTCCAGAGATAATCAAAAGAAAACTGGAGGGGTCACTGTCCAGAGAGAATAATAATTACAAATTAGATAAACAAAGATACACAATCACGAGACAATCAAGGAAAGTCTGAGAAAGTAAAAGAAAAAAACACTGATGAGGTAAAAGTAGCATAAATTATGGGCCTAATCTGAAATAATTAAATATTGGAGAAGAAGTAATCATATAGTTATGAGATAATCAAAGAAGACTAGAGGGGTAATGGTGGCACATGAAATGGTTTCAAGATTTCGTTTTACTCCTATGATTTCCTTCTAGGCGGTAAAAATATTTCACTAAAAGAAATTCTATAGAATGTGAGTACAACCGATTTTCACCTACATTCGGAAGTATGCGAGATAATGTACTTTCGTATATTTATTTTTCACCAGTGAGTTATAAACTATGATTTTTGTTTTTAACGAAAGCTACATTAGATACAAAGGATATTAGAGTTCACAAATAAGTACTATCAGAGACTTGTCTTGGTTATTTTTAAGGAAGTTTGAAATCGACATTTCAGTTAGTAAGGTCAATAATGTATTGCAATTATATTTCCATTATATTTTCTTTGTTTTTGGTTGATCCAATTATATGTAAATAAAAATCATCATAACTATCATCTGATACAGTAGAGAACACACACACACACACACACACACACACGCAGAAAGCCGAGTTTCAGTTTGCAGAAATATTAAGCTTTTTTTTTCTTTTCAGGAGAGTGCTAATTTTACAAGCTACAGGTTGTTTTTTTTTTCGTTTTTTTTTTTTTTTTTGGGGGGGGGGGGCGGAGGGGGTTAGAGGGATCTTTGGGTGGATAGATAGATATGTGATTAATTTGATAAATAAACTGATTGACGAATGCAAAGCTCAAAAGTTGTTACACTTTTAAAGCTTCATTGAGTTGCATGCACTGTCTTTAAAATATAATACGTTGGGACAATGTCAGTGGGTTTGTGTAAGCATTCACACCGGTCTTGTTGATTACGCAAAGATAGATACAGTATATCAAAGTCAATATGTATATGTAATACAGGAAACATTGACCTGTGAAAATAAAACAGTGCAACCACGATGGAGCATAAAACTGAAATGTACTTCTTCAGAAATATTGTTTAATTTGTGTGTGTGTGTGTGTGTGTGTGTGTGTACATTCCGTATTTAAATTTATAATAGCAGTAATTACTTCATAAACATATTTCACACACAAAATATGTCTTTCTCTCGCACGCACTCACAATACAGGAAATGTGCAGATAATGCTTGTGGTTTTACGCTAATGAAGAAATAAATTATAAAAGAAAGCATAGAGAACCTGTCTTCTTATGCGTCTCATAGCAATGTTGCCATAGCAACAATAATGAATTTGATTGTATTTATAGTGTCCTTGCAGAAATAAATAGTATCACACAATAATTTGAATTTATATTTCACATATGTCAAGGCAGCATAATGATCATGTTTAAATAACGTTAAATATGAAAACCACTTTATGTACAAATAGGTTATAGTGAAATCAGGAAGCAAAATACGATAAATATACGCAAAATACAAATCAACTTTCATATAGAAGTACTGTGCAACGAAATCAGGAATAAAAATAGAGGCAACACTCGATACCATGTACTCCTCGCGTTCGGCAAAGCTTATGTGTTTTCTATGTAAATCACCCAGAATTCCAAGCCACCACAAAAAAAAATGATGACGGTTGTTTCCACAAGACCTGCAACATCGCTGCCCAGGAAGGAAACACTGGATACACCTAATTCCTGTTAATTGATCTTTTTATCTTCACCTAACACTATTTCACTGAATTCCAATTCCTGTTCATCGATCTTTTGATCTTTACCTAATACTGTTTCATTGAATTCTAATTCCTGATCTTTGATCTTTACCTAATACTGTTTCATTGAATTCTAATTCCTGATCTTTTGATCTTTACCTAATACTGTTTCATTGAATTCTAATTCCTGCGCAGCGAGAACATACAGTCTGCGAAATCAACAAGCTATGGAAGTGGACGTAAAGATCTCAATGAAATCAAATATAAAAGCCACAAAGTTCTGCGATGCTAACCGGTACCAATGCAAACATCTAATAGCCGAACCGTAATTGTGTTCTGGAAACTGGATCTTTTCTTAGGCATATTTAAAACAAATCCCTTCAGACCGGAAGTGTCACACTTCTAACTTCAGCCCGATTGTAATATGATAACGGTACGCATTGTAGTTGCACTGGTTAAGTCTGTCCTTGATTGGAAATGTTAACGTAAAACTGAATATGTGGTATGGTAATACTGAATATTGTATACCGTATGTGGTATGGTGAGACTGTATATTGTATACCGTATGTGGTATGGTGAGACTCTATATTGTATACCGTATGTGGTATGGTGAGACTGTATATTGTATACCGTGTGTGGTATGGTGAGACTGTATATTGTATACCGTGTGTGGTATGGTAAGACTGTATATTGTATACCGTATGTGGTATGGTAAGACTGAATATTGTATACCGTATGTGGTATGGTGAGACTGAATATTGTATACCGTATGTGGTATGGTGAGACTGAATATTGTATACCGTATGTGGTATGGTAAGACTGAATATTGTATACCGTATGTGGTATGGTAAGACTGAATATTGTATACCGTATGTGGTATGGTGAGACTGAATATTGTATACCGTATGTGGTATGGTAAGACTGAATATTGTATACCGTATGTGGTATGGTGAGACTGAATATTGTATACCGTATGTGGTATGGTGAGACTGAATATTGTATACCGTAAGTGGTATGGTAAGACTGAATATTGTATACCGTATGTGGTATGGTGAGACTGTATATTATACGAGATAGTGAATGTTTTTAAAACTATTTATTTTTAATGCGTGTTCCTATGGCATTGTTTATAGATTTTCACATATTTTGAAAGAATAATTGGCGACAATATAACGGGCATTTTACTTCGGACAACCAAAAGAAAATTAATTATTGTCTCAAAGGCATTCTAGTACATATGTAAATTTTGGACTTAATGTCTTCACTACGTTATCAGTGCCACAGTGTTTCCTCAGGAAGTGCGAAATCTTTTAAGAACTGAAGTCTATGCATATTGACACCTTTGCAAATAGTGTTACGCTATCAAGGGACGCTACTTATAAATTTTAAATACATAAATATTTCTTTTTACTAACCAAAACTAGTCGTAATACAACTTTACCTCTATCTACTACCCCAAAATATCTATAAATTGTCGAAAATTTTCAATTTCAATGAGTACACACACACACACACACACACACACACACACACACACACACACACACACACACACACACACACACACACACACACACACTATACGCGAAATCAGCCAGCACTGGAAGTAGATGTAAAGAAATCAAACAGTCAGTTGAAATCTGATATAAAACCCTTTGTGATGTCGCTAATTATGCAAATAATAATTTAATGATGACCGATATCTTTAGATTGTTAAAGTGGAAAATTTCGACAACCAATATACTTTTCTTTTCGTGGGAAAAGGCAGTAAAGTTTAAAATGTATATATTTGAGATTTTAAAAGTGTTTATTTAAAGTTTCGTAGTAACGTAAGTAACAATAGTAGCATTAATGGTGTCGATGATGCAATGCTAATGCGCGAGTTCTTAGAAGATTTCACGCTTCCTGAGGAAGCAATGTGACCTCACTGATAAAGCAGTTGAAGAAGTTAAGACCAAAATTGTGTTAGCATGCCGTCGAGACAAGAACATAATTAACTTTCTTTTGGTTGGCTGCAATAAAATGCACGTGTTATTTTTTTTTTTGCTGTCAGTTATTTCAAAATATCTCCAAATCCAGAAAGAATGCCACAGCCACATGTTAAAAAGATTAAATAATATCGACTATTGTCTCGTACAATATTCAATTTTACCATACGACATTCGTCATACAACATGTCACACGACATACGTCATACAACATACGTCACACGACATACGTCATACAACATACACTATACGTCAATATTTCTAATCAAAGACAGCCTTAAAATGCAATATCTATAACAATTTATATACTCGGTCTTACCATACGACAAACCTCAAAATTTCTAATCAGGGAAAGACTTAAATAGTTTAACAACAGCAAAAATAATATTATCATATTACAAGTGGGCCAAAGTTAGAAGTATCCCGTTTCCGGTTTAAAGGGATGTGTTTTATGCCTGAGTAAACCATTACATGCACTAAAGCAAACATTCAGTTTCCGGAACAGTTTCCGGCTTGGTTGCTAGTCACTTACATTGGTACCATATACTACAAGAAAATAACTTAAATATCGCACATTTAACACCTATAACGTATTAACGTCGCTTAGGTAAGCTTTCATAATCAAAACGACATATTACATGTAAATAGATAAAGTGTTCGAATAGTACTGAGTAGTGTTAACATTCAAGTGCTCTCTAAACCTACTACATCTGTAGTTGCACAGAGATGTATTTCACTTCATGTCCCAAAGAATTTTCAGGGCAAAATGCATGTATAATACGTTGTTGATTTTAGCAGAATTTTGATCTATCTCGTTTTCAGTGCCAAAGACTTCACCCAAGTAGACATTCTTTGTTTTGCTATTCCTGAAAAAATACAACAACATGAAACAAATATAACAGCCATTGCGTTTCGTAAATGAAATCAAATATTGAACAAACGAAACATTGCTCTTCGTAAATCAAATAAAATATGTAGAACAAACGAAATTCACGTAAAAACTGACCACAGCAGTTTAACATAATGTAATATTAACAATACAGTGAAACAATCAAATGAAAAAAGTGCGTCATTTAAACACGATTAGAAAAAAGAATATGTTGATAAATGCTGCCAATAACAACAGAAAAATAAATATCATTACAGAAAAACATTAAAAAACAACAACAACCTGAAATGGAAGAACATAAAGAGTGTGTTAGACAATGAAAAAATAAACCACAAATTCGAGTCTGAACAGCGAGTTTTTCCAATATATGTAAGGATTACTGCAAAATGTATGATCGCGCTTTTCAAGAAAAGGTGGTTAATTCAAAGAAGAGACGAAAGAGGATTCTATCTTGTCTTGTAAGTGTTCTCTGACTTGACAGCTCTTAGCATTATTCACGCAGTCATGAAGTCATCGCTTACGTCAGACAGTCGTGGAATCGGCACGCAAGCTCAAAAAAGAAACATGTACCAAATACGCACATTCTTACATTTTAAATTATAACCATTCGTCGTTTTAAGTAGATATTGTCACCAACGAAAACATGGGAAACATACTTTGTGGAATGTTAATTTTCGTATCTTGAGTAATGTCATGGGCATTAGTGATATGTTTCCGTATGCACAGCATTCCGGTGACTCGGGTCTTCCGGTGTCTCGTGTACTTTAGATCCTATCGTCTCGTACTCATTGGCTGCTTTGTTGCCAACGCCACCTAGTTAATGGCAATAGAACGTACATTTCACATAAGCCAATCTGAAGGACATTGAATTCTAATTTTATCCGTAATTCTTTGTGCTAACTTTGGACTCAGGCCAATATCTCCCCCACCGCCCCCCTCTACACACCAAAGCTTTCTCTTGTTGACATCTATTTCTATTTAATCTGTCGACACTTTTTCTACTGATAGAAACAATGTACCCAATCTATTATTAGGTGTATGCATTACCAGCTGAAGGGGTACGGTTATTAAGCTGCAGCTTTTCATCAGTGTCCACTGCTTTCATCCCAAGCTGTCCATCAGCTTCATCTTCGCTAGGAATCTTTAACGACCTGCGTATGATAGAGGATCCAACGTACAAACTGTTCTTCCTCATGTTACAGTCCTTCTCCAAGACCTGAGCATTCAGCACTGAAATAGATTATTGGGATGATACTCTGTCATTACGTTATTGATTGATTCTGTGAATGACAATGAACAATATTCTGCATTCGTTTACGTGCAAAAAAAAATAACATGGCTCAATGAAAAAGCGTAACTAGAAAATCTTTAAAATAAACACATCACCGCTCTGCATACTGCATTGCACAATTGGCTGGGTCGTTGATTTTGAATTTAGATGACGTCAATATTTATTACGTCAGAGGACAATGCTTTGGGGTTGGGAGACAACCATTAGAACATGAATTATGTCACCACTCAAACAGTATTCAACTGAAGCCATTTCTCGCAGATTCACTCTTACGACAGCTGGCTTTACTAATCAAAACATCTTTAATTTATTATTTCATGCAACAAAATTAAATCATATTGTAATCTGATCTTCCGAACAACAAGAAGAGAACAATTTTGTTCGAGGAATTTAAGTGTGAGTACACTGAAAATTAAAACGATGCAGACAAAATATTCTTGAAACATTCATAGACATTCATTTAATAATACTTGGTCTCTACTGTATATTTGCACTTCGATTATTCTGGACAATAGATCGATTGCTTTAGTAATGCAGTGCACACGTTCAAGCACTATTGCATTGTGGAGGTTGGTTTGCAATGGAGTCAACAATAGCTGGCGTTCACTGATCAGGCTTAACAATGCCAGTAGTATTTGGTGTTCATTGATCAGGCTTAACAATGGCAGTAGTATTTGGTGTTCACTGATCAGGTTTCACAATGCCAGTAGTATTTGGTGTTCACTGGTCAGGCTTAACAATACCAGTAGTATTTGGTGTTTAATGATCAGGCTTAACAATGCCAGTAGTATTTGGTGTTCATTGGTCAGGCTTCGCGTGCAGCTCTTCAGATCACACACTGAGGAACTTGCGCAGACTGTTCATAGAAAGAGCGAGTGGTTGTGACTACTATTGCATGATGTATATAGACATTGTCTTTGGTAAATCAAATTATTCTTTCTTATTTTAGATTTACAATACAGAAAAAGCACACCCAGCCTGTGCAGGCACAAACTCTTTTTGTTTTTTTTAAAAAAAAGATTCTGTTGTAACATGTGAATTAGGTCAGCTGAAAAAAGATTCCTCACCAGGATCACGTGACATGCAAATAAACAGTTAAACATAATTTTCTTTCTTTCTTTTCAAAGCTATTGCAAGCCCCAGTCACATATTTGCTGACTATATAAAGTTTCACTTAAAGTGGACTTCTCTGCCCCTGAATTAGTTGGCACTAAAGCTCTACTGAACTCACAACAGTTTTCTTGTAATTATGGAATATAAATACACTCATTATAACTAGTGTCAGAACAATTTGCCATTTAATTTAACTTTCATATATATATATATATAAAACAAATATCCTCTTATCAATTTGGGTTTAACTGAGGAATCTATTATACAATTTAATTTACTACAAACATTTATGTATTCTCTAACACAAAAAGTTAACATTGTTTGTGAACTTCAATAAAAAAATATTTTAAAGTCAACAACAAATAAAAATAAATGCCAGAAAACTAATATAAAAGAGAAACAGATTAGACTAACTTAGGAGTTGCAAAAACTTTTATTCTTGCACAGTAAGTGGATTCTCTCAGAGGGCCGCCGCGTTGATCCATACCTCAAAATTATAGTATTTTTTTTTTCTAGTAGAGCTTTTCTTAACATATCTCTCATTCATAATTATGTTTATTGGCTATTAATAGTTACAGTGTTAGTCATCTTCCGTCTGTGGATGTGGTTACTGTCAGACTGTTTTAATTTTGATTTCTTGGTAAAGAAAATCCTGTCTCTAAATGTTAATCTCCCCAAAGCAGTCATTTCCTCTTTAAATGTGCAGTGTTTAAGTCGAGCTATCTAATACAGAATAGCTTGCATACACATGCATAAATTCTTCTTAAGCATCATGTTCTTCATTAGCAATAGTAAATTAATAATAACTATTTTTCTTTTTAATTTAAATTATAGTCGCTGTTCTGCAACGTTGCTAAGTTAAGGCATTAAATGAAATCTAAATATTATAACTCTCATACACTTTCAAAACACTGCTCGAATGAATGCTAATTAATTATACAACACTAATTATAAAAGTATATTTTAAAAGTCGATATTTATACATAGTACCGTAGTATGACGATGTTAAGTTATACAACGCTTTATTGACAACGATGTCTACTGAAACGAACATATTGAAAGTAAAAGCGTACGGTAAGTGGTAACAGTAATACAAATGTGAAAAATAAGGAATACCTGTGAACAAATGTGTTAACTAAGGAATACCTGTGAACAAATGTGTTAACTAAGGAATACCTGTGAACAAATGTGTTAAATAAGGAATACCTGTGAACAAATGTGTTAATTAAGGAATACCTGTGAACAAATGTGTTAAATAAGGAATACCTGTGAACAAATGTGTTAATTAAGGAATACCTGTGAACAAATGTGTTAATTAAGGAATACCTGTGAACATTTTACTCACTTTTGTCGTCGATATCTTTGCCATCCACACTGGTGACGTCACGCAACACTTTAGTTTCAAGTATTGTTAATATTGACCGGAGAGTTCACTAAATCGTCTTTCTGATTGATGTTCGTAATTCAATTGCAGTCGGTTCACATTGAAGACGATCGGCCATTTAAAAATATAGGGTTTAAATATGTTTATTTTTTCTCTACTCTCTAATTTTACATTTAGGTAGGGAATTTAGAATAAAACAGAGGATTTTAAACTATTTGGTGCCACGTTTTATTGGATCCATTATTTTTCTTACATTTTCCCATTTTTGACCTGCTTAATTTCGAGGATTCACCTGAAAAAAGGATCTGAAATATACTGGATAAGATACTTAGAGCTCCCTGACGTTAATGATGTTGAAATACACCCAATGAAATGCTGCAACGATCCCCATCACCTATTCTGTGAAGGATCTTACGTCAGTTCAAGTCTATATTCACTCATTTCTTAACGCAGGACTCTATTTCACGCTCATAATATGCTTTTAATGCAGAGCTCTAAATTACTACATGGATGGCATCAGCTTCACCCAACCCCAACCCCCGCCAAATCGTACCAATGCTAAAAGATGTCTGGAACATGTCTAGAACAAAATTCATATTTTGTTATATATGCCCACAGTTTGCCGGTTATTAGCGATTACCGCATACAGACAAGTGCAGGATGGCATATTAGTACAATGATTATAGACGTAGTGGTATCTTATGTTTAATTAATCGTTAGAGTAATTGTCTAAATATAGAAAAACAAGATGTGCCCATTGCTGCCAAGTTAGTGAAACTGACAATGACTAAAATGGAATATTAATGTATGAAAGCAGTCAAAATGTAACGAGTGTTATTTATGTTCAATATGATATACTAGAGTGTGATATGATATATGATATATTCAGAGTGTGTATGATAAATTAGGATGCGACAGAGAGTCTGAATGCTTATGATAAATCCACTCAAACGAGTAGTCTCCCTATCAGGACGTAAAACTGTATAACTAATACATAGTTAAGAAATGTGGTCAACCGGATAAGGTAATATTAGTAATGAGATTCAACAAATATTGTTCACGCCAATAATTTACTTGGATCTGTATTTCAGAATGTTTCAGCGTTATTTGTAGAACTCTTGAGTTTGCACTACTACATCTACACCGGTAGTGTTCAAGTATTTTCTTTTTTTATCACAATTACTTCGCAATCTCTGTTTACGTTGGTTTTAAAGAATTTTAAACACATCGCATAGAGAAATGTAATTACACACGCGCAAACACACACTCAGATGTACGTAATAGTCGACGTTATCGTGTGACACTAAGATAATTTTTTAAAATTTTGTAAATCAGAATGAAAAAGAATGCTGTGTCCAGTTTTAAAATGTTGTACTCATTTATTACTTACCTTTGCATATTTAGCACACACATGTAGGTATTTAGATGACGTCAGAGATGTCATTCAGTACTTACGCTTTCTTCTTCTCTGTCGGACAGCAATAATACACAATATGATGGTAACAGCAAAGGCAGCTACACCCACACCAACGATGTAGAATACCGTTGATGAAGATTCACCATTCTCTGTAAAAAAAGTCTAACATATAAGAATGTCAAAGGGAATTCAAAGCTGTGTTGCAAATATAGTAAACAGTAATTAGTAATTAGAAAGATGTCAAGAAGGTGGGCAGTTTCTCTATCCTCCCTGTGAATTACCCCAATCTAACACAACATCCCTCATGTGCAGGCCAGTGTATATGGTATTGCATTCGTTGGTGAGGATATATGTACAGAAAATTAAACAGAAAAGCTTCTCTTTCTGAGCTAATTTTGTTTTATCTGCAGAAAAGTATTCAATTTAAGACATTTGGGTCCAGTCATGAGAATTAGGTTACAACGAATAGGAGCATTTACAATACCTAAATGTACGTCACTCTCTCATCTATTAAATCATTTGTGTATCTTTGCAAAGTCTTGCGGAAATTGCGCACACGTCTTGAAATAGGACAAAAGTCTCAAAAATATGCAGCTTCATTCGTTTGTTTGTTCCTTATCTCTCTCATTCTCACTGTTATTATATATTATTATCTCTTTGTTTTCGACTATTGTTAGGCTTCTATATCCAAACTGAGAAGGCGTACAATTTTGATACACAAGTTATCAGCAGAATCTATTGTCCGATCTTTATATATATGCACAGCAGATTCTGAAGGACTTCTTATTTTATTTTATTTTATTTTATTTCTTTACCTCCTGCCCATTGAAATAACAGTGCCTAAGTGGAACTATTATGTGGGAATAACTTTTGCAATTAGCTTGTGTTCATTTTGATTTATTACAACATTGGCCAGAAACAGTCCTTTTTGATGTTATATGCTGCAATAGTACGATATAATAAATAAATACAAAAGTGTATTAGTGATTTCTTTCTCTCTTGTTAATAATTGACTTTTCCTAACACAGATTGTTTATAAAATATTTACCTACACTGTTAGACTATTTCTCTTCTCAAGTGTTGGTTTCATAAAATTTTCAACTTCTTTTAACATTTGATGTGATCTATACTTTTGAGTAGAACAAAATTGGGTTTGACATTGATTATACTATTAAAGAATTATATTAAGAGAAAACGTATTAAACACATATTACATGTATGTTTATGGGAGGGGGGTACAAACTAATTATTTCTCCAATAAAATGCTTTCATATTCCACATTTTGCAATAACCAGGCTTGATTAGTGGTTACATAAACTTGTAGAGAGCTCATCATTATGTTTACTAGATGTAACCATAAAAGACACAATTGAGCAAATATTGCAAGAATATGTTTATGTGTGTCAATTATTAAATTCTGGCGTGATAAACCTTTGCTTATTAGGTATACATAACAATGAGGCAAACTGAAGGAAATATAGGAGCAAGGATACTTTCCTTTAATGAAATGTTAAATAGTTTTTGAATGGTAGGTGAACGATATAATAGTATTATAAATTATCTATCTATCTATCTATCTATCTATCTATCTATCTATCTATCTATCTATCTATCTATCTATCTATCTATCTATCTATCTATCTATCTATCTATCTATCTATCTATCTATCTATCTCTCTCTCTCTCTCTCTCTCTCTCTCTCTCTCTCTCTATCTATCCATCCATCCATCTATCTATCTATCTATCCATCTATCCATCCATCCATCTATCTATCTATCTAGTGTGTGTGTGTGTGTGTGTGTGTGTGTGTGTGTGTGTGTGTGTGTGTGTGTGTGTGTGTGTGTTTGTACGTGCGCTCTTATAAAACATAAACTATTAAAATTATTTAAGAAATATAAAGAAGCGGAGTAATCAAAATAATTTAGTTCTGACAGTAAACATGCACACTTCAGCTGTTTAAAAATATGAATACTGGTGATATTTCCACGTACGCACAATGTTCAAACATTTAATATTATTTATGTGCTTTTAAAAATGTATTTCATGCACTAATATTAATATTAACAGGCTGGTTAGACATTAAAGAAATCAGTAACTTTTAATACACGGTGCAGACTTAACCAGAAATAAAAGCAAAATGTTACCGCTTCCGTTCAAAACTTGTACAGTCGCAAAGATAAATGAAAGTTAGGCAGTCGAGTCTCATACCATGACACTTACTGTTTTCTTCTTCTTTTAAAAGTGGCAGAGAGAAGTTGGAGGAGGCACTGCCCAAGGAATTTGACACGTTCACTCGCCACTGCCCTCTATCCTCCTCTCTTAAATTATAAATTTGTATTGAGATCGTTAAGTTGGGTTCCGTGCCTTGCACAAAGCACAAACATTTTGTATCCAAACTGTTATGAAAGGTTTCAGTAATGCTGAATGTAACATTACAGTGATAAAGTTTTGCACTCTCACTTGGTATGTGCATTACATTGACAGAATCATTATGATTTGCCTGCTGTCTGATTGCGCATTGCGTAATGTTAATGAGTGAACGGACTTGAAATCGTACCATTGCTGTTTCAGCATGATCTGAAGGTTGCACATTTTCTGAAGTGCCAACAAACTCAGGAACACCTGGAACGAGAAAAAGAACATTGGAATGAGATAAAGAGTGTTAAAGTCAAACTGAAATATTCTTATACTTATTAACCATAGTTAAGGACAAAATTAATTTCATAAATTATTCATTAAACATCTTTTCATTTTGTAAAAGGAGAGGGAGAAAAAAGAATTATTTATGTGAAATGGTATTAAATATAAAAGCAATGACAATTTACAACGCATGCACGTTTGTAAAATGACACCTATTCTGATATTTTCGTTTAATTTTTAAAATAAAACAACGAAAACAAACACCTTAAAAACAGGCAAACAAACCAAACAAAATAAATCCCACCCCAAAATAAATCCATAATAATTCCTGAAAAATCCAGTAAACTACAAACACAATATTTCAAGTAAATTGCATATTAATTTTAACAAAACTGGTCAATTTTAGTTTTCATTTTGCTTCAAATTTAAGTCTTAATGATAACGTAATTCTTCTTCTTCGATTATATTCTGTTAATTATGGCAGTGACTACACTGCATGCACTATATAATACTGATTATTGCTATTTAATACATAGTAACAATATGTATATATAGTAACACATCTATCTATCTATCTATCTATCTATCTATCTATCTATCTATCTATCTATCTATCTATCTATCTATCTATCTATCTGTGTCTGTCTCTCTCTCTCTATCTATCTATCTATCTATCTATCTATCTATCTATCTATCTATCTATCTATCTATCTATCTATCTATGTCTGTCTGTCTGTCTGTCTGTCTATCTATCTATCTATCTATGTCTGTCTGTCTGTCTATCTATCTATCTATCTAATTTAAATATTATTCCAGTCAAGGTAGTTCTCATAGTTGTAATGATAGTAATAAAGAATGGAATGCTAAAAAGAGTGATTTCTCTGTCCACAATTCTCACGCAAACGGATGGACATTGTGGCCACAAACTATGATTCAGCTTGAGTGACCAAATACTGTTGCGGTCTGGACGCTTAATAAAATGTATATGTTGTTTAAATTGCAGAGGACGGAGTCGCCCAAATAGCATCAAGTTGATTTTGCAGGTGAAGGCATACATCTTATACACATCGCTAGCTCTGATGTGCAGATATCCCGTTAGCGTCTTGCTGACTGGGCAAATCGACCTCACCTCTTCTTTTACGATCGTTAATTACAGGTGGACTGGCGGTTTTAATGTATCATTTGGCTTCATATCTCACTGTAGGTTTCCCCATCCCACTTGTACACAGGATATATTTCCATTTGTATTGCTCTTTGAAGATAAAACATGTCGGGGTGGTGGGTGGGGGGTGAGAGGGATAGAGAGACCGCTTTTCCCTTTAGATTTAACACTCCTGGCACAAAACGTGGCTGTACTACCATGATATTTTACTCTTCAGACAAGAAAACTTTGCGTCCTTCTTTAACCTCTTTGACTATTTCCTTCAGTCATGCCTGCGTACATATATGATTTAGCGTTATTTGTGTTTGTTTTATTTTGCATTATTATAGTTAAGATTGTTATTCACTGTGTATTGCCCATTGCAACAAATGGAGTAAAATATTTAATCACATAAATGAGTCAGTTAAAGAGGAGAATAATACTGTGTGTGTGTGTGTGTGAACCTAACTCTATAATAAAAATTCCGAAACTATAAGTACAATAACTTATTCTGATTTGAACTGGGTTTTCCATGACAAAGTCACCTATCTAACACTGTCGGCAATAAAAACAAACGTTGGCATGTCATTACAACTAAATAATGTTTCTAATAAAACCTTTCGACGAAATGTTTGTGTATATAAATATATCTGTCGATACATGTGACGCATGCTCTTTTATTATATGACCAGAGGTAGTCATATAAAAACAGAAGTAATCATATCACAACAGTTTTTCCTGCTGTTTTTAATGTTAAAATAAGTGATTTGTGAGATTTTATATAAACTTTAAAATCAAATAGCTGCAAAAATATAGGAATTTTAAAAATATAAAATACAATATTTAATTAGAAAAATAAAATACATGAACAAAAGGACACAGAGAATTCAATGAAACATACGGGGAATTAAAAAAGAAAGACAGAGAAAACAACACTCACATGCTACAACTAATTGAGTCGATTTATTTTGTTTTGAGCCGTCAGCCTCACACCGGAGATTTATGACGTCATTGCAAGTGCGAGTAGATATATTATAAATGGCCTTTTGTGTTTCTGTAATTCCGTTCACTGGAATGCCAGAATTATCCAAAAGACGTACGTCAGCAGGAGGGTTTCCGTCAATCCACGTGCAGATGACTTGAACGCTGGTGTTTACCTCTAGTTGATAGCGATCATATTCATCGAGTGTGTAGTTGTTGACAAACAGACTCGTTACATTAGTTGGATCTGCGAAAGAGTAAAATCAAGTCTCTATTGCTGCTTGCCCATTCATTCATATATTCGAACATCATCCTTCGTTTTTAGACACAATGAATTTTGTGACAGATGTCATGGCAATACATTTGAAGGATTGTTTGCCTACAGATTCAATGTGGCTATTTGTAATTCCAAAATTTACATACAAATGAAATCATTCATTGAACACTATACGTATTTTTGTGACACCGGTCGCGGACAAAAGTCTGGGTCAGCAAACTGCGTGAACTGGCCACAGAAATCCCAAGCATCAGATTTATTCCCTCAACACTAGTCTTTCACTTGTTTCATATTTACTCCAGCATGTCTTTGGACACCTCTTGAGCGAGCCCTGTGTCAAAAGTACATGAGTATTTCCGTACTAGAATTACGACACTAAGGTTTTGTCAGGTGATAAGGCGTGTTTTTAGTAACTTGATCTTACCATTGGCCACAGACCCGTTGCATTGGAGAAATAATAAATTAAAGTAAGAGAGGTGTCTTGCCTGATTAGTGAGTTTAAAATACTATGCTTTGCAGAAGAGATGTATCTTCTGATAAAGATTTATCTGATCATTGGGCTAATATTGCCGGAAAGGCCGATAATATTTAGATTTCCAGCTTGAGTTCTCAGTGTATCTAAGAGCTAATGAGATATTCTTTTAATTATGTGAATATTCGGTTTTAATAACTGTTATTTTATTGTTTTCATTAGGTCATCCGGGGATTCGTTTGTGGTCAAAAGAGAGGCAGCAATCACAAAATACCGATTAATGGAGGTCAGAGTTGTAAGTAAGGTGATTAAGTATAAGATAAATACTTCTCCGTATTTCTCCCTTAAAATGTATTTACTTGAAATGAAATATACGTCTTTAGCACATGATCCAGCTTACTTCACTCTTCATATGTAATTATTATCAATAACTATTTTGTCTTGATAAAGGTTATTTAGCCGAAACGTCCAATCTCAAAGTATTTTTGTTTTGTATATAAAACATTTCAGTTTTCTTACTGCATTGGTGTTTGTTTAACGCTTGGCAATCATGCTGTTCAAATTGTGCATCAATAGACAGAAAGACAACTGAGTACAAGTACGATAATTTTCCAGCGGAAGAAAAATCAACAGCGACCGAGGTTTGCGTGCGAGTGTGCGTGCGTGCTTATAATAATAAAATAAGAATATAATATATGACTTCTGTCTACACTGCTTTTCTGTGTGTGTGTGTGTGTGTGTGTGTGTGTGTGTGTGTGTGTTTGTGTGTGTGTATGTGTGTGTGTGTGTATGTATGTGTGTGAGTCTGTCTAACTAACGAACTTTATATTTACTTCGGTTTGAAATATTATTTTGTTGTTATTTGTGATTCTGTTTCCTTCTAAAATTTAGTGTTTGTCTTGTCTTTGCCCGACTCTCTGATGTACAGTTTAATATTTATAATCGTACTCACATGTGATGTCTAACCTGAGAGTTTATACATCATACTCACATGTGATGTCTAACTTGAGAGTTTATACATCATACTCACATGTGATGTCTAACCTGAGAGTTTATACATCATACTCACATGTGATGTCTAACCTGAGAGTTTAATATTTATACATCGTACTCACGTGTGATGTTTAACTTGAGAGAACCGTTCGCAACCACACTATTGTTAAGGAAGACCTTCCAAGTCCACACGTCTTTGTCGCTTTTGACCACACTCTTTGTAAAACGGTATTTATCGACTTCCAATGTACATTCACACACCGAAGAATTTGCACTTGGTAAGCAATTATCCCTCTTTCGAATGTTACATTGTGAAGTGTCTTTTTTAAAAAAATGCACAGAATTCCAATTTATTGAATTGTTAATTGAAAAGGTAAAATTCAACATTGCGTTTTCTTCTGCCGACAGATTTACTTCTTGATGAAAAGATGTAAATATGATAATATCTGCAAAACAACAGAACATAGTAAACATTTACTTTAATTACTAAAATAAATACATTTGTTGATTACGAATTATTGACTTTTATGAATATCAGAAGTATACTTTTGACTTTAATGTATTAGTCACATTTTATTCATAATTCTCGACAAGAACGTCACAGTTATTTATCTACATATTAAAATAATAATTACAAAAATTCCTTTGATGTTTTACCCTTATTTTACTACGATTCCGACGTTTAACAGCAGAGATAAGTTTAATATTTAGTACATACCATCCACTTAAAAGCAAAAAGAATGCCAACATTACCAAAAACAATTGTTGTTCAAGTTAATATTTTTCACCATTCTAAACCAACCTGTAGATGGTGCACTATACACGCAATGCTGAAATATCAGAAACAGTTGAAGCAGACAACCACGAACACACAGAGCAACCACAGTACTTTCCATTTTAATTAATAAATGACTCCATTATAATGTTAATGCGTCTTATAGTGATCCACACCATTATAGCTAAATCACAGAGTCCTACCATTGCCAAAGCGTCTGTGTCAGTATGAACTAATGTGATCGTTCTAACATGTGTGTTTCCTTCCCTTTAATAAACACGCGACTCTCAATTACTAATAACACTCCCAGGCGCGCAGAGAGGAAGTAGCGAGTGCATGACATTCATAAACAAAATACGTCACTGCGTGGCCTCAATCAGTGTACTCACACCACTACCACAAACAACGAAGAAAAGCAGACAAACTAAACTACAACTGTGTGTACAGGCCATGACTTACAAGTGATGACGCCTCTGCATCAACTTAGTTTGTTTTCCTACGAGTATCTAAATAACGATGAGTTCATTGATTGGTTGAGACATTGATCTTGATCGAAGTATTGATTCAATTTTAATATTTCAGTTTGTGGTTTGCCATTTCAAGTACATCATCGACACAATGACATCACCCCCCTATGAGACAATTTCCAAACTCATTAGCACGGTTCGTAAATGATTAACACGTCTAGGCGTTGTACGAGAGATATATTTTGTAGAAAAAGTGTAAAATATAATACATCACCTGAGAGACATCTGGAATCTATTATATAAATGGATTCGCTCAAAATCAATTTTAGACTGATAAAACAGTAAGGGGAAGTGATTCGGGATACAATTGTAAGTCTATTTCATTGGAAGCAGACGCTAACTTTATGTAGTTCAGCAACAATCCTGATTAACTTCTCTGATTATATTATAATACAATACTTGAATGCTTATCAAATAGATTTAATACTTAGAGTATTAAACATCTTAGAGATCTATGTGGCTAATTTTCTCTATAGAAATATCTTCTTTTTTTTTTAAGCTGTTTGATTTTTAGTTTGGTCATATTCCTACGACTTGTGCTTATTACCAATTTGATTTAACGATACATTGACAATTTGTGGTGATATACAAATAAATATGAATAATGATAAAATTACAAATTTATAAAACATATAAATAAATCAACCAGTGATGTGAATAATGGATATAGAATAGCGAGCCTTCGGACACGTATCGATCTACCAAAGTTTTTACACATGTAGGTGGTTTGTGTGGAAGAAATTAAACCGAATGAAATTTGTTGTTAATTCCTTTTTACCTCTTATGAATTTTGTTTTAAACGTTGTTATTTTTTATTCTTTAACGTTTACTTGTTAAGTACAATGCATTGTAATACAATATTTGTAATGATTAAATTGTAATTTTGTCGGTTACTCATCATAATCATTATTTTGAATGTTAATTAATCGCCTTCAGGCAACACGTGTCAAACTGGCAATTGAGAAACAAACTCTATTTTCTTAAAATTAATAATAACTTTGTGTCGAGACCACTATATGGAATTGTAAGTGAATTAAGGTGCTAGTCAAAGAACGAATCTGAATTAATTTGTATATATGTGGATGACTTAAATGAAAACGAGGCTGAAGCAATGAATGCATGTGATCCTATAACAAATGTGTGAAATGAGAAAGTATACAATAGTCGTTATTTAGGAAGTGAAATGCATTATCACATTTTATTTTAATTATAAAGGTTTTAAATTATAATATCACAATCTGAGTTCAAATATATGTCATGCGCTATATCTTAGTACAGGCCTGAGTTTATATAAATAATACTGATGATGGATACTATTAGACTTTTAAATTTTATATAACCTTGATAAATGAAAAAAAATAAATACATTATTTAGCATCTGAATATGCTCAGTGTGACAAAATAAATGTAAATAAAAGTATTACTTTTATTAATTATTTTATCTAATTAATTGCACACATTTGTAATTTTTGTACTATTTAAAAAAAAATAAAATATGAGAAAAGGGATGTGTTGTGCAAAGTAAGACTTAACCTGGGGTATAAAGTAAAATGTTACACAATCCAACTCTGATAAGTGTCATTTATTTGTCCGTGCGTGTGTCCTTAATGAAAGTAGTAACGCCTTTGTCGAATTGAAGGTTTCTTAGTGTCAAGCAAGTTTAGGGAAGAAGCCAAGAGTGTATCCTTATATTTATGAGATAAGATACCGTGCATAAATGACTCTGTTTTACCTGTTTTACTTGAGGGACTTTGTACATTCCAATTCTCACTTGTCATATGTAGGTTCAAGTACCACGAGAGACATTCAATGTCTTTATATTCATATAAAGCCTTCACTGGTGTCGGGTGTCAGGTCTTTTGGAAAATGTTGCATGGGAGGAGAAAGTGTGAGGATGCTGGACTCTAAGTGAAAGGTCAAGTTTGCATTGTTACGTACCACCTTCCACACCAGGAAACAGATTGGCTACCTATCAAGACAAAGGGGTGCTTTGAGCCAAAACAGGTGAAGATGCGGTACACTTCAAACATGAATGTGACAAGAGTTACACATGCATGGCAAAGTGGATGTCTACACGTGAGGATAGGCCTATTTATTGAGTATGAGGCTAAGATATCTTCTTGTATTTTTTTGTTTTTATATAGTTTGCATTGAACGAAGTCTCAGTTGTTAGTGTGTTTGTCTTTGCGATTTAAATGCAGTTTATGATCGTTGTCGAAATTCCAGTCGTTACGCAAATTGTATGTGAAACAACGACGACATATCCTTTCTGATTTCATCTGTGACAAATTTTAGCGCATGATAGATGAGAAACCGCCCAAGTGGAAAGTTTCGCATAGCTGCTGTGTGCGTCAGTATACACACACACACACACACACACACACACACACACACACACACACACACACACACACACACACACACACACACACACGCACACACACACATATATATGTACACACGCAGACTAAAGGAATAAACACCCCCTTATCTATCTAAAGTAGTGGCAAGAAGTCCCAAAAATAAACTTTAGTAATGTGTAATGTTGTCCTTTTAGTAATGAAAGAAAGTTAAATATTACCTTCTCAAATATGTGGCAATGAAATCAGCATTCAGTGAAATTTGTAGAAATTTAAAGATGTTTAATTATTTATGAGAGGTGTACTAAATCAAAATTAAAAGCAAATTATATAGTCTTTGTCATTACTTGATTTTTTGCTGGAGGGTGACAGCATTAAAATATATTTTATTGAAAAAGGGAAGCAATATGTATACATTATAATGAAAAGGGGGCATCATTAAGCAATCATTTTAATAAAAAATTTATTTATTTATTAATGAAAAGGGGGTAGAATTAAACATATTTTAATGATAAAGAGACAGCATTACATATATACTTTAATACTATAGGGACACCATTAAACATTCTATATTTTAATGAGAAAATAATTTATGGTTAAATCATCTGTAGGTTAATGGTATGCTATAAATAAATAAGTAAGAATTACGTTTTGAAGATCATCGACAAACGAAAACTATTTTTATGTGCGGCATCAATATGTGTTAGCAATTACATTAACAAGAAACGGGGCGTGGGGTGTGGTGGAGGGACGAAAGCTCAGACGCAATGTAGCAATCGTTATTCTTTGGAGATATAGATCGTAGCGATTGGGAAGACAAATATTGTGACGCGATCGACGGCACGCCACACATTCACTCTTTAAGTCTGCAATATCGCACTAGATTGCACTAACAAGAACTAGTTTGCACTCTTTATACCTCTATGCCTTACCACCAACCGTAGTGTAGATTGAAATAGTCAGCCAATGAAAATGCATTCATTGAACGATCAAGGTCAAGGTCTCTTATGACAGTTATTTGGTATTCATCTTGTTATGCTTACTCCCCAAAATCTGTGGTAGTAGATTGTTCTTGCTTGTTGTTTGTTTAATGATTTCGTCTGCTACTTATTGAGAATAATTATGTATGCTTGTGTTCGGCAACAGAGTAAATTAGGGTTAGCTTGATTAAATTTATACTTACAATTAAAGAATAAATAAATTAATCTAAACGGTTGCATCGGCGAATAGTGTGTTTGAGTGGACTGGCTGGTTTTAAGTTTGTTGTACATTTAGGACTTACTATCTTTTTTTTTTTTCGCGCAGGAGAAAAGATCTACTGTCAGACTTCTTTGACTGGCGCTAAAATAGCGCTACTTTTGCTCTACTCACAGAATCTATATCCAAGTTGTCAGTAGCTGAGTCTCATTTTCAATAATATGAAATGTACGTTGATCTAACAGTCGTTTAAGAACCAGGTATTACGAAAGAAGGGATAAAGAAAGCACCACCTGCGGCAAAGTGCACGCATTGATTTTTTGATATTGCACACACGCTCCTCTGGGAAGCTGAGCCCGGGAAAAATAACAAAGAATTTCTCATCGCGGCGATGTACTTCGTATGCATGTGTGTGCGCATGCGCGTGACGTGTTTTCAATTAAATGAAATGCCCTTTATGTTTAACTGAATGTTTAAATGTTTACACTTAGCATTGAATATATATTGATTAATTAGTAAATAATTAGCATTCGTTAGGCCCTGAAATGCGCATGTCATTGATTCTATCTAATGGCAACATGTCATTATTATTATCGCGTGTGGCGTAGTAATCTGTTTTCCGACTCCATCTTAGTAATGTTGAATCGTGATTACGCCTGCGCGGAAGGTAATGTACTTAACAAATAACTGTTTCTTTATTATATATTTTGATTAATTGTAAGACTTATACTTGATAAGATTTCACCTCATTTTGTACCTTTACAACAAAATTACCATCACATTCAAGCCTACAGTGGCAGCTGCAGCAGCTCAACGCCATTTTGCACTGATATGGATGCAGCTAGACTGCTAGAGTATGGTAGTGATGTGTACACGCAGCTGAGCCTGGGGCTTGCTGCAGACTGTACACGTAGGCCTACGCAACGTCTAATTGATTTTTTAAGAAGTAAAATTACGTGTTCTGAACGAATTATTGTTTTGCTAAGCATATTTTGGTAAAGAAATCATGTTTGAGTGTGTGTGCGTGTGTGTGTGTGTGTGTGTGTGTGTGTGTGTGTGTGTGTGTGTGAGAGAGAGAGAGAGAGAGAGAGAGAGAGAGAGAGAGAGAGAGAGAGAGAGAAGAATAATCAGGCCTAAATAAAGCACAGGGAATTCCCAAATAGAGGTTGCCTGAATAACATCAGTTATCTTGTTACTACAGTTACCAAATTATACACAGATAAGATTCTCTCATACAGACAATTAATCAGTCACCAACAGGGTCTTTGTCTTGCGGACGAATGTGACTAAGTAAGGCCTTGAGAGTTCCATAGATTACCTCCTCTCTAAGCGTTACTTTTTCTCAGGACAATAGATTCTGCAGCTCTATTCTTGTCTGTCAATCTATTTCCCGGCCCCCCACGTCTCTCATACCAGAAGCGAGATCTATTCTAATGGGTATATGTGACCGACTTTCAGTATGTCATTACGTCATTTGGCGCCCCCCCCCCCGCTACGTTTATATACGCTCCCCTTCTTAAGTAATAGAAGAGTGAATAGATTATAAAATTTAACAAATTTTATTAAAAGAATAAAATAATAAAATTAAACTGTTTTGACATTAATAAACCACACCAGAAAATAATACAAAATTCAAGATTCAAATACTCCTCTCTCAAATCAATATTAGAAGAGTAAGAAATTAAGAATTTAACAGTTCTTAATCAATAATTAGAAATGAAAAATTTAAGAATTTAACAGTTCTCAAAATCAATAATTAGAAAAATAAGAAAATTCGTCTTTCACAATTTCTCCCCAAAAATAATTATTAAAAGATGCTCACAAATTAATATTAATACTCTTCCTAGAACAATTACTAGGTTCATACATCCAGCATTAATAATTCCACTCAAAAGAAAGATATCAGAATAAGAAAGATAGGAAGAAGTAAACACAAGAATTTACACAATCACTGAACAATACATGTTTACAATGAGACAAATATGGGTCACCTGGTGTTTGTGTGTGTTGTTCCCAGCCAATTATCACAGCCACTTGTAACAGCTTCACTTGGAACAGTTCTTGATATAATATTCAGGTCCACAAGAGTGACAATTAATTTCACATACGTCCTTGAATCACAAATCCAGTGAAATTCAGTTCTTGACTCAAGATAGATATTTCCTCATGAATATCTCAAACTCACTGTCAGTCCAATAAATGACAACTGACTTTGATTCAGTTAACATCACACCAAATCTTCAGTCACAGTGAATTCACCTTGTTTAGTCCATCGTGTGCCCTCTTGCCTGTTAATAGCTCAGTTAACAACCGTACTTGCGTCATCCAGACAGTTCTGCCTTTTCCGTCCTTCAGACCAGTGTTCTTAGACCAGCATTCTTAGACCAGCGTCCCTCAAAGCTGTGAAAATACAAAGTGAATTTCTGCACATCAGTCTCATGTTATGACTAAAGTAAATCTGTAATTCCATTCTTGGTTCTCATCTTTAATTCTTTCACATTTTACTTCCTTTCTTAGTCCAAGAATGCAGTTACAGCAAAAATCATTTAAGTTACAATATTAGCAAAGAAAAAGCTACAATTTGCAATAAGTAAAAAATAATTAAATCTGTACAAAATCGTAATTTACCATCTCAGACAATCCCCGTCCACTCTATCTATGCTTTCTTAACCTTGGCAGGGACCTCATGGGAAAAGACCATTTGAATGAGCGCTCTCACTTGACAGCAGTCTATTTAAGCTAGAGTTGGGTTCTATGTTCTAATCCTCCCTTCTGGACATAATCCGTCCCTTGCTTCATGTATTGTATTTTAGTCTTGGTTGAGTGACTCTACTCAAAGACTGCTCTGCTAGTGCAAGGCTGATGTCTCTTAGAAGCTGCCCAACTCTGAGTTTCAATGGCGTCTATCCCCCCCCCCCTTTGACGGTGCGTACCATTACATAATGCATGCATCTTCCCTCGGTGTGTCTGCTCGAGCACCTCGTGGCTGATTGCTTCGGTAGCCTGGTTCGACTTTGAATCTTTACTCATACTGTGAGATCAAAGTCTGACTGCCTGAATACGATTGTCTACACCGCAAAATACCTGACTGGCTTTGCAGTGTCTCATAATTAAAGTTAAAGCATCAAAGAATTCTAAGTGTATTTAACTTTAATTAAAGAAATTTTATCTGTGTGTCTGTTTGTATTTTCAGCTCCACACACTTTGTGGGTCTTCTTCTTATTATGCATTGAAAGAGAAACTCTGAGAACCTTAAGCAAACACTTCATGTTCGCAACTATTCGTTTTAGACTACACCTTGCAATTAACCATTTTTATATGTAACAATATTCTTATTTCTACTCTTTTAGTCAAAGATTTAAGTGAAATGATTTATTAATCATGGTGTAGGAATGGAAACTGTGAGACTGTAATTCTATAATATTGGGAGTAATTAATTCTTGATAGAAAGTCAAATCAGGTTTTAAAAAAGCCCAGACCAGCTGGTAACATTATTTATCGTTCCTAACGCTATGACACTAAAGTTAAAAAAGTATCATGCATAATAATGCGTATTATATCCCACCATACCGTTTGTCTGTTCAATTTTCACGAAAAAGCTAAAGATAAGTCTAAAACTTTGAACATTTCTTAATGAAATGAACTTTCAGACATGGTATAATTACAATTATCTCCCATGATAAAGATAATAACTCCGTGAATGATATCAAATGCGAGCTATTGTCTGACATATTAAAATTTAATATCCCAGTAGTAAGCACACATGCAAAAATAACATTACAATTCTTAATTTATATAAAATAAAGTTGGCTATATCAGAAGTTTTGTTATTATTCACTGCAGATGGCAGACATTTCAGTTTTCAATTGTGTTTATGAATGAATGATCTTTTCTCTTCTTTTACCTATTTTTTCCTGGATCATTATTTTGCTGTTTGTTTATGTTTGACATTTATGCATGCTGATTTCAGTTATATAGAATGATCAAGTAAATTATTAATTAATTATTAACAATACTACAACCACTTCTTGTAGACTGCTTCAAAAACAAAGTTCATATTTACAAATGATTTGAACAGTTTTCAATTCATGTTATAATTTAGCTTTTGTTTTGCACATAGCTTTCAAACTAAGTTTTTAGCTGATTTATGCCATATATATTTCATTTTAATGGTAGTTATCTTAAGTCACCACAATAGGCATGCCTCATAAATAATTAATATCTACGACGGTAAACAATTAAGATCGTCATTTACGGCAGTTCGTATAATCATTCCTCACAGATAAGACAAAGACACACCCAGGACAGGCATTGGACAGACGTGAAGATTGCACCTATGGATGTCATACTAAATGAAAATGATAAGGAAATTGACACAACAATGGATGAAAATTTAACAAGAAACTTTACATAAACAATCAAAGAAAAATTAATAAAAAGAAGAATTATCGAAATACACTCAATGATAGGTTACAAATAATGATTTCCTAATCTGATTCATAGAATTAATAACCACTTCAAGTTCGTTCTAGACCAAAAGTTATTGAATTTCACAGTTCTTTCTAAATCTTCCCCTTTTCTGTAGAAGTGCACCTTTCTATAAAGTTAGAGTGCACACTAAGTTAGAGTACACACTCCTTTTCAATGCTTTGGATATACTTAGCTTAGAAGGTCCCAAAGCAAGGATTCAGCACAATGCTGGATCATAGCATCACAAAATTCTTTATGGCTGGCGGCAGCTCATGAAGCTCCACCCTCATCCGTCTCGTGAGCACAGCCAGCTAAGTCTTGAAGCCAATACTTCAACTGGTCCAGATAGATGGGTGATCTGACGATTCTGTAATTTAATAATGAAGTGTAAGAGCCTTCTGGCTACAATTTAAAGTATTCAAGTGTCGATGGCTATTAATTTTCTCTGAGCACATTGACGCTAAGCTGAAAGGAAAGATGTGAATTAATGATACATAAATATCATACAAAATATTCTATTATCATTACACAAAGTTTTAACCAAAGATTTAAAATTCAGCCACATACCTTTCTTGCTCTGCAAAGCCCAAGAATCAAATGAAATCTGGTTGGAGTACAATGAATTCTTCACTTAGAAATAGTCATACCCATTTGAGTCTTCGTAGACTTTCAGTCAACCAAGTTTTTCTTTAATATACCAGGCTAAATGCTGGGACTCACCTCTTCTTACAGGAAGTAAGGTTTGTTCTAAGCTCAGTGAAGAGATTTCGTTAAGTTTCTCTATATAAAGGTTTTTCATCCTGTAATGTGTTTGCTTTGAAACTACCCATTTCTATGGACTATGCTTGTTTATGATGATAGACGAATCTCCTATTTCCACACCGTTCTTGCTTTCCTAGCGCTTTCTTAGGCCCAGCTAATTACACCCCCACCCCTTCCCTCTGCTCAATCAAGAGCGATTGTCCTTTGTGAACTTTACTTGTCCAGGACGGCTGGCCTGCACCTCACTATTCTTCAGGCATGTATTTCTAGTTAACATGACCACTGGTCTGGTTTGGGTCACAGGGATGAAAGATATATTTAATCTAACTGATCATCCCGTTAGCATCTTGGGGTGACTTGGTTAACTATGTCAAATGTATGTACGTATTGTAGACTTTCCTACACACCGTGTGTATCTAGATTTAATTATCTCGTTATTCATATTTTAAAATGTTTATTGACATATGAGGCCGGGCAAAGTTTTATACTTTCGACTGACAATCACTGTCTTATGGTTCATGTACTTGTCCAGAGAAAGCATATGTAGTCCTTTGATCTTTGCCCTACAGATGTCAAGAGTCTTACGAATCCATTTCATCCTCTGATGATGCAGCTGGTTATATACCACACAATACCAAATCAAGGAACATTTTCTCAAGAGTACTAGCATGACACTTCAGAATTCCAGAATATACTTGAGAGCACACTACAGATTTCTCAGTTATTTGCTGACAGGATTTGCGTCCCTTGTTCCACAGCATTCTTGCTTAGTCTTTGTTTCCTTTCAGTGATGTGACGCTGTATAATTTCTTGTAGAATAAAATCTGACGGTAGGATGAAACTGATTCATAGTACACTTTCTCCATTTTGTGTGCATCCATACTTTAAATATGCTAATACTATATTTAAAATACAAAAAGTCTTTAACAGTCGTATGATAATTAATCAGCGGTCAACTGAGGTCAGGACTTGTAGCATTTTATAATAAAACGTGATTACAAAATAAATTTATTTTGATTATGACTGAGTAGACATATTCTTGTAATTAGCAAAAAAAAATAGTGCCTCATTTTCTAGTTAACATTTCTTTTGGCATTTATTCATGCTGACTTAAATTACACTAATCAAATAAATTATTAATTAATAACACTACAATCATTTCTTGTATTACAAATCGTCGTCGTAATAGTAAAAATTAAAGGAGAATATTAATAGTATTAGCTGAGTTATTCAAGCATACTCAGTGTGCATATAAGTATGCGTGGGAGTGTGCGTGCATTTAGAGAGAGAAAGAGAGTCTCGTGAATGATTTTCGATAAATCAGAGAACACGCAAATCTTTCTAAGAGAGATTATTTAATTCTTTCTTATTTAAATTTATTTTTGTGCTACGAATTATTTACATGTTGAACGCATGATGTGAGAATATGAAATAATTTTATTCGTTTCTAATACTATTGTTTCATGCATGACTTCAGAAACACAAGTTATTGGAAAGTGCTGTTAAATTTAAAAAGCAGGCATATTTGTGTGTGTGTGTGTGTGTGTGTGTGTGTGTGTGTGTGTGTGTGCGCGTGCGTGCGTGCGTGCGTGCGTCCGTGCGTGAGTGCGCGCGAGTTTATGGGATGATTTCCTCCTCTCACACGATTAATTTATTTTTATAACAGTGTACATTGACAAAGAAAGTTAAAGCAGGTCTAAAAAAAAACCCCGGTTTTATTAGGTGTTCCCATCTTAAAACATAATAAAATAATCCTTTGTGGAAAGTGTCGGGAGGAAATGTAATCACTTCTAAACTGCTTTTAAACTGAGACCATGTCCTTGAAACCCCAAAGAAAAATACTGTTGCTGTCACATTGTCATTCTTATCACAAAGTCGCTAGTTCTCATAATGCTATTTTTGTTATAAAGTCGTTATTGTTAAAGACGAATCATTCTTGTTACAATGCCATTGTTGTCACTGTGATTTCCTTGTCACAAATTCGTTCTTTAATGTCAAGATGTCATTAGTTGTTGCAGTGCTGTGTGATTAATCAAGCCTGCAACGAAAATGTTTTTTAAAATGTTTCAAAATAACATGTTTGTTTTTTTTTCATTTAAAAGTAGCAAACTAGTATTAGAAAAGAAAATACACATAACGTGGCCTGCAAGATGTCGACACCTCCAATACCTCATTGTAGATTACTAATAATTACTTGCTACGAGCTTATGACAGTAGATGTGTGTGTGTGTGTGTTTGTGTGTCTCTCTCTTTGTGTGTGTGTGTGTGTGTGTGTGTGTGCTGTGTGCACATGATGCAATTTGATTTGCCTCTGTTGGTAGGGTGATTGCCTTCTCATTATTTAGAAGTATTCATACAAACTACAGTTATTAAGGATTATCACCATAGCAAGATAAGTTAGAAAAAAACTTTCTCTCGCTCCTCTTAAGTATTCATATGTGATGGTGTGTGGTGTGGTGTTGTTATGGGTCACCCCAGGATGTGAGGTGAAACGATGTTGACAATACGACAGCCATAGCAAGAGATTACAACACGCAACACCATTTTAGTTTACATAAGGCCTTTATTCTTGGTGACACCCCCCCCCAAAAAAAAAAAAAAGCTCTATCTTTCTCCGCGTCCACATCACTCTCCCCGCATACCGACAACCAAGCTTCTCTCTCTGTTCGGCTACATGATTGCATACAAGCAAGCCTTCCCACGACGACCCCTCTCACACACCTCTAACACGCAATATAAAAGTCCTGGCTGCAAAGGGGACTCCAGTAGACAATTCAGACACAGAGACTGAAACCGGTGCTAACTGACTCTTCTGTGCTATCTTACTTTGGTTCTAAAGTTGTTTTAAACTATTTAGAGTTGTATAATACTTTAACTATCAAGAAATACTAAACTAAACACTCTTTAAATACAACACTTTCTTACCATATAATTTACAAGATAAATTATCAAAGAAAATAAATAACTATATTCCTGTGCTAGGGGAATCCATGCTCTCACACATAAATCATAAATTACACTAAGAAAATAATATAAGCCAGCACACAAAATTATTTAAATACAAACTACAACCCACTTCCTATTAGAATACATAAATATCAACTTGTCACGGGAAAAAAGCATGAGAGTCAAAATGAAGATTTTTATTTTAATGCAAAGTGTGGACTAAGGGAGGTAATCCATCATAAACGCGATTGTGATAACGCTGTATGTTCTGAAGTTTAATATTTTCCTGTTCGATTAAAAATGTAAAGCTATTTTTATCAAACAGGATTTTTACATGTCATTTACTTGATAAACTCTGAATCACTTACTACTTACAAAATACTATGTTGTAGGTTTCTAAAGCCCTAGTAATCACATATACTTATGTATTATATATACTGTATACCTCTTCAGTGTTAGGCTATTGAAAATATTAACTCATTCCCTGAAGAGTTGTCATTTTATTTATTCAAACAGTATTATGACCCTATGACAATGTTGCATGATAGAAGGTGAATAAATGAACAGAAGATATCCAACGAGTGTGGCAAAATTGCTTTCCTTGATTATTACCTATTTATTATATCACCCCACCCCACCCCGATCCCAATTTTCTTTGATGAGCGATCATAGTTACGTCCAAGGCTGAAGGGGTATAATTAATTATTAATTCTAAATATTTGTCTAATTGGTTTAATTTTACTATTCTTTTGTTACCAGGCAAACGATGACTTCTTTATCCATGCTGGTGGTGTTTACAGCATATTTTCCATCTTTGACAGGTACAGTATATACATGGAGAAAAAGTATTGAGTTAGGACGTAAAAAATTGACTTACGTACTTCAGTGCGATTTTGCGTGTCTAGAAAAATAAAATCCTTGAGAGAAGGAGTTTACTTAAAGTGGCATCAAGCGGATGACCTCTAAAGCTAAGGTGATGTTAGTCCCTTAGAGACTGGTGGCCAAACGAAAAACATGATTTATTTTTATGATTATAATGATATTAATTATTATTATTATTATTATTATTATTATTATTATATCACACTCCAGTAAGAAAAAAGTGCGCACTGTAAAAAAAAAAATCACCACCAGAGCTAGAACCTTCACCCATCTTTAAAGCGACCAACGCCTGCATTTATTTAATAATCTATTAAGATAGACGCGTAAAGGTTGACTGACGTCAAATCCAAATCTAACGCCATTTCTAACCCTTCAGAAAACTGAGAAGTACAAATGGTAAATACGGCATCAGAAAATTAAAAAAACGAAGAAAAATCGCTAGGTTGTTATCCACCACCCATAGTTAAGCTACGTTTTTATTGTAAGTTTAGTTCAAAGAATACTATTTTTAATTTTGCAGTTCATGACTTTAAAGAAATTTGATTTCCATTGAAGCAATGGGCTTAAGTACGACAGTCAATAAGATATCGGTATGCTTGTTTTCTTGCTGTCTCATTGATCACATTGCATTATCAGAAACGTCACATTAATATATAGGGCTTGCTGTTTGAATTGTGCTTTATTTAAAAGGAGACATTACATTGAATAATGAATATTTTATCTTGCGTTCTAATTTTAGGACTGAAATCGTCATGTGAAACTACTGACGCTGCAGAAGGAGAGAGCTCAAAGGTGATTTGTAATTTTGCAGCAGATATCAGCAGAAGCAAGCAGGATTTTCAAGTTCAGCTTAACAATGGTACATTATAGTCTGTATATCAGCTTATCTATGAGAGCGATAAATGCTAGCTGAAATACCCAACTGTGTTGAAGTAATATAAGTATTTGTAGTTTTCTTTTGGTGAACAGCAAATTATATATTAGAACGATTTCTTTAGTCTTTGAACTTTAAAAAACAAATATTTTATTAAAAATAACTGGTGAATGGATGTCGAGAAATTCTACAAACAGTTGTGTTATAGTTTATTTCTTTATCTTCACTGTCATATGAAAATATTAATATTCATATCAATTTATACCAAGGACATTAATGTCATAATTTAGAAATTTTTTTTTGCACTTTATTAAAAATCTCTCTCTGGTGAGCCACTAACTCATCTGTTTGACCTGACGCTCATCTGTGGGCAGCTAGAGGAAAATAGTGTGGTAGACAGAACAACAAGATAAATGAATTCGACCGGTGTCCATCCAGAGAAGAAAATAATCGAAATAGACATCATCGGTCAAAGAGGCATCGGCCATGGAGTCACTGTGATATCTCGAGGGCACGCCTTTAATAGTTTAATCTTTAGAGAGGTGAAGCTTTGAGGATACAGGTCAGGTCAAATATGAAGACTCAAGGCCTCGTTTGCTCACACGTCTTTCATCTTTTGCCGAATCTGGAAATAGTATCCAGCTCTGTAAGGAATGGATACTAAAGTATGTTAATGTAGCACGTGTCATTAATTTTGATGACTAGGTCGAAAGATGAGAGAAATAAAATGACAGACATGGCAGTTTACATACATTCCAACACTTTTCTTAAACATGTTAATCGCAGATAACATATTATACTCATAGAGCATATTATATATAGAAAAAATATTATATTCAGATAACATATTAGACACGGCAAAATATTATCCGCAGATAACATACATAGGCAACATATTATACGCAGATAATATTATATTAAGATATCATATTATACTCAGGTAAAATATTAGACTCAGATACCATATTATATTTAGATATCATATTATACTCAGGTAAAATATTAGACTCAGATACTATATTATACGCAGATAACACATTATATTCAGATATCATATTAAACACAGATAACATACATATCACAATTGACTGTGGAATCAAGAATTCTTTGTTTTGTGTTATGGCAACGCCACTTACTTAATGGATATTATTATTATTATTCAGTCTCTTTCCACGACTTCTGTTTGACTGTCGGCTGTGATCCAAGGTCTCGGAATCTTACCAAGATTCTGGGAGATCCAAGGTTTTACGGAGGATGTGGGCACTTCCAAGGAGCGCTGCTTTGAGTAGTGGAGCGATTCTGTGGTTTCCAGGGAGTTTATTCAGGTAGCCTTCCAATTCTGATGTTATGTTCCCCAAGGCTCCTATCACTATTGGTATCACTTCTGCTTTTACATTCCACAGTCTCTGGATTTCTAATCTGAGGTCTTGGTATTTTTCTATTTTTTTTCTTTCTTTTGTTTTTATGTTTCTATCACTTGGAACAGCGACATCAATAATTGTTACTGTTCTGTTGGACTTATTGAGAACTACAATGTCTGGTCGTCTTGCAGGAATCACCCGGTCTGTTCTTATCTCGAAGTCCCATAGTATTTTGACTTCTTCTGTTTCAGTGACTGCTTCTGGTTGATGCATCCATGCTCTTTCTGGGGTTTTTATGCCATAGTTCTCACACAGATTTCTATGTATGTGTTTTGCCACTTCATTGTGTCGTTTGGTGTATTCTGTTCCAGCCAGAACCTGACATCCAGATAGTATGTGTTCTGTTGTCTCATCCATGGATTTGCAAAGTCTACATTTGGAATCATTTGAAATTTTCATGATTTTCGTTTTGTGTGCTTTGGTGTTGAGTGCTTGATCTTGTGCAGCTGTTATGAGTGTTTCTGTTTCTGCTTTCAATCCTGCCTCTTTAAACCATTTGTACGTTGATTGCTTTGTTGATATTTCGTCTGCTTGTCGTACATATTGGCCATGTAGAGGTTTCTGTCTCCAGGTATGTGCTAGTTCTTGCTTCGTTGTTTTCTTCCATGTTTCTTTGTCTGTTTCTGGTGGTTGGAATAGTCCACTCATTTTTACTAATTCTATCAGTGGATCATCTTTATTGTTATTCCAGATGTAGTCCACAAGGCCAATGACTTCTCCTTCAATGACATTTTTAATTTTCTTGAGACCTCGGCCTCCCATTTTTCGAGATACATAGAGTCTGTCTACGTCTGCTTTGGGGTGTAAGGCTTTATGTATTGTGAGTAGTTTTCTTGTTTTCCTGTCCAGTTCATTTATTTCATTTGCTGTCCAATCTATGATACCTCCAGTGTAGCTTACTACAGGTATTGCGTATGCATTAAGGGCTTGTATTTTGTTCGCCCCATTTAGCTTGGATTTATTATTATTATTATTATTATTCAGTCTCTTTCCACGACTTCTGTTTGACTGTCGGCTGAGATCCTAGGTCTCGGAATCTTACCAAGATTCTGGGAGATCCAAAGTTTTACGGAGGATGTGGGCACTTCCGAGGAGCGCTGCTTTGAGTAGTGGAGCGATTCTGTGGTTTCCAGGGAGTTTATTCAGGTAGCCTTCCAATTCTGATGTTATGTTCCCCAAGGCTCCTATCACTATTGGTATCACTTCTGCTTTTACATTCCACAGTCTCTGGATTTCTAATCTGAGGTCTTGGTATTTTTCTATTTTTTCTCTTTCTTTTGTTTTTATGTTTCTATCACTTGGAACAGCGACATCAATAATTGTTACTGTTCTGTTGGTCTTATTGAGAACTACAATGTCTGGTCGTCTTGCAGGAATCACCCGGTCTGTTCTTATCTCGAAGTCCCACAGTATTTTGACTTCTTCTGTTTCGATGACTGCTTCTGGTTGATGCATCCATGTTCTTTCTGGGGTTTTTATGCCATAGTTCTCACACAGATTTCTATGTATGTGTTTTGCCACTTCATTGTGTCGTTTGGTGTATTCTGTTCCAGCCAGAACCTGACATCCAGATAGTATGTGTTCTGTTGTCTCATCCATGGATTTGCAAAGTCTACATTTGGAATCATTTGAAATTTTCATGATTTTCGTTTTGTGTGCTTTGGTGTTGAGTGCTTGATCTTGTGCAGCTGTTATGAGTGCTTCTGTTTCTGCTTTCAATCCTGCCTCTTTCAACCATTTGTACGTTGATTGCTTTGTTGATATTTCGTCTGCTTGTCGTACATATTGGCCATGTAGAGGTTTCTGTCTCCAGGTATGTGCTAGTTCTTGCTTCGTTGTTTTCTTCCATGTTTCTTTGTCTGTTTCTGGTGGTTGGAATAGTCCACTCCTTTTTACTAATTCTATCAGTGGATCATCTTTATTGTTATTCCAGATGTAGTCCACAAGGCCAATGACTTCTCCTTCAATGACATGTTTAATTTTCTTGAGACCTCGGCCTCCCATTTTTCGAGATACATAGAGTCTGTCTACGTCTGCTTTTGGGTGTAAGGCTTTATGTATTGTGAGTAGTTTTCTTGTTTTCCTGTCCAGTTCATTTATTTCATTTGCTGTCCAATCTATGATACCTCCAGTGTAGCTTACTACAGGTATTGCGTATGCATTAAGGGCTTGTATTTTGTTCGCCCCATTTAGCTTGGATTTCAGGACTTGTCTAACACGTTTTTCATATTCTCTCTTAACTTTGGACTTCACTTCTCTCTGCATATTTTCTTGATGTTGTAGTATCCCAAGATACTTATATCCATTTTCTATTGAAACATCATTGATTTTTCCGATTTCGAATTGCAGGCCCTCTGTTGTTTTGACCTTGCCTTTCTGGATGACAATTCGTCCACATTTCTCAAGGCCGAATTTCATGTTGATGTCTTCACTGCAGATCTTGACAGTATTGATCAGTGATGTGATGTCACTTTCATTTTTACCGTACAGCTTGAGATCATCCATGTACAGTAGATGGCTGATAACCTGTCCTGCTTTCATTTTGTATCCTAACCCTGTTTTCTGGATCACGTGACTGAGAGGGTTCAGGGCAATGCAGAACAGCAGTGGCGATAGTGAATCACCTTGAAAGATTCCACAATTTATTGCTATGTCTGCAATATTTGTGTTGTTGCATGTGAGTGTGGTTTTCCAGTTTTTCATTGACTCCTGAATTAGGTTCTGTATTGATGGCGCTACTTTGTACAATTTTAATGTTTCAATTATCCATGAATGTGGGACTGAGTCATAGGCCTTTTGATAGTCAATCCATGCCATTGCAAGATTTGTTCTTCGTTTCTTGCTGTCAGTCACTATTGCCTTATCAATTGCCAATTGGTCCTTCGTTCCTCTGCTGCCTGGTCTAGCACCCTTTTGTTCATAGTTTAGAATTTTGTTTGTTTCAAGATGAGTCATGATTTTGTTAGCTATAATTCCTGATAGTAACTTCCAGGTGGTTGATAGGCATGTGATTGGTCGATAGTTGTTTGGTGTTGCGCCTTTCTGTGTATCTTTCATAATCAGACTTGTTTTTCCCTTTACCATCCATGCTGGTAAGGTTCCTGGTTTGATTAGTATGTCTTGCAGTTGTTCACCAAGTCTGCCATGTAAGGAGGTAAACTTTTTCAGCCAGAATATTTGTATTTGATCTGGTCCTGGGGCTTTCCAGTTTGCCATATTTCGAACCTTCTTCTTAATGTCTTTCTCACTGATTGTTACGGTGCATTGTTCAGGTGTTTCTTTATGATCAACTTTCAGTTCTTGAATCCATTTGGCGGAAGTGTTATGCGTATTTGTATTGCTCCAAATGTTTTCCCAGAAGGTCTTAGTATCATGAATGTTTGGTATTTGTTGTTCTGTTCTGAAATTTCCTTTAAATTCTTGGTATAGTCTTCCAGGGTCAGTTCGGAATATTTTGTTCTGTTGGAATTGCTGACCTCTTGCAATGTATCTCTTCAGACGGTGACTGAGTCCTTGAAGTCTTTGCTTTGCATCTTCTATTGCAGTCTTAGTGTTTCTGCAGTTGAGATGGTATTTGGCGACCAATCTTGCCTTCATTTTCCCCTTATTTTGTTCTGCTGCTGTCATTTGGCTTATTTCTCTTCTAGTACACTCTATTTTCTTTTCTATTCTTTTCTTCCATGGTGGTATTGATGGTTTCTGTGTTTGTACTGTGTCTGGCCTTATATATCTTTCAATTACCTTTGCGGTGGCGTATATTAGACAGTTGGTTTTATTATTATTATTATTATTATTATTATTATTATTATTATTATTATTATTATTATTATTATTAATTAACATTCCAAACTAATTACCAGTGATGAGAATCTTAATTGATTTTATTAATGATCCTCCAATAGACACAATCCGACTCTCTCACTTGGCGGATATATGGGGGCTGTAAACGTTTTCTCTCTTCCACAACATTAAATATAAACGTTCACGGTCACATAATCTCTTCTTAGGTGGAAAACGTCTTACTAAAGGAGAAGACAAATCCATTTTAATCTATATTTAGCAAGCCCCTATCTACCCACTTTCTTTTCCAACATAAGATTATCGATATCAGTGTGCGTAGGAAGGTCAATAAATTTAACAATAAATTTATTAAATAAACAATCAAATACACATATGGCAAATAAATTGAAATAGATTACTTGACATCAGTATTTCCAACGAACCCACGTTCATATAATTTTATGATTACACAGTGTGGAGCTGGAAATGCAAACAGACACGCAGACAAACTTACCTAAATAGAATAACAGGTATCGGCGTAGCTTATCACGGCCGGCCAACAACCGTGGTGATTTACACCGTGTCATGAACCATGGGGAAACTGACCACCCGCTATCAGCCTGGGGAGTTGGAACAAACAATAAAAGTGCCAACCCTTTACTGCAGGCTGGCCCAAACATAAATAGGATGACCACGCGAATTAATTTCACTACGAGTTTTCTCGAGGCCCGCAACGACTTCCTGTGGAGATAGTGCGGAGTAAGACAGAATAAGAGATGTCTGAAAGGGTAATTATATTTGTAAATAATAATTCGAATTTTCCTTGTTCAATTATTAAGTTGTAATTTTCTACAAATGCTTGTATTTTAAATGATTGAAATTTGTAATGTTATTCTTGGTGTCGAACAAACGCTTGTAAGAAATTTAATGAGAACCAAGAATAAGATTGCAGACTTAACGCTTATCAAACATGAAGTGAGGTACGCAAAACACTTGTATATTCCACAGCTCGGAAGTCAAAAGGAGTAAGTCAAAGGATCACTTCAAAGGATCAAGATTACTCAAAAGGAGTACTTCAAAAGGGTGGAGTCTCGCAAGGCTAACAAAGAATTCTAACAAGTTCAGCTTTAACTTCATTAGAGACTTGGCGCTGAGTACTTGGTCTACATATATTGTCATTGGAGCATTACGGGACTATTGTGTGGAAATCCAGTTGATTGAGAAGACGACGGAACGGTTTACAACAGTAAGAATTTGTCAGACAAGATTTGCTTGGAGAAGCGCACGTGGATATTACGCGTCATACAGGCAAGACGGCCTGTGACGAAGAGAGTGACTTTTCGAACTGGATAATACTGTCGGGGAGACTTGTATTGGTACGTAAATTTCACTAGTAATATTAGTTTCTGCCAAGTGGAGAAATCTACGGCTTGACAAGTTAGCAGAGTAATGAATGACTCAATATTTTAGTGCAACAAAGTTAATAACTGACTTGTGTGAAAATTTCGTTTGGACTATAATCGAAACCAGGACACTTCGTTAATAATTGTGTGACCAAGTGCCTGACAAGAACTGTAATTGTGAACACTAGCAGGAGTGAAGTGAACGATTTTTGCAAGCTTGTTCAGTGTAACCTGTATTGCGCGCCAGCTGCCAGTGCTGGGTGTAGACGGACACAACAACCGCAAATCACATCAGGTGAATGCTTACTTATGTTGCGTTACATGTCTGTAATCGTTCTGTGATTAATGTAAATTTCTGATTTGTATTCTTTCCCTATAGTGTATTTTAGTGATTATTGCATTAAGAACTATTACTTTGCTTCATTTAATTGTTAAGGGAGAACAGAATTTTTGGTTCCTCCTATTGATTTTTTTGAGAGAATCTGGAGAATGAATTTCATCTTCTGATTGATGATTTCTAAGAACTGTTTAAGTTACTCATTGAATATTAATTTAGAACAAGTCAAAATTTCATTCCTAACTCTTTAACTCTTGATGAGAGAAAGCATTAGATTCTGAATCTTATATTATTTTCTGGTGGGGTTTTTCATGACATTGAATGATTTGAATTTTATTATATTCTTTTAATAAATTTGTTATTTCTTTAAAACTATTTGCTCTCATATCTGGAAGAGAGTTTCATGTGAAATTGAGTATGGGTGGGGGCTGCCAATGACGTAACAACAATTAGATAGACGGTCTACGCACATGATTCAAAATAGTTCCTATTCTCGACGACGAGAGACAGTGGTAAGGGCCAGATAGGTGAAGAGACGACTGTAAGATAACGTTGTATAGTTCACTATCTGAGACAGGTAACACTTGGGTAGGGATAGCCACTGACGGACGGACTACCCAAGGCTTGACCTCGTCATTCTCAAGACCGCACGACAAGACCCTTGAGGAGATTGTGGATGTGATTGGGAACGAGAGAATTAATTAATATACATTAATTGGAAGCGTGATTTCGCTTATTAATTAATTACCCAAAGGACACACATAGAGAATCCCTTCCCCGCCACACACAGTCTTTCAGAAACACAATTCAACAATAGAGTCAATACAAATCACATGATAGCTTATAAGAGAACAGAAATGGAGTTATTAGAGATAAGTAATAATAATCTTTATAGAACCTGATTCAACATGTTCTTAACAGAACTTTAGGTATTTTGCCACAGTGTCACAATTTATAGCTCAGTTCAATTTCATCAGCTCCACGTGTGTCACTAGCACATGAAAAACACTGTTCCACTACTTAAGAGTTAACCTGGGTGCTTCATTTCGTCATGCCAACTACTTCAAAAAGAACAGTAAATGTAGCGATGTCCAACAATGTCTCTACACTAGAAATTGTTTGGTCAGTCAACAATCTTGCCACCACACAACAGTAGAGTGCATTATATTCTTACTTGTCGTTCCCGACTTTATTATGGTCTGTCGTAACGGTTTACAAACAATAAACCAGGAGGTTCATATGTCATGTGAAAGGCACACTTTGTCTCTGAAAAATATATAATCGGGAACAAGCGCTAAGCTTTCCAGTTTATCACTGAGATAGAGTGATTGTTGCACGAAGACCAGACATTGTAGTTTTAAATAAGTCCAACAGAACAGCAACAATCACTGATGTCGAAGTTCAAAGTGATAGAAACATAAACACACAAGAAAGAGAAAAAAATAGAAAAATACCAGGATCTCAGATTAGAAATCCAGAGACTGTGGAATGCAAAAGTAGAAGTGAAACCTATAGTGATAGGAGCCTTGGGGAACATGTTGGCAGGTTACCTGAATATACTTCCTGGAAACCACAGACTCGCCCCACTGCTGAACGCAGCGCTCCTCAGAAGTGCCCACATCCTCCATATACCTAAGATCTCTCGAAATCTGGTAAGATTGTATCACAATGGACAGTCAGCAGAAGTCGTGTAAAAGCTGAATAATAATAATAATGATGATGATGATGCCTTGAAGAATATCATTTGAATTGAAAAGCTATCTGATAAAACTACCTGGAAAGCACAGACTCGCTCCACTATTAAAGGCAATGCTCCTCGGAGGTTCCCACATACTCCGTAAAAACTTAGATTTCTAAGATTCTTGGTAAGTTTCTGAGACAATGGTTCAAAACCGACAGTCAGCAGAAGTCGTTAAAAAGGCTGAATACTACTAATAATAATGAAGATGATGATGTGGGATATTTCTAGTGCAATATCGAGCTGCGATAACGGAACCCTTATGTTTTGCAATCCCAGTACTGAAGTCGCATCGCAATTCCCTTCCACCACCTAGGTTCTGCTTTGTAAGGATAATCTTACACCGAGGTTGTGTGTGGATGGTGTTTAGAATCTTACACCGAAGTTGTGTGTGGATGATGTTTAGAATTTTACACCGAGGTTGTGTGTGAATGATGATTAGAATAAGTAACACATTTTTTCTTTCAGGTGAAATCCTTCCAGTTTTCTGTAAGAAGCATTATATGACCGTCTGTTCACGTCGTGTATAGATTATAAACCATAAAACATAAATTGACAATTAATTAATTTTTTGTTAGACTATTACTAAATTTATTGCCTGTGTTGTAAATTTCAACAGAATTTGTATTGAACTGTGCCTGGCATTCTGGTGAAGTTGAATGTTATCCAAATGAAGGTTACCTGTTTAATGGCAACATTACTAATCAACTCATTCTTGAGATACCTAACGTCAAGAAAGCACACGGCGGTCAGTACAAATGTGTTGTAACACCATCAGAACCGGAAGACGTGTCATCCTGCTTTCTAAATGTCACTAGTAAGATATGAAAAATTATTTCTTTGATAGCCTCTTTATTTATTTTATTTTGAGTGAGGTAACTGAATTATTTGATACTAAGGTACTATTGTTTAAGTAAAGGAATGTTTACAGTAAATCTTAGTACAAAACACACAGCCTTCACAATCAACATGACAGAATTGTAATGTTTTATGATTGCAGTTTCAAGTGAACAACTAGGTGATAATGCAAGTGAAAGGCCTATAGGTAACAATCTTTGATCGTGCTTAGGTCTCTTTTGAAAGTGTGTAAGACCAGTCATTTTTTTACTTCTAGATCATGGAAGCCAATATAGTAATTTGTTTTCCTCCTTCAGTCAAATAATATACTGCAGTGCAAAAGTTCTTTTTCTAATGTAAACATATATGACAAACTTTAATAGTGACAACTTAAATAAGTTCACGTACAGCAACCGTAGTTTGCTGAGTTAAACGCTTAGGAAGCTTATCAAGTTGAAGGATATCATTATGAAAGCATGCATTATGATTCTCTTGCAGTTAAGGTTGGTAGTAATTTAAGAAATGAGCACTTGCGACTTGTGACGTATGTCAAGTGCTATGGTGTGTGTGTGTGTGTGTGTGTGTGTGTGTGATAATAACTGTGACAAAAGGATACTCTAACCTTACTCTTGACTGGATGCAGAAATTGAGTGAGTTCAATAGATTTAATCAGTGAAAGTGATGGTAGACATTCTTTTCATAATGCAAGCATAAAAAGTATAGTATAGCCTACATGCAAACTATATAATTACAACAACTTTTTTCAATGATCGACATAACTCTGGATATTTAAGAATTTCTATTATGTCCAAAGTATTCATAAACTACACTTCATTTTCTTTGAAAGTTCACAGAATAAATTTAAAATATCAAATATGGTGATTTGTGTGAAAGATATTGACCGCAAGATAAAAATAAGAGGAATGCCCCTCAGTAACTTAGGCATATCAATATTTGGACTTCGTAATGTTCTGGTCGACGTAAGGCTTGATTTTAAGCTTGCTCGTTGCACTTAAAACTTTAGGAGGGATCTATCTATCTATCTATCTATCTATCTATCTATCTATCTATCTATCTATCTATCTATCTATCTATCTATCTATCTATCTATCTATCTATCTATCTATCTATCTATCTATCTATCTATCTATCTATCTATCTATCTATCTATCTATCTGTCTGCCGGTCTGTCTGTCTATCTATCTGTCTTTCTATCTAATAGGAAAATTTGCCTTATGCGTTGGCCAAGCATAGATTTTGAATGTTAGTTTATTTTTTCTTTTACCCTTATAACTAATAAATAAAAATCCATTCTGGATATATTTGTTTGTTTTCTTCCGTTTAGTTGTAAAACGCGACTGTTTGTTTCACTATAGCCGCAATATCTCCAGACTCCTTTGATATACGGAATTAACGTATTTACCGCGTACTGATGTTACTAAATATTGCTTAAAAATTAATCAAGACATACCATCATTACAGAGGGAAGCTTCAATAAATAAAATATAAATAATGAACGATCTTGTTGGTAATCTCAAACAAAAAAAACATTATTATTTTTTCATTTCTCTTGTGTTGTTTTTTTAATTGAAGCCCGGCCACACTTGTAATTATTTGAATAATGTTTTTTTAAATGTCAACCACTTACGTTTTCTTTATGTTTTTCACAATTTTTATGAAGCCAGATCATACTTGCAGTTATTTCATTTATTTGTTTAACTTGTCTACCACTTTCTTTTCTTGAAGGATTCGTACATATGAGCATCACTACTCTGATTTCAGAGACAGAGACACCCAATACCCGGATATATTATCATGAAATATCTATAGTGCTGGGTGTTATTGTGCTATTCACTGTAATAGTCATTTTAGTACTATTACTGACAAAGTTTTCGATAAGGTATGTATTTATTTTTATCTCAATATATCTTACGAAAACGACTTAATTTAAAACCATATCTGCACAGGTTTAATTACAATTATCGTTGGTGTTTAGTATTTGCTTTCAGTTATATATAAAACCAACCAACCAGAAATAATAATAATAATAATAATAATAATAATAATAATGCTGATGATGATGCAGAGTATGATGTTGATGATGAGCTTTTCTCTATTTTCTTACCATTATAGTAATAAAATGTAATCTATGCCTGACGTAATATGATACCAGCGTGAAGTTATCTTTAAAGAAATGTGGATTGGGTAATGGACATAACATATTTGCAAACATTTTTAACACTGTTCTAAAACATAAAATAGTTAAACAATAAAAATGTAAAGGAATTAACCATATTAAAATATTTAATTGTGCATTTATATTCTGGCGTAAGCAGACAATTAAAACAACACATGTATGCTGAAGAGCATTTATTCTTAAAAAAGCTGAAATTATTTAGATATTTTCATCCGACATAAACAACTGTCTTAATGCAAATCTTAAGACAACAGGAAACTACAGATAATAAAATCAGCAAAGAGTTCGCTCTACCAGCAAAGTGACATCAGTGAAAATATTATATTACAAAATAGAAACACATTAATTACATTTCAGAGGGGCATTTTGAATAACCATTGACACAGAAGAGAGAGTATTATTCTTGTTGATGAGGGATATTGAGAGTCTTCTTGAAGGTTTCCATGGTATGTTTGTGTTCAGCTCCAAAGACAAGGAATACCACGTAGATGGAACCTGAAAAGCAAATGAATTTTGGCTATTGCATGACTTGTTCTTAGTTTGGAGAATATTGAAAATATGTTTGCCTGATGATACGTGTTTGATGATAAGCTTTTTGCACGTGTGTTTGAGAAAAGTAAGGTATTGTGGGCTGGAGTTAGACGGTGTAGTGTAACAAAGAGAACAGGATTTTGTGTTGTGTCATGCCTTGAACTCTTGAGGCTACGGTGAAATCTATCTATCTATCTATCTATCTATCTATCTATCTATCTATCTATCTATCTATCTATCTATCTATCTATCTATCTATCTATCTATCTATCTATCTATCTATCTATCTATCTATCTATCTATCTATCTATCTATCTATCTATCTATCTATCTATCTATCTATCTATCTATCTATCTATCCATCCATCCATCCATCCATCTGTCGATCAACCTTACGTGTCATGAGAGTAAGAGAGAAGGAGAGAAAAAATTGCAATCGTCTGTAAGAATATTTGAGTGAAGTCCAATTGGAATGATTATTTAGAAAAAGGAAGTCTCTTTAGTCTTATTTGATTTATTCACAGGTAAAAAAAACGTATGCAATGCTCTAGTGGTTTCCATTATGTTAGTTACCTTTTACTACAGCTAACACTACAAACTAAACAGAAGCAGTATTTCCCATTGTTGTCCAGGTTGGATAGATGTCTGAAGATCAGACCAAAAAATATAATCTACAAGAAAAGGAATCGAGATGAAAAGGAGTGGAGACCGCAGCTCGGCGCTGAAGGTGAAGATTTCTTACCACCAGAATCTGGGACACAAGATGAGCTCTAACGACATCATACCGGATCCTTAATACAGAAGAAGAGACACACCATCATAGTTTATTGTTTTCACACATTACTTTCGGCATTGATTCTAGGTGCACAGCTGACGACTCACGTTTAGTTAATTTGACAAAGTGAGAATTAGTTTAGTCAAATGGAAATGTTTAACTGCCGATAGAGTACTGTAATTGCTACACTGAGAATTAGTTTTAATTTGTATTTATTTATTGGTAAACCTATACATGTATATGCTATCGCTTGTTTTAAGTTTAATACTCATTGTTCTAACTTTATTTTATATTTTAACATCACTTCTTTGGTTTGGGTTCTCTCTTTGCACTTAATTCTCAGACTAAAAGACAGATTTAAAGCAGTAGAGTATCCATTTGCTCCCAACATTTCGTGTCCACGACTTTGTCTCAAAACATATTCGCCGGTGACTATCACAAAACGTTCCCCATCGCTAAGTCTTGTTGGTTATTGATTATGTAACTTGATTTGTACAGCTGTCTTTAAAATGTTGAATGCACGATGTATGTTAATGTTTTAAGTATCTGTATGTTTAATTAATTAATTAATTTATTAATTAATTTATTTCATTAATTAATAGTCATTGCAAAAGTCCTTATATTTGTTTCAGATATCAAGACCACTGATATGGATTACTGAAATTTTAAAAGTGTTTATGGAACTTTAAAAAAATGATTGATTCTAGTCATATCCACATTTTATATTGCATTTAAGTTGCATTTTATTGCCTAATTGAAACTTTTATTTTATCTGTTCTGAAGAGTAATGTACAACTCATTTATGTATGTTTGCAAATAATAAGTATTATTTTAATTTTATTAAATTAATTGTATTATAATAGCTTATGTATTTTTGTGCATGAGTGTGTGCGTGCGTGCGTGTGCTTGCGTGTGTTTGCGTGCGTGTGGTGTGTGTGTGTGTGTGTGTGTGTGTGTGTGTGTGTGTGTGTGTGTGTGTGTGTGTGTTTGTGTGTGTAAAAACGATGCAGAAATGCTGTTATATGTGAAGAGATAGAAATCGGGGATAGGCAGGACGGGTTAGCAAAGATGCCCAAGTGGTCTGATATAGAACAAACGATAAATTGCATAAATCAGAATACTGGAGCCAGATCTACACTAGATACTGAGAGACAATAGTGGAAATCAGGCTGCTATAATCACGCCTACACTGTCCAAGTATAATATGTGGCTACATCTGTAACTGGGCATGCTGATGACTATTTTGAGTTAAAACTGTTACTTAGACCTATAAACGCAATAGATATGCATTATCAGGAATCAAGTGTACAGCAATCCGAAAAAATGGAAGTCTAGAAATGTTATACTTTAGACTGAGGTTCCCTACAAATCCCAACAATCATAAAAATAGGACAATAACAACAACTACATTGGAAATAGAAAAGATACATTAAAAGTTAATCTCCATTTCTTAAGCTGAAACAAAGATTCTACTTCTAAGAAGACATCTTATAATGAACTCTGAAATTTTGATTTATGTAATCTATCTATCTATCTATCTATCTATCTATCTATCTATCTATCTATCTATCTATCTATCTATCTATCTATCTATCTATCTATCTATCTGCCTATCTGTCTGTCTATCTATTTATCTATCTGTGCATGTACCAGTATAAATTATAAGCAGTTTGTCACAAAGTAATGGTCTTGAACATTTAGTTAATAGTTCATGAATTCCAAAGCACCCCAGAGTGGATGAAACAACGAGCTCACTTTTGTTTTACTGTTAATTCAGCATGTTTTGATGGATGTACGTTTAAAATCCAGTTAAGTTGGGTACATGTGGCATCCGCATGACACAGTCTATTAAAATTGATTGTGAGTCACTAAAATCCATTGAGTGTAGAGTGTTACTAAAATCCATTGATTGTAATGTCAGTAACATCCAATTAATTTAAAGTGTATGACTCAAATCGATTGGCTGTAGAGGGCGAGTCAGTAGAATCCATTGACTATAGTATGTGCGTCAATAAAACCCATTGATGTATAGTGTGCGTCAATAAAATCATTGACTGTATAGTGTACTACAATAAAATCCATAAACTGTAGAGTGTGCTTCAGTAAAATCCATAAACTATAGAGTGTGCGTCAGTAAAATCCATAAACTGTAGAGTGAGCGTCAGTAAAATTAATAAACTGTATAGTGTGCGACAATAAAATCCATAAACTGTAGAGTGTGCGTCAGTAAAATCCATAAACTGTAGAGTGTGCCTCAGTAAAATCCATATACTGTAGAGTGTGCGTCAGTAAAATCCATTGACTCTAGAGTGTGCGTCACTAAAATCCATTTATTGAAGAGTCATTAAAATTAATTGATTGTAGAGTGTAACACTACAATCACTGGATTATAAATGTCACTAAAACCATTGACTTTACACTGTGTCACTAAAGTCCACTCAAACATTCGTGCACTATTTCTTTTTAATTTTACATTTTTTTCCTTGTTGCTACCTAGTTTTAAAAAAAATACTTTAACAAGTTTCTTGTATCTCAAGTTATATTGTAAACACAATGATGGATTTGTAATCTTTACCCCAGAGCGAAAATGTTTTCCTTGCGTCGTAGTGAAGCAAAATTATAAATAGAACAAACAAGAGACCTGGAGATTTGAAAAGAGGAAAAAGTGCTGAAGATAGATTAAAAAATGTTATTCTTGGATATGTCAAGTGTTTTAAGAGATAAAGTGTGAGTATATTAATGGGTATTAAGAAACTAGTGTGTAAATTGATAAAATGCTTACGTCGACAAAATATGCAGGCAAATAACGAATGTAAGTGGATAAAGTTTGCCAAATGAGAAAAGGAACGAGAGAATAGATTAATGTATAAAAGCGAATGGATCTGTGAGTGATGAAATGAATTAGCCTAAGTGGATTAACGGGAAAACAGATAATGTGTGCAAGAAGTGTATCTGTCGTTAATGTGTGAGATTATAAATTATAATTACTGATAATGTTTTAGTGAGTAGAGCGTGCCATTCTTGATGTTTATCACTAATAAACTGTGTTACGAGTACTGAGTGTGAACGCGTGCAGTGAACGAATAAAAAAGATTGTTAATGGATAAGTGTGCGGATGAACACAGTATGTGAGCGTGGCAGTGAGTATGAGGAAAGAGTGTGAGTAGAAAAGATTATTAATGGAAAAGTGTGAGGATGAACACAACATGTGGGTGTATGCAATGAATGAGTGGGGAAAAGATTGTTACTGGAAGAGTGTGTGAGGATGAACACAGTATGAGAATGGATGCAATGAACGAATGTGTATAAGTTTATAGTCCAACGCATATTTCTTGTTTCCTATGTTTTCCTTTATTTTTGGTTTACGGATATTTTGTTGTATAGTGCTGTTTTCCAGAATTTAGTGACATATTTGTTCTTTTTTGAAGTATGACACATGAAAAACTTAAACATTGAACACTTTGATAATAAATACATTTTAAAATATATAATATACGATAAACTTAAACCTTTCCAATTATAACATTAAAATAAATGTGCTCAATTTTAATTTGGATTTAAATGTATGTGTGTGTGAATGACTGTTGTAGTTTGACACATTTGAATATATTTTGGCTCTACTATAATTATTCAAAGCTACCCACCAACCTTAAACGCTTTTAATTTCTATTAATATGAAGAAAAAGAAAAAAAAACGTTTTATCAGGAAACCCCCCAAAAGAAACACCTATTTGCGCTTCTTTCACTAAATTGTGAGTTCAGTCAGACCTGAGCAAATGTCCAGATATTGTATCTGCTTTTGTGTGTATCTGAAAGCATGGCACTCTAATAGTATTATATTTTTCCTGTGTGCGCGGAACTTTTCCCTATTTGCGCGAACTATTTCCCGTGTGTGTGGAACTGGCGGTTGTTAGATCTTGCTACCAAAACTTATGCGCGGAATTTTCACACTGTTGCGCGGCCGCACACCTTAGAAGGAACAATGACTACAACACAACGGACGAGTCAGTATTATACGATACGAAACAGTATAATCAGACCAGTTGGTCCAAGTGTGAGATTGTATAAAACAAACACAGAAGGATCAGAAATTGCTTCATCGCTAGCGAGTGAGCACTATACAGGTATCAATTAAAATGCTTATGTGGCGATATATTACACTTTCTCTTTGTCTCTCCCATTGTTTTAGTATTTATTTTATCATTATCAACTCTTACTATTACTTTCAGGCATGATTTTCGAACAGTTTACTGAATAACTGGAAAGAAAGCCTCTACAAAAGTTCTATATGATTTGAACACTTAGTAAGGGAATTAGTGTCTCTCTCCCTCATCCAATTAATAATTATATTCCAAACAGTCAAAATCGGCAAAGAAAGCCGATTTATGAGAATAACATAAATCTGATTTAACATTAAAATAACAAAGTGTGAATCGTGCAAATAATAAATAAATTACAACATTTAAAGTTCGAGAGATTTCATGGCATAAAGTACAAAAGGTATTGTCCTCCTGAAAGCTACGTATAACTACTCTTGTAACTATTGCACTTTATTATGGATGGCGGCTTCGGAGCCCCCCCCCTCCCCCGACGGAGGGCGGTTGAGGGGTGCGCCAAATAGGTGCGACCTGTTTCTCCCCTTCTGCCAACCCTCCACCTCAGACGCACCGCGATGCTGTGGGAATCCCCCAGAAGCAGACCAAGACCGAGAACATCATGAAGATGAAAGGTCTATTGCGGCTTCTGGGGTGAGTGAGAACGTAACACACACACACACACACACACACACACACACACACACACACACACACACACACACACACACACACACACACACACACACACACACACATTGCACTTATCCGTACAGCGTTTTCAATTTTCATGTTGCATTGGTAAATGGATTTAAAAATAAATATGATGTAAGGGAGACAAAGCTATGATCAAGTGACTGAGAAAAGTAGTATACTACATTTAACACTCTTATTTATCGTATGTTTAAAATTAAAAATCCTCTTGTTTTTTTTTTATGATCGGTCACATGTTCAAATCCTCCTGTAATTAGTTTTCTTCTATTCAATGGAATTTTGTCACTAATGACAGAAAACATGCAATAATTTCAAATTATATTCAATATTTATGTAAAATTTACAATTGTTTTTTCGTTAGAAGCATATTTTGTTAAAGGACTAGACGTGGCGAGATATATTTACGTGGCACTTGGGTAATTCTGGAATCTAATGTTCGAGACAAATGGACCAAGTGATACCTAGAGACTGTCATTTTGTTCACCCTAAAATACATGCTACATAGTGTTTCCCAAAGTGGCCGCCGCAAGATACACAAGTTTTCGCGATATGTAGGTGTTTTTGTCCTTTGGGCGCCGTGGAAAAAATCTCGATCACTAACGGTGAAAAAGTTTGGGAACCGCTGGAATATAATATTCCTTAATATTTTGTATGACTGCCATTTTTCACCTTGATTTGATACATTACTCGTTGATATGAAAATAAGGAATTTACCATAGAAAAATAAAACAACACACAGAAAAGAACCTAAAGGGCCCATGGAAGATTATCCTATGACGTGGTCATTCGTTGTATGAAATGTCTTGTACTTTTGTTTTGAGAAGTCAGGACGCTAGGTCATTTCTATTTTTGTTTGGCTTTTCGTTTTGATGCTTTACGTTAGTTCCTTGTTATTTTTCCTCATGAGTCAATGAGACAAAACTCAACCTGTTTTAAGAATAGTTTCAATAGCACATCAGTGGGTAAAATTTCGTTATCTCTCTCTCTCTGTCTCACACACTCTCTTTTTAAGAAAAGCACTCTCACACGTACACAATCACACAAACGTGCATGCGCTTCAACCTGCATTATTTGTTGTCGCTTTACGTTGACTGTACGCTTTCGTTTCGTTTCATGCGGCCTATTACTCTAAATCTTTTCACGAGTTGTAAACAGTGACATGCCCGTGACACATTGGTGGATACATGTAACTATGAATATTTGTATCGTGTGCTACGCAACGCTTCTTCGCACTCTGCAGTTTTAGACACAAATCACGCCACAAAAGACGTGATTTGTCGCACACAATACTTAAGATAGACTGGTAGATATTTCGCCCAATCACACTCATTCGCATATAGGTAGACAGAGAGACAGTGGATAAAATTGGAGTCCGATAAAAGACATGGTACCTTTAATAAACAAGATGGTAGAATGAGATCACTCGCTGCTAGAGTTGTATAGAGACTATCTAATGTTCAATACCATGCACACGACAAAGACAAAGAGTGCACACAATTCACCTGGTCACGCCTTTTTGCTGTCTTTTTGCATGTGGTGGGTGATTGGGTGGAACTTGTTTATTCCAGAATTCTCGTTGAGATTAGGGCGTTTTCATTATACATTAATATTTTTATTAGTTTAAAATCTTTGGTTTTCATCAAAAGCTTGTTAATAACATACATTAAGATTCTCATTACTTGTAGTTAGTTATGAATGATTAATTAACAATAATAATCATAACCAATAACTAGTGTGGCGTAGGCGTCACAGAAGGTTACATGACATAAACCACACTTTGACTTCCTCGTTATTGCTGACTGTTCGCTGGACGGAAATGAGAGTCGCATCCCTATCATCGAGCAGTCAGTGTTCGCATTCTGTCGCAAGGCAAGCCCTATAATTGAATCAAGCGAGAGTCTATGTCTCTACCAACGGACACCGGGGACAGCATCTACAACGACAACTATAGCATCAGTAAGGAGAAGTGGTTGATTATCCCGGGCGTGATTGCACGCTAGGTACATTCTTGGTGTACTACATGCCTGGCATCTACGGCATCAACATCACCCTCCATGTCATTCCTGAATCTCATTTCCACACTATAGTAATATGACAGCTGTAATTTGAGACAGCAAAAAGTAAAGAAAATTAACATTTTTTAAATACATTTTGGATATCAGACTTTTGTTTTACTTAAAACATTCAAAAGACAAATGAATTAAGATAAACACGAAAAGAAAATGAATTATACATGCACTAAGATCTATAAAATCACTAATTCATTTAAGAATTCGTATAAAGGAGCATATTTATAATTTAAGGAAATGAGGACATACCATGAGACTATCCAGAGATAATCAAAGAAAAACTGTAGAAATAATGATGGGACTATACTGAGCTTGTACAGGAAGCCTAGAGAGGTGATAGTGGCAAAACCAGGAGTCTAGAAGGTGATAGTGATCCAATCATGATACTATCCTGATATAATCAAAGGAACATTCCATTGGTAATAATTAAATAATAATGAGACTATACTGAGCTCATCACGGAAGACTAGTAGAGTTACAACTACAAAATCATGAAACCATTGTCAGCTAATCAAAGTAGAAAAGTTACAACTACAAAATCATGAAACCATTGTCAGCTAATCAAAGTAGAAAAGTTACAACTACAAAATCATGAAACCATTATCAGCTAATCAAAGTAGAAAAGTAACAACTACAAAATCATTGTGAACTAATCCAAGAAGACTAGAAAAGTAAAAGTAGCAGTCAAGAAACTTTCCAATGATTTCCTGCAAAGCTGTACACAAAAATATTATACATTTACTGAAGATGCTGTAAAACTTGAGTAGGTGCGTTCGTTGTACGACATGGATTTCCATCTACATGCAGAAGTACGAGATAATGTACTTTGGAATATATATTTTTCACAATTGAGTTGTAAACTATGATTTCTAATTTTGACGAAACCAAAAGATTTATTAGAGTTCAAATATAAATACTAATGGAGACTTTTGTTTCCTGTCTGGGCTATTTTTATGGAAGTTTGAAATGGACATATCATTTAGCAAGGTCAAGGAATGTATTGCAATTATATGTCCTTTATATTTTCTTTCTTTTTGATCTGATTATTTGTAAATAATGATCATCATCATCATAGCCACACTGACAGAAGTAGAGAGAACACATACACACATACACACACACACACACACACACACACACACACACACACACACACACACACACACACACAAACAGTTTGCGGAAATATTAAGTTTTTTCCTTCCAGAACTGTTAATTTCACAAGCAACAGGATGGGAAGTTAGTGGGGACATTGGGTGCTTAGATAGATATGTGATGCAATTAATTTGCTAAATAAACTGATTGACGAATGAAGAGTTTAATTTTAGACAATGGCATGAAAAATGGTTACACTTTTAGAGTTTCATTGAACTGCATGCACTTTCATTAAGAAATAATACGTGGGGACGATGGCAATAGATTTATGTACGCATTCACATCAGTCTTGTTGATTACAGAATATAGTTATACAGAATGTCAAAGTCAGTATGAATACGTATTACAGGAGACAATATCCTTTGATATTAAAACAATGCAAACAGTGACGGAACATAAAACTGAAATGTAGTTCTTCAGAAATATTGTTTAATTTATGTATGTGTGTGTGTTAAATTTCACAATATAGTTATACAGAATGTCAAAGTCAGTGTATATACGTGTTACAGGAGACAATATCCTTTGATATTAAAACAATGCAAACAGTGACGGAACATAAAACTGAAATGTAGTTCTTCGGAAATAATGTGTGTTAAATTCCGTATTTAAACTTATAATAGCAAAATATGTCTTTCTCTCTTTCACACACAGTATAGGAAATGTGCAGATAATATTTGTGTTTTTACTCTATTGAAGGATTCATCAATAAAAGAAAAGACAGAGAAACTGTCTTCTTATGCATCTCATAGCAATGTTGCTATAGCAACAAAAATGAATTTTATTGTATTTATAGTGTCCTTAGAGAAATAAATTGCATCACATAATGATTTGGATTTATATTTCACATTTAGCAATGCAGCATAAAGTTCATGTATAAATAATATTAAATATGAAAACCAGTTTATACTTTTACACAAATAGGATACAGTGAATTCAGGAAAGAAAAATACGAGAAACAACGAAGCTCTGCTATGCTAACTGTATCAATGCAACCATCTAACAGTCGAAACGAAAATTGTGTTTAAGGAAACTGAATCTATGTTAATGAATATTTAATGTTTACTCACTAGACACACTACACAATTGTTCCAGAATCTTCAATGAAACATACTAGGGTGTCAGCAGAAACTTCATGAGGACTATATCAAATTATTGCAGTAGAGACATTTCTGTGAAGACGTTTTTGAAGGGGGAAATCCCATATTTATCCGAAGATTAAAAGGCACTTTTTCTGTCATTCAAGGTCTATAAAATGACTATAAAAACAAAAGAAAATGTGAAATTTTGTATTGCAACATATGCTTCAGTAATTCTATTTTGTAAGTAATAAACATTATAAGAGATCTGTATATTAAATACTTGTCTATTATAAAAAAAATCATGTGGCAGTCCAAGTCGTGTTAATATGCAATTCATTTGAAAAGTGACGTGAATATTTTACTCAGGTTACTCCACAAGAGTCTGTTGAAATAGCAATGCTACAAGAATACCATCAAAAGATCTGAAGTGACACAAGTTGTGGAAACATCGCATAACTGCATCTGTTGTTGCAGATGTTGTAAAGAGAAGAAACGTTAGGTTAATCATTACTTTTAAAGTGAAATGATATTAACAAATTGGTAATGTTTAGATTCATTACTAGCATTTTGTAGATCGAATTTGCTTATAGCAAAATACATCATTGCTGGACAGAAAATAAACTAATTAATATTGTGAATCTACATTTTAAAAAAATGGTTTCTTACTCTTAGTCTGTAATTTAAAATATTTTTACTGAAACTGCATTTTGGTACAAAGAAATGGTAAATGTAATACAATTACAACTGTTTACTTGAAGCTTATTCAGTTCAAAATAATATGACTCTTTATAATTTGACAGTTTTTTTCCTGTTGAATATAGGTAAAGAAGTAATCAATTAAAAGTTGTATCTGTTGATAAGGCCATTTTGCAATATCCTGCAACAAGAAAACATATTTAAAATCCAGTTTTGTTTGCTAAAGAGACATCAGATTAATATTATAAAATAAATAGATTTTGTTTGCAACATTAAAATAGAAACAGGAAAAATAATATTACTAGATGTTTTATTAGACAAAGTCATGGCAAATAATTCTGGAATATTTCATACAGCAAAAAAGCAAGAGAGAGAGATATAGAACATTTGTTTGTAATGTGCACCAATAATAGCAGTGGTTTTTGTTTATTAATATATGAATGAAAGATAGAAATCAGGCTTATGTGTATATTATATTTGCCCTAGTTAATATCAGGCAATAATCACTGTTACTAAGTACTGCCTTAATGTTGAAATGAAAAAGAATTCAGCAATTGCATTAATATTGCAGAAATAATCTAAAATTAGAAATAATCTGAAAATTAAAACAAACATTTGGAAAAACTATAAAATTAAAACAATTAAAAATTAAAATGCCTCTGCAATGATCTGCAATGATGTCTTCAATTTTAGTCTTCATATGGGACAGCTGGTATAACAGTCCTATAATGTGTCTGCAAGCTCCATTGAGTTCATTTGCACTTGAACAAGGTGATAATTTTACACTAGCAGATAATAAGATATAGAAATCTGAGAACAAAGAAATAATTAATATAAACCATATTAACAAGATTATATTATTAATATGATTTTAATTTAAATTGATTTTATAAAAACATACTGCATTGTATGCTTATAAAAATAACCACAAACCGGCAAAGCTGTCTCAAAACATTTTACAAATACAAGTATTATATCTTTACTAGTGTTGCTAGACATTAAAAAATACTTTATATAAAACGTATGCTTATATTATATCGCAATCTACTCTGTGTTATAGTGTTGTTAATTGTTATCTAAATATAATTAATATTAATATAAATTTTAAAAAAAAATTCTCTCCTGCCTAAAATGAACATGTATATCAAAACACTTGATTTATTGGTTGGAAATTGACATGTCTCATGTAATGTTTAGATTCATCATAATATAGTAATAATATAAAATAGTGACAGTACCATCCCAATAATTAAATAATATTCAATTGCATTAGCACGTTATATAATAAAATCTTAAAGTGATGGTCCCATGTTGCTCTAGGGAGAGGGTGTTTCAATTGGAAAACCACAATCCTCCCACTCACCTCCCCACTCCAATTTAGTGTAGTTAGGTTTCGAAGTTTCACACTGGAGGCTTGTTATTAACATCTTCATTAAAAAACATGGTTATAAATAAATAGTAGCATTAACGATAATATCTATTTGGGAAATTGCATAAAGAAAATACAGTTATATATTGCAAGTGTGTGTGGTGTTCCATTCTTTCTGAATGATCTAAAACACTGGGTAGTTGCATGACACCCATCATTTTTAGGATTTGGAGAAACTTTAAAACAGAAACAAAACATACCCGTAATATAAATAAAATTTAGACTAAGTTACTATTATTAAAAAGTGTTTATTTACTATTACCATATTAGTTCAGTATATTGTATAGGTAAATCCCATTTACCATTCATACACATAAACACATATGTATTTGGGTCGCTTTCCTAAATTTTAACCTCCTCACACATCTTGACTTATTATCCACACATTTCTTTTATAGAAAAATGCACAAAATATATTCTCACACTTGAAAATTACAAATATTTTAAAATCAACATTAATATTTGATCATTACATAAAATAGTTTTGCTATACTTTTAAATAATTAATATTACAAATATATTTCAGTTTGTTATTTCATATATTAAATGCATAAAAACAACTTGAAAGCTTAAGTTATACAAATTTAAAAATCAGTTTTATGTATGTGAAGTAATTCATAAAAAGAAAACCACCAAACAAGGTTTTAAAAACAATGTTTTGAGACCTGAAAATCATTAAAAAAGAAATATTTGTGAGAAACAAACACTAGAAGCAAAAATTGTATTTCGTAGTTGATTATTACACACTAATTTAATAATTTTAATAACCGCACAATTGTAAAAGCACTTCACGGACAAAATGTATCATACGATCAGCTATAAGATTACGCATCTCAGATATCATTTAAATGGTACTAGGTTTTCTTGACACCATTTTACAATAATTATACTTAATATTTATAAGCCATTCATGCTACATGCACATTAAAACATTCATGCAAATCATAGTATTTATAGCATTTTAAAAAATAAATTGAATGTATCTGTAACGCGGAAAATGCAAAACAATATATTAAATTAATTAAATGTATTTCCCTAAATTTTCTTAAATTTTCTTATGACAAAAATTTACTGTGAATTGAAAACCATATAAGCCATTTAGACAACCATCTTTGGTCCAGTCATGAACAAAAGAACAAAGTGGGTTTGAAGTTGGTTAGCAAAGGGCCGACATAAACAGAGTGCGAGAGGGGGACACTCAACGTGAGTAGCCAAGTTGCGTAATCACTCTCACATCACCAGACAGACAATGACGACCAGCACATCGTGGTTGTCATCCGTAAGGACCAAAACTCCCATAGGAATGCCATCTATAGTGCATGACCACTGGGCCGTGACTATTGCACAAAAGGGAGAATAAAGGAGTAAATTTTGCCTGAGGGGTAAAAATCAGCGTGATACTCGATGCAAAACGCCAAACACATAAATACCCGACTCAGCTCCAAAATAATTATTCTTGAAAAAATTCCGTTTCCAGTGCTTATGACTTCCCACGGAGAGAGAGACAAGAAATAGGCACGCCCGAATGGTAAAATTCTATCTTTGTAAATCATGATTAAAGATAATTATTACAATTTTCCTACATTTCATTTTTATTCTTGTATTTTAAATTTGACTTGTATTTCTAATCTTATTCTTGGTATAAAAAAGAATTCAAACAAACAAACATGTAAAGGAATTAATATGAGAACCAAGAATGAAATTACAGATTTATTGGTTAATGTGATATGAGCTGATGCACACAAATCTTTATATGTTTTATCAGTCTCGGAAGTCAAGAGTCAACACCAACCAGGAGAGGTGAAGTTACTTGAAAACTCCATCTACCAAGTTGCTCAACTTTAAATTGGACTTAGAGATCTCGGCCGTTTACCCAGGTCTGAAGTCTATTGTCACTTGGTATAATCAGACTACAGCAAGAAAACCCTAGTTGTCAGGGAGACAGAAGGATAGCCATATAGGAAGTCATCTAAAGCCAGGACCACTTGTCTACAGAGAGACAGAATGCATACTGTGTTTCACGTGACGCAAATTAGAGAATTTGTGATAGTGCTATCGGGGAGATAGGTACTAATTTACGGACTCACTGTGATAAAGTTCAGTAAAGTGAAGGCTGACGAATGGACATACCAATAACAAGAAGTGACTAAAGTATCGAGAGCTACATATTAATGTTGATCTATCTACATCAGTGTAAAAGTGTGTAAGTGTGTTATGGAACTTTCTTCTTTTGTTACAATAACTGAATGTGTTAAATAACAGTACGTGAGTTTAGAATTCTAAAGGAACTTAATTTGTGTGAACATTTTAGCAGAGTGCTGAATAAAGACACTGTTCCAGACTTGATGCAGACGACCAGCATTGCAAGCCGCCGGGACAGAGAATTATGCTTGGAAAACCAGGTGAATTTGTGTCATACTTATTGTACATTCTGTAATCTGTTCTAAGATTTAATGTAAACTTCCTATTCTATTCTGATGTTTCTTTATACATTTTCATTCTTTAACTAGAAAGTATTAATGATTATTTTTACCCAATAATTGTTCTAAGAAACATTAATATTATTCTTTTAAGACTGTAGTCCTAGTAATTGTTCTAAGGACTAATTGATGATAAAAATATTCTTTTCTTAATTAATAAGCTTTTTAAGAGATCTGTGATCTCTACGCCTAGCCTTGAGTGTGATTTTCAAATATCATTAATTGTAAACTTGAATTTATTATTATTATTTTTCTTTTAATAAATTTGTTCTTTTAACTATCTACTCCCTTATCATTGGAGGAGGGGCGCATGTGAAATTGATAATGGGTGGGGGCTGCCAAATGACATAATAACAATTAGTAGACGGTCTATGCACATGTTTTGAGATAGTTCCCATTATCGACGATGAGAGATTTGTGGAAGGGCCGGGATAGTGGCAGAACGACTGGTAAGATAAATTCAATGTAGTTCACTATTCTGAGACGGGTAACACTTGAGGAGAGGGTTATTGACTGACGGACTACTCAAGGCTTGACCTAGTCACTCTCAGACCGCATGACAAGACCCTTGAGGAGATTGTGAGCGATTGGTATAAAAGAGAATAATTAATATACATTCAAAAGAACGCGGAGAATACAAACTATGGCTATCTTCTCGTTGCCTGTCACTCGACGACGAAATCGACTGCATTAAACTTCCATATCGAAGGCTACTGTGGGGTTTATTCTGCACAGAAAATTAACGTGGTATACGTGAAGCTTTTGAAATACATCAGCATTGGAGCCATTCGAGAAGAAATATAAGAACAGCGGAAAACGAAACGCAAACAGCACCAGTCGACACGTGCGATAATGAAACAAATACACACAATGTCTGGAAAATTCCACCAAAGACCAAAATTAACTCCACACAGACTTTGAAGGAAAAAGATAATGGCAAAACGGCATTTTCTCAGACACCAGTATCAATGACAGAAGAAAAGAAAACGCAAACCCGAAGGACCACAACTGAGGAAAAAATATACAGAGGCAAAGAAGGAAAAAAATACATCTTAAAGCCGCAAATACTCAGACAAATAACACTGAGACGAATGAAAAAGAAATCCAAACAAACGTAAGAACGAAAGAACATCAACAACCGAATGAATTTGATACCATACTGGACCAGGTTTCAAGGGAACTCGAGGCCGTACCCCTCTCACCTATACCAGCGACGCCGCCTAGACCACCAACAACACCAGAACAGGGCGAAAAGAAAAAACGACGGCGCCCGCCACCACATATTCGGAGGCAACAACAGCGCCCTCAACAACAACCGCAACAACATCGCGGACAGAAGCAACAACAACAACAACACTGGCTGTACCAGGAACAACAGTACCCCTCTTGGGGTTATTTTAACCATCCAATGGCCGATTTAATCCAACTGCTACTCGACCATCTGTACTGGCCGCCAGCGCCCACCTTCAGGCATCCCAACGGACACCGGGGACAGCCACAACAACAACAACAACAACAACAACAACGCCACCAGTGAGGAGGTCGGGAAGTCGAACAACCCGGGCACATGTACACACTGGGTATAGATCTGGCGTGTTACTAGCCTGGGCTCTGTAAGACACACCCCCCCTCACCATAACACCAGAAACGGCAACAACATCAACGCCACCGCCAGGAACAACAACAACATCGACTTCAACCCACGGATCACCGGGTTTGGAGTCCGCCTTTGCCGGCCAGACATGTTTTCTCACCGGGCACACGCAGCAGCAGAAAGGCACCCCCTCCCTCTCCCCCCTCTCCAAACGCGAAAGCGGCGGAAGCCGGAAGCGTTCCCCACATTCACCACCACATTCATTATGAGTATAATGTCATTAATTAATTAATAACCAAAAGGACGCACACAGAGAAATCTCCTTTTTCACCACAGTTTCCATAAATTTAAATGAGTTAGAAACGACAATGGACATTACAAAAAAAAAAAAATTAGTTTACAATTCAACAAGATAGAAATCACTTACCATATATGTTGAATTAATAATTTTCTGGGAAATATTTATATGCTCTCTTCTGTTCCTTCCTGATAGAGTTTGAGCATATTTTTCTAAATAACTCAAAATCTCCAAACTGAATTTGAGGTATACAGGCTAAGCTTTTACAAGAAAATCTTCTGAACTACAAGTTGCAGACACTTCGGCCATAATGCAAACACCGATGTAGGAAGTTGATCCACCTCCTTGGACGATTGCGCACGTTTCGCGCACCTAATTACGAAATGTTCCATGAGAAGACGCTATTAGATCTAATGCTTGGCATGCATGCGCAGTAGATTCTAACCGCTGTAGTCGTAAAGATGAATGAAAGAAAGATAGGCGGCTGGGTCTCGTACCGTGACACTTACCTTCTTTCAAACTTCGCAAAGTGAAGTTGGAGGAGGCACTGCCTAAGAAATTCGACACGTTCACTCGCCACTGTCCTCTATCCTCCTCTCTTAAATTAGAAATTAGTATTGAGATCGTCAAGCTGGGTTTCGTGCCTTGCACAAAGCATAAACATTTTGTATCCGAAATGTTATGAAAGACTTCATTAACATTACATTGATAAAGTTTTGCACTCTCACTTGGTTTGGACATTACGTTGACAGATGAATCATTGTGATTTGCCTGTTGTCTGATTGAGCATTGCGTAATGTTAATCAGTGAACGGACTTGAAATCGTACCGTTGCAGTTACAGCTTGATTTGAAAGTTGCACATTTTCTGAAGTGCCAACAAATTCAGGAACACCTGAAACGAGAAAAAGTACATTGGAATGAGAGTGTTAAAGTCAAATTGAAATATCATTGTACTTATTAACCATGGTTAAGCACAAAATTATTTTCAATAATTGTTCATTAAACATCATTTCCGATTGTAAAAGGAGAGAGAAAAATTATAATAATTTATTTGTAATGATATTAAAATATAAAAATAATGACAATTTACAATGCATGCATGTTTGCAAAATGACATATGATGATCTTTTCATTTATTCTTAAATAAAACAAAACTAATACACAAAACATTTTAAAACAGACAAACAAACCAAACAAAATGAAACTTACTCCACGCTTCCTCAAATAGCACCTCAAAACACCCTGTAAAACTACAATCAGAATATTTCAAGCAAATTAAAGTATTGTCATCCTTGTAATGATTCCTTTTCACAATAAACTTTCCATTATCTACCTTGTTACTAAACAAACTCTCAAGTGCAAGGTTCTCAGCAGTTATTACACTTGCATTTGTAAATAGGTCACAACTTTGACCTATATTTATTACACGTATTATCTCACTTCTCATATTCAGAAAATAGTTATCAAAATACTATTAGAACCATTGGTTTAGGCTTTGGTAGTGACAATAACAAAACGGTCAAATTTAGTTTTCCCTGTTTCGAATTTAAATCTTAATGATGACGTCATTCCTTCTTCTATCACGTATTCTCTTAATAATAGCAATGATTACACTGTATGCATTATATACTATTGATTATAGCTATTTAATACAGAGCAACAACAGATAATTTGGTGTTGCGGTCAGGACACTTAATCAAATATACATGTTGCTTATTTAAAGAGGACTGAGACGCCCAAATAACATCAAGCTGACTTTTAAGTGAAGGCATATATATTATACATATCGCTAGGTCTGATGTGCAGGTATCCATTAGGGTCTGGCTGATTAGGCAGATCTACTTTTTTTTTTAACGATCGTTAATTACGGGTGGAATGGCTGTTTTAACAAATCTCTCAACATCATGGCTTCATGTCTCACTGTAGATTTCCCCATCCCACTTGCAAACAACATTTAATTTTATTAATATTGCTCTTGGTTCCTTTGGATTTAACACTCCTGGCACAAAACGTGACTGTACTGCCATAATATTTTGCTCTTCAGACAAGGAAAGCTTGCGTCCTCCTTTAACCTCTTTGACTATTTCCTTCAGTCATGTCTGTTTGCTTACAGGTATACTACGTTATTTTTTGTTTGTTATATTTTGCATGATTATTATTGTTAAGGTTGTTAGTCACTTTGTCTATTGCAACAATTGGGGTGAAATATATAATCAAATAGAAGAGTCCATTAAGGAGGATAATAGAAAATGTGTGTGTGCGTGCATGTGTGTGTGTGTGCGCGTGTGCATGTATATGTGTGTGTGTGTGAATCTAAAGCTGTAATAAAAATTCCGAGACTGTAAATATAACCACTTATTTTGAGCTGAAATGGGTTTTCCTTGACAAGGTCACCTATCTAACACTGCCGGTATAAACAAATATAAACAAATGTTATGGAGGAAGTGCCATGTCATTACAACGAGCTAAATAAATATACGTTTGCATTAAAAACTTTAAACGAAATGTTTATATAAATAAAGAAATCTTACGAGACATTTGAATCGCGTTCTTTTTTTTAAATATTATGTAAAAAAACAGAAATAATCCTATCAAAACAGATTTTAATGTTGAAATAAGTGATTTATGAGATTTTATATATATATATTTTAAAATCAAATAAATGAAGAAACGTAGGAATTTTAAAAATTCAAAATACAATATTTAAGAAAATTAAGAAATTTAAGAAAAATAAACACATGAACAGAAGGACACAGAGAATTCACTAAAACATACAGGACATTAAAAAATAAAGAAAGACAGAGAAAACAACACTCACATGCTACAACTAAGTGAGACGATTTATTTTGTTTTGAGCCGTCAGCCTCACACCGGAGATTTATGACGTCATTGCAAGTGGGAGTAGATATATTATAAATGGCTTTTTGTGTTTCTATAATTCCTTTCAGTGGAATGCCAGAATTGTCCAAAAGACGTACGTTAGCTGGAGGGTTTCCGTCAATCCACGTGCAGATGACTTGAACGCTGGTGTTTACCTCTAGTTGATAGCGTTCATCGAGTGTGTAGTTGTTGACAAACAGACTCGTTACATTGGTTGGATCTGCAAAAGAGTAAAATCAAGTCTCTATTGCTGCTTGCTCATTCATTCATGTATTCATACATCATCCATCCAAGTAAACATGCATGCAAACAAAATACATGCAAGTATTCAATGAACATACTTAACCACAAGCAAACATTCAGTAGATGCATTCAAACATTCATGGATTATAGAGGAATTTGTATATATGTATATATACATTGATACAAAACAAGTCATGCAACGGACGCACGCAGCAAGAAGGTACCTCCTCCCTCCCTACCCCCAGCGCGAAAGCGGCGGAAGCCGGAAGCGCCCCCCCCCCTCTACATTGATGATAAGTCATGGTATGACTTGTACACAAATTTCTTACATGCAAAGATTTGTTTATATATCCATGAAGAGATTCCACCACACATCTAGAATTTATTTCAAATTAATCACGGTAATAAATTTATAAATTATTAAGAAGTAATACTAATGGACGAAACATTGATAATGACAAATCTGTGAAGTTTAAGGACAATAGGAAGCTGTTTTATACACGATAAACTTCTGTCTGAATATCGGTGTGCAATTAAAGACATTAAATATAAACGATCTATTTGAGTCAGAAATAAACTCAAATGCTGTGGAACGAAAAGAAGGAATGCATAATTAAAAATTTAATTATATAGAATTGATTACTCAAGTAAAATCTCAGGATTCAGGCAATAAAATCCTTGATAACTTAAGTAAACTTGTGACAGAGATAATGGCAAACATGAAGTTTTATAAATGGTATGGGTAATAAACCAGGTGGCGAAAAGTCTGTGATGAAACTAGAGGACATTTTGATCACTCACAGTTTGAATTTAAATAGAAAAGATGGACTGATATAAAATTCTGCAACCTATTTAAGAGAGAAGAAAGTATTTGTGAAATAAAAAAATCTATTTCATGTGAAGAAGAAAAAGCTGAATACAGTGTTATGATAATGGGTTGTAAAAGGAACAGACAGACACTTGGCTAGTAAAAGTAAAAGCGTCTCTGTATTGTATGAATGGTTAAAATTTATTATGAATGTAATGTTATTATAAAAATATTTAATTCATATTTTTGTTGCAGAGGCATATGCCAAATTAAGTATTTTTAATGTAGTAATATGCAGTATATTTACGATCTGAAATTGCTTATGAATTTTCAGTCTTTCGTCTTCCTTCCTTTCTTCATCTTAAGTTTCATTGTGGGCTTTGGGTGCTGCTTTGAGTTAATCATATTATGAGTCCTGTTGATTGTCTGCCAGCTTTCTATCTTCGTGTGAGAGTTGCTAGTTTCATAAACTGTCGAAAAAGGCTGAAATTAATCCTTGTCACGGGCAATGCGGTTTTGTAATTTTTCGGGTACCAATTCAAAATCACGAGAGACTCCAACGCGTACTATCCATAGGTCAAATGAAGTACCCAATCTTAAGTGATATTTTATATGCGTTTCATTGTGCTTCTTTTGGGTTTCTCTAAATAAATGCTTATAAATATCTTTACCCGTAAACTTGAACAATTCACTTGCTTTATTATAACACTTTGTCTTAACTGACCAAGTTTAGTCTGTTCCATTTCTTGAGATTCAAAGTTTTATTAAAATAACCCTTATGGCTTTCAAGAAGGTAACACGTCTTTGTTTACAATACCCTTTCACTCACACAGATGTAATTAACCTAACTCAATTATTACAAAGCCAAAATACTGTTAATAGCACAGTATGTATATGGGCAAGATACTTGCTGTCATTCAAAGCAATATTTCGCGCTCTTATTTTAAATAATGTTTGTTGTCTTACAGTACACAATACCTTTGTCTAGAGATTTTCCCTAAAGGTTTATAATAATCTCTGATGAATCCCAATTAATACGTCACAATGAACTCTGGGGTGATGTTCAAATAATGCATTATACCAAATATTTATTAGTGAATGATTGGAAACATCTGCAGAGTATGGACTAGTGGATAAATATACTGTTCTGCAAACTGTGCTGCTTATATGATAAAACACTGCCATCAATTTGACTCATGGTACCCACTCAGTAAGTAACATAAATAAGATATAAAATAGATATATAGACAGACAGAGAACAGGATGAATAATTAGTCTGTCACTACAATTTGTGACAACAAACAAACGAAGTTACATTACACTATCAGATACAGAACTAAAAACAATTAACAAAAATATGTAATGAACATAAAAAATTAACAATATTAAAAGAACAAAGCAAAATACATCCTGTCCTATTTTCTCATTACTCACAATTTAAACTAACAATGTTCTCTGCAAGTTCAGTCAATTATATCGTAACAGGAGGGACTTGCTATGTCTCACCAAGAGTTCATTTGCAAAAAGTAAAGAGTTAGAATCTTACACACTAGTTTTCTCAGACTAGAAACCACTCCACATATGTAATTATTATCAATAACAATTTTTCTTTGATAAAGGTTATTTAGCCGAAACATCCACTCTCAACGTAGTTTATGTTTTGTATATCTCTAAAACATATCAGTTTTCATACTCCATTGATGTTTAGCATATCTATAAAACATTTCTGTTTTCATACTGCATTGGTGTTTTGCATTTCTATAAAACGTATCAGTTTTCATACTGCTTTGGTGTCTGTTTAACGCTTGACAATCTTGCTGTTCAAATTGTGCATCAATAGACAGAAAGACAACTGAGTACATTCAGTACAAGAACGGTAATTTTCCGGCTGAAAAAAGTCATCAGTGAACTAGCTTTGCGTGCGAGTGTGCGTGCGTTCTTGTAATAGTAAAATAAGAATACAGTAACATATATGACTTCTCTATTTCTCTCATCACTGTTTCTTTCTCTGTTTCTCGTTCCCTCTCCCTCTCTCTCTCCACCTGTGTGTGTGTATGTGTGTTTGTGTCTGACTAACGAACTCCTTATTTCACTTTTGTTTGAAATGTTATTTTGTGTTATTTGTGCTTTTGTTTTTTTTCTAAAGTTTAGTGTTTGTCTTCTCATTGCCCGACACTACGATGTACAGTTTTTATTTAGACATCATACTCACGTGTGATGTTTAAGTTGAGAGACCCGTTCGCAACCAAACTTATGTTAAGGAAGACCTTCCATGTCCACACGTCTTTGTCGCTTTTGACCACACGCCTTGTAAAACGGTATTCATCGATTTTCAATGTACATTCACACAAGGGAAAATATGCAGATGTTGTGCAATGTTCCCTCTTTCGAATGGTACATTGTGAAGTGTCTTTTTTAAAAAATTGCACATAATTCCAATTTATTGAACTGCTAATTGAAAAAGTGAAATTCAAGATTGAGTTTTCTTCTGCCGACAAATGTAATTCTTGATGAAATGATGTAAATATGATAATATCTGCAAAACAACAGTACAAAGTAAATATTTACTTTAATTACTACAATAAATGCATTTCTTGATTACGAATTATCGAATTTTATGAATATCATAAGTGTTTTTTTGACCTTAACATATTAGTCACATTATAATTCATAATTCTCGACATGAACGTCACAGCTATTTATCTACATATTAAAATAATAATTACAAAAATTCCTTTGATGTTTTACCCTTATTCTGCTATACATCTCTTCAGTAAAATAATAGCTTGGAGGAATCTTCGATTCCGATGTTTAACAGCACGGATGAATTTAACATTTCGTACTTACTGCCGAATTAAAAACAAAAAGAATGCCAACATTACCAAAAACATTTGTTATTCAAGTTAATATTATTATTCACCATTCTAAACCAACCTGTAGATGGTGCACTGCACTCGCAATGCTGAAATATCAGAAAAAGTTGAAGCAGACAACCACAAACACAAAGAGCGATCACAGTACTTTCCATTCTATTTAATAAATGACTCCATGATAATGTTAATGCGTCTTATTGTGAGCCACACCATTACAGCTAAATCACACAGTCCTACCATTGCTAAAGCGTCTGTCAGTATGAACTAATGTCATCGTTTTAACATTCAGTGTGTTTTCTTCCCTTTAATAAACACGCGCGACTCTCAATTACTAATGCTCCCTGGCGCACAGATAGGAAGTATTAGTCATACCTGCCTACCTTCCGCTTTTAGCGGAAGAATCTCCCGCTCTTACCTCGAATATCCCGCTCTTCCGCATTCAAAAGAAATCTTCCGCTTTCAATTTTATTTTCATTTTTTTTTTACCGATCAATTATGGAAAACCTGCTTGTCTCATTTACAGTCGCCCGCTATAAGTTTCTTTGACCCACCGCTCGCGTCGGCCAATGATATAAGTCGTTATGTAAAATACTATCAGCGGTAACGGATTCCAGCTGCCCCCGCTGCCCTATAACTAACTGACATTGATAGTTTTGCTTCTCCGGTTGACCAATAGTAATCGTATCTGTTGAAATGAACTGGGCATTCGGAACTATATAATAACTTAGCGCCGACGTCGGACGATGAAAATCATAACGCACGCTCAGTCAGGAGAGAAGTCGACGCAACAACAAGTTGAACAACGAAACGTGTACTCTAACTCTTTAAATCAGCTTTGTCTTTGAAGAATATTAAGAAAAAATGGCGGACGGACAGTATGAAAACGAATTAGAGAGCCAGAGCGCTGAGAAGCTTTCAGGGGGGAAAAAAGTTGAGGAGAATAAACCACAACCGAAGAAAAGGCGCTATGAACAAAAATACAAATCTGACTATCACAGAAAGTGTAATTATCTGTGCCGTAGCGGGAAAAGAGAAACCTTTGTTTTCTGCACAGCGTGCAGACAAGACTTTAAGATTGCGCATGGTGGACTGAACGATGTCAATAGACATCTTGAAAGCGCATCTCATAAAAACAACATGACGTCATGTAAGGGAGAAAGGCAACTTACGGCCTTTTATCAGCCAAAGAAGGATTCTGAAAGTGAAACACTTTCAGCATCAAATCATGAGGCTGAGGCAACTATGTGTCGTTTGATAGCTTTCAACAATCTGCCGTTGGCCTGTGCTGATAAGTTTCCTGACGTTTTCAAGAGTATGTTTCCTGACAGCAAAATTGCTGCTGGTGAGTGTCTTTTGTTTTCTTAGTTTTTTTTAAATTAGTTTTGGCATTCTTCTTAATAGTCTTTGTCTTATTTTTATGTATTAAGTGAAACTAAAAGTTACAGGAAAGGTTATTAATAATTTATATTTAATTAGCCTGCCCTACTACTCTAGTACTGAGGATTAACGTTATTAATATTTATTAAGCTTAGTATTTGCTACACAGGCAATCTGAATCCTCTCTTTTTTCTTTCTTTTCTATCTTTCAGTAAGAGTTAGGGTTAGTGATAGTCATAATAATAGTGATTACTGATTATTTTATTTAAGGACTTTATTTAACTGTATCTCCAAAATTATTATTCTAGTGTTACTTAATTACTTTTGGGGGCATTTTTAAATGCATTACTTTAGTATAAGTAATTCGTCTGTGAGTTAGACCTATTTCATGAATATCAAACAAACTACTAGCATTAGTAATACTGAGTAGTACAATAGCAGATTTCATTAATAATTATTATAGAGCAACATTTTTCACTTTCAGGCTTGCAATGTGGTCGGTCCAAAGTTACAGCCATGTTTAATCATTTGGCAAGAACTGTCCAGACAAGCCTACAACAGCGTTTGGTGAATGGGCCATTCACTGTGTCTACAGACGGTTCCAATGATGTACAGGATAAACAATATCCTCTTGTTGTAAGACAACTTTGCAATAATGTGGCAACAGGTAAGAAAATGTCATGACATTTCACAATTTAATTTTATAATTGTCAATCTTTTAATAATAATATATACTATTATAATTTTAATTATTATTATAATTAACAACTACAGAAAATACTTAATTAATAGTAAACTTAAATAAAATGGAATTTCATATTTGTTCTAGTAATTTATTCATAAAATATTTTAAGAGCAATTCATTCCACAGTTTGTTTGAATAATTAATAAGAATATACTGGGAGCTTAAGAGGAAGAAGACTAAGTAAGAGGTTCTACCAGGACCACCATCAAATCCCATTTTGACCCTTACCAATGCCACATCTCAAAATAACTATTAACAAATCTACTGCCACTAATACTTATTACTATACAACAATATGTGTTTATGTCTTCAGGAGAGAATATCTTCAAGCTAGTTGCAGATGAAATGGAAAATGCAGAGATTCCATGGGAAAACTGCCTGAGCCTGGGTTGTGATAATGCAGCAGTGATGGTTGGAAAAAACAACGGCGTCTTCGGGTATATGAAGGTTGGAGTCTATAAAACATTGTACAATAATAAAAGCATGTACACTTGTCTCTGCTCAGTGCTGTCAGCACTACTCATTAAGCACTGACAATATACCATTCCGTGCCGTTGCCATTTTAAAACAAAGCGAGTGTAGTTGTACACACACACATTCCACAATAATATGTTTGGCATTATTTTCTAAAACTTTACACTTTATTTGTATTACTAATTAGTTATTATTACTTTTACCTTTTCTCTTTTTTTATGACTAAACAGCCAGAGCTGTACTTATCTGGATGCACTCTTCACATTGTACATAACTCAGGAAAGAAAGCTGCAGCAGAGCTACCTCCCATTGAGTCCGTATTGATAGATATTTACTATTATTTTGCTAAGAGTGCAGAACGACAACGGCGCTTTAGAGGCACACAAGCAGTCTACGATGTGGTACAGCTGAAAATGCTTAAACATGTGTGCACTAGGTGGATGAGCATAAGAAGGTATTTTTTCCTTCACATTTCTCCTTTATCTGACTTAAAAGAGAGCTGAAACAACTAACAATAATTAAAATATTATTAATAATAGGAAAAAACTATGTAATGAAATTCATGCGTTGATTGCATTCTATCATTATTTTAATTGTTGCTAGTTCTTTTTTGCTCGGGTTGTTTTTCTTATGAAAATAACTAATTTATTGTTAACAAAATTAAAGGGAAAACAACAAGAAAAAGGGCTTAGGAAGTGAACCTGATTAACCTTACAGCTTACTCCTTAGATTCAAATCTTGCTTAAAGCTTTATAACTTTAAATATTGTGTAATTTCTTTCTTTAGTTTAATAATAGATTTATGTTTACTGATTTATATTTTATTCTATTGTTTTAAGGTGTCTTGATAGTCTACTTCTCAACTGGGATCCCTTGAAGGATTTTTTCAAGAACTTGTGAAATACCTGAAGGAACGTCTTATGCCAGAAACCAATGGAAGCGCTACTTCTGGTCATCAGCAGTCCGACTTTCTCAGTCTGATTGAAGTTGCTGACACTGATCTGCAGACAGGTGTCTCATTCAGTCAGTTAAGAGCCATTGTAAGGAGATTTCCAATTCTTCTTCCTTCTGGTGTTTCAGTCGATCAACTGTCAGAATCCTTTAGCCTCTATCAGACAACTGATACCAGTGAATACAAGGCAGACAGACAAGATGCCACCTGGGCAAACATTGGTAAGAATTCAGACTTAACAGTCTTGTCATTGGCAAAGAGAGGCATTCTGACTGTACCCCACAGTTCTGCACACTGTGAGAGGATCTTCTCATGTGTAAGAAAAAACAAGACTGACCAGCGTGCTTCTTTGAATCACAAAACACTTGAAAGTCTTCTTTTATTGAAAAGTGAGGACCCTGTTCCAGCTATTGAGAAGATGGAAAAGCGGGCATTGCAGAATTTAAAGTCTGCATATGCCAACAGCTTGAAGAGCTAAAGAATTATCATACCAACACTGTGTGAACAATGCATATTTTTGTTTTCAAGTATAATAATTCTTTGTACATGGAATAATTAAAGAAAACCAGAATATTGTTTTACAGAATAAATATAGTTCACACCCAGGAAACATAATAAGTAAGTAAGTTATACCATTTAGAAAAATAAAACTGTATTTATTAAAATTTCATTTCACATCAAACAAAATTATTTATTCGTCTGTTTTTAGAGCAGTACAACACGAAGAGACGCAGGCACACATTAAATATTAGGGAGTTAACGCTTTTTTAAAACACAAAACTGAATATTATATTTGAATTACACCTAAAAGTGAAAAAAAAATGTGTTTATGAAAGCTTGCAAATTTCACAGAAAAGATGCAACTATCTGCTGCTAAATTAATTTTATGTATGTTTCTCTGCTGTAAATACCGATTGTGACAGGTATTTTCGACATGAGAAGAGCCTCTTCATTTCGAAAGTTGTAGAATTCGTATCTATAATATAATGCACAACTCAAATGTGAACTGGGATTCGATAGGGAGACCTCGATACACACTCTCCATACCCAATGCTAATCGTCGTGTTACAGATAGGTACTTCGAGAACACTGACCTGACATACCCTCATAGGTATCAACCACATTCAATGGTTCTCTTGAAAATATGACATTTCATTCATTACAAGAGAAAATTGGGTGAACAATAAAAGAAATACAAATTTAATTAACATTGCAAATTTATATACACCACAATACACAACATATTTATATAAATAAAATAATCAATAATACCAAAATTGCTGCCCTTATTTGAGTTCAGTGTTTGGGCAGCCACATAAATAATGTTTTGTTCTTGATTTGTTTGTATTTTTGCAACATTTATACTATCATCAACATAAACAATCAGCATGTATTAGTCTCTCAGTATCACAAGAAAAGATCAAGGGTATTGACATATATTTTTTAAGTTATATGACCCGGGTTATAGAATTTTCCTTTCCTGTCCCCTTTAGCTGGCAGCTGAGTAAAATGACATCAGCAATGATAATATGGTCCCTCTCGTGCTCACCCCAGTGGGTCACATCTCAATCATCACTGATGTGTAAGTTAGAATGACTTCACTGTGGCTGCTAGAATCAACTGGAAATCAGGAATCGAGCAGCAGAGAGTGGCCTGATACTCCCTTAGTGAGGTAATGACTTCACCACAAGTCTCCAAGTCGACATCTGCTATGGAACAAGAAGCAAGACATGGAAAATGCTGAAACTGACCATTAGACAACTGGAATTCCCACAAGCGTAGTTTCACTTCAAATGCTGTGATGTGTGAATACATTTCAGGAACGAGAACATCCTTACCTTGCAAATTGACCTTGAGAGTGTTGAGGTGTGTGGTGATATCCACGAGAAAGGCCAGACAAGTAAGCCATTTTAGGTCAGTGAAGTTATCAGTAGAGGGAAGGTTCTTTTCATGAAGAAAGTGTAAAATTTCTTGTTGCAGGTCCCACACAGGAGAAAGCATGGCTACACGACTTAGCCAGCGGACATCACAAAAGTAGAGCAGGTCACCATAGCGTGCATTCACTTCATCCATCAGTGCCTGAAATTGATGATTATTGAGACTTTGGGAAAGTATGGATTTTACAACCTTCACCACAACTGATATGACCTCAATGAGGTTTGCAGACTTGGCACATAAGGATTCTTGGTGAATGATGCAGTGCAATTTAAGGATAGTTTGTTTGTGTCCAAGGGCCTTACAGTGGTGAACGAGCAAAGAAGCTGCTTCTCTCCAATTATTGCTGGTGCACCATCAGTTGTTACACATACAAGATGGGACAGATCAAGGGAGTGATGTTCCACACACTGAAGTAAGGCATTGAAGATGTCTTGCCCAGTGGTGGTGTCATGTAGCGGAACAATCTGAAGGAACTCTTCATGCACTTTGAGGGCAGCAGTGACACCTCATATGAAAATAGCTAGTTGGACTGGTCTTTCATGTCTGTGCTCTCATCAAGAGCAAGAGAGTAGGCGACAAAGGTTGAACAATCACTCTTCACCAAGTCTTGCATATTGTCTGACATCTCAATGCGACGATGAATAGTACGGGATGACAGACTCATATTCTCCAAGACAGAATGTTGCTCTGGACAGACAGAATTCACCAGAGTCATGAGACATTCCATCAGAAAATGGCTTCATCCTTTGAGCAAGGAGTAGAGTAACTTCATAACTGGCACTGTCACTTTTTCATGCACAGATGAAACATCAAACTGCTTTTCTCTATATCGCCTGTGAGTTTAGCAATAGTATTCTTTTTCTCAGAGGCAGACATTAAAGCGAATTTCGAAGTTCGGTGTACCCTTTCCCAGTGGCAGTACACATTAAACTCTTTGAAGACAGCAACAATTTTCGAACATCAGACACTGAGCTTGTCCAAATGTTTCTATGAAAAAGTACTTCTCGTCCACTCAGAGTTAAATGTCCTACTTTCCATATCCACTTTAAAATTTTTAGGATGCAGAGGTTGCAGACATGATTGTGGGGATGGGAAAATAATGGCAAAGAAATGCAACCAGTTCGGTTGTGATCGCAAAAGATTGTGAGTTTCAAAGCGCGCACTTCTGTTCACCTCCAGCCCTCCTTCCCCATGCCCAATAGTCGCTGTGAATGTCAGGTCACAACTGAGGGAGAGTACAGATGCTGACATACATGTAGGCCTACTATTGTATATCTATTCTAGGCCTGGAGAGTTCAAAAGTCAATGAACTATAAAGATAATGCTAGCGGAATATACACAACCACAGGCATAAATTGTACATGCACACACATTCTGTGTGAGTAATTCAAACTGTTAAAATTACATGTAGTCTTTAGACTAGTTTAACCTTTTCTTTTGACAGCGTATAACAACGCCCATTTGTTTTAGTGACTTTTGCCAGGTTCGGCCCGCGGGCCAGAGTTTGCCCGCCCCTGATGTCTACACGTCTCCATTATGAAAATGCGAACTTTGCCGGTTGAACAGACAGTACACATTTCCTACTTAAGTTTGCTAATCCCATCGAGCTCTGACTCCGAATCATAAATAAATATATATTTCACAAGCAATATTGTGTTTTGTTAACTACATATTTAACCCATAAAATAAAAATTTCGGAACCGCTCAAAAAGAATCTGTATGCTGAAGCTTTCTTAGCATCCAACTATATCAACCATTCATATCGAGCTCCTTAAAATCATATTAAATCAGGGTGAGTTTCTCAAGAAAGGTTTATAAAGCTGATTTGAGACTATTTTAATGATTACTATGTAGGGGAGATAATCCTCGTTGTTTCCATGTGCCATGTTTCTTTTTACAATACAAATTGAAATAATGGCTGCAATTGCGTTTTCATCAATTTTTGGCTTAGGAAATACTTTTTTCATCACAGATGGGTTAGAAAATATTAAATTATGAGAGAGAAGATACTGAACAGTGCAAATATATAATCTCAGAAGTCAGAAGTGAAAAATAAAATTCTCAGTGGCTTGTGCTGTCTACAGCCTTAACATCCGTTTCCAATTTAAAGACTTTTTTTTACCTAATGTAAGTAAAAATTACCCCTACTTTACAACTCCCTCTAATACTTGTGACATTTTCTGTTTTTAATTCTTTATTCGGGTAAACTAAAATGTAGGCAACTTTTGAAGTTTGTATATGTGATTATTTGAACGACCTTCATGTCCTGTAAATCTGATTTCTTACATTGTTGTTAAATTATATTGCTCAGTGATTGTAATGGTCAAAAAACCGCATTATATATTGTTTATTTTTGGGAACTTGCTCAAGAAGATACAAAATATTTAGGTACATTAAATTTGTTTTTTAGCTCTAAGTTATTTTCTTTTTCTTATATTTGCCCCAGTCTTTTTTTTTTTTTTGTATCATGAAGTTTTCTGATTTTATCCCCCTGTTGAGAAATAAATTTAGATTTTAAAAAAGTCATCCTATAATCAGAATATTTATTTCTAAAGCCAAAAGTTATATAAAGGAATATGTTAGGATAACACCATTATTTTTAATTTGCATGACATGGCACACATAATTCATGATTCTAGTTTCTACCCATCCACCCCATTTAAAATTTTTTAAAATGGAATTATTTTAAAGTTTAAAGTTTGTTATCATTCTTTTTGCATGCTCTCAGAATAGCTTGTATTTCATAACAAGCATGTTCAGATCTAGACTGTTGCTGTGTTGGCAAAAAATTTGAAGCATAGTCTTTTCGCTAGAAATAGTCAATGTCCTGTATGATCTCATTTGTAAGACTTCAAGAATCTTTCTCTTCAGAGACAATAACCTCAGAATGCAGTTCTGCTTATGAAATACATTTTTTATTTGTATCCATAAGGAGTTTATCTAATAAAATCAATGTTTCAATAATTTCCAGTTGGTACATATAATCATATATATTTATTGAATTTAATTTATTTCAATAAAGAATATAAACTTATTAAAATCACATTCAGTCTGCTAAATAAACATTATAAATATTTTTATCAAAACACGAGTCCCATGTTATACTGTAATGCAGTGACTGATTAGACTTTCTATCTGACTAAAACAGTTTCAAATTAACAATATATATCTTTGTCTTTGGAACACACAAGTTCTAATTTTTTAAATTTAAATTAAAGTAAGAAAAAAGATAATGTTTTGATCAGTTAGGAGATTGGAGAAAGGCAGAAAACAGAAAATATGAGAAAAGACAAAAGTACATGTATATAATTAATGTGAATTAAAATAAGTGTGTGATACTGTAAATAATTTAAACAATAGATACATTAATTAAATTATTGAAAGTAATAAATTAAAAAAAAGATAATTTTACTAAATTATTTTAACTAAATTACATGTAAAAAAACTAAAATTGTAATAGTGATTTATATTGCTTTCACAAATATACTTTTGTAGTGAATTTTATAAAATAATTAAATACGTAAAATAATTTATTTAAAATAAATTAATGAATTCTTTATCCTGATTTAAAGCCTGGTTCATGCAAGATATTTCTCTCTTCATTTAAAGATCTAATCTTTTAAGACCTGATTTTCATGACCTTTAATAGTCATAAATGTGAGATTCCACTGTTAATATAACTTATTTTATGTCAGACATACTTGTTTAGTCGACTTACAATGAAGTAACCGTCATAATTCTTACTTTTTTCTTGTATTGTTATATTCAATCATTATATGCAGATTAAAGTTGTAGCTTGTTAAATATAATAAGCATCCATAATCAGATTTGTGAAATAGCACAAAGCTATGTCAGATACCCAGCTTTTGATAATTGGCACAGAGTTTACCATGATCAGCTACCCAAGAAAAAGTTTTGACCATTATTTAGTAGTAGTACTGTTAATTTCTTTTGCTCCACAAGCATTGTATGAAAACCTTTCATCTTTAGATGTTCTTGGTTTTTGGAACATTCCTGTGGAGCCTTCCTCTTCTCATTTTATTCTAAAGAAGGTGGTTGGCATTGTGTTCTGCAGTTGTTGTGGGTTTTTTTGGGTGCTTGCTTCAATGCAACTGTTGTGGGTACTCCTGTGTGTTTTTATTTTCTTTTCCCTCCAATTTTTCCTGTAATGCTTTGAGTTTGCATTTGGAGTGCAAAATTAAATTTCAGGTTGTTTCAGAGCCACCTTGTATGTTTTGTTGTTTGTACCATGAGCACTAGAGCAGTTTGAGACCTACACGTCTTTGTGCCCATGGATTCTGTTGCTCTCGATGTGTGGAGTCCATACTGCGAGTCTTTTTGGTCAGTTGTGGTTCTCAAAATATTTTTCCCATCCTGTGGCTGACATAGCAATAGTTGACCATCTTGCCAAGTGTGTTGTCACAGTTGAGTTGAGGCATGCATAATTTTATTGTGTTTGCCATTGGTAGCTGGACTGACGAACTGAAGATTTTGTGAGTGTTGAGCATTGGAATGTAATGTTGATGGTGCTGCTGTTGTTGGAATCTGTGTTTGTAGATACAGTTTTCTTGTTGGCATATGGCAAACTGGTGTAGACTGTTGTAGGTTTTCTTCTTTTCTTCACAGGTGTTAGGCCAGTAGTTTCAGATCATTATTTAAAATGGTCTTTTAATATATATATATATGACTTATATTCATATAAATATTAGTAAATTATGGAGGATAATTTATCTTAGAATATAATATAAAAGTTATATTGATGTTTTATTTAATTAACATTTGATACTCACTTTCAGGCTATGGACCCCACTAATGAATGTCCTTTGTGTTATTCCATTCTTATGACAAAGATTACTTAGAACTACATAAGACTGAAGGCATGAAAATCCTACTTGCTGTCATGTATTTCAAGAGATCAAAACAACCCAAGGCAGAGAGACTATGAAGAAAAGAAAGTTTATAACTGAGTTGCCTGGTGAAATCAAATGATTTAATCAAAATGTTTTACAAAATGCTGGCTAATACTTTTGAGTTGGAAGTACTGCAACATTGGTAACCCTTACACAGTCCATTAACATTTCCTGGACATGTTTGCTGCAGCTGGGACAAAATATACATCCTCCATCTTCAGTTTGGTGAGTAAAGTATGTGAAGTGAAGCAGAGTGTCCTATAAAAACAGCTAATATTATTTTAACAGCACAAGCAAGTTTAAACCATGATCACATAGTGGCCACAGTAATTCAAAACTTGACCAGCAGAGACTTATACCCCTCTGCATCTGTTGAATCTTGCCTTACACACTATTCAGAGACACAACAGCACAAATATTAACAGCAACCATTCTAGTACACAAACTAGCTATCACATCAGTTAAATACATGTTTTAATTGGTGGAACCTGTGCTGAAAATTTGATGAGGTGATCTTCTTTTGTTGCAGTCCTGCACTATACTTTCCATTTCTTCCTACCTTTGTAGTTTGAGATGATACTTGATAGTTCTGAGATTGTCACAGGTATAGGTTCCTACTAAGACACTTCATGTTAAGTCAGCAGTTCAGAGATATAATTGGACAGGTAATTTAAACCAGTTTAAAACTCACTCAGATATTTCATGAACAACATTACTAAAATGAATGTGTATATGTTCCCTTAAATAGTTAACATAAAAATGACATTTCTTCTATAGAGTATAACTATTAAAATGAAAAGATTATTGTTTTTTTTATATTAATTACTGAATAACATGACAGACTTTTTCAAAGATTAATTTGTTTGCCTCATCATGTTAATATTTGTTCTCATCTGTTTAAAAGGGTGGGAGCTTTATTCTTACACTTACAGTGACCGAGCTTTTGCTGAAATCTTATTATTAGATATTTGTATGTCTTCTAATATACGTGCTCAAGATAATGTCACATATATGTGATTATTGTCCTAGATTACTTCATTTTAGATTGTAAATGAGAGGATTCTTGATCAAGTCACAGTTTGTAGTATTTTTGTTTCTTTCGAAACCTTTTCTAGCCATTGATCCTTTTAATTAAATGATGTTTTATTTTGTTTCTTTCCATCCTAACCTCTCACAGTTTAAAATTTGATGAGACCAGAGGAAGTTCTCAAAAGTCTTTTGTTACCAGTTCATGGATCTTCTACAAGGTATAGTGCAATTTTCCACTTAATAGTTTTATTTATAACTGCTAGAGTTCTTTCATTATACAGAAACTGAGCTTATTCTAAACATTAAACAACTTTTTAAGATATTTTTATAAAAAAGTTATTTTTCATCTTTCATCACAACTCAGTTAAAATTGCTCTTAAAAATAAAAATATTTTTCGTTTCATTGCATAAAGTTAACTAAATACATTTTATTATGTAATATATCTAACATTCACAGAGGTAAAACAGGCAGTTGTTACAGCTCTGTTGCTTTAATTAATCTCAGTTTCTTTTAACATTCAGAAATAAAATGATGGTTCACTATAAATTGGATCATGAGTTTGGTTATAAGATTGTGGTTGTCACTATAATCAAAACTTTTTATTAAAATTTCTCTTTAGAGAAATGCAGTAACAACATAATCTAGTACAGATTCAATTGTTTACAATTTATTTTACTTATCTTTAATGCTGAAAGAGTGATTGTAGCAAAAGGTGTTATAATGTAGAATTATGGCATTAGTTAAGAATCGTTTTAAAATGTTTTGTACGATAATGCTTTGGCATTTCTAATAGTGAATAATTTTATCTCACTGTTCCACTGAATTTCTTCAAGAAATACAAAAACTTCAACAGATTTCTCCAATAATGTATTTTTTATTCATCAGAGATTCAACCCAACATTTCTTCTTCTTCTTTTTAAAATAATGAGCAATAAACTTCAAGTATGGCTTAGATTGATTATCTCCCTTGCCCTGCACTGTGCCTTTGAAACATTCAAGAGAATGAGATTCAATAAATTATCCAAATGAATGCTTTACATTTTGTTATGAAATGTTAAATACACATGAAGAATTTTAAGATCTATTTCTGCACAAGTTTTAAGTATTCTATATATGAAAATGGAGATAAATATTATTTAATTTGCAATTTCAGAGTGATCTTTATTATCAGTGTATTAGAGTGGACTTTTTCTTTTCAAAGGTATATTTTACTAAATTCATTTATAATTGTAATAAATTTTGCCTCACCTGGTCTAATTAGAAGTAAATGAAAGTTTGAAATATTGAAAATTATCATTATTTTATTGAGGTGATCTGAATGTTTTAGTAAATTTCTGATCATCACTGATATCACTACTTATCAATTATCTCGTTGTTAACAATTCTATTTGATCTCTGACCACATTTCTGTAATTGACATCAGTTCTAGCTGTTAACCACAATGATGGTATTTGATCTCTGACTACATTTCTGTAATTGATATCCAACTTAGCTGTTAACTAGAATGACACTATTTGATCTCTGACCACATTTCTGTAATTGACATCAGTTCTATTTGTCAACCAGAATGGTGCTATTTGATCTCTGACCACATTTCTGTAATTGACATCAGTTCTAGCTGTTAACCAGAATTATACTATTTGATCTCTGACCACATTTCTGTAATTGACATCATATCTAGCTGTTAACCAGAGTGACACTATTTGATCTCTGACCACATTTCTGTAATTGATATCATCTCTAGTAGAGAAATCCATACTTGATTAGACATATAATAAATTAAATTAAGAAGCAGAGCTGCATGGTCCAGCTCATACTTCATACACTAACAAAGTATGGAAATATTTAATGGTTTTAAAAAATTTACAAACAAATAATGTTGATTTCTTCCCAAATAAAAATGATTATGTTTAAAGATAGTATGGTTATAACATTCTCTGGAAAAGCTCTGCATAATTTTAAAGTAATCTTCATTTGATATTTGTTTTGGGGTAAAATCTGTAAAGAATGTCATCATTTTCTTTGAGTGCACGCCTACTCCCAAAATGTATCCTGGAATTAAAACTGTTTGAAATCAATAACCATAATTTCTTATAATAATTTAGCTTGCTTGAAATATTTCACACAATTAAATAGGTAGTAAGAGTCCTTAGGGATCTTTACAGTTTACTTTTGTGTACTTTAGATTGCTAGTAATTTTCATCTTGATTTTTAGTTTTAATAATCCTCAGTTAAACCATGAAGTAATATATTTGTGCATTAATTTTGAAACTTGTTAAAATTCTTGTCAGACTGAGATAAACAAATATCCAGGAGTAATTTTATAGGATGTTGAGGACCACTATTAGTAGATTTCCATTAAAAGCAAAACTTAATTAATATATGTGAGGGACTGGAATTGAATAATTGTGTTTAATTGGGCAAATTAAAATTAGGAAATAATATTTATATATATAATTAAAACATTAAAATGTCATGTGTTTATATTCTATATATTCAGAGTTAATGCGAGAGATACATAAAATAGTTGCATGAATTTGTGTTTATTTATTTTGTAATTATTTTAATTTATTTTGTAATTATTTGTGATACAAATTTGTTTTGAACTGAAAAATGGCACCTCTTTTGGTGACATGCATACATATATACATTTTCTTTAATTTTTTTGTTATAAATAATCCATCAAAATTACCAGTATATACCACATAATCAGTATTTCTTGGAATAGATAATACATTAAAGCAACATTTAATATTTCATATATCTTCATATCTTGAAACAGTCAGTATTATGTAGAAATAATATTTTAAAAAGGCATATGTTTTCCTTGCTTCCTTTCCACATAAATCGGATCCAAAACTTTTATTCCACTATTGAACATCGACATGTCATACTTAAGCACCATGTGCTGTTTAAATAATCAGTGCAATCAAAATATTCATACGCTAATGTTTTTCAAATGTATTCATGGTATTCATAAATATTCAATTTAAAAAATAACTAATTTGCCTTTTAGCACATGACAAAGAAATAATTAAATTCGTAATATAAAATAATGATGATAGTATCATAGACTACTTCTTACATTTTTCAAAGGTGCCATATTGCAGAAAGATAACTCTCATGTCATTCTGTCTTGGTATGATAAGTTTAAGAACCAAATAAGAAAAATAACTTTTGTTTCCATTAAGATCACATTGTAATGACAGCAATGACTGGAAATTTTCTATTTCTAAATCAGTGGTGTTTCAAAACAGCTAAGATTTCCGATAATCTCGATACATTTTGATTAACATTGTAAATAGCATACTTATTTGTGTACATATATATCATCCATGTGGTTTCTTTTGCATATAAAGTTTCACATATCTGTATGTTTTAGACTTGAGCTAGTAAGGGTATATAAAAATGAGAATTACATTCAAGAATATAAACATCGTGATTAGACTTATTATATATATTAAAATATATTTAAAAAGATACTTTGTTCATTGCTTAATACAAGTATTATCTACACTTCATAACAACTTGCCGTTTTATGTTTAGGTGCGAAAAATAGAGTTTCTTCTATTGTTGTTTGATAATTTTGTCACTGAAGCCAAATACGGTTTCCCTGTGACGAAGTTATAGTTTTCTACCCCATTTAAAATAAATATGTATCCAGATTTGTTGTAATGAGATAATTATATTGCTTATTTTAAAATATTTTTCCTTGGCAAAATAGGTTTTGACCTTCTAATTTTTCAACAGAAACATGTTTTCTTTACTTATTTCAAACTCCTCTAGCATCAACATTTTAATAATTTTTATCTATTCTTATGTTTTTATATGATCATTAAGCTTGTGGACTTTAACATGCAAAATAATTTAGATTTAATCCACTTCAATTTTTGCATCTCATCACAAAATGGTACACTTTTCCAGAGAAAGAACCATATATATATATGAATTATGATATATAATAATAATAATAATAATAATATATATATATATATGGAGAGTGTCTTAAATTTAAATAGTTGTCTTCCTTGGGTCAATGAGTCCTGTATGTGTTGATGGTATATTGTTTTGCTTATGAATGCAGGCTGTATTATCTTTTGTGTTAGTTTTATAAAAAATTTAAGTTATTTAAAAACATTGAATTGCCTTTATCACTTTCTATTATATATACTTATTTTGTTGCCATTTGTGACCTAACCCCACCCTAGTTATTGATTATAATTATTATTATTGTTAATCATCCTTAACTAATTCATAGTGGTGAGAATTTTAATTTATGTTATTTATGTTAGTCTCCAGAAAACGCCACTTCAGCACTTGTCTCTCTCAATTGACTAATATGTGGGCTCTGTAAACATTTTCTCTCTTCCACAACATTGAAGACAAACATTTACTGTCACACAATATTTCTGTAGGTGTAAAACTTCTAACAATGGAGAAGATAAATCCATCTTTATATTTAGCAAGCCCACATCCACCCACTATCTCTCCAACATATGGTTATCACCTTGTGTAAGAAGGTCAATAAATTTAACAGTAACTTTATTAAAACAGCAAACAAATATACACATAGGAAATAATATGAAAATATTATTTGACATTGATATTTCCACGAACTACATTCAAATAATTTCAGTGCTTATACATAATACAGTCTTATATCCTAACATAATTCAGCAGGATAGTGTCAATATAAATCACAAGATTGTTCGTATCAGAGAACAGAAATAGAGACAGGTGATAATACTATAGTTTGCACATAACCTGGTCAAGACAGTGCCGCAATAATCTTTTGCATGCTTTCATAAGAAATTAAGAATGCCACAAGTTATTGTTCACAATAGAATTGCCAATTCTTCATGTGTTTCATTAGCATGCTGTAGAATGTTCCAAGAGCCGCTATTCTCTCGCGACTAATCTGTGTGCTTCATGATTAGAAAAATAAAATTATTTCAGCAGCTAAACTTTGATCTCAACCCATTGGCTAGTCTCATTCTTGTAAATATTAACCATTGGATAAAAAAAACTACTCATCCACATAAGACTAGTTTAGATTACATCAGCAAGTTCTACCATCATACACCAGGACAAGTGACCCTGACAAATACATATTCCAAAATTATTTACAGATGGATCCAAACAAAATGTAGGGACAGGAACAGCTGTACACACCAAACAGGAACACACACCTTCAACTAAACAAAACTCTCTTGATTCTAACAGCAGAGCTAATTGCCATAAAAAAAAAAAAAGTACCCGTGCTTTTACAAGACACAACCCAAACACAGCTAAAGAAATTCTAATACTGACTCACTGACATTGCTAGAATGCTTCTCTCAATCAGAACATGCATCATGGCCCAAACAAAACCACTGAACTTGACAAGCTCCAAGCAAAAGACATTGAAACAACATTATTGTGGATCACCAGCCATTGCAGTAGAACAGGAAATGGAAATGCAGACAAGGGGAGCAAACTTTGGAGCAATAAATGGCAAACAGCTACAAACACCACACCACAAAACAGAAGTACACTCACAAATCATCAACACATTTAAGAAGGAGCACACACCCCAATTCATAAAAAACAAATGTGTCACCAACACCTGAGCAATCAACAGACTAAGACTAAACTCTACATTATACACCCATAAGCCAAACCATGCAGAACAGACAACACCATAGAACACTTCCTTTTACGCTGCCCTACCCACCAGAGCTAGAGAGAAATAATGAAAACAACAGTAACCTCACTACAGGCAGCTTTCACCACCCACTCCCTATTCTTCTCACTCCAAGGAAAAGAGGATATGATTCAAACCACACTAATACTCTTCCTGTTGGAAACAAACACATTACACCTATTATAAAATGAGTAAGTCCTAATCATACACACCCCAAAAAAATCAACAACAACAAAATTCTTCTACTCCCCCCTCCCCTCCAGACACACACACACACACTAGAATCAAACTCACCTCAACCACCTTGAACCAAAGCTAACAACAACAACAAAAAAAGTAACAACAAAATACAAAACTCAAACTGCACACTCCCAACTAAAAATGAACTCACCACACCCACCTAGAACTGAAACAACCCACCCACCAACTATACACAAGCACAATACACCAACATAAAAAAATAAAATAAAATACCCCCCTGCACCCTCCCATGCCAAACTGAACCACATATACACACTACTTGGAACAAACACACTACACCCCTCCTAACCCAAAACTCACTCTTACATTGGAAACAAACACATTATATCCACCCTAAAACAGAGGCAAGCTTAAAATACACACACACACAGACATAAACACACACACACACACACACACACACACACACACACACACACACACACACACACACAAGGCAACTTGACCATGACCACCAGCGAACGACCTAAGAACCACCAACACCAATGTAACACCAACCAAACACCAATGTAACACCAACCACCACCCCTATCCAGAAAAAAAATGAGAGGAAGTCCCCACAGAAACCAACCAAGACTAAAAACATTCCAGGATAAAAAGTTGACTGTGGCTCCTGTGTGTATGTGGAAAAGTCAGCAAGAAAAAATCATCTAGTTGTAACACATTCTCCATCTGAGTTGTTTATTCTAAAAATATCATCATAAGAAGTGCCCAAGGTTGGGTCACATTAGCATTGCCAACAAAGATATAATTATTAAGTATAGAAATAAGGTCAAGGCAAATTTACTCTGCCACATCATTGATAAAAATGATAGTGATGTGATATTTTTGTTACATAAGCTTGACAGATGATTCTCATATATATAAATCTGTAGAAAGATAAGCTTTCATAATCTATCCAAGATGGATATTGAGCTGTTGTCTTTGCAGTTACTTAGACCTGTATTTATTTATTTGTTTGAATAACATCCATAGCAATTCTCTTTATTGTTTCCTGATTATTATTGTTAAGGCATTTTGTTATCATTGTTTATTATACTTTATTTAATACAGATTTTTAAAATTAAAATCTTGTATTTATGCTACAATTTTAGAAATCATAGCTGTACACTTTTATCAGGACAATTCTTCTGCTTACAGATTGAATAAGTGCAAAACACATTGCAGTTGTCTTTATGAAGCATTCACTGATTCAGCCAGTAACTCTGGTAGCAACACATAGACTTGAGGGAAGAATCATGTGCAACAATGGAAGGTGAAACACTAATTGGAGATGCCACTTATACAGTGGCTGACTGCAAACTGTATTTGGGAGGCAGTATTTCTTTCTGTTTGATAAAAGTTAGTTTAAGTTACAGCATGAAAAATACTACCTGATCCAGTAAATGATTTGACCAGTACCATTAATTAATTAGCATGGTCCAAGTATTAGAAAATAACTCCAGCATTTGGAGTTGACATTTGTTGTTTCTGTGAAAGCTGAATAATATGGCTACTTAGATTTCTGTTCACTGACTTTATGAAAAAGCTGATTGTATTTTTAAGGAAGGAAAGAATGTAAGCACTTGAGAGAATTATAATTATATTTGCTTTAATTTATAATCCTCTCATCTTTAAATGTTGTCTCATTAATTATTAATTGAAGTCAGTAATAAATATATATTTGTAGACAACGCCAGCAATGAAAAGGAGAAGTAATCTGTCATTGCCATACTTTATCTCTTTATTCACATTGTCTATTTTTATTAAATTTAGTTAGTTAGTTAATTTCCACAAGTTTTTAATTTTAAACTTGATTTTCTATCTAAAATGGGTTGATAATAACATTGACAGCTTTAAACATTTTGTTTTGCTTTTTTAAATTCTTGTGGTAGAAAATAACATTGCTTCAAACTAGTGACTTTTCTAATTATTATAGTAAAATTTTATTTTTCAAAGAATAAAGATATGTAGGTAATCACTCCAAACTTTCATCAAACTTCTGTACTTGTATAAAGCTGGTGAATAATGTGTCAATTAAAAGTTTAATAACACACATTGTTAATCATGGATGTGAAGCCTGAGTGCTTACTTTACCACACAATTATATGTTATAAGAGATAAAAATCAGATTATTAATTTTTGACAATCAGTGTGAGTTAGGATTTAAAAAGTATGACTCTTAAGACTTAAGTTTTATAAATAATTTATTATCAGTTATTCTAAAATATATTCATCTTTTATTTGGGGTTTTCCTGATGTGAATCCATTACAAATTTAAAACAGAACTGTTCATTGTTGGTAGTCACATTAAAATACTTTATTCACTTTGGATTAGCTTGTGGATGAAATGTTTTTTGTATTATTTTAACAAAGAAAACATTGTTAGAGGAGGAAACTCAAACATTTTTATTTACATCTTCTTTTGTTTACATCTTCTTTTATTTACATCTTCTTTCTATCTATTTAGTTGCCAGCATTTAGTAAATAAATATTTATTGAATTATTCTAAACATGTATGTATGCATTTTTAGTAACTGCATTAACTGTATGCAAATTTGAATATATGCAGCACAAATGTAATTCAGTCTAATGAGGGTGGTTGACTGTAGAAAATGAGGAACGAACACGAGGAACCTCATGGCTCTTTACCACACAAGCATCATGTCATAAGTAATCAATGCACCCCAATGCTAACCTATCTCCCCCAAAACCAGTTAAACTAACATTAATATATACCTGAGCTCTCAAAATAATATTGAATATCATTAAGTGCCTCCAGCACAAATACACTAACTAGAAGAAACTGAAACCAGTACAAAACTAGAAGAATGAATGATGACTGTCTCTCATAATGCAAGCCAATCCTCAAGATTACCAAGCAAGAATGCAGCTAAACACCCTTACCCCCATCCCATCAAAGAATTCCACATTAAGATATAAATAATAAAAAGGGCTTTAAATGATAAAACAATGAGGCATCTGGTACCAGAAATACTGGCGAAAAATAAGCAAATAACTAACATATGTCCAATACAGCCTTTGTAAACTGCATATATTAAAACTGCTCAGGGTGGCAAACTGCATTCACAGAGGAAAGCCTCAGAAATAGCAGTACAGGAAAAGGCATCTGTCTATAGTATCCATCTACTGAAACATAGGTCAGTATGTACAGCAGAGCCAACAGTGGAACTAACAGCTCTGACGTACCAGCTACTGTAACACTCCCATCCAACAAAATCATAATATGCCAGTAATGCACAGCAGAGCCAACAGTGGAACTAACAGCTCTGACGTACCAGCTACTGTAACACTCCAATCCAACAAAATCATAATAGAAGACATGATAAGGTGTTTAATGTTAACAAAAGCTCTAAGCACTTTTCACTAATTATTTATTAAATGTGTAAAGTCTATAAAACTATTTAGAACACATAAGAAAACTAAAAGTAATACAACAAAAACAAGGTCAGTCTCCATGCAAAATGCAGTATGTAACAAATAAGTGTATTAACAGAAAAGAGGTAGTAGTAGTAGTTCCACTAACAGTGCACCCACAGGGATTGCGTTAGGACTTTTCATCTAGTTGATGTTTTCAGTCCTTGGTAGATTCCTGCGGGGCCTTCCTCCTATCACTTGTATTCAAGGAGGGGGGGGGGGGTTGTTGCGTTGTGTTGTATCTTCCTGTCTGGCCGTGTGATTGTGGCTTTTTTCTTTTTTTTTTTTTTTTAATTATTGTGTTCCTCTTAGGCTTTATTTGGAGTCACCTTGTGTGTGTGTATTTGCATGCCGCTTGCATATTGGGCACTTATCACATTTCTTCTAGAAACACACACACTGCATTTACTATAAAATAAAAAATAAAAAAAAATAAAAAATACGCACAAACACAAATCTCAAACTCGCTGGCCCAACAGAAAAGAGGTGAGTAAAATGAATTTATAAATGTACAGACAGAATAAAGAGTGACCCAGAAGAGAGTATTGCTCTTTCTATTAATAAGGATGCCTTGAGAGAGCTCTTGAAAATGACCGAATTGTATCTCAGCTTCAAAGGCAATGAGTTCCATGTAGATGTGTCTTGATAAGCAAATTAAAGAATGACATACTTTATCCCTTGGAATGTTGAAAGTGCTTGTTTCTAATGTTGAGTGCAAACTTCTAGCAGTAATGCACATGAGTGAGACAGGTACTTGGGAATGGAACCAGACAGTTTTTAATTAAGAGAAGAGATCTTATTTGGCTTATAAAACAAGCATTATCAAACAAAATTGCACATCAGTTGAAAACTGCAACTAAACTGTTGAAAGGCATAAATAGACAATGAAGAGATAAACAAGCTATAACAATACAGAAGCCAACAACATGAAAGTGAATTGATAGACAGACCAAAGCAACACAAAATTAAACAAGATAATGAACTGACAAACACACCTAAAAATACCAAAACATGAACTGACAAAAAGGCAGTGAGCAATAACATGAACTGACAAACACACCTAAAAATACCAAAACGTGAACTGACAAAAAGGCAGTGAGCAATAACATGAACTGACAAACACCAAAAATATCTAAGGGCAGTGAATATTAACATGAACAAACACAAGCCTTAGCAATGTAAAGGCAAACAAAATGATTGAACAGATGGACAAGCAAAAACTATAAGGGCAAATAGCAAGATCATAAAAGACAAACCAAAACTGTACAAAAGCAAATGACAAGACCAAATAAAATAGTCTAGACTTAAAAAAGAAGGTTCAGAACATCTGTTTTGATAAAAAATAGAATCAGAAGTTGCACATGTGAAGAAAAAATAAACACTGAACACCTACTTCTCTATTGTCAAGAAAACAAACACGAAAGAGAAGATATAAAATAATTGTTGATACTACAAAACATGGCATTGTATTCACACTCCAGAAGATGCTAAATCTGCTCAAAGAGCACTAGCAAGAAATGCTCACACAAACATACTCTTATCAATCTACATTTTCTTTTACACACATTCCTTAAATAACACAAAATCCCCAAACAGGTGAGAAATCCCTTCAAACAGGTGATCCAACAAATCAATAGTTTGAATACCAAAACAAAAACCTGCACCATTCACATATCACCACTCTATCTACTATTTTTATCTCTCTCTCTCAAAATGTCCTCACTAAGTGCTAAATACCCATTTGCAAAATCAACTGAAGTTAGAAATGGACTTTAAACCCTAACCTAGTCAGTCAGACCTTGGCTAAAAAATTACAGTGCTGAAAGTTGCCTGAAGGACTAGTTTTATTGATGGTGGTTGGTTATTAGGAGTATGCAAATGTATATTTTTTTCCTCCATATAATTGTAAAGATGAGGAAGTTATAAAATCTAGAGTAAAACTGGAACAGTGTTAGTATTCCACAGTGAATGTGTGATTTTCTTTACTATTGTTTCTTAATTTATATAATTGTTTCTGTACTCTGATGTTCTATTTATTAGAAGTAAAACAAATGTATAACGGATTTTAATTGTTTGACTTGTGATTTAGTTCTTCCTTCCTATTTACCCATAAAATCTTAAGATTACCAATAATGAACTTTCCATATATGAGGATGTTCAAGATTGGAATCCTCACTGTTGGTATTAGTGATTGTCACGGGGATGGGAGACTCAGAATTAATATTTTATTTCACTTAAAATCGCGTACGTATTACGTAAACAAAACGCGAAGTAAGGGAGGTAATTCGCGGTCAAGGATGCAATTTTTGTAAAGCCTCACACCCTAATGTGTAGATAACTTGTAATTTCTAGTTCATCCACTTATATCATCTAGATAAGACAGTCTGTATGTAGACATAGTATGTATATATTATTTCACACCAATGTATATATATGTTTATGAAGGGTTTTTGTATGTATATATTAAATGAATAAGTTGTATCCATAGATGTGTGTGTGCATGCATATTTGTTTATGAAGAAGAAAACCAATGCATAGTAGAAGTAACCATTTTTCTTGCTATCGAACAGTTACTAAAACACTGTACGGGTGCGCGTACGAACTTGGTACTTCTATGTATCTGTAAGTACATCTTGACTTTAAATAGCATAATTTAACAAGCATTGTTAGCATTTTATGCCAAGCATTGTTTATTCCTCATGCTATAATCTAACCTCGCATTGTTAGTATTATAATTTAACCTAGCAACATTTTTTGTAATCTAGCCATGTTAAGCATTTTTAGTACTATTTAATATAGCCATATCAACTTTGTTTACATTGTAATCCAGTCATGTTAAACATTGTTAGTATCAACTGTAACAGCTTTAGGAATGATAGGAAAATTAGTCTTTTAAAACAGTATATAGATAAAAATAGAGTAGACATATGCCTGCTACAAGAAACCCACATAGATAGTTTAGAATTAGGCAAATCCATAGCGAAAAAATTAGAAGGCAAAATCATCTGGTCACTCAGCCACACTAGAGGCAAGGGTGTAGGTATTTATTTTAACGATAATTTACAACACAGTTTAGACCACTTTAATTCTGATTTTGAAGGACGATACGTGTGCGTAGACATTACAGTTAACGGCTCCAAACTGAGAGTAGTAAATATATACGCACCGAACAATCCCTTAGACCGAAAACAGTTTTTTCACGACCTATACCCGACCCTAATAACAACCAGACTGACAAAACTGGGAGGTGACTTTAACTGCATTGCCAGTCCTACCATCGACAAGATAGGGGGTAACGCGGAGAGGGGTACAGAAGGCTGGAAAGAACTGTCCGCCCTTCTCAGCGACCACCAACTGTCAGACGCCTTTAGACTTAAACACCCCAGGACCAGAGCGGTAACCTGGCGAGGACGCGGCGTCAGCTGCCGCCTAGACCATTTATATCTACCCCCCTCCCTCAGAAACAGCTTAGCGAGCGCGCGGCATGACTTATGTTCCTTTTCAGACCATGACTACGTAACGTGTACCATAACGGACATAACTGACATCCACATAAGACGAAGTTATTGGAAACTTAACACCTCCTACTTGTCCGACATAGACTACACAGAGAAAATCAAACACTTACTATACTTTGCCTCACGTGACATACCCGAAGACGACACTGTCCTAAAATGGTGGGACGAGTTAAAGACCGACATTAAAGATATCTCCATAGACCACAGTAGACTCAGAGCTAGACAACGTGACAGGGACCTCAAAACCCTATCTAGCAAATATCTAGCCTTAGAACGAGAGAATAAATTTGAAGAAATGAATGAAATCAAAGACATGATAAGACAGATAGAAGATGACAAACTCTTAGGAACGCAAATAAGAGCTAGGGCAAACGAGCTGGACATAAACGAAAGACCTAGTAGATATTTTCTCAGGAAGGAACTAACGAAAGGACGTAGAAAGACAATCAGGAACGTTGTATCAAAGACCGGACAGACGTGCAACACCACTGACAATACCGGATGCATTTAGAGATTTTTATAAAGACCTATACACGGACGACGAAACAGACACAGACGCGACAGACACCCTTTTATCTGGCCTCCCCCAAGCAGACGACAGCGATGCAGACATGCTTGGAGCCTCCATATCGACAGACGAAATACGCCGGTCCATTACAGACATGGACAACAATAAATCCCCCGGCCCAGATGGCCTCCCTAAAGAATTTTACTACCATTTCGTACAATACTTAGCACCAATACTCGCCAGAGATTATCAGGCAGTCCAAAAATCAGGCACCTTGACAGAGACACAACGACTGTCTTACATTACACTCCTCTGCAAAGACGAAACAAACGCCGGTCTACTTAACAACTACAGACCAATATTGCTGTTCATCTGTTCGTCCATTTATTCACTTTCATGACACTCACTCACAACATACACAGCCAATAAAACGTTCCTTGGCATGACATAATAAAACTGGGCCCCACCCAATCATCAATGGTGTATGTCATGTGTGTCTATGTAACAACATGACACGACATACTACTGGCACATGTCACATGGGCTTTTCTTGGAGGTGCACCGGAGTGGGCCAAAACAGACCTCACCCCTTGTATCTCTAACTTCAGCTCGTAGCCAGCTTAAAAGTATCACCAGCCAGATTTTGGTGACTGGTGACCCTTTAACAGCCCGGCATTTTGTGACAGTGATGGGTTTATGCATAAATATATAGATATATTTTAGGCAAAACATCCTGCAGTACATTACTCTCCCTGTTTGCTTTTCTCCCTTGCTGTCAAAGTAGTAATATTTAGTTTGTACAAAGACATATTATTTTGAATATTATTGATTGGAAATATAACTATGAAGGCTACATTACTTCATCAGTAGAAACTCTGTTAACTCAAACCATGGAGAAAATAAAAATAATGTATTTAGTTGATACTGACAACTTCCAGACAATGTTACTTGCATGAATTGTTCCAGTATTCCTGTCTTTTGTCTCTTCCTCTAAGAACACACCATGAAACAAGTGTGATAAACCTTGGGAGAGATTGGTTTGAAAACATTAAAGAAACATTAAAGAAAAATTGGTTTTTGAAAAATGATATAAACTCAAAAACTGAGGTTGGAGCAGTTTTAATTCTTGAATATTTTGCAATTTTTATTTGTGATAGAGAGCTTATTGTTGAAGATGTTATACTGGTGTGCAATTGTGATATTTTATTGATATTATTTTGTATTTTTTAGATATAAATTTACAAGTGAGATCATAAATATACATGCAAATAAATTTATTGAGAATCACTTGTGACTGTTTCATTTGTATATGGATTGGAATTACAACTAAAGTATTTATGAGTGTTAATTATTATTATTATTAATTTGGTTTGGGGACTAAACAGTTATGCATTTATTGTTAACAGTATTAACACTTGAACTCACTTTCTAAATAATCTTCAAGTCATTATAATATTTTGATACTTTTATAGTACACTATTTTCAATACATGTTGAAATCCTACTTTTTATTTTGACATTTACAAAAGTTGTTACAGAATAAACTGCATTATCAGAGGAAACATTTTATTGGACAGTAAAAATGCATAACATTTTGTGAATGCATGTATACCTGTCTGTTCATCTGCCCATTCCTCTTCTGACCATCCATTAAGTGTGTGTCTGTATATGTGTGCAGAAACAGGGTCAGGATAAGAGAGATTGAGACAAATTAATATTTTGTATTTTGCCATGCACAAGCATTGTTCTAAGTGGTGTTTTTATTATGAAAATGCAATCTCTGGTGTAATTGTTTCCTGTGTGGACTGTGGATAACAGTTAAAATAACCTCACAGAGTTATTTTTGATATTTTGACAGTTGTGAATAAATTAAGGAACATTATAGAACTATCTGGACTGTCTCCAACACGAATTTGACTTTTGTATAGAAACTTTTCTCCAGATGACAACTGCCACTCAGGCCATCTGAAGGGAAAATTAATATTACCACTCAATGCACTGATGAGAGCATTAATGATGTTAAGTCATGGATGAAATGTAATAAGCTCCAGATAAAGAACAAGAAACTGAACCATGCCAATCACTTCAAAACAAATATTCATACTTCATACTCCTCTTCCATGTTTGTTTAAAACTGGTGACAGTCTTGAAAAAAAAAATTGTCTAAATGCATACAGGGCTGCATATCTTGAAGTTAGAGATGATTAAACTGTACTCACATCCTTCTTTTAGTTGAAACCACTGTAATGTCTTCTATGTGCTGCTAATGCTGTCCAGACTTGATTACTACAACCCTCTTCAGTGTGGTTCATTATGCTGTCTGGTGCAGAAATTAGTGAAAGTTCTAAACACACCTGTTTTAATTGCTGTGTGAACCACTACTGACTCAAAGTGAAGATGACTTCTAGTCAAATGATATGTTTCTTTCTCTAATGTTCTATAATACATTATACTTATACTTATAATTGTTTTCAGTGTGTTTATTTTTTTTGTTAAAAATTTTGAAAATTTAACTAAAATAGTATTTTTCCTGTTGATCCTATTTTCAAATGAATGTGTGTACCCTTGCTTTCTTTTTAAAAGAATATATACATACATTCATATAGAGACTTACATATGTGCAAGCACACGCATATTCATGCACATGCACAATTCTGTAATAATATCAATAATATCAATCAGAACATAAATTTAGTTCAGTTTTTCAAAAATAGCTAAAAATAAACTATTTTGCCTAATACAAAATTATGTAAAATTCTACACCCAAGAAAAAACTAACACAAACATTCAGCTCTTTGTGTGAATGCCCAGCAGTAATTATGTTGAGTTAAATATAACACTGTTTTTTTTCTTCTTCTTTTGAATTCCCAGCTTTCAGATTGAACAGTGCCCTCATTGTGTATTTCTTGTTACATTTTTCTTATATTATTATTGTGATACACCTCAGTTATTTAAGAGGATCACTTTGTCAGTTTATTCAAGTTTCAGACTTTGAAATGATTTCGTAAGACTGTTATGATGTATCAATATTGTTTTTCTTTTAGTTATATTTTTTTAAAGCTGGAGGATCATTTAATACACTTGTGACTAATGATTTGCGAGCACAAGAAAAGAGTAAAGTATCTGAATGCTTATAAATATTAATGCTTCGTTTTCTCCCCACCCATTTCAGTACAGTTCTAAACAAGTTGATAAGGCTGTTTATGAGATTAACTGCTTAATTCTTCCTTCTGTTTTATAAATTATCATACTCCCACCACCCCACCCCCAAGAAAAAGAAGACAAAACTAAAATGTAAAACAACAAAAAAAATAGCCTTTTAGCTGCACTAGATAAGGCATAAAGTACTTTACCTAATGTTGCTACACATTCAGAAGTCAGACACAAAAGAGAACCTTTGAGTGTGAATGTCCATGGAGAGTGTATGAAACTAAACCAAACCCTTTGCAGGTGGCAAGTTAAACATGCCCTTGTTACTGCGCCTGACATAATTGGTTGTCTCCAACTATAATTCCATTAGAATGTTTTATTTCACTCACTCACCAAGATGAGAAGCACTGAGATCTATTTATGGAGAGGATACAAGAGCAAATTTGCTGTCGTCAAATGTCTGCATATTGAAAAGACCAAAGCATTGTAGCGTCTTTAGTAACTACAACTGTTTTCAATATATTTATACCCTATCTTATGAATCTGTAATTCAATAAATAAAATTAAATTTACAACACAATACAAACAAGAAGGGAAAAGATTCTCAGGCCTATCACTTCAGATAATAATTATCAATAAAATTTAAATGTATAAAGCGATAGCCCTATGTTGTAAAAAAAAAATATTCTGTGTACTTAAGAAATCTTTATTTATGAAAGATATGGGATAATTGTTAAATTACATGGTTATTGTAATTGCAATATTTGTCAGAATTTGCAAAAACGAAATCAAATTTCTTTACATTATAGTTATTGTTAAACTGTGCATTGAAGGACATAGAGTTAGCTCTATTGTGGAAGTTTTAATTAGTATTATTTATGAAACAATCATTACTGTGAGAGCTAACTCTACATTAGTGTTGCCAAAATTTATCCATGTTCAGAATAAACCAGTTTCTTTTCCACAACCATTTTGCTAGTTTTGTATGTATATTACCTTTCCATACTCATGATCAATGTCAAGTGGGTATTTAATCATAAAGATTATGTAGTATGTGCTTTGATTTTGAAAAATACATCATCTTAAATATATACAAATTATTTTTTTTTTATAAATGTCTAGAATTGTTGAAATATTTTTATTCACAAACATTTTAAAAAAAATTGATAACACAATATTGTTAAAATGAAATATTAGGTGATTGTAGTATACTGCAAAGGTTCCAAAATAATTTAAGAATGCTTCATTTGATCACTTAAAATATAAAAATGTTTGGTACTTCTAAATATTATAAGCAAAATAGCTATAAGAAATGTCTAATAAAATTCATTAAACATGTTTCTATAATTTACAGCTAGTATTTTATATATTTTAAACCAAAAGTACTGTGCCATTTTTATGACATGACTCCAACTATATACTGGCTAAAAAAATAATTATTTTATCAGATCTATCTGTACAAGTGGTATACGTTCTAACTTACATAGTGATATGAAAGAACAAGCTAACTAAGTAGATAAGGCATCTAAAAAATAATAGCAAAATATCAGATTTTGATATCCATGGATTAAAATGTGTCACGAAAATCAAGGAATATTAATAATTTTTTTTCTCTCCCTCTAAGTATTTTCTAACTCTAAACTATGAACGAAACCGCTAAGTTAATTAAAAGAGGGACAGGGGTGAAAGTGACCATTTTGTCAACAACGCGAAAACTAAGTCTGGTAAGTCTGAAACAACGCTAGCTGAGGAAAATAGGTTTCATGTGGGAGAATAGGAAAACGATAATTAACTTGCTGGCTGACCAGGACCCACGCCCATAAATCTGTGTCAGTGTGTGGCCAGTCAGTACACTGGCCGGGAAAACGTGAGAAGGTGCTAGGACGCCGATTATGTCCATGAAAAGGCAAGCTCTGAGTTTGGAAATGTAAACATCTTTTTAAGAATCACCACTATTAAATGTTTGGTAGTTTAAGTTGATATTGTTATTGTGAAATTACTATTGTTTTGTGAAAGTACTATTGAAATAGAATTTTGAGATTATTGGAAAGTTAATATTTGTATTACTAAGTTAAAAAGGATGGTTTGAGTGTACAACCATTTCTTGCTGTGAGTTAATGTATGACTTGCCAGGTGGTCATGAGTTGCCAGTAACTGTAGTTTTAAAATAAAAATGCTCTGGGATTTTAGTGTGTGCTCTGAGTTAGTTAAGATAGGCCAAATGGATAAGTAAATCACAGTGTCAACTGGGAACTTGATACTTTGGCACTGATAGAACTGGACGCCAGAGGTGGCCAGGATGGGCAGAGAATATTCGTAAGCAAGTACAGTGCCGTGCTGGTTGTAAATGGGCAGTGCCGGAAGGGGGATAGCGTGCTGGAAGGAGGGTGTGTACCAGTCAGCTCAGAGAAAGGGACGTGCAAGAACTTTGTGTATAAAAGAGGAGAGGGAGCCATGAGCAGATGAGAAACGTGGAGAATGTAGCGTATTGTATGGAGAGCGAATGCTCTCAGTTTCTACCTGCTTTTACGATTCTGTGATGGCAAAACAGAAGGAGGATTCCTGAACACTGTAACTGTGACGCAGAAAATGCAAACTATAAAATATTAAATTAGAAAATATTTAATTTTTACTTTTCTTAATATTTAGAAAGGGTTTCCCATGATAAGAGAATTCTTTCATGAAAGGAAACAACGCTTTTGAAGTAACTGTCTTAGGTAGCCAGGACAAAGGGACGCACATGTTGAGTCGGTTAGAAACGGGCTGACGTAAACAGGGTGTGGGAGGGTGGACACTCTCGCATCTCCAGGCAGACCGTGACGACAATACTTCTAAAGACGGGGAACACTTTGGTCTCACAATAGAGTCAGAGATTCAAAGACAGACAAACAACCTACAGGCAAGTGCACAGATGCATGAGAAGGGAAGACACTTACGATTACGTAACAGAGACGCATGACGTAAGGGAAGAGTGACCAAGTATCTCAGAGTCGGGCCGCTTCTAACGTGCACTAACAACCTAGCCTTTCAGCAGACGCACTGAAGCGAGACTATAGAACAATAGTCGAACAGGGAGTGAAATCTATCCTTAGGGCAGATTAGCATGTGGAAATTTACGAATAGCTTAAATAGGCCGTCTCGGGGCTGGCCAGCTCATCTGTCATACCAGGAGATCTCACGTTCCGTCCTTCCGCGATTAGAAGCACACACAGATTGTCTGAGATGGTAAAAACTTATGTTTTGTACATAGATAAAATCTATCCTTTTCTTATTGCACTTATAGATCTTCATTAATTAATATTATAGACTGAATGATACTGTAATTGCATTTTTTTTCTAGCAAGAAGGAAGTAACTTATGTAAAAAGAATTATAAATGAGAACTAATGTTAAAATTGCAGGTTATGATATTTTAATTCACGAGACTGATGCGTAGCAAAATTCACTTGTATGTTTACAGCTGAAGGACGCCTACAGTAAAGCCTACTGTAACACCTACTGTGACACCTACTGTTACGCCTACATCTACGTATAATTGTACCGTAACGCACACACAAGTGGAAGAGGATCCGAACGAAAGTTTTACTGAGGGATTCGACTCTGACCACAACCGCTGTTGAAAAGGGGCGACCAGGACGAATTTTACGAAGTCTGTCGACTTGAGGGGACAGGTGCATATGTCGGGACCAGAGTACACCATCGGCACGAAGACCTGAAGCGTTTGATGTTTTGATCTACGTTGGTTGTCATTTGTTGACGAACAGTGCGGACTACTCTGAGTTGGACTGAATTTCGTGGGGTAAATTCGGGACGTGTGAATTTGGATATTCATAACACTAAGGACCTGGAGTAATTTCAGAACTGTTCCAGCTAGCTGTAATTTACGGATATACATACTGGCCGGGAGCACGCAAATTATTAGGTGATCTAAATCCTTGTTTGTCTCGTGAAAACCTGTAAATGTTCTGTGATTTTGTTAATTCTTGTATTGTTCTTCCTGTCTTCTAATCCTTATGAATGTTGTGGTAATCTTCTTTTTTTTCTATAATGTGTTTCTGAAGTGTGAAAGAGGAATTCTAATTTAATCTCTAATTTCAAATCTTGTAAACTTAATTTGTCATATTTTTCTCTTAAATTAAGAATTGCTAATTTGTATTTTGTTATAAGAGACAGATAGCAGGAAATATTCTTTTCTGAAGTAACACGTTATTTTTCTTGAGAGATCTGCGAATCTCGGATTCTGCCTATGTGAAACCTAATTGAAATTTCTTAAACTTAATTTGTTATTATTCTTTTATATTTTAATAAATTTTGTTAAATTTAAAACTTGCTCACTCTATTACGTAACTGAGGTAAATGTGTATAGGGGACAGTGGGGGCTCGTAAAAATCGACGTAATTTACGTTCTGACAAAGACAGTCGCGACACATTTCTTAGAGCAAGTCTGTCACCTAATAGGGGAGAAATTGTGAGGGCCTGATAACGCTCGAGACTGATAAAATAGGTCAGTTAGGAGCCGGTTATCTGGACGGGTAACACTTGGGGTGGGAGACGTAATTAACAACGTGCCCCAGGGCTTGACCTAGTCACTCCCAGACTGCAGAAGACAAAGACCCTGTCGTGGACCTAGTGTATGATTGTAGGCGGATTGAAAGTGGAGAGGTAATTAAGTCATATTTAAGATCATCTTCATTAGACAATCATCGACACTAGCACATCCATTCACATAACTGGAGTCGTCTGGTAATGTCCTTGGAGTCCATTTCACAGTAACAGTGTGACAGACGTCACCCGCCTGTGTATGAAAAAAACGCGCCGTAACGGCCTTCCAGTTTTAGGTGGGCCAATCAATAGGATAGCCACCTGGGTTTCAAAGACTCTGTCAAAGACCGCAGACAATCGATTATTTTCCATGCAGAAGGTAAATTCCTGGTGGAAGTCTAATGTTGTGCGCTTGGATATGTTACAGAACGAGATGTTACATAGTGGTAGTAACTATCGTTGGAAGCAGTAGCGGTCATGCATGAGGCATACCGCCGAGAACGGCAAAGGTTGGCCGTTATGAAGAAGAGAAGAGATGAGAAATGAAGAAGAGAAGAGAAGAGATGAGAAACGAAGTTATGAAGAAGAGAAGAGATGAGATGAAATGAAATGAGCCGAAGTTGAAGAGAAGAAGAGAGAAGAGAGAAAGCAATGAGAGTTGAGAAATTAGGCCTAACGAGAGAAGCGCAGGGGAGCGTGAAGTTGTAGTAGCCGTTGTAGCAGTGAAGGCGGCCAGGTCGAGACGTCGACGATGTTTTTATGTATCATCAAAATACCCCAGCACCAGAAAAAAGTGTAACGATGTGAGCCCAGCACCAGAAGAAAGTGTAACGATGTGAGCCCAGCACAAGAAGAAAGTAACGTTGATTATATGAGCAGAGAACAAGAGAAAGTAACGTTGATTATTATTATTGAACATTGATATAAGTTGTGGCACCAGAACTCTGAAATAATGACTGCTCTATTATGTTGTAAAATGCCTAAGCAATGTTAGAAGTAGTACTGCATGAAGAAACTGAATTTTGTATTTCTTTGATTTTATTCATCATTTATCATTTTTCTTTCTTCTTTCTTCCTCCTTACCCATGGGTGCGAGTGTGGATGGCTGACTGACTAACCAACGTGTGAGAGGGAACCCATAGACCAATAAATTTGAATATATACTCTGACATTGGGCCTTTCTCTTGTCTATGGTTTCGAAAGAGTGGTTGCTGTTGTTGCTATACGTTGTGTTGTCTGTGCCGTCTACACTTCACCCCTACCCGTATGCAAGCACACATGCAAACACGTCGGCAATACGTAACCTACACGCAGAATTAAATTCGAGCCAAACAACCATCTTGGTATTCTGTGTGCGGATTTTGCAATTCTCTCTATGCAAGTCCTACGTGGAGTCGACAAAGCCACCATCCCTCCCCCTCCGGCCGGAGAAGGGAGGGGGTGGTGGTGACAAAGTGGTGACCCTGAGACGTGATGTATAGGTAAAAATTGTTTGTTGTGTGAGCAGGGAAGGGGGTGGTGACAAAATGCAAAAAGATAGTAAATCTGTTAATTAAAATTAATTTCAAATTATAATTAAGAATTGATATCTTTACCCATTAACACTATATCAACGAAGAAGCATATTAAGGTAATCTAAGTTTTCAAAAACAAGGCCCATAATTTAAACAAAATGTCATTGTACCTCACCCAAACAAAAATTGCTTGTCATGAATAGTTTGTTATTTTAAAAATTGTTTTATCTGCTGAACCACATGTTACTTAGCAAAATATTCTGTCAAAATAAAGTACACGCACATGTTTGTAATGTGGTGACTAATATCTAATAACCATTCAAATGCATCAATACAGACTTATTTTCAAAAGTAAACCAATTCTACACATACAAATCTATCTTTTAACCAGTTTTTGAGATTTTTTGTAATCTGACTTCCCCCTATATTTATATATACTACAGTGACATACAAAAGTAATTTTGATATTCATTATGCTTTAAATTTTTGCTCTGACAAAGTTAGAAGAATATGCTAATTTTTTTTTTTTAAAAGTAAGATAAGGGGAAATTATATTTAGTAAATTTATATTTAGTAACTTTTCATGCACATTCTCTCTCATATATTTTTTTCCCTCTTGAAAAAATATACTCAATATAATTTATATAAACATATTTGCAAGTATATGTGCATGTTGGCATATTTTATTATTAATAAATGCATCTCAGCACATTATCTACAACACTGTTGTTTTCAATGACTGGTTTTTCTCCAAATGACTGCACAAAACTTTCAATAGAGACAGAGGAAATGTCTTCATACACGCAAACACACACATTAGTGGGTAAAGATTGTGTAGTATGTACTTGGATTTTGAAAAACTAAATAATAAACCTGAAATACATACAATTTAAGTAAAAAACTTTCATTAGATTTTTTCAACAAATTAAAAAAAAAATGTAATGGCGAACTATTGTTGACATTTAATAATTGTAAGTGTAATGTTTCAATTTAATATTTTGAAGAATGTTTATTTTTAGCATTTAAAATGTAAAAGACTTATTACTCAAAACTAAAAACAAAAATTATTCTAATAAACGTCTAATAAGATGAATTAAATGTGATTATTCTGGTATTCTGAATATGGTCGCATTGAAACTTCCGTTAGCGACACATCGACAGCGTTTGCTTTCATTGGATGTCCTTGACATTTATATAGCTTAGTAATGCGAAGAAGCAAGAGTCAACTAAAGGATTTTCACTTATTGAGCTATTTATAGATATCACCCTACAGGTCAGCCTCACTAGGTCTTTTTACTAGGTGCAGACTAAATCTTTCTCTCTCTCTCTTTGTAACTTCGATTTGTCTCCAAACTCAAAGTGAAATATTATTTTCCACAAGGTTATTTTTCTAAAGTAGGCTCCTGGAGAATTCTGTAAACAATATTTTTTCTCTTGAAAATTAACTCTTTTTAACTCTTTTTTTTTTGAAGGGGGGCGGGGTGTTAACAATCGAGTGTGTCTGAGTAGATCTTTTCAGACAAATAACTTTTTAGATTGACTTGCCTTCCAAGAAGCTAAAAAACCCAACACCCAGTGAGGGACGAAAACGAAAGCTCGTTGACTGATTCTCGGATAGATAGGATGAATACAGACACAATATGCAACTGTAGTCCGGTCTAGAATTAGGCTAAAATGGCGGACCGAAGGAAAGAAAAATAAATAGTGAGTGGGTGGGGAGAGGGAAACAGGATTTGTTGTGGCAGTTGTAAAATTAGGATGAGAAAGGTGATCAAAGATGCATATGAAATGAGTAGTTAGGGCGTCGATATTTAACTGACAAAATCAATCTCAGCTATCGTAATAAAAGTATGTTCACAGGAGTGTAAAATGAATTATTTTGTTCTCGTTAATCTTTGGGATTTTTTGTTTTTTTGAGATCTTTGTTTGATTTGCATTTTCCAAGGTCACTTTCAAAAGAGATCTCAAGACACTTTTATTTTTCATTGTCAAGATTATCATTGCACGTCAGTCGTTATGTGGCATAGCCATTGTAAATGTAAATTTATGATACTCTGCAGTTCTTCAAGAGTTTCGAACAGTGTACATAGATAATGATTTTTGTTAATATATTAAGAACTTATTATTATTTGCCCCTTTTATTAGAGCTACAAATATATTGTCATAATAGTATGACAGCTAATGCTGTTTTCACTCCAGAAACACGTTTCCACACTATAGTAGTACTACAGATGTAATCTGAGACAGCAAGAAGTAAAGAAATTCCAATTTTTTAAATTACATTTTTGGACATCAGACTTTAAATGAGTTGATTTCAGTTCACAACTTAACACGGAAAAGACAATGAATTATACATGCACGCCGATTTATAAAACTTAAAATGCATTTAAGAGTTCGTAAAAAAAAAAAAGGAGCATATTTATAGTTGAAGCAGAGTTATGAAATTTGACGTGGCTTGAGACGTATATATCCATGACAAGAGTTAGTGTATACGTCACACACAAAGTGTATAGAAACACAATGTAATTTGATTACTCTTTACAAACCCCACGCGATCATTAACATGGACGAAGAACAACAAAAACACATTTATAAAATATTGCTTGCGTTAGCGAAACTGCTAATTTAAATAAAAATAAAAATTATAAGAAAGAGAAACTGATTATCCCAACTTTCTTCCTACAAAGTTCACATCACACACACACACACACACGCACGCACGCACGCACGCACGCGCACGCGCTGCATCACTTTTTATCCACATGCGAATAAGTTTGAAGAGGAAGATAAAGAAAGGCTAGACAGGGAATAGTGACTACATTCCAGAGATAATCAAAGAAAACTGGAGGGGTCACTGTCCAGAGAGAATAATAATTACAAAATAGATAAACAAAGATACACAATCACGAGACAATCAAGGAAAGACTGAGAAAAGAAAAGAAAAAAACACTGATGAGATAAAAGTAGCATAAATTATGGGCCTAATCTGAAATAATTAAATATTGGAGAAGAAGTAATCATATAGTTATGAGATAATCAAAGAAGACTAGAGGGGTAATGGTGGCACATGAAATGGTTTCAAGATTTCGTTTTACTCCTATGATTTCCTTCTAGGCGGTAAAAATATTGCACTATAAATTCTATAGAATGTGAGTACAACAGATTTTCACCTACATTCGGAAGTATGCGAGATAATGTACTTTCGTATATTTATTTTTCACTAGTGAGTTATAAACTATGATTTTTGTTTTTAACGAAAGCTACATTAGATACAAAGGATATGTTAGAGTTCACATATAAGTACTATCAGAGACTTGTCTTGGTTATTTTTAAGGAAGTTTGAAATCGACATTTCAGTTAGTAAGGTCAATAATGTATTGCAATTATATTTCCATTATATTTTCTTTGTTTTTGGTTGATCCAATTATATGTAAATAAAAATCATCATAACCATCATCTGATACAGTAGAGAACACACACACACACACACACACACACACACACACACACACACACACACACACACACACATACACACACACACACGCACGCAGAAGGCCGAGTTTCAGTTTGCAGAAATATTAAGCTTTTTTTTTCATTTCAGGAGAGTGCTAATTTTACAAGCGAAAGGTTGTTTTTTTTTTTGTTTTTTTTTTTTTTATTTTTCTTTGGGGGGGGGGGGGGGCGGAGGGGGTTAGAGGTAGCTTTGGGTGGATAGATAGATATGTGATTAATTTGGTAAATAAACTGATTGACGAATGCAAAGCTCAAAAGTTGTTACACTTTTAAAGCTTCATTGAGTTGCATGCACTGTCTTTAAAATATAATACGTTGGGACAATGTCAGTGGGTTTGTGTACGCATTCACACCGGTCTTGTTGATTACGCAAGATAGATACAGTATATCAAAGTTAATATGTATATGTAATACAGGAAACATTGACCTTTGAAATTAAAACAGTGCAACCACGATGGAGCATAAAACTGAAATGTACTTCTTCAGAAATATTTTTAATTTGTGTGTGAGTGTGTGTGTGTGTGTGTGTGTGTGTGTGTGTGTGTGTGTGTGTGTGTGTGTGTGTGTGTGTGTGTGTGTGTGTGTAAATTCCGTATTTAAATTTATAATAGCAGTAATTACTTCATAAACATATTTCACACACAAAATATGTCTTTCTCTCGCACGCACTCACAATACAGGAAATGTGCAGATAATGCTTGTGGTTTTACGCTAATGAAGAAATAAATTATAAAAGAAAGCATAGAGAACCTGTCTTCTTATGCGTCTCATAGCAATGTTGCCATAGCAACAATAATGAATTGGATTGTATTTATAGTGTCCTTGCAGAAATAAATAGTATCACACAATAATTTGAATTTATGTCATATGTCAAGGCAGCATAATGATCATGTTTAAATAACGTTAAATATGAAAACCACTTTATGTACAAATAGGTTATAGTGAAATCAGGAAGCAAAATACGATAAATATACGCAAACTACAAATCAACTTTCATATAGATAATAATATAGAAGTACTGTGCAACGAAATCAGGAATAAAAATAGAGGCAACACTCGATACCATGTACTCCTCGTGTTCGGCAAAGCTTATGTGTTTTCTATGTAAATCACCCAGAATTCCAAGCCACCAAAAAAATAATGATGACGGTTGTTTCCACAAGACCTGCAACATCGCTGCCCAGGAAGGAAACACTGGATACACCTAATTCCTGTTAATTGATCTTTTTATCTTCACCTAACACTATTTCACTGAATTCCAATTCCTGTTCATCGATCTTTTGATCTTTACCTAATACTGTTTCATTGAATTCTAATTCCTGCGCAGCGAGAACATACAGTCCGCGAAATCAACAAGCTATAGAAGTGGACGTAAAGATCTCAATGATATCAAATATAAAAGCCACAAAGTTCTGCGATGCTAACCGGTACCAATGCAAACATCTAATAGCCGAACCGTAATTTTGTTCTGGAAACTGGATCTTTGCTTAGGCATATTTAAAACAGATCCCTTCAGACCGGAAGTGTCACACTTCTAACTTCAACCCGATTGTAATATGATAACGGTACGCATTGTAGTTGCACTGGTTAAGTCTGTCCTTGATTGGAAATGTTAACGTAAAACTGATTATGTGGTATGGTAATATTGAATATTGTATACCTCATGTGGTATGGTAAGACTGAATATTGAAAGACGTATGTGGTATGGTAAGACTGAATATTGAAAGACGTACGTATTGTGGTAAGACTAAATATTGTATAACGTATGTGGTATGGTAAGACTGAATATTGAAGGACGTATGTATTGTGGTAAAACTGAATATTGAAGGACGTACGTATTGTGGTAAGACTGAATATTGTATACCGTATGTGGTATGGTGAGACTGTATATTATACGAGATAGTGAATGTTTTTAAAACTATTTATTTTTATGTATGTTCCTATGGCATTGTTTATTTTTTCACATTGTTTATTCACAGTTTGAAAGAATAATTGGCGACAATATAACGTGCATTTTACTTCGGACAACAAAAAGAAAATTAATTATTGTCTCAAAGGCATTCTAGAACATATGCAAATTTTGGACTTAATGTCTTCACTACGTTATCAGTGCCACAGTGTTTCCTCAGGAAGTGCGAAACCTTTTAAGAACTGAAGTCTATGCATATTGACACCTTTGCAAATAGTGTTACGCTATCAAGGGACGCTACTTATAAATTTTAAATACATAAATATTTCTTTATACTAACCAAAACTAGTCGTAATATAACTTTACCTCTCTCCATTACCCCAAAATATCTATAAATTGTCGAAATTTTTCAATTTCAATTACATACACACACACTCACACACACACACACACACACACACACACACACACACACACACACACACACACACACACGCACACACACACACACACACACACACATATTTTAATCAGATCTTCCGAACAACAAGAAGAGAACAATTTTGTTCGAGGAATTTAAGTGTGAGTACACTGAAAATTAAAACGATGCAGACAAAATATTCTAGAAACATTCATAGACATTCATTTAATAATATTTGGTCTCTACTGTATATTTGCACTTCGATTATTTTGGACAATAGATCGATTGCCTTAGTAATGCAGTGCACACGTTCAAGCACTATTGCATTGTGGAGGTTGGTTTGCAATGGAGTCAACAATAGCTGGCGTTCACTGATCAGGCTTAACAATGCCAGTAGTATTTGGTGTTCACTGATCAGTCTTAACAATGGCAGTAGTATTTGGTGTTCACTGATCAGGTTTCACAATGCCAGTAGTATTTGGTGTTCATTGGTCAGGCTTAACAATGCCAGTAGCATTTGGTGTTCACTGATCAGGCTTAACAATTTCAGTAGTTTTTGGTGTTTAATGATCAGGCTTAACAATGCCAGTAGTATTTGGTGTTCATTGGTCAGGCTTCGTGTGTAGCTCTTCAGATCACACATTGAGGAACTTGCGCAGACTGTTCATAGAAAGAGCGAGTGGTCGTGACTACTATTGCATGATGTATATAGACATTGTCTTTGTATATAGACATTGTCTTTGGTAAATCAAATTATTCTTTCTTATTTTAGATTTACAACACAGAAAAAGCACACCCAGCCTTGTGCAGGCACAAACTATTTTTGTTTTTTTTTTAAAAAAAAAAGATTCTGTAACATGTGAATTAGGTCAGATGAAAAAACATTCCTCACCAGGATCACGTGACATGTAGATAAACAGTTAAACATAATTTTCTTTCTTTATTTTCACAGCTATTTCAAGCCCCAGTCACGGATTTGCTATGTAAAGTTGTTGTTGGACTTCTCTGCCCCTGAATTAGTTGGCACTAGAGCTCTACTGAACAGTTTTCTTGTAATTATGGAATATAAATACACTCATTATAACTAGTGTCAGAACAATTTGCCATTTAATTTAACCTTCACTTATATATATAATATATAAAAAAATATTTTAAAGTCAACAACAAATAATAAAAATAAATGCCAGAAAACTAATATAAAAGAGAAAAAGATTAGGCTAACTTAGGAGTTGCAAAAACTTTTATTCTTGCACACTAAGTGGATTCTCTCAGCAGACGCCGCATTGATCCATACCTCAAAATTATAGTATTTCTTTTCTAGTAGAGCTTTTTAAAAACATATCTCTCACTCATAATTATGTTTTTTGGCTATTAATAGTTACAGTGTTAGTCATCTTCCATCTGTGGATATGGTTAATGTCAGACTGTTTTATTTGGCTATTAATAGTTACAGTGGTAGTCATCTTCCGTCTGTGGATATGGTTACTGTCAGACTGTTTTAATTTTGATTTCTTGGTAAAGAAAATCCTGTCTCTAAGTGTTAATCTCCCCAAAGCAGTTATTTCCTCTTAAATGTGCAGTTTTTAAGTCGAGCTATCTAACACGGAATAACTTGCATACACATGCATAAATTCTTCTTAAGCATCATGTTCTTCATTAGCAATAGTAAATTAATAATAACTATTTTTCTTTTTAATTTAAATTATATCGCTTATCCTGCAAATTTGCTAAGTTAAGGCATTAAATAAAATCTAAATATTATAACTCTCATACACTTTCAAATCACTGCTCGAATGAATGCTAATTAATTATACAACACTAATTATAAAAGTATGTTTTAAAAGTCGATATTTATACATATATTTTATTTATTAAAACCAAATTAATAAATTCATTTTCTAACTTATGCTAAGGTCCGTAGTGTCAAGATTTTAAGTTATACAACGCTTTATTGACAATGAACACATTGTAAATAAAAGCGTACGGTAAATAGTAACAGTAATACAAATGTGAAAAATAAGGAATACTTGTGAACAAATGTGAAAACTAAGGAATACCTGTGAACAAATGTGTTAATTAAGGAATACCTGTGAACAAATGTGTTAATTAAGGAATACCTGTGAACATTTTACTCACTTTTGTCGTCGATATCTTTGACATCCACACTGGTGACGTCACGCAACACTTTAGTTTCAAGTATTGTTAATATTGACCGGAGAGCTCACTAAATCGTCTTTCTGATTTATGTTCGTAATTCAATTGCAGTCGGATTCACATTGAAGACGATCGGCCATTTAAAAATGTAGGGTTTAAATATGTTTATTTTTCTATACCCTAATTTTACATTTAGGTCGGGAATTTAGAAGAAAACAGAGGATTTCAAACCATTTGATGCCACATTTTATTGGATCCATTAATTTTCTTACATTTTCCCATTTTTGACCTGCTTAATTTCGAGGATTCACCTGAAAAAAGGATCTGAAATATACAGGATAAGATACTTAGCGCTCCCTGACGTTAATGATGTTGAAATACACCCAATGAAATGCTGTAACGATCCCCATCACCTATTCTGTGAAGGATCTTACGTCAGTTCAAGTCTATATCTCACTCGTGGATATATTTAACGCAGGATTCTATTTCACGCTTATTAATATACTTTTAATGTAGAGCTCTAAATTACTACATAGATGGCATCAGCTTCCCCCAAACCAACCCCCGCCAAATCGTACCAATGCTAAAAGATGTCTGGAACATGTTTAGAACTACAATTTATATTTTGTCATATATGCCCACAGTTTGCCGGTTATTAGCGATTACCGCATGCAGACAAGTGCAGGATGGCATATTAGTACAACGATTATAGTCGTAGTGGTATCTTATGTTTAATTAATCGTTAGAGTAAGTGTCTAAAAATAGAAAAACAAGATGTGCCCATTGCTGCCAAGCCAGTGAAACTGACAACGACTAAAATGGAATATTAATGTATGAGAGCAGTCAAAATGTAACGAGTATTATTTTATGTTCAGAGATATGATATACTAGACTACTAGAGTGTTATATGATATATGATATATTCAGAGTGTGTATGATAAATTAGGATGCGACAGAGAATCTGAATGCTTATGATAAATCCACTCAAACGAGAAGTCTCCCAACCAGGACGTAAAACTGTATAACTAATACATGTTAAGAAATGTGGTCAACCGGATAAGGTAATATTAGTAATGAGAGTCAACAAATATTGTTCACGCCAATAATTTACTTGGATCTGTATTTCAGAATGTTTCAGTCTTATTTGTAGAACTCTTGAGTTTGCACTACTACACCTACACCGGTAGTGTTCAAGTACTTTCTTTTCTTATTACAATTACTTCGCAATCTCTGTTTGCGTTGGTTTTAAAGAATTTTAAACACATCGCATAGGGAAATGTAATTACACACACGCAAACACACACTCAGATGTACGTAATAGTCGACGTTATCGTGTGACACTAAGATAGTATTTTAAAATTTTGTAAATCAGATTGAAAAAGAATGCTGTGTCCAGTTTTAAAATGTTGTAGTCATTTATTACTTACCTTTGCATATTTAGCACACACATGTAGGTATTTAGTTGACGTCAGAGATGTCATTCAGTACTTACGCTTTCTTCTTCTTTGTCGGACAGCAATAATACATAACATGATGGTAACAGCAAAGACGGCTACACCCAAGCCCACGATGTAGAATACCGTTGATGAAGATTCACCATTCTCTGTAAGAAAAGTTTAACGTAGAAGAATGTCAAAGGGAATTCAAAGCTGTATTGCAAATATAGTAAACAGTAATTAGTAATTAAAGATTACAGTGGACAGTTATTAAACAAAAAACCTCTTTCTGCGGCAATTTTGTTTCAACTGCAGAAAAGTATTAAATTTAAGGCATTTGGATTCAGGCAGGAGAATTCAGTTAACAACGAATAGGAGCATTTAAAATACATAAATGTACGTCACTCTCTCATCTATTAAATCATTTGTGTATCTTTGCAAAGTCTTGTGGACATTGCGCACACGTCTTGAAATAGGTCAAAAGTTTCAACAATATACAGCTTAATTCGTACGTTTGTTCATTATCTCTCTCTTTCTCAGTGTTATTATATATTATTATCTCTTTGTTTTCGACTATAGTTAGGTTTCTATATCCAAACTAAGAAGGCGTAAAATTATGATGCATCAAGGCATCAGCAGAATCTATTGCATTTATATATATGCACAGCAGATTCTGAAGGACCTATTTTATTTTATTTTATTTTAATTTCTTTACCTCCTGCCCATTGAAATACCAGTGAAAAGTGCCTAAGCATAACTAGTATATGGGAATACCTTTTGCAATCATTTTGAATTATTACAACACAGGGCAGAAACGCTCCCTTTTGATGTTATATGCTGCAATAATACGATATAATAAATACAAAAGTGTATTAGTGATTTCTTTCTCTCTCGTTAATAATTGACTTTTCCTAACACAGCTTGTTTATAAAATATTTACCTAAACTGTTAGACTATTTCTCTTCTCAAGTGTTGGTTTCATAAAATTTTCAACTTCTTTTAACATTTGACGTGATATATACTTTTGAGCAGAACAAAATTGAGTTTGACATTGATTATACTATTAATGAATTATTTAAAGAGAAAACGTATTTACACAAATATTACAAGTATGTTTATGTGGGGGTACCAACTAATTATTTTTCCAATAAAATGCTTTCATATTACACATTTTGCAATAACCAGGCTTGATTAGTGGTTACATAACCTTGTAGTGAGCTCATCATTGCTATAACCATAAAAGACGCAATTGAGTAAATATTGCAAGAATATATGTTTATGTGTGTCAATTATTAAATTCTGCCGTGATAAACCTTTGCTTATTAGGTATACATAACAATGAGGCAAACTGAAGGAAATATAGGAGAAAGGATACTTTCCTTATAAGGAAATGTTAAATTTCAGTATTTTTTAAATAGTAGTTGGACGATATAATAGTATTATCTATCTATCTATCTATCTATCTATCTATCTATCTATCTATCTATCTATCTATCTATCTATCTATCTATCTATCTATCTATATATCTATCTATCTATCTATCTATCTATCTATCTATCTATCTATCTATCTATCTATCTATCTAGCTATCTACCTATCTATCTATCTATCCATCCATCCATCCATCCATCCATCTATCTGTCTATCTATCTATCTATCTATCTGTCTGTCTGTCTGTCTGTCTATCTATCTATCTAATTTAAATATTATTCCATTCAAGCTAGTACTCATAAATGTAATGATAGTAATAAAGAATGGAATGCTAAAAAGAGTGATTTTCTTTTCTCAGTCCCCAATTCTCACGCAAACGGATGGACAGGGTGGCCACAAACTATGATTCAGCTTGAGTGACCAAATATTGTTGCGGTCTGGACGCTTAATCAAATGTATATGTTGTTTAATTGCAGACGACGGAGTCGCCCAAATAGCATCAAGTTGATTTTGCAGGTGAAGGCGTGCATCTTATACACATCGCTAGCTCTGATGTGCAGATATCCCGTTAGCGTCTTGCTGACTGGGCAAATCGACCTCACTTCTTCTTTTACGATCGTTAATTACAGGTGGGCTGGCGTTATGGCTTCATATCTCACTGTAGGTTTCCCTATTCCACTTGTACACAGGATATATTTCCATTTCTATTGCTCTTTCTAAAACATGTCGGGGGTGGGGGGTGGGAGGGATAGAGAGACCGCTTTTCCTTTAGATTTAACACTCCTGGCACAAAACGTGGCTGTACTGCCATGATATTTGGCTCCTCAGACAAGAAAACTTTCCGCCCTTCTTTAACTCTTTGACTATTTCCTTCAGTCATGCCTGCGTACATGTATGATACAGTGTTATTTGTGTTTGTTTTATTTTGCATTATTATAGTTAAGATTGTTATTCACTATGTATGTGCCCATTGCAATAAATGGAGTAAAAATATGTAATCACATAAATGAGTCTGTTAAAGAGGAGAATACTAGTGTGTGTGTGTGTGTGTGTGTGTGTGTGTGTGTGTGTGTGTGTATGTGAACCTAACGCTATAATAAAAATTCTGAAACTATAAGTATAATTACTTATTCTGAGTTGAACTGGGTTTTCCCTGACAAACTCACCTATCTAACACTGTCGGCAATAAAAACAAACGTTGGCATGTCATTACAAAACTAAATAATGTTTCTAATAAGACCTTTCGACGAAATGTTTGTGTAAATAAATATATCTGTCGATACATATGACGCATGCTCTTTTTATATTATGTGACCAGAGGTAGTCATATAAAAACAGAAGTAATCATATCACAACAGTTTTCCTGCTGTTTTTAATGTTAAAATAAGTGATTTGTGAGATTTTATATAAACTTTAAAATCAAATAGCTGCAAAAATATAGGAATTTTAAAAATATAAAATACAATATTTAATTAGAAAAATAAAATACATGAACAAAAGGACACAGAGAATTCAATGAAACATACAGGACATTAAAAAAAGAAAGACAGAGAAAACAACACTCACATGCTACAACTAATTGAGTCGATTTATTTTGTTTTGAGCCGTCAGCCTCACACCGGAGATTTATGACGTCATTGCAAGTGGGAGTAGATATATTATAAATGGCTTTTTGTGTTTCTGTAATTCCTTTCACTGGAATGCCAGAATTATCCAAAAGACGTACGTAGGCAGGAGGGTTTCCTTCAATCCACGTGCAGATGACTTGAACGCTGGTGTTTACATCTAGTTGATAGCGATCATATTCATCGAGTGTGTAGTTGTTGACAAACAGACTCGTTACATTGGTTGGATCTGCGAAAGAGTAAAATCAAGTCTCTATTGCTGCTTGCCCATTCATTCATACATTCATACATCATCCTTCGTTCCTAGACACAATGGATTTTGTGACAGATGTCAAGGCAATACATTTGAAGGATTGTTTGCCTACAGATTCAATGTGGCTATTTGTAATTCCAAAATTTACATACAAATGAAATCAATCATTGAACACTATACATATTTTTGTGACACCGGTCGCAGACAAAAGTCTGGGCCAGCAAACTGCGTGAACTGGCCACAGAAATCCCATGTATCAGATTTATTCCCTCAACACTAGTCTTTCACTTGTTCATATTTACTTCAGCATGTCTTTGGACAACTCTTGAGCGAGCCCTGTGTCAAAAGTACATGAGTATTTCCGTACTAGAATTACGACACGACTCTAAGGTTTTGTCAGGTGATAAGGCGTGTTTTTAGTAACTTGATCTTACTATTGGCCACAGACCCGTTTTATTGGAGAAATAATAAATTAAAGTAAGAGAGGTGTCTTGCCTGATTAGTGAGTTTAAAATACTATGCTTTGCAGAAGAGATGCATCTTCTGATAAAGATTTATCTGATCATTGGGCTAATATTGCTGGAAAGGCCGATAATATTTAGATTTCCAGCTTGAGATCTCAATGTATCTAATAGCTAATGAGATATTCTTTTAATTATGTGAATATTCGGTTTTAATAACTGTTATATTATTGTTTTCATTAGGTCATCCGGGGATTTGTTTGTGGTCAAAAGAGAGGCAGCAATAACAAAATACCGATTAATGGAGGTCAGAGATGTGAGTAAGGTGATTAATTATAAGATAAATACTTCTCCATATTTCTCCCTTAAAATATATTTACTTGAAATGAAAGATACGTCTTTAGCACATGATCCAGCTTACTTCACTCTTCATATGTAATTATTATCAATAACTATTTTGTCTTGATAAAGGTTATTTAGCCGAAACGTCCAAGCTCAAAGTATTTTTTGTTTTGTATATAAAACATTTCAGTTTTCTTACTGCATTGGTGTTTGTTTAACGCTTGGCAATCTTGCTGTTCAAATTGTGCATCAATAGACAGAAAAACAACTGAGTACAAGTACGATAATTTTCCAGCGGAAGAAAGATCAACAGCGACCGAGGTTTGCGTGCGAGTGTGCGTGCTTATAATAATAAAATAAGAATATAATATATGATTTCTCTCTACAGTTTTTCTCTTTCTGTGTGTGTGTGCGTGCGTGCGTGCGTGCGTGCGTGCGCGCGTGTGTGTGTGTATGTGTATGTATGTGTCTGTCTAACTAACGAACTTTATATTTCACTTCGGTTTGAAATATTATTTTGTTGTTATTTGTGATTTTGTTTCCTTCTAAAATTTAGTGTTTGTCTTGTCTTTGCCCGACTCTCTGATGTACAGTTTAATATTTATACATCATACTCAAATGTGATGTCTAACCTGAGAGTTTATACATGTGATATCTAACCAGAGAGTTTATACATCATACTCACATGTGATATCTAACCAGAGAGTTCATACATCATACTCACATGTGATGTCTAACCTGAGAGTTTACTATTTATACATCATACTCACGTTTGATGTGTAACCTGAGAGTTTACTATTTATACATCATACTCACGTTTGATGTGTAACCTGAGAGTTTACTATTTATACATCATACTCACGTTTGATGTCTAACCTGAGAGTTTACTATTTATACATCGTACTCACGGGTGATGTTTAACTTGAGAGACCCGTTCGCAACCACATTATTGTTAAGGAAGACCTTCCAAGTCCACACTTCTTTGTCGCTTTCGACCACACGCCTTGTAAACCGGTATTTATCGACTTCCAATGTACATTCACACACTGAAGAATTTGCACTTGGTGAGCAATTATCTCTCTTTCGAATGGTACATTGTGAAATGCCTTTTTTAAAAAATTGCATAGAATTCCAATTTATTGAATTGTTAATTGAAAAGGTAAAATTCAACATTGCGTTTTCCTCTGCCGACAGATGATGTACGTCTTGATGAAAAGATGTAAATATGATAATATCTGCAAAACAATAGAACATTGTAAACATTTACTTTAATTACTACAAGAAATACATTTGTTGATTACGAATTATTGACTTTTATGAATATCAGAAGTATACCTTTGACTTTAATGTATTAGTCACATTATAATTCATAATTCTCGACATGAACGTCACAGTTATTTATCTACATATTAAAATAATAATTACAAAAATTCCTTTGATGTTTTACCCATATTTTGCTATACATCTCGTCAGTAAAATAATAGCTTGTAGGCATCTTCGATTCCGATATTTAACAGCAGAAATAAGTTTAATATTACGGTGCATACCGTCCACTTAAAAGCAAAAAGAATGCCAACATTACCGAAAACAATTGTTATTCAAGTTAATATTTTTCACCATTCTAAACCAACCTGTAGATGGTGCACTGCAGCCGCAATGCTGAAATATCAGAAACACTTGAAGCAGACAACCACGAACACACATAGCGATCACAGTACTTTCCATTTTAAATAATAAATGACTTCATGATAATGTTAATGCGTCTTATAGTGAGCCAGACCATTACAGCTAAATCGCAGAGTCCTACCATTGCTAAAGCGTCTGTGTCAGTATGGACTAATGTGATCGTTCTAACATATTGTATTTCCTTCCCTTTCATAAACACGCGACTCTCAATTACTAATACTCCCTGGCGCGCAGAGAGGAAGTAGCGAGTGCGTGACATTCATAAATACGTCACTGTATGACCTCAATCAGTGTACCTACACCACCACCACAAACAACGAAGAAAACCAGACAAACTAAACTACAACTGTACTGTCCATGACTTACAAGTGAGTACACCTGTGCATTCTCTTAGTTCGTTTTCCAACGAGTATCTAAATAACGATGAGTTCATTGAATTGGTTGAGACATTGATCTTGATCGAAGTATTGATTCAATTTTAATATTTCAGTTTGTGGTTTGCCATTTCAAGTACATCATCGACACAATGACATCACCCCCCTATGAGACAATTTCCAAACTCATTAACACGGTTCGTAAATGATTAACACGTCTAGGCGTTGTACGAGAGATATATTTTGTAGAAAAAGTGTAAAATATAATACATCAACTGAGAGACATCTGGAATTTATTATATAAATGGATTCGCTCAAAATCAATTTTAGACTGATAAAACAGTAAGTGGAAGTGATTCGGGATACAATTGTAAGTCTATTTCATTGGAAGCAGACAATAAATTTATGTAGTTCAGCAGCATTCCTGATTAACTTCTCTGATTATATTATAATACAATACTTGAATGCTTATCAAATAGATTTAATACTTAGAGTGTAGATCTATGTGGCTAATTTTCACTATAGAAATATTTTCTTTTTTTTATAAAGCAATGTTTTGAGTTTTAGTTTGGCTATATTCCTACGACTTAAATCAAATTGGTAATAAGCACGATACATTGACAATTTGTGGTGAGTTACAAATAAATATGAATAATGATAAAATTACAAATTTATAAAACACATAAATAAATCAACCAGTGATGTGAATAATGGATATAGAAAAGCGAGCCTTCGGACACGTATCGATCTACCTAGGTTTTTATATATGTAGGTGGTTTGTCTGGAAGAAATTAAACCGAATGACATTTGTTGTTAATTCCTTTTTACCTCTTATGAATTTTGTTTTAAACGTTGTTATTTTTTATTCTTTAACGTTTACTTGTTAAGTACAATGCATTGTAATACAATATTTGTAATGATTTAATTGTAATTTTGTCGGTTACTCATCATAATCATTATTATGAATGTTAATTAATCACCTTCAGGCAACATGTGTCAAACTGGCAATTAAGAAACAAACGCTATTTTCTTAAAATTAATAATAACTTTGTGTCGAGACCACTATATTGAATTGTAAGTGAATTAAATGTGCTAGTCAAAGAACGATTCTGCATTAATTTGTATATATGTGGATGACTTAAATGAAAACGAGGCTGAAGCAATGAATGTATGTGATCCTATAACAAATGTGCGAAATGAGAAAGTATACAATAGTCATTATCTAGGAAGTGAAATGCATTATCACATTTTATTTTAATTATAAAAGGTTTTAAATTATAATATCACACTCTGAGTTTAAATATATGTCATGCGCTGTATCTTACTACTGGCCTGAGTTAATATAAATAATACTGATGATGGATACTATTAGACTAACTTTTTTATATAACTTTGATAAATGTAAAAAAATAAATACAATATTTGGCATCTGAGTTTAAAAAGAATATACTCAGTGTGACAAAATAAATGTAAATAAAAGTATTACTTTTATTAATTATTTTATCTAATTAATTGCACACATTTGTAATTTTTGTACTATTTAAAAAAAAATAAAATATGAGAAAAGGGATGTGTTGTGCAAAGTAAGACTTAACCTGGGGTATAAAGTAAAATGTTACACAATCCAACTCTGATAAGTGTCATTTATTTGTCGTGCGTGTGTCCTTAAAGAAAGTAGTAACGCCTTTGTCGAATTGAAGGTTTCTTAGTGTCAAGCAAGTTTAGGGAAGAAGCCAAGAGTGTATCCTTATATTTATGAGATAAGATACCGTGCATAAATGACTCTGTTTTACCTGTTTTACTTGAGGGACTTTGTACATTCCAATTCTCACTTGTCATATGTAGGTTCAAGTACCACGAGAGACATTCAATGTCCCTATATTCGTAAAAAGCCTTCACTGGTGTCGGGTGTCAGGTCTTTTGGAAAATGTTGCATGGGAGGAGAAAGTGTGAGGATGCTGGACTCTAAGTGAAAGGTCAAGTTTGCATTGTTACGTACCACCTTCCACACCAGGAAACAGATTGGCTACCTATCAAGACAAAGGGGTGCTTTGAGCCAAAACAGGTGAAGATGCGGTACACTTCAAACATGAATGTGACAAGAGTTACACATGCATGGCAAAGTGGATGTCTACACGTGAGGATAGGCCTATTTATTGAGTATGAGGCTAAGATATCTTCTTGTATTTTTTTGTTTTTATATAGTTTGCATTGAACGAAGTCTCAGTTGTTAGTGTGTTTGTCTTTGCGATTTAAATGCAGTTTATGATCGTTGTCGAAATTCCAGTCGTTACGCAAATTGTATGTGAAACAACGACGATATATCCTTTCTGATTTCATCTGTGACAAATTTTAGCGCATGATAGATGAGAAACCGCCCAAGTGGAAAGTTTCGCATAGCTGCTGTGTGCGTCAGTATACACACACACACACACACACACACACACACACACACACACACACACACACACACACACGCACACACACACATATATATGTACACACGCAGACTAAAGGAATAAACACCCCCTTATCTATCTAAAGTAGTGGCAAGAAGTCCCAAAAATAAACTTTAGTAATGTGTAATGTTGTCCTTTTAGTAATGAAAGAAAGTTAAATATTACCTTCTCAAATATGTGGCAATGAAATCAGCATTCAGTGAAATTTGTAGAAATTTAAAGATGTTTAATTATTTATGAGAGGTGTACTAAATCAAAATTAAAAGCAAATTATATAGTCTTTGTCATTACTTGAATTTTTGCTGGAGGGTGACAGCATTAAAATATATTTTATTGAAAAAGGGAAAGCAATATGTATACATTATAATGAAAAGGGGGCATCATTAAGCAATCATTTTAATAAAAAAGAGACATCATTTATTAATGAAAAGGGGGTAGAATTAAACATATTTTAATGATAAAGAGACAGCATTACATATATACTTTAATACTATAGGGACACCATTAAACATTCTATATTTTAATGAGAAAATAATTTATGGTTAAATCATCTGTAGGTTAATGGTATGCTATAAATAAATAAGTAAGAATTACCGTTTGAAGATCATCGACAAACGAAAACTATTTTTATGTGCGGCATCAATATGTGTTAGCAATTACATTAACAAGAAACGGGGCGTGGGGTGTGGTGGAGGGACGAAAGCTCAGACGCAATGTAGCAATCGTTATTCTTTGGAGATATAGATCGTAGCGATTGGGAAGACAAATATTGTGACGCGATCGACGGCACGCCACACATTCACTCTTTAAGTCTGCAATATCGCACTAGATTGCACTAACAAGAACTAGTTTGCACTCTTTATACCTCTATGCCTTACCACCAACCGTAGTGTAGATTGAAATAGTCAGCCAATGAAAATGCATTCATTGAACGATCAAGGTCAAGGTCTCTTATGACAGTTATTTGGTATTCATCTTGTTATGCTTACTCCCCAAAATCTGTGGTAGTAGATTGTTCTTGCTTGTTGTTTGTTTAATGATTTCGTCTGCTACTTATTGAGAATAATTATGTATGCTTGTGTTCGGCAACAGAGTAAATTAGGGTTAGCTTGATTAAATTTATACTTACAATTAAAGAATAAATAAATTAATCTAAACGGTTGCATCGGCGAATAGTGTGTTTGAGTGGACTGGCTGGTTTTAAGTTTGTTGTACATTTAGGACTTACTATCTTTTTTTTTTTTCGCGCAGGAGAAAAGATCTACTGTCAGACTTCTTTGACTGGCGCTAAAATAGCGCTACTTTTGCTCTACTCACAGAATCTATATCCAAGTTGTCAGTAGCTGAGTCTCATTTTCAATAATATGAAATGTACGTTGATCTAACAGTCGTTTAAGAACCAGGTATTACGAAAGAAGGGATAAAGAAAGCACCACCTGCGGCAAAGTGCACGCATTGATTTTTTGATATTGCACACACGCTCCTCTGGGAAGCTGAGCCCGGGAAAAATAACAAAGAATTTCTCATCGCGGCGATGTACTTCGTATGCATGTGTGTGCGCATGCGCGTGACGTGTTTTCAATTAAATGAAATGCCCTTTATGTTTAACTGAATGTTTAAATGTTTACACTTAGCATTGAATATATATTGATTAATTAGTAAATAATTAGCATTCGTTAGGCCCTGAAATGCGCATGTCATTGATTCTATCTAATGGCAACATGTCATTATTATTATCGCGTGTGGCGCAGTAATCTGTTTTCCGACTCCATCTTAGTAATGTTGAATCGTGATTACGCCTGCGCGGAAGGTAATGTACTTAACAAATAACTGTTTCTTTATTATATATTTTGATTAATTGTAAGACTTATACTTGATAAGATTTCACCTCATTTTGTACCTTTACAACAAAATTACCATCACATTCAAGCCTACAGTGGCAGCTGCAGCAGCTCAACGCCATTTTGCACTGATATGGATGCAGCTAGACTGCTAGAGTATGGTAGTGATGTGTACACGCAGCTGAGCCTGGGGCTTGCTGCAGACTGTACACGTAGGCCTACGCAACGTCTAATTGATTTTTTAAGAAGTAAAATTACGTGTTCTGAACGAATTATTGTTTTGCTAAGCATATTTTGGTAAAGAAATCATGTTTGAGTGTGTGTGCGTGTGTGTGTGTGTGTGTGTGTGTGTGTGTGTGTGTGTGTGTGAGAGAGAGAGAGAGAGAGAGAGAGAGAGAGAGAGAGAGAGAGAGAGAGAGAGAGAGAGAGAGAGAGAGAGAGAGAGAGAGAAGAATAATCAGGCCTAAATAAAGCACAGGGAATTCCCAAATAGAGGTTGCCTGAATAACATCAGTTATCTTGTTACTACAGTTACCAAATTATACACAGATAAGATTCTCTCATACAGACAATTAATCAGTCACCAACAGGGTCTTTGTCTTGCGGACGAATGTGACTAAGTAAGGCCTTGAGAGTTCCATAGATTACCTCCTCTCTAAGCGTTACTTTTTCTCAGGACAATAGATTCTGCAGCTCTATTCTTGTCTGTCAATCTATTTCCCGGCCCCCCACGTCTCTCATACCAGAAGCGAGATCTATTCTAATGGGTATATGTGACCGACTTTCAGTATGTCATTACGTCATTTGGCGCCCCCCCCCCCCCGCTACGTTTATATACGCTCCCCTTCTTAAGTAATAGAAGAGTGAATAGATTATAAAATTTAACAAATTTTATTAAAAGAATAAAATAATAAAATTAAACTGTTTTGACATTAATAAACCACACCAGAAAATAATACAAAATTCAAGATTCAAATACTCCTCTCTCAAATCAATATTAGAAGAGTAAGAAATTAAGAATTTAACAGTTCTTAATCAATAATTAGAAATGAAAAATTTAAGAATTTAACAGTTCTCAAAATCAATAATTAGAAAAATAAGAAAATTCGTCTTTCACAATTTCTCCCCAAAAATAATTATTAAAAGATGCTCACAAATTAATATTAATACTCTTCCTAGAACAATTACTAGGTTCATACATCCAGCATTAATAATTCCACTCAAAAGAAAGATATCAGAATAAGAAAGATAGGAAGAAGTAAACACAAGAATTTACACAATCACTGAACAATACATGTTTACAATGAGACAAATATGGGTCACCTGGTGTTTGTGTGTGTTGTTCCCAGCCAATTATCACAGCCACTTGTAACAGCTTCACTTGGAACAGTTCTTGATATAATATTCAGGTCCACAAGAGTGACAATTAATTTCACATACGTCCTTGAATCACAAATCCAGTGAAATTCAGTTCTTGACTCAAGATAGATATTTCCTCATGAATATCTCAAACTCACTGTCAGTCCAATAAATGACAACTGACTTTGATTCAGTTAACATCACACCAAATCTTCAGTCACAGTGAATTCACCTTGTTTAGTCCATCGTGTGCCCTCTTGCCTGTTAATAGCTCAGTTAACAACCGTACTTGCGTCATCCAGACAGTTCTGCCTTTTCCGTCCTTCAGACCAGTGTTCTTAGACCAGCATTCTTAGACCAGCGTCCCTCAAAGCTGTGAAAATACAAAGTGAATTTCTGCACATCAGTCTCATGTTATGACTAAAGTAAATCTGTAATTCCATTCTTGGTTCTCATCTTTAATTCTTTCACATTTTACTTCCTTTCTTAGTCCAAGAATGCAGTTACAGCAAAAATCATTTAAGTTACAATATTAGCAAAGAAAAAGCTACAATTTGCAATAAGTAAAAAATAATTAAATCTGTACAAAATCGTAATTTACCATCTCAGACAATCCCCGTCCACTCTATCTATGCTTTCTTAACCTTGGCAGGGACCTCATGGGAAAAGACCATTTGAATGAGCGCTCTCACTTGACAGCAGTCTATTTAAGCTAGAGTTGGGTTCTATGTTCTAATCCTCCCTTCTGGACATAATCCGTCCCTTGCTTCATGTATTGTATTTTAGTCTTGGTTGAGTGACTCTACTCAAAGACTGCTCTGCTAGTGCAAGGCTGATGTCTCTTAGAAGCTGCCCAACTCTGAGTTTCAATGGCGTCTATCCCCCCCCCCCCTTTGACGGTGCGTACCATTACATAATGCATGCATCTTCCCTCGGTGTGTCTGCTCGAGCACCTCGTGGCTGATTGCTTCGGTAGCCTGGTTCGACTTTGAATCTTTACTCATACTGTGAGATCAAAGTCTGACTGCCTGAATACGATTGTCTACACCGCAAAATACCTGACTGGCTTTGCAGTGTCTCATAATTAAAGTTAAAGCATCAAAGAATTCTAAGTGTATTTAACTTTAATTAAAGAAATTTTATCTGTGTGTCTGTTTGTATTTTCAGCTCCACACACTTTGTGGGTCTTCTTCTTATTATGCATTGAAAGAGAAACTCTGAGAACCTTAAGCAAACACTTCATGTTCGCAACTATTCGTTTTAGACTACACCTTGCAATTAACCATTTTTATATGTAACAATATTCTTATTTCTACTCTTTTAGTCAAAGATTTAAGTGAAATGATTTATTAATCATGGTGTAGGAATGGAAACTGTGAGACTGTAATTCTATAATATTGGGAGTAATTAATTCTTGATAGAAAGTCAAATCAGGTTTTAAAAAAGCCCAGACCAGCTGGTAACATTATTTATCGTTCCTAACGCTATGACACTAAAGTTAAAAAAGTATCATGCATAATAATGCGTATTATATCCCACCATACCGTTTGTCTGTTCAATTTTCACGAAAAAGCTAAAGATAAGTCTAAAACTTTGAACATTTCTTAATGAAATGAACTTTCAGACATGGTATAATTACAATTATCTCCCATGATAAAGATAATAACTCCGTGAATGATATCAAATGCGAGCTATTGTCTGACATATTAAAATTTAATATCCCAGTAGTAAGCACACATGCAAAAATAACATTACAATTCTTAATTTATATAAAATAAAGTTGGCTATATCAGAAGTTTTGTTATTATTCACTGCAGATGGCAGACATTTCAGTTTTCAATTGTGTTTATGAATGAATGATCTTTTCTCTTCTTTTACCTATTTTTTCCTGGATCATTATTTTGCTGTTTGTTTATGTTTGACATTTATGCATGCTGATTTCAGTTATATAGAATGATCAAGTAAATTATTAATTAATTATTAACAATACTACAACCACTTCTTGTAGACTGCTTCAAAAACAAAGTTCATATTTACAAATGATTTGAACAGTTTTCAATTCATGTTATAATTTAGCTTTTGTTTTGCACATAGCTTTCAAACTAAGTTTTTAGCTGATTTATGCCATATATATTTCATTTTAATGGTAGTTATCTTAAGTCACCACAATAGGCATGCCTCATAAATAATTAATATCTACGACGGTAAACAATTAAGATCGTCATTTACGGCAGTTCGTATAATCATTCCTCACAGATAAGACAAAGACACACCCAGGACAGGCATTGGACAGACGTGAAGATTGCACCTATGGATGTCATACTAAATGAAAATGATAAGGAAATTGACACAACAATGGATGAAAATTTAACAAGAAACTTTACATAAACAATCAAAGAAAAATTAATAAAAAGAAGAATTATCGAAATACACTCAATGATAGGTTACAAATAATGATTTCCTAATCTGATTCATAGAATTAATAACCACTTCAAGTTCGTTCTAGACCAAAAGTTATTGAATTTCACAGTTCTTTCTAAATCTTCCCCTTTTCTGTAGAAGTGCACCTTTCTATAAAGTTAGAGTGCACACTAAGTTAGAGTACACACTCCTTTTCAATGCTTTGGATATACTTAGCTTAGAAGGTCCCAAAGCAAGGATTCAGCACAATGCTGGATCATAGCATCACAAAATTCTTTATGGCTGGCGGCAGCTCATGAAGCTCCACCCTCATCCGTCTCGTGAGCACAGCCAGCTAAGTCTTGAAGCCAATACTTCAACTGGTCCAGATAGATGGGTGATCTGACGATTCTGTAATTTAATAATGAAGTGTAAGAGCCTTCTGGCTACAATTTAAAGTATTCAAGTGTCGATGGCTATTAATTTTCTCTGAGCACATTGACGCTAAGCTGAAAGGAAAGATGTGAATTAATGATACATAAATATCATACAAAATATTCTATTATCATTACACAAAGTTTTAACCAAAGATTTAAAATTCAGCCACATACCTTTCTTGCTCTGCAAAGCCCAAGAATCAAATGAAATCTGGTTGGAGTACAATGAATTCTTCACTTAGAAATAGTCATACCCATTTGAGTCTTCGTAGACTTTCAGTCAACCAAGTTTTTCTTTAATATACCAGGCTAAATGCTGGGACTCACCTCTTCTTACAGGAAGTAAGGTTTGTTCTAAGCTCAGTGAAGAGATTTCGTTAAGTTTCTCTATATAAAGGTTTTTCATCCTGTAATGTGTTTGCTTTGAAACTACCCATTTCTATGGACTATGCTTGTTTATGATGATAGACGAATCTCCTATTTCCACACCGTTCTTGCTTTCCTAGCGCTTTCTTAGGCCCAGCTAATTACACCCCCACCCCTTCCCTCTGCTCAATCAAGAGCGATTGTCCTTTGTGAACTTTACTTGTCCAGGACGGCTGGCCTGCACCTCACTATTCTTCAGGCATGTATTTCTAGTTAACATGACCACTGGTCTGGTTTGGGTCACAGGGATGAAAGATATATTTAATCTAACTGATCATCCCGTTAGCATCTTGGGGTGACTTGGTTAACTATGTCAAATGTATGTACGTATTGTAGACTTTCCTACACACCGTGTGTATCTAGATTTAATTATCTCGTTATTCATATTTTAAAATGTTTATTGACATATGAGGCCGGGCAAAGTTTTATACTTTCGACTGACAATCACTGTCTTATGGTTCATGTACTTGTCCAGAGAAAGCATATGTAGTCCTTTGATCTTTGCCCTACAGATGTCAAGAGTCTTACGAATCCATTTCATCCTCTGATGATGCAGCTGGTTATATACCACACAATACCAAATCAAGGAACATTTTCTCAAGAGTACTAGCATGACACTTCAGAATTCCAGAATATACTTGAGAGCACACTACAGATTTCTCAGTTATTTGCTGACAGGATTTGCGTCCCTTGTTCCACAGCATTCTTGCTTAGTCTTTGTTTCCTTTCAGTGATGTGACGCTGTATAATTTCTTGTAGAATAAAATCTGACGGTAGGATGAAACTGATTCATAGTACACTTTCTCCATTTTGTGTGCATCCATACTTTAAATATGCTAATACTATATTTAAAATACAAAAAGTCTTTAACAGTCGTATGATAATTAATCAGCGGTCAACTGAGGTCAGGACTTGTAGCATTTTATAATAAAACGTGATTACAAAATAAATTTATTTTGATTATGACTGAGTAGACATATTCTTGTAATTAGCAAAAAAAAATAGTGCCTCATTTTCTAGTTAACATTTCTTTTGGCATTTATTCATGCTGACTTAAATTACACTAATCAAATAAATTATTAATTAATAACACTACAATCATTTCTTGTATTACAAATCGTCGTCGTAATAGTAAAAATTAAAGGAGAATATTAATAGTATTAGCTGAGTTATTCAAGCATACTCAGTGTGCATATAAGTATGCGTGGGAGTGTGCGTGCATTTAGAGAGAGAAAGAGAGTCTCGTGAATGATTTTCGATAAATCAGAGAACACGCAAATCTTTCTAAGAGAGATTATTTAATTCTTTCTTATTTAAATTTATTTTTGTGCTACGAATTATTTACATGTTGAACGCATGATGTGAGAATATGAAATAATTTTATTCGTTTCTAATACTATTGTTTCATGCATGACTTCAGAAACACAAGTTATTGGAAAGTGCTGTTAAATTTAAAAAGCAGGCATATTTGTGTGTGTGTGTGTGTGTGTGTGTGTGTGTGTGTGTGTGTGTGTGTGTGCGCGTGCGTGCGTGCGTGCGTGCGTCCGTGCGTGAGTGCGCGCGAGTTTATGGGATGATTTCCTCCTCTCACACGATTAATTTATTTTTATAACAGTGTACATTGACAAAGAAAGTTAAAGCAGGTCTAAAAAAAAACCCCGGTTTTATTAGGTGTTCCCATCTTAAAACATAATAAAATAATCCTTTGTGGAAAGTGTCGGGAGGAAATGTAATCACTTCTAAACTGCTTTTAAACTGAGACCATGTCCTTGAAACCCCAAAGAAAAATACTGTTGCTGTCACATTGTCATTCTTATCACAAAGTCGCTAGTTCTCATAATGCTATTTTTGTTATAAAGTCGTTATTGTTAAAGACGAATCATTCTTGTTACAATGCCATTGTTGTCACTGTGATTTCCTTGTCACAAATTCGTTCTTTAATGTCAAGATGTCATTAGTTGTTGCAGTGCTGTGTGATTAATCAAGCCTGCAACGAAAATGTTTTTTAAAATGTTTCAAAATAACATGTTTGTTTTTTTTTCATTTAAAAGTAGCAAACTAGTATTAGAAAAGAAAATACACATAACGTGGCCTGCAAGATGTCGACACCTCCAATACCTCATTGTAGATTACTAATAATTACTTGCTACGAGCTTATGACAGTAGATGTGTGTGTGTGTGTGTTTGTGTGTCTCTCTCTTTGTGTGTGTGTGTGTGTGTGTGTGTGTGCTGTGTGCACATGATGCAATTTGATTTGCCTCTGTTGGTAGGGTGATTGCCTTCTCATTATTTAGAAGTATTCATACAAACTACAGTTATTAAGGATTATCACCATAGCAAGATAAGTTAGAAAAAAACTTTCTCTCGCTCCTCTTAAGTATTCATATGTGATGGTGTGTGGTGTGGTGTTGTTATGGGTCACCCCAGGATGTGAGGTGAAACGATGTTGACAATACGACAGCCATAGCAAGAGATTACAACACGCAACACCATTTTAGTTTACATAAGGCCTTTATTCTTGGTGACACCCCCCCCAAAAAAAAAAAAAAAGCTCTATCTTTCTCCGCGTCCACATCACTCTCCCCGCATACCGACAACCAAGCTTCTCTCTCTGTTCGGCTACATGATTGCATACAAGCAAGCCTTCCCACGACGACCCCTCTCACACACCTCTAACACGCAATATAAAAGTCCTGGCTGCAAAGGGGACTCCAGTAGACAATTCAGACACAGAGACTGAAACCGGTGCTAACTGACTCTTCTGTGCTATCTTACTTTGGTTCTAAAGTTGTTTTAAACTATTTAGAGTTGTATAATACTTTAACTATCAAGAAATACTAAACTAAACACTCTTTAAATACAACACTTTCTTACCATATAATTTACAAGATAAATTATCAAAGAAAATAAATAACTATATTCCTGTGCTAGGGGAATCCATGCTCTCACACATAAATCATAAATTACACTAAGAAAATAATATAAGCCAGCACACAAAATTATTTAAATACAAACTACAACCCACTTCCTATTAGAATACATAAATATCAACTTGTCACGGGAAAAAAGCATGAGAGTCAAAATGAAGATTTTTATTTTAATGCAAAGTGTGGACTAAGGGAGGTAATCCATCATAAACGCGATTGTGATAACGCTGTATGTTCTGAAGTTTAATATTTTCCTGTTCGATTAAAAATGTAAAGCTATTTTTATCAAACAGGATTTTTACATGTCATTTACTTGATAAACTCTGAATCACTTACTACTTACAAAATACTATGTTGTAGGTTTCTAAAGCCCTAGTAATCACATATACTTATGTATTATATATACTGTATACCTCTTCAGTGTTAGGCTATTGAAAATATTAACTCATTCCCTGAAGAGTTGTCATTTTATTTATTCAAACAGTATTATGACCCTATGACAATGTTGCATGATAGAAGGTGAATAAATGAACAGAAGATATCCAACGAGTGTGGCAAAATTGCTTTCCTTGATTATTACCTATTTATTATATCACCCCACCCCACCCCGATCCCAATTTTCTTTGATGAGCGATCATAGTTACGTCCAAGGCTGAAGGGGTATAATTAATTATTAATTCTAAATATTTGTCTAATTGGTTTAATTTTACTATTCTTTTGTTACCAGGCAAACGATGACTTCTTTATCCATGCTGGTGGTGTTTACAGCATATTTTCCATCTTTGACAGGTACAGTATATACATGGAGAAAAAGTATTGAGTTAGGACGTAAAAAATTGACTTACGTACTTCAGTGCGATTTTGCGTGTCTAGAAAAATAAAATCCTTGAGAGAAGGAGTTTACTTAAAGTGGCATCAAGCGGATGACCTCTAAAGCTAAGGTGATGTTAGTCCCTTAGAGACTGGTGGCCAAACGAAAAACATGATTTATTTTTATGATTATAATGATATTAATTATTATTATTATTATTATTATTATTATTATTATATCACACTCCAGTAAGAAAAAAGTGCGCACTGTAAAAAAAAAAATCACCACCAGAGCTAGAACCTTCACCCATCTTTAAAGCGACCAACGCCTGCATTTATTTAATAATCTATTAAGATAGACGCGTAAAGGTTGACTGACGTCAAATCCAAATCTAACGCCATTTCTAACCCTTCAGAAAACTGAGAAGTACAAATGGTAAATACGGCATCAGAAAATTAAAAAAACGAAGAAAAATCGCTAGGTTGTTATCCACCACCCATAGTTAAGCTACGTTTTTATTGTAAGTTTAGTTCAAAGAATACTATTTTTAATTTTGCAGTTCATGACTTTAAAGAAATTTGATTTCCATTGAAGCAATGGGCTTAAGTACGACAGTCAATAAGATATCGGTATGCTTGTTTTCTTGCTGTCTCATTGATCACATTGCATTATCAGAAACGTCACATTAATATATAGGGCTTGCTGTTTGAATTGTGCTTTATTTAAAAGGAGACATTACATTGAATAATGAATATTTTATCTTGCGTTCTAATTTTAGGACTGAAATCGTCATGTGAAACTACTGACGCTGCAGAAGGAGAGAGCTCAAAGGTGATTTGTAATTTTGCAGCAGATATCAGCAGAAGCAAGCAGGATTTTCAAGTTCAGCTTAACAATGGTACATTATAGTCTGTATATCAGCTTATCTATGAGAGCGATAAATGCTAGCTGAAATACCCAACTGTGTTGAAGTAATATAAGTATTTGTAGTTTTCTTTTGGTGAACAGCAAATTATATATTAGAACGATTTCTTTAGTCTTTGAACTTTAAAAAACAAATATTTTATTAAAAATAACTGGTGAATGGATGTCGAGAAATTCTACAAACAGTTGTGTTATAGTTTATTTCTTTATCTTCACTGTCATATGAAAATATTAATATTCATATCAATTTATACCAAGGACATTAATGTCATAATTTAGAAATTTTTTTTTGCACTTTATTAAAAATCTCTCTCTGGTGAGCCACTAACTCATCTGTTTGACCTGACGCTCATCTGTGGGCAGCTAGAGGAAAATAGTGTGGTAGACAGAACAACAAGATAAATGAATTCGACCGGTGTCCATCCAGAGAAGAAAATAATCGAAATAGACATCATCGGTCAAAGAGGCATCGGCCATGGAGTCACTGTGATATCTCGAGGGCACGCCTTTAATAGTTTAATCTTTAGAGAGGTGAAGCTTTGAGGATACAGGTCAGGTCAAATATGAAGACTCAAGGCCTCGTTTGCTCACACGTCTTTCATCTTTTGCCGAATCTGGAAATAGTATCCAGCTCTGTAAGGAATGGATACTAAAGTATGTTAATGTAGCACGTGTCATTAATTTTGATGACTAGGTCGAAAGATGAGAGAAATAAAATGACAGACATGGCAGTTTACATACATTCCAACACTTTTCTTAAACATGTTAATCGCAGATAACATATTATACTCATAGAGCATATTATATATAGAAAAAATATTATATTCAGATAACATATTAGACACGGCAAAATATTATCCGCAGATAACATACATAGGCAACATATTATACGCAGATAATATTATATTAAGATATCATATTATACTCAGGTAAAATATTAGACTCAGATACCATATTATATTTAGATATCATATTATACTCAGGTAAAATATTAGACTCAGATACTATATTATACGCAGATAACACATTATATTCAGATATCATATTAAACACAGATAACATACATATCACAATTGACTGTGGAATCAAGAATTCTTTGTTTTGTGTTATGGCAACGCCACTTACTTAATGGATATTATTATTATTATTCAGTCTCTTTCCACGACTTCTGTTTGACTGTCGGCTGTGATCCAAGGTCTCGGAATCTTACCAAGATTCTGGGAGATCCAAGGTTTTACGGAGGATGTGGGCACTTCCAAGGAGCGCTGCTTTGAGTAGTGGAGCGATTCTGTGGTTTCCAGGGAGTTTATTCAGGTAGCCTTCCAATTCTGATGTTATGTTCCCCAAGGCTCCTATCACTATTGGTATCACTTCTGCTTTTACATTCCACAGTCTCTGGATTTCTAATCTGAGGTCTTGGTATTTTTCTATTTTTTTTCTTTCTTTTGTTTTTATGTTTCTATCACTTGGAACAGCGACATCAATAATTGTTACTGTTCTGTTGGACTTATTGAGAACTACAATGTCTGGTCGTCTTGCAGGAATCACCCGGTCTGTTCTTATCTCGAAGTCCCATAGTATTTTGACTTCTTCTGTTTCAGTGACTGCTTCTGGTTGATGCATCCATGCTCTTTCTGGGGTTTTTATGCCATAGTTCTCACACAGATTTCTATGTATGTGTTTTGCCACTTCATTGTGTCGTTTGGTGTATTCTGTTCCAGCCAGAACCTGACATCCAGATAGTATGTGTTCTGTTGTCTCATCCATGGATTTGCAAAGTCTACATTTGGAATCATTTGAAATTTTCATGATTTTCGTTTTGTGTGCTTTGGTGTTGAGTGCTTGATCTTGTGCAGCTGTTATGAGTGTTTCTGTTTCTGCTTTCAATCCTGCCTCTTTAAACCATTTGTACGTTGATTGCTTTGTTGATATTTCGTCTGCTTGTCGTACATATTGGCCATGTAGAGGTTTCTGTCTCCAGGTATGTGCTAGTTCTTGCTTCGTTGTTTTCTTCCATGTTTCTTTGTCTGTTTCTGGTGGTTGGAATAGTCCACTCATTTTTACTAATTCTATCAGTGGATCATCTTTATTGTTATTCCAGATGTAGTCCACAAGGCCAATGACTTCTCCTTCAATGACATTTTTAATTTTCTTGAGACCTCGGCCTCCCATTTTTCGAGATACATAGAGTCTGTCTACGTCTGCTTTGGGGTGTAAGGCTTTATGTATTGTGAGTAGTTTTCTTGTTTTCCTGTCCAGTTCATTTATTTCATTTGCTGTCCAATCTATGATACCTCCAGTGTAGCTTACTACAGGTATTGCGTATGCATTAAGGGCTTGTATTTTGTTCGCCCCATTTAGCTTGGATTTATTATTATTATTATTATTATTCAGTCTCTTTCCACGACTTCTGTTTGACTGTCGGCTGAGATCCTAGGTCTCGGAATCTTACCAAGATTCTGGGAGATCCAAAGTTTTACGGAGGATGTGGGCACTTCCGAGGAGCGCTGCTTTGAGTAGTGGAGCGATTCTGTGGTTTCCAGGGAGTTTATTCAGGTAGCCTTCCAATTCTGATGTTATGTTCCCCAAGGCTCCTATCACTATTGGTATCACTTCTGCTTTTACATTCCACAGTCTCTGGATTTCTAATCTGAGGTCTTGGTATTTTTCTATTTTTTCTCTTTCTTTTGTTTTTATGTTTCTATCACTTGGAACAGCGACATCAATAATTGTTACTGTTCTGTTGGTCTTATTGAGAACTACAATGTCTGGTCGTCTTGCAGGAATCACCCGGTCTGTTCTTATCTCGAAGTCCCACAGTATTTTGACTTCTTCTGTTTCGATGACTGCTTCTGGTTGATGCATCCATGTTCTTTCTGGGGTTTTTATGCCATAGTTCTCACACAGATTTCTATGTATGTGTTTTGCCACTTCATTGTGTCGTTTGGTGTATTCTGTTCCAGCCAGAACCTGACATCCAGATAGTATGTGTTCTGTTGTCTCATCCATGGATTTGCAAAGTCTACATTTGGAATCATTTGAAATTTTCATGATTTTCGTTTTGTGTGCTTTGGTGTTGAGTGCTTGATCTTGTGCAGCTGTTATGAGTGCTTCTGTTTCTGCTTTCAATCCTGCCTCTTTCAACCATTTGTACGTTGATTGCTTTGTTGATATTTCGTCTGCTTGTCGTACATATTGGCCATGTAGAGGTTTCTGTCTTCAGGTATGTGCTAGTTCTTGCTTCGTTGTTTTCTTCCATGTTTCTTTGTCTGTTTCTGGTGGTTGGAATAGTCCACTCCTTTTTACTAATTCTATCAGTGGATCATCTTTATTGTTATTCCAGATGTAGTCCACAAGGCCAATGACTTCTCCTTCAATGACATGTTTAATTTTCTTGAGACCTCGGCCTCCCATTTTTCGAGATACATAGAGTCTGTCTACGTCTGCTTTTGGGTGTAAGGCTTTATGTATTGTGAGTAGTTTTCTTGTTTTCCTGTCCAGTTCATTTATTTCATTTGCTGTCCAATCTATGATACCTCCAGTGTAGCTTACTACAGGTATTGCGTATGCATTAAGGGCTTGTATTTTGTTCGCCCCATTTAGCTTGGATTTCAGGACTTGTCTAACACGTTTTTCATATTCTCTCTTAACTTTGGACTTCACTTCTCTCTGCATATTTTCTTGATGTTGTAGTATCCCAAGATACTTATATCCATTTTCTATTGAAACATCATTGATTTTTCCGATTTCGAATTGCAGGCCCTCTGTTGTTTTGACCTTGCCTTTCTGGATGACAATTCGTCCACATTTCTCAAGGCCGAATTTCATGTTGATGTCTTCACTGCAGATCTTGACAGTATTGATCAGTGATGTGATGTCACTTTCATTTTTACCGTACAGCTTGAGATCATCCATGTACAGTAGATGGCTGATAACCTGTCCTGCTTTCATTTTGTATCCTAACCCTGTTTTCTGGATCACGTGACTGAGAGGGTTCAGGGCAATGCAGAACAGCAGTGGCGATAGTGAATCACCTTGAAAGATTCCACAATTTATTGCTATGTCTGCAATATTTGTGTTGTTGCATGTGAGTGTGGTTTTCCAGTTTTTCATTGACTCCTGAATTAGGTTCTGTATTGATGGCGCTACTTTGTACAATTTTAATGTTTCAATTATCCATGAATGTGGGACTGAGTCATAGGCCTTTTGATAGTCAATCCATGCCATTGCAAGATTTGTTCTTCGTTTCTTGCTGTCAGTCACTATTGCCTTATCAATTGCCAATTGGTCCTTCGTTCCTCTGCTGCCTGGTCTAGCACCCTTTTGTTCATAGTTTAGAATTTTGTTTGTTTCAAGATGAGTCATGATTTTGTTAGCTATAATTCCTGATAGTAACTTCCAGGTGGTTGATAGGCATGTGATTGGTCGATAGTTGTTTGGTGTTGCGCCTTTCTGTGTATCTTTCATAATCAGACTTGTTTTTCCCTTTACCATCCATGCTGGTAAGGTTCCTGGTTTGATTAGTATGTCTTGCAGTTGTTCACCAAGTCTGCCATGTAAGGAGGTAAACTTTTTCAGCCAGAATATTTGTATTTGATCTGGTCCTGGGGCTTTCCAGTTTGCCATATTTCGAACCTTCTTCTTAATGTCTTTCTCACTGATTGTTACGGTGCATTGTTCAGGTGTTTCTTTATGATCAACTTTCAGTTCTTGAATCCATTTGGCGGAAGTGTTATGCGTATTTGTATTGCTCCAAATGTTTTCCCAGAAGGTCTTAGTATCATGAATGTTTGGTATTTGTTGTTCTGTTCTGAAATTTCCTTTAAATTCTTGGTATAGTCTTCCAGGGTCAGTTCGGAATATTTTGTTCTGTTGGAATTGCTGACCTCTTGCAATGTATCTCTTCAGACGGTGACTGAGTCCTTGAAGTCTTTGCTTTGCATCTTCTATTGCAGTCTTAGTGTTTCTGCAGTTGAGATGGTATTTGGCGACCAATCTTGCCTTCATTTTCCCCTTATTTTGTTCTGCTGCTGTCATTTGGCTTATTTCTCTTCTAGTACACTCTATTTTCTTTTCTATTCTTTTCTTCCATGGTGGTATTGATGGTTTCTGTGTTTGTACTGTGTCTGGCCTTATATATCTTTCAATTACCTTTGCGGTGGCGTATATTAGACAGTTGGTTTTATTATTATTATTATTATTATTATTATTATTATTATTATTATTAATTAACATTCCAAACTAATTACCAGTGATGAGAATCTTAATTGATTTTATTAATGATCCTCCAATAGACACAATCCGACTCTCTCACTTGGCGGATATATGGGGGCTGTAAACGTTTTCTCTCTTCCACAACATTAAATATAAACGTTCACGGTCACATAATCTCTTCTTAGGTGGAAAACGTCTTACTAAAGGAGAAGACAAATCCATTTTAATCTATATTTAGCAAGCCCCTATCCACCCACTTTCTTTTCCAACATAAGATTATCGATATCAGTGTGCGTAGGAAGGTCAATAAATTTAACAATAAATTTATTAAATAAACAATCAAATACACATATGGCAAATAAATTGAAATAGATTACTTGACATCAGTATTTCCAACGAACCCACGTTCATATAATTTTATGATTACACAGTGTGGAGCTGGAAATGCAAACAGACACGCAGACAAACTTACCTAAATAGAATAACAGGTATCGGCGTAGCTTATCACGGCCGGCCAACAACCGTGGTGATTTACACCGTGTCATGAACCATGGGGAAACTGACCACCCGCTATCAGCCTGGGGAGTTGGAACAAACAATAAAAGTGCCAACCCTTTACTGCAGGCTGGCCCAAACATAAATAGGATGACCACGCGAATTAATTTCACTACGAGTTTTCTCGAGGCCCGCAACGACTTCCTGTGGAGATAGTGCGGAGTAAGACAGAATAAGAGATGTCTGAAAGGGTAATTATATTTGTAAATAATAATTCGAATTTTCCTTGTTCAATTATTAAGTTGTAATTTTCTACAAATGCTTGTATTTTAAATGATTGAAATTTGTAATGTTATTCTTGGTGTCGAACAAACGCTTGTAAGAAATTTAATGAGAACCAAGAATAAGATTGCAGACTTAACGCTTATCAAACATGAAGTGAGGTACGCAAAACACTTGTATATTCCACAGCTCGGAAGTCAAAAGGAGTAAGTCAAAGGATCACTTCAAAGGATCAAGATTACTCAAAAGGAGTACTTCAAAAGGGTGGAGTCTCGCAAGGCTAACAAAGAATTCTAACAAGTTCAGCTTTAACTTCATTAGAGACTTGGCGCTGAGTACTTGGTCTACATATATTGTCATTGGAGCATTACGGGACTATTGTGTGGAAATCCAGTTGATTGAGAAGACGACGGAACGGTTTACAACAGTAAGAATTTGTCAGACAAGATTTGCTTGGAGAAGCGCACGTGGATATTACGCGTCATACAGGCAAGACGGCCTGTGACGAAGAGAGTGACTTTTCGAACTGGATAATACTGTCGGGGAGACTTGTATTGGTACGTAAATTTCACTAGTAATATTAGTTTCTGCCAAGTGGAGAAATCTACGGCTTGACAAGTTAGCAGAGTAATGAATGACTCAATATTTTAGTGCAACAAAGTTAATAACTGACTTGTGTGAAAATTTCGTTTGGACTATAATCGAAACCAGGACACTTCGTTAATAATTGTGTGACCAAGTGCCTGACAAGAACTGTAATTGTGAACACTAGCAGGAGTGAAGTGAACGATTTTTGCAAGCTTGTTCAGTGTAACCTGTATTGCGCGCCAGCTGCCAGTGCTGGGTGTAGACGGACACAACAACCGCAAATCACATCAGGTGAATGCTTACTTATGTTGCGTTACATGTCTGTAATCGTTCTGTGATTAATGTAAATTTCTGATTTGTATTCTTTCCCTATAGTGTATTTTAGTGATTATTGCATTAAGAACTATTACTTTGCTTCATTTAATTGTTAAGGGAGAACAGAATTTTTGGTTCCTCCTATTGATTTTTTTGAGAGAATCTGGAGAATGAATTTCATCTTCTGATTGATGATTTCTAAGAACTGTTTAAGTTACTCATTGAATATTAATTTAGAACAAGTCAAAATTTCATTCCTAACTCTTTAACTCTTGATGAGAGAAAGCATTAGATTCTGAATCTTATATTATTTTCTGGTGGGGTTTTTCATGACATTGAATGATTTGAATTTTATTATATTCTTTTAATAAATTTGTTATTTCTTTAAAACTATTTGCTCTCATATCTGGAAGAGAGTTTCATGTGAAATTGAGTATGGGTGGGGGCTGCCAATGACGTAACAACAATTAGATAGACGGTCTACGCACATGATTCAAAATAGTTCCTATTCTCGACGACGAGAGACAGTGGTAAGGGCCAGATAGGTGAAGAGACGACTGTAAGATAACGTTGTATAGTTCACTATCTGAGACAGGTAACACTTGGGTAGGGATAGCCACTGACGGACGGACTACCCAAGGCTTGACCTCGTCATTCTCAAGACCGCACGACAAGACCCTTGAGGAGATTGTGGATGTGATTGGGAACGAGAGAATTAATTAATATACATTAATTGGAAGCGTGATTTCGCTTATTAATTAATTACCCAAAGGACACACATAGAGAATCCCTTCCCCGCCACACACAGTCTTTCAGAAACACAATTCAACAATAGAGTCAATACAAATCACATGATAGCTTATAAGAGAACAGAAATGGAGTTATTAGAGATAAGTAATAATAATCTTTATAGAACCTGATTCAACATGTTCTTAACAGAACTTTAGGTATTTTGCCACAGTGTCACAATTTATAGCTCAGTTCAATTTCATCAGCTCCACGTGTGTCACTAGCACATGAAAAACACTGTTCCACTACTTAAGAGTTAACCTGGGTGCTTCATTTCGTCATGCCAACTACTTCAAAAAGAACAGTAAATGTAGCGATGTCCAACAATGTCTCTACACTAGAAATTGTTTGGTCAGTCAACAATCTTGCCACCACACAACAGTAGAGTGCATTATATTCTTACTTGTCGTTCCCGACTTTATTATGGTCTGTCGTAACGGTTTACAAACAATAAACCAGGAGGTTCATATGTCATGTGAAAGGCACACTTTGTCTCTGAAAAATATATAATCGGGAACAAGCGCTAAGCTTTCCAGTTTATCACTGAGATAGAGTGATTGTTGCACGAAGACCAGACATTGTAGTTTTAAATAAGTCCAGCAGAACAGCAACAATCACTGATGTCGAAGTTCCAAGTGATAGAAACATAAACACACAAGAAAGAGAAAAAAATAGAAAAATACCAGGATCTCAGATTAGAAATCCAGAGACTGTGGAATGCAAAAGTAGAAGTGAAACCTATAGTGATAGGAGCCTTGGGGAACATGTTGGCAGGTTACCTGAATATACTTCCTGGAAACCACAGACTCGCCCCACTGCTGAACGCAGCGCTCCTCAGAAGTGCCCACATCCTCCATATACCTAAGATCTCTCGAAATCTGGTAAGATTGTATCACAATGGACAGTCAGCAGAAGTCGTGTAAAAGCTGAATAATAATAATAATGATGATGATGATGCCTTGAAGAATATCATTTGAATTGAAAAGCTATCTGATAAAACTACCTGGAAAGCACAGACTCGCTCCACTATTAAAGGCAATGCTCCTCGGAGGTTCCCACATACTCCGTAAAAACTTAGATTTCTAAGATTCTTGGTAAGTTTCTGAGACAATGGTTCAAAACCGACAGTCAGCAGAAGTCGTTAAAAAGGCTGAATACTACTAATAATAATGAAGATGATGATGTGGGATATTTCTAGTGCAATATCGAGCTGCGATAACGGAACCCTTATGTTTTGCAATCCCAGTACTGAAGTCGCATCGCAATTCCCTTCCACCACCTAGGTTCTGCTTTGTAAGGATAATCTTACACCGAGGTTGTGTGTGGATGGTGTTTAGAATCTTACACCGAAGTTGTGTGTGGATGATGTTTAGAATTTTACACCGAGGTTGTGTGTGAATGATGATTAGAATAAGTAACACATTTTTTCTTTCAGGTGAAATCCTTCCAGTTTTCTGTAAGAAGCATTATATGACCGTCTGTTCACGTCGTGTATAGATTATAAACCATAAAACATAAATTGACAATTAATTAATTTTTTGTTAGACTATTACTAAATTTATTGCCTGTGTTGTAAATTTCAACAGAATTTGTATTGAACTGTGCCTGGCATTCTGGTGAAGTTGAATGTTATCCAAATGAAGGTTACCTGTTTAATGGCAACATTACTAATCAACTCATTCTTGAGATACCTAACGTCAAGAAAGCACACGGCGGTCAGTACAAATGTGTTGTAACACCATCAGAACCGGAAGACGTGTCATCCTGCTTTCTAAATGTCACTAGTAAGATATGAAAAATTATTTCTTTGATAGCCTCTTTATTTATTTTATTTTGAGTGAGGTAACTGAATTATTTGATACTAAGGTACTATTGTTTAAGTAAAGGAATGTTTACAGTAAATCTTAGTACAAAACACACAGCCTTCACAATCAACATGACAGAATTGTAATGTTTTATGATTGCAGTTTCAAGTGAACAACTAGGTGATAATGCAAGTGAAAGGCCTATAGGTAACAATCTTTGATCGTGCTTAGGTCTCTTTTGAAAGTGTGTAAGACCAGTCATTTTTTTACTTCTAGATCATGGAAGCCAATATAGTAATTTGTTTTCCTCCTTCAGTCAAATAATATACTGCAGTGCAAAAGTTCTTTTTCTAATGTAAACATATATGACAAACTTTAATAGTGACAACTTAAATAAGTTCACGTACAGCAACCGTAGTTTGCTGAGTTAAACGCTTAGGAAGCTTATCAAGTTGAAGGATATCATTATGAAAGCATGCATTATGATTCTCTTGCAGTTAAGGTTGGTAGTAATTTAAGAAATGAGCACTTGCGACTTGTGACGTATGTCAAGTGCTATGGTGTGTGTGTGTGTGTGTGTGTGTGTGTGTGATAATAACTGTGACAAAAGGATACTCTAACCTTACTCTTGACTGGATGCAGAAATTGAGTGAGTTCAATAGATTTAATCAGTGAAAGTGATGGTAGACATTCTTTTCATAATGCAAGCATAAAAAGTATAGTATAGCCTACATGCAAACTATATAATTACAACAACTTTTTTCAATGATCGACATAACTCTGGATATTTAAGAATTTCTATTATGTCCAAAGTATTCATAAACTACACTTCATTTTCTTTGAAAGTTCACAGAATAAATTTAAAATATCAAATATGGTGATTTGTGTGAAAGATATTGACCGCAAGATAAAAATAAGAGGAATGCCCCTCAGTAACTTAGGCATATCAATATTTGGACTTCGTAATGTTCTGGTCGACGTAAGGCTTGATTTTAAGCTTGCTCGTTGCACTTAAAACTTTAGGAGGGATCTATCTATCTATCTATCTATCTATCTATCTATCTATCTATCTATCTATCTATCTATCTATCTATCTATCTATCTATCTATCTATCTATCTATCTATCTATCTATCTGTCTGCCGGTCTGTCTGTCTATCTATCTGTCTTTCTATCTAATAGGAAAATTTGCCTTATGCGTTGGCCAAGCATAGATTTTGAATGTTAGTTTATTTTTTCTTTTACCCTTATAACTAATAAATAAAAATCCATTCTGGATATATTTGTTTGTTTTCTTCCGTTTAGTTGTAAAACGCGACTGTTTGTTTCACTATAGCCGCAATATCTCCAGACTCCTTTGATATACGGAATTAACGTATTTACCGCGTACTGATGTTACTAAATATTGCTTAAAAATTAATCAAGACATACCATCATTACAGAGGGAAGCTTCAATAAATAAAATATAAATAATGAACGATCTTGTTGGTAATCTCAAACAAAAAAAACATTATTATTTTTTCATTTCTCTTGTGTTGTTTTTTTAATTGAAGCCCGGCCACACTTGTAATTATTTGAATAATGTTTTTTTAAATGTCAACCACTTACGTTTTCTTTATGTTTTTCACAATTTTTATGAAGCCAGATCATACTTGCAGTTATTTCATTTATTTGTTTAACTTGTCTACCACTTTCTTTTCTTGAAGGATTCGTACATATGAGCATCACTACTCTGATTTCAGAGACAGAGACACCCAATACCCGGATATATTATCATGAAATATCTATAGTGCTGGGTGTTATTGTGCTATTCACTGTAATAGTCATTTTAGTACTATTACTGACAAAGTTTTCGATAAGGTATGTATTTATTTTTATCTCAATATATCTTACGAAAACGACTTAATTTAAAACCATATCTGCACAGGTTTAATTACAATTATCGTTGGTGTTTAGTATTTGCTTTCAGTTATATATAAAACCAACCAACCAGAAATAATAATAATAATAATAATAATAATAATAATAATGCTGATGATGATGCAGAGTATGATGTTGATGATGAGCTTTTCTCTATTTTCTTACCATTATAGTAATAAAATGTAATCTATGCCTGACGTAATATGATACCAGCGTGAAGTTATCTTTAAAGAAATGTGGATTGGGTAATGGACATAACATATTTGCAAACATTTTTAACACTGTTCTAAAACATAAAATAGTTAAACAATAAAAATGTAAAGGAATTAACCATATTAAAATATTTAATTGTGCATTTATATTCTGGCGTAAGCAGACAATTAAAACAACACATGTATGATGAAGAGCATTTATTCTTAAAAAAGCTGAAATTATTTAGATATTTTCATCCGACATAAACAACTGTCTTAATGCAAATCTTAAGACAACAGGAAACTACAGATAATAAAATCAGCAAAGAGTTCGCTCTACCAGCAAAGTGACATCAGTGAAAATATTATATTACAAAATAGAAACACATTAATTACATTTCAGAGGGGCATTTTGAATAACCATTGACACAGAAGAGAGAGTATTATTCTTGTTGATGAGGGATATTGAGAGTCTTCTTGAAGGTTTCCATGGTATGTTTGTGTTCAGCTCCAAAGACAAGGAATACCACGTAGATGGAACCTGAAAAGCAAATGAATTTTGGCTATTGCATGACTTGTTCTTAGTTTGGAGAATATTGAAAATATGTTTGCCTGATGATACGTGTTTGATGATAAGCTTTTTGCACGTGTGTTTGAGAAAAGTAAGGTATTGTGGGCTGGAGTTAGACGGTGTAGTGTAACAAAGAGAACAGGATTTTGTGTTGTGTCATGCCTTGAACTCTTGAGGCTACGGTGAAATCTATCTATCTATCTATCTATCTATCTATCTATCTATCTATCTATCTATCTATCTATCTATCTATCTATCTATCTATCTATCTATCTATCTATCTATCTATCTATCTATCTATCTATCTATCTATCTATCTATCTATCTATCTATCCATCCATCCATCCATCCATCTGTCGATCAACCTTACGTGTCATGAGAGTAAGAGAGAAGGAGAGAAAAAATTGCAATCGTCTGTAAGAATATTTGAGTGAAGTCCAATTGGAATGATTATTTAGAAAAAGGAAGTCTCTTTAGTCTTATTTGATTTATTCACAGGTAAAAAAAACGTATGCAATGCTCTAGTGGTTTCCATTATGTTAGTTACCTTTTACTACAGCTAACACTACAAACTAAACAGAAGCAGTATTTCCCATTGTTGTCCAGGTTGGATAGATGTCTGAAGATCAGACCAAAAAATATAATCTACAAGAAAAGGAATCGAGATGAAAAGGAGTGGAGACCGCAGCTCGGCGCTGAAGGTGAAGATTTCTTACCACCAGAATCTGGGACACAAGATGAGCTCTAACGACATCATACCGGATCCTTAATACAGAAGAAGAGACACACCATCATAGTTTATTGTTTTCACACATTACTTTCGGCATTGATTCTAGGTGCACAGCTGACGACTCACGTTTAGTTAATTTGACAAAGTGAGAATTAGTTTAGTCAAATGGAAATGTTTAACTGCCGATAGAGTACTGTAATTGCTACACTGAGAATTAGTTTTAATTTGTATTTATTTATTGGTAAACCTATACATGTATATGCTATCGCTTGTTTTAAGTTTAATACTCATTGTTCTAACTTTATTTTATATTTTAACATCACTTCTTTGGTTTGGGTTCTCTCTTTGCACTTAATTCTCAGACTAAAAGACAGATTTAAAGCAGTAGAGTATCCATTTGCTCCCAACATTTCGTGTCCACGACTTTGTCTCAAAACATATTCGCCGGTGACTATCACAAAACGTTCCCCATCGCTAAGTCTTGTTGGTTATTGATTATGTAACTTGATTTGTACAGCTGTCTTTAAAATGTTGAATGCACGATGTATGTTAATGTTTTAAGTATCTGTATGTTTAATTAATTAATTAATTTATTAATTAATTTATTTCATTAATTAATAGTCATTGCAAAAGTCCTTATATTTGTTTCAGATATCAAGACCACTGATATGGATTACTGAAATTTTAAAAGTGTTTATGGAACTTTAAAAAAATGATTGATTCTAGTCATATCCACATTTTATATTGCATTTAAGTTGCATTTTATTGCCTAATTGAAACTTTTATTTTATCTGTTCTGAAGAGTAATGTACAACTCATTTATGTATGTTTGCAAATAATAAGTATTATTTTAATTTTATTAAATTAATTGTATTATAATAGCTTATGTATTTTTGTGCATGAGTGTGTGCGTGCGTGCGTGTGCTTGCGTGTGTTTGCGTGCGTGTGGTGTGTGTGTGTGTGTGTGTGTGTGTGTGTGTGTGTGTGTGTGTGTGTGTGTGTTTGTGTGTGTAAAAACGATGCAGAAATGCTGTTATATGTGAAGAGATAGAAATCGGGGATAGGCAGGACGGGTTAGCAAAGATGCCCAAGTGGTCTGATATAGAACAAACGATAAATTGCATAAATCAGAATACTGGAGCCAGATCTACACTAGATACTGAGAGACAATAGTGGAAATCAGGCTGCTATAATCACGCCTACACTGTCCAAGTATAATATGTGGCTACATCTGTAACTGGGCATGCTGATGACTATTTTGAGTTAAAACTGTTACTTAGACCTATAAACGCAATAGATATGCATTATCAGGAATCAAGTGTACAGCAATCCGAAAAAATGGAAGTCTAGAAATGTTATACTTTAGACTGAGGTTCCCTACAAATCCCAACAATCATAAAAATAGGACAATAACAACAACTACATTGGAAATAGAAAAGATACATTAAAAGTTAATCTCCATTTCTTAAGCTGAAACAAAGATTCTACTTCTAAGAAGACATCTTATAATGAACTCTGAAATTTTGATTTATGTAATCTATCTATCTATCTATCTATCTATCTATCTATCTATCTATCTATCTATCTATCTATCTATCTGCCTATCTGTCTGTCTATCTATTTATCTATCTGTGCATGTACCAGTATAAATTATAAGCAGTTTGTCACAAAGTAATGGTCTTGAACATTTAGTTAATAGTTCATGAATTCCAAAGCACCCCAGAGTGGATGAAACAACGAGCTCACTTTTGTTTTACTGTTAATTCAGCATGTTTTGATGGATGTACGTTTAAAATCCAGTTAAGTTGGGTACATGTGGCATCCGCATGACACAGTCTATTAAAATTGATTGTGAGTCACTAAAATCCATTGAGTGTAGAGTGTTACTAAAATCCATTGATTGTAATGTCAGTAACATCCAATTAATTTAAAGTGTATGACTCAAATCGATTGGCTGTAGAGGGCGAGTCAATAGAATCCATTGACTATAGTATGTGCGTCAATAAAACCCATTGATGTATAGTGTGCGTCAATAAAATCATTGACTGTATAGTGTACTACAATAAAATCCATAAACTGTAGAGTGTGCTTCAGTAAAATCCATAAACTATAGAGTGTGCGTCAGTAAAATCCATAAACTGTAGAGTGAGCGTCAGTAAAATTAATAAACTGTATAGTGTGCGACAATAAAATCCATAAACTGTAGAGTGTGCGTCAGTAAAATCCATAAACTGTAGAGTGTGCCTCAGTAAAATCCATATACTGTAGAGTGTGCGTCAGTAAAATCCATTGACTCTAGAGTGTGCGTCACTAAAATCCATTTATTGAAGAGTCATTAAAATTAATTGATTGTAGAGTGTAACACTACAATCACTGGATTATAAATGTCACTAAAACCATTGACTTTACACTGTGTCACTAAAGTCCACTCAAACATTCGTGCACTATTTCTTTTTAATTTTACATTTTTTTCCTTGTTGCTACCTAGTTTTAAAAAAAATACTTTAACAAGTTTCTTGTATCTCAAGTTATATTGTAAACACAATGATGGATTTGTAATCTTTACCCCAGAGCGAAAATGTTTTCCTTGCGTCGTAGTGAAGCAAAATTATAAATAGAACAAACAAGAGACCTGGAGATTTGAAAAGAGGAAAAAGTGCTGAAGATAGATTAAAAAATGTTATTCTTGGATATGTCAAGTGTTTTAAGAGATAAAGTGTGAGTATATTAATGGGTATTAAGAAACTAGTGTGTAAATTGATAAAATGCTTACGTCGACAAAATATGCAGGCAAATAACGAATGTAAGTGGATAAAGTTTGCCAAATGAGAAAAGGAACGAGAGAATAGATTAATGTATAAAAGCGAATGGATCTGTGAGTGATGAAATGAATTAGCCTAAGTGGATTAACGGGAAAACAGATAATGTGTGCAAGAAGTGTATCTGTCGTTAATGTGTGAGATTATAAATTATAATTACTGATAATGTTTTAGTGAGTAGAGCGTGCCATTCTTGATGTTTATCACTAATAAACTGTGTTACGAGTACTGAGTGTGAACGCGTGCAGTGAACGAATAAAAAAGATTGTTAATGGATAAGTGTGCGGATGAACACAGTATGTGAGCGTGGCAGTGAGTATGAGGAAAGAGTGTGAGTAGAAAAGATTATTAATGGAAAAGTGTGAGGATGAACACAACATGTGGGTGTATGCAATGAATGAGTGGGGAAAAGATTGTTACTGGAAGAGTGTGTGAGGATGAACACAGTATGAGAATGGATGCAATGAACGAATGTGTATAAGTTTATAGTCCAACGCATATTTCTTGTTTCCTATGTTTTCCTTTATTTTTGGTTTACGGATATTTTGTTGTATAGTGCTGTTTTCCAGAATTTAGTGACATATTTGTTCTTTTTTGAAGTATGACACATGAAAAACTTAAACATTGAACACTTTGATAATAAATACATTTTAAAATATATAATATACGATAAACTTAAACCTTTCCAATTATAACATTAAAATAAATGTGCTCAATTTTAATTTGGATTTAAATGTATGTGTGTGTGAATGACTGTTGTAGTTTGACACATTTGAATATATTTTGGCTCTACTATAATTATTCAAAGCTACCCACCAACCTTAAACGCTTTTAATTTCTATTAATATGAAGAAAAAGAAAAAAAAACGTTTTATCAGGAAACCCCCCAAAAGAAACACCTATTTGCGCTTCTTTCACTAAATTGTGAGTTCAGTCAGACCTGAGCAAATGTCCAGATATTGTATCTGCTTTTGTGTGTATCTGAAAGCATGGCACTCTAATAGTATTATATTTTTCCTGTGTGCGCGGAACTTTTCCCTATTTGCGCGAACTATTTCCCGTGTGTGTGGAACTGGCGGTTGTTAGATCTTGCTACCAAAACTTATGCGCGGAATTTTCACACTGTTGCGCGGCCGCACACCTTAGAAGGAACAATGACTACAACACAACGGACGAGTCAGTATTATACGATACGAAACAGTATAATCAGACCAGTTGGTCCAAGTGTGAGATTGTATAAAACAAACACAGAAGGATCAGAAATTGCTTCATCGCTAGCGAGTGAGCACTATACAGGTATCAATTAAAATGCTTATGTGGCGATATATTACACTTTCTCTTTGTCTCTCCCATTGTTTTAGTATTTATTTTATCATTATCAACTCTTACTATTACTTTCAGGCATGATTTTCGAACAGTTTACTGAATAACTGGAAAGAAAGCCTCTACAAAAGTTCTATATGATTTGAACACTTAGTAAGGGAATTAGTGTCTCTCTCCCTCATCCAATTAATAATTATATTCCAAACAGTCAAAATCGGCAAAGAAAGCCGATTTATGAGAATAACATAAATCTGATTTAACATTAAAATAACAAAGTGTGAATCGTGCAAATAATAAATAAATTACAACATTTAAAGTTCGAGAGATTTCATGGCATAAAGTACAAAAGGTATTGTCCTCCTGAAAGCTACGTATAACTACTCTTGTAACTATTGCACTTTATTATGGATGGCGGCTTCGGAGCCCCCCCCCTCCCCCGACGGAGGGCGGTTGAGGGGTGCGCCAAATAGGTGCGACCTGTTTCTCCCCTTCTGCCAACCCTCCACCTCAGACGCACCGCGATGCTGTGGGAATCCCCCAGAAGCAGACCAAGACCGAGAACATCATGAAGATGAAAGGTCTATTGCGGCTTCTGGGGTGAGTGAGAACGTAACACACACACACACACACACACACACACACACACACACACACACACACACACACACACACACACACACACACACACACACACACACACACACACACACACACACACATTGCACTTATCCGTACAGCGTTTTCAATTTTCATGTTGCATTGGTAAATGGATTTAAAAATAAATATGATGTAAGGGAGACAAAGCTATGATCAAGTGACTGAGAAAAGTAGTATACTACATTTAACACTCTTATTTATCGTATGTTTAAAATTAAAAATCCTCTTGTTTTTTTTTTATGATCGGTCACATGTTCAAATCCTCCTGTAATTAGTTTTCTTCTATTCAATGGAATTTTGTCACTAATGACAGAAAACATGCAATAATTTCAAATTATATTCAATATTTATGTAAAATTTACAATTGTTTTTTCGTTAGAAGCATATTTTGTTAAAGGACTAGACGTGGCGAGATATATTTACGTGGCACTTGGGTAATTCTGGAATCTAATGTTCGAGACAAATGGACCAAGTGATACCTAGAGACTGTCATTTTGTTCACCCTAAAATACATGCTACATAGTGTTTCCCAAAGTGGCCGCCGCAAGATACACAAGTTTTCGCGATATGTAGGTGTTTTTGTCCTTTGGGCGCCGTGGAAAAAATCTCGATCACTAACGGTGAAAAAGTTTGGGAACCGCTGGAATATAATATTCCTTAATATTTTGTATGACTGCCATTTTTCACCTTGATTTGATACATTACTCGTTGATATGAAAATAAGGAATTTACCATAGAAAAATAAAACAACACACAGAAAAGAACCTAAAGGGCCCATGGAAGATTATCCTATGACGTGGTCATTCGTTGTATGAAATGTCTTGTACTTTTGTTTTGAGAAGTCAGGACGCTAGGTCATTTCTATTTTTGTTTGGCTTTTCGTTTTGATGCTTTACGTTAGTTCCTTGTTATTTTTCCTCATGAGTCAATGAGACAAAACTCAACCTGTTTTAAGAATAGTTTCAATAGCACATCAGTGGGTAAAATTTCGTTATCTCTCTCTCTCTGTCTCACACACTCTCTTTTTAAGAAAAGCACTCTCACACGTACACAATCACACAAACGTGCATGCGCTTCAACCTGCATTATTTGTTGTCGCTTTACGTTGACTGTACGCTTTCGTTTCGTTTCATGCGGCCTATTACTCTAAATCTTTTCACGAGTTGTAAACAGTGACATGCCCGTGACACATTGGTGGATACATGTAACTATGAATATTTGTATCGTGTGCTACGCAACGCTTCTTCGCACTCTGCAGTTTTAGACACAAATCACGCCACAAAAGACGTGATTTGTCGCACACAATACTTAAGATAGACTGGTAGATATTTCGCCCAATCACACTCATTCGCATATAGGTAGACAGAGAGACAGTGGATAAAATTGGAGTCCGATAAAAGACATGGTACCTTTAATAAACAAGATGGTAGAATGAGATCACTCGCTGCTAGAGTTGTATAGAGACTATCTAATGTTCAATACCATGCACACGACAAAGACAAAGAGTGCACACAATTCACCTGGTCACGCCTTTTTGCTGTCTTTTTGCATGTGGTGGGTGATTGGGTGGAACTTGTTTATTCCAGAATTCTCGTTGAGATTAGGGCGTTTTCATTATACATTAATATTTTTATTAGTTTAAAATCTTTGGTTTTCATCAAAAGCTTGTTAATAACATACATTAAGATTCTCATTACTTGTAGTTAGTTATGAATGATTAATTAACAATAATAATCATAACCAATAACTAGTGTGGCGTAGGCGTCACAGAAGGTTACATGACATAAACCACACTTTGACTTCCTCGTTATTGCTGACTGTTCGCTGGACGGAAATGAGAGTCGCATCCCTATCATCGAGCAGTCAGTGTTCGCATTCTGTCGCAAGGCAAGCCCTATAATTGAATCAAGCGAGAGTCTATGTCTCTACCAACGGACACCGGGGACAGCATCTACAACGACAACTATAGCATCAGTAAGGAGAAGTGGTTGATTATCCCGGGCGTGATTGCACGCTAGGTACATTCTTGGTGTACTACATGCCTGGCATCTACGGCATCAACATCACCCTCCATGTCATTCCTGAATCTCATTTCCACACTATAGTAATATGACAGCTGTAATTTGAGACAGCAAAAAGTAAAGAAAATTAACATTTTTTAAATACATTTTGGATATCAGACTTTTGTTTTACTTAAAACATTCAAAAGACAAATGAATTAAGATAAACACGAAAAGAAAATGAATTATACATGCACTAAGATCTATAAAATCACTAATTCATTTAAGAATTCGTATAAAGGAGCATATTTATAATTTAAGGAAATGAGGACATACCATGAGACTATCCAGAGATAATCAAAGAAAAACTGTAGAAATAATGATGGGACTATACTGAGCTTGTACAGGAAGCCTAGAGAGGTGATAGTGGCAAAACCAGGAGTCTAGAAGGTGATAGTGATCCAATCATGATACTATCCTGATATAATCAAAGGAACATTCCATTGGTAATAATTAAATAATAATGAGACTATACTGAGCTCATCACGGAAGACTAGTAGAGTTACAACTACAAAATCATGAAACCATTGTCAGCTAATCAAAGTAGAAAAGTTACAACTACAAAATCATGAAACCATTGTCAGCTAATCAAAGTAGAAAAGTTACAACTACAAAATCATGAAACCATTATCAGCTAATCAAAGTAGAAAAGTAACAACTACAAAATCATTGTGAACTAATCCAAGAAGACTAGAAAAGTAAAAGTAGCAGTCAAGAAACTTTCCAATGATTTCCTGCAAAGCTGTACACAAAAATATTATACATTTACTGAAGATGCTGTAAAACTTGAGTAGGTGCGTTCGTTGTACGACATGGATTTCCATCTACATGCAGAAGTACGAGATAATGTACTTTGGAATATATATTTTTCACAATTGAGTTGTAAACTATGATTTCTAATTTTGACGAAACCAAAAGATTTATTAGAGTTCAAATATAAATACTAATGGAGACTTTTGTTTCCTGTCTGGGCTATTTTTATGGAAGTTTGAAATGGACATATCATTTAGCAAGGTCAAGGAATGTATTGCAATTATATGTCCTTTATATTTTCTTTCTTTTTGATCTGATTATTTGTAAATAATGATCATCATCATCATAGCCACACTGACAGAAGTAGAGAGAACACATACACACATACACACACACACACACACACACACACACACACACACACACACACACACACACACACACAAACAGTTTGCGGAAATATTAAGTTTTTTCCTTCCAGAACTGTTAATTTCACAAGCAACAGGATGGGAAGTTAGTGGGGACATTGGGTGCTTAGATAGATATGTGATGCAATTAATTTGCTAAATAAACTGATTGACGAATGAAGAGTTTAATTTTAGACAATGGCATGAAAAATGGTTACACTTTTAGAGTTTCATTGAACTGCATGCACTTTCATTAAGAAATAATACGTGGGGACGATGGCAATAGATTTATGTACGCATTCACATCAGTCTTGTTGATTACAGAATATAGTTATACAGAATGTCAAAGTCAGTATGAATACGTATTACAGGAGACAATATCCTTTGATATTAAAACAATGCAAACAGTGACGGAACATAAAACTGAAATGTAGTTCTTCAGAAATATTGTTTAATTTATGTATGTGTGTGTGTTAAATTTCACAATATAGTTATACAGAATGTCAAAGTCAGTGTATATACGTGTTACAGGAGACAATATCCTTTGATATTAAAACAATGCAAACAGTGACGGAACATAAAACTGAAATGTAGTTCTTCGGAAATAATGTGTGTTAAATTCCGTATTTAAACTTATAATAGCAAAATATGTCTTTCTCTCTTTCACACACAGTATAGGAAATGTGCAGATAATATTTGTGTTTTTACTCTATTGAAGGATTCATCAATAAAAGAAAAGACAGAGAAACTGTCTTTTTATGCATCTCATAGCAATGTTGCTATAGCAACAAAAATGAATTTTATTGTATTTATAGTGTCCTTAGAGAAATAAATTGCATCACATAATGATTTGGATTTATATTTCACATTTAGCAATGCAGCATAAAGTTCATGTATAAATAATATTAAATATGAAAACCAGTTTATACTTTTACACAAATAGGATACAGTGAATTCAGGAAAGAAAAATACGAGAAACAACGAAGCTCTGCTATGCTAACTGTATCAATGCAACCATCTAACAGTCGAAACGAAAATTGTGTTTAAGGAAACTGAATCTATGTTAATGAATATTTAATGTTTACTCACTAGACACACTACACAATTGTTCCAGAATCTTCAATGAAACATACTAGGGTGTCAGCAGAAACTTCATGAGGACTATATCAAATTATTGCAGTAGAGACATTTCTGTGAAGACGTTTTTGAAGGGGGAAATCCCATATTTATCCGAAGATTAAAAGGCACTTTTTCTGTCATTCAAGGTCTATAAAATGACTATAAAAACAAAAGAAAATGTGAAATTTTGTATTGCAACATATGCTTCAGTAATTCTATTTTGTAAGTAATAAACATTATAAGAGATCTGTATATTAAATACTTGTCTATTATAAAAAAAATCATGTGGCAGTCCAAGTCGTGTTAATATGCAATTCATTTGAAAAGTGACGTGAATATTTTACTCAGGTTACTCCACAAGAGTCTGTTGAAATAGCAATGCTACAAGAATACCATCAAAAGATCTGAAGTGACACAAGTTGTGGAAACATCGCATAACTGCATCTGTTGTTGCAGATGTTGTAAAGAGAAGAAACGTTAGGTTAATCATTACTTTTAAAGTGAAATGATATTAACAAATTGGTAATGTTTAGATTCATTACTAGCATTTTGTAGATCGAATTTGCTTATAGCAAAATACATCATTGCTGGACAGAAAATAAACTAATTAATATTGTGAATCTACATTTTAAAAAAATGGTTTCTTACTCTTAGTCTGTAATTTAAAATATTTTTACTGAAACTGCATTTTGGTACAAAGAAATGGTAAATGTAATACAATTACAACTGTTTACTTGAAGCTTATTCAGTTCAAAATAATATGACTCTTTATAATTTGACAGTTTTTTTCCTGTTGAATATAGGTAAAGAAGTAATCAATTAAAAGTTGTATCTGTTGATAAGGCCATTTTGCAATATCCTGCAACAAGAAAACATATTTAAAATCCAGTTTTGTTTGCTAAAGAGACATCAGATTAATATTATAAAATAAATAGATTTTGTTTGCAACATTAAAATAGAAACAGGAAAAATAATATTACTAGATGTTTTATTAGACAAAGTCATGGCAAATAATTCTGGAATATTTCATACAGCAAAAAAGCAAGAGAGAGAGATATAGAACATTTGTTTGTAATGTGCACCAATAATAGCAGTGGTTTTTGTTTATTAATATATGAATGAAAGATAGAAATCAGGCTTATGTGTATATTATATTTGCCCTAGTTAATATCAGGCAATAATCACTGTTACTAAGTACTGCCTTAATGTTGAAATGAAAAAGAATTCAGCAATTGCATTAATATTGCAGAAATAATCTAAAATTAGAAATAATCTGAAAATTAAAACAAACATTTGGAAAAACTATAAAATTAAAACAATTAAAAATTAAAATGCCTCTGCAATGATCTGCAATGATGTCTTCAATTTTAGTCTTCATATGGGACAGCTGGTATAACAGTCCTATAATGTGTCTGCAAGCTCCATTGAGTTCATTTGCACTTGAACAAGGTGATAATTTTACACTAGCAGATAATAAGATATAGAAATCTGAGAACAAAGAAATAATTAATATAAACCATATTAACAAGATTATATTATTAATATGATTTTAATTTAAATTGATTTTATAAAAACATACTGCATTGTATGCTTATAAAAATAACCACAAACCGGCAAAGCTGTCTCAAAACATTTTACAAATACAAGTATTATATCTTTACTAGTGTTGCTAGACATTAAAAAATACTTTATATAAAACGTATGCTTATATTATATCGCAATCTACTCTGTGTTATAGTGTTGTTAATTGTTATCTAAATATAATTAATATTAATATAAATTTAAAAAAAAAATTCTCTCCTGCCTAAAATGAACATGTATATCAAAACACTTGATTTATTGGTTGGAAATTGACATGTCTCATGTAATGTTTAGATTCATCATAATATAGTAATAATATAAAATAGTGACAGTACCATCCCAATAATTAAATAATATTCAATTGCATTAGCACGTTATATAATAAAATCTTAAAGTGATGGTCCCATGTTGCTCTAGGGAGAGGGTGTTTCAATTGGAAAACCACAATCCTCCCACTCACCTCCCCACTCCAATTTAGTGTAGTTAGGTTTCGAAGTTTCACACTGGAGGCTTGTTATTAACATCTTCATTAAAAAACATGGTTATAAATAAATAGTAGCATTAACGATAATATCTATTTGGGAAATTGCATAAAGAAAATACAGTTATATATTGCAAGTGTGTGTGGTGTTCCATTCTTTCTGAATGATCTAAAACACTGGGTAGTTGCATGACACCCATCATTTTTAGGATTTGGAGAAACTTTAAAACAGAAACAAAACATACCCGTAATATAAATAAAATTTAGACTAAGTTACTATTATTAAAAAGTGTTTATTTACTATTACCATATTAGTTCAGTATATTGTATAGGTAAATCCCATTTACCATTCATACACATAAACACATATGTATTTGGGTCGCTTTCCTAAATTTTAACCTCCTCACACATCTTGACTTATTATCCACACATTTCTTTTATAGAAAAATGCACAAAATATATTCTCACACTTGAAAATTACAAATATTTTAAAATCAACATTAATATTTGATCATTACATAAAATAGTTTTGCTATACTTTTAAATAATTAATATTACAAATATATTTCAGTTTGTTATTTCATATATTAAATGCATAAAAACAACTTGAAAGCTTAAGTTATACAAATTTAAAAATCAGTTTTATGTATGTGAAGTAATTCATAAAAAGAAAACCACCAAACAAGGTTTTAAAAACAATGTTTTGAGACCTGAAAATCATTAAAAAAGAAATATTTGTGAGAAACAAACACTAGAAGCAAAAATTGTATTTCGTAGTTGATTATTACACACTAATTTAATAATTTTAATAACCGCACAATTGTAAAAGCACTTCACGGACAAAATGTATCATACGATCAGCTATAAGATTACGCATCTCAGATATCATTTAAATGGTACTAGGTTTTCTTGACACCATTTTACAATAATTATACTTAATATTTATAAGCCATTCATGCTACATGCACATTAAAACATTCATGCAAATCATAGTATTTATAGCATTTTAAAAAATAAATTGAATGTATCTGTAACGCGGAAAATGCAAAACAATATATTAAATTAATTAAATGTATTTCCCTAAATTTTCTTAAATTTTCTTATGACAAAAATTTACTGTGAATTGAAAACCATATAAGCCATTTAGACAACCATCTTTGGTCCAGTCATGAACAAAAGAACAAAGTGGGTTTGAAGTTGGTTAGCAAAGGGCCGACATAAACAGAGTGCGAGAGGGGGACACTCAACGTGAGTAGCCAAGTTGCGTAATCACTCTCACATCACCAGACAGACAATGACGACCAGCACATCGTGGTTGTCATCCGTAAGGACCAAAACTCCCATAGGAATGCCATCTATAGTGCATGACCACTGGGCCGTGACTATTGCACAAAAGGGAGAATAAAGGAGTAAATTTTGCCTGAGGGGTAAAAATCAGCGTGATACTCGATGCAAAACGCCAAACACATAAATACCCGACTCAGCTCCAAAATAATTATTCTTGAAAAAATTCCGTTTCCAGTGCTTATGACTTCCCACGGAGAGAGAGACAAGAAATAGGCACGCCCGAATGGTAAAATTCTATCTTTGTAAATCATGATTAAAGATAATTATTACAATTTTCCTACATTTCATTTTTATTCTTGTATTTTAAATTTGACTTGTATTTCTAATCTTATTCTTGGTATAAAAAAGAATTCAAACAAACAAACATGTAAAGGAATTAATATGAGAACCAAGAATGAAATTACAGATTTATTGGTTAATGTGATATGAGCTGATGCACACAAATCTTTATATGTTTTATCAGTCTCGGAAGTCAAGAGTCAACACCAACCAGGAGAGGTGAAGTTACTTGAAAACTCCATCTACCAAGTTGCTCAACTTTAAATTGGACTTAGAGATCTCGGCCGTTTACCCAGGTCTGAAGTCTATTGTCACTTGGTATAATCAGACTACAGCAAGAAAACCCTAGTTGTCAGGGAGACAGAAGGATAGCCATATAGGAAGTCATCTAAAGCCAGGACCACTTGTCTACAGAGAGACAGAATGCATACTGTGTTTCACATGACGCAAATTAGAGAATTTGTGATAGTGCTATCGGGGAGATAGGTACTAATTTACGGACTCACTGTGATAAAGTTCAGTAAAGTGAAGGCTGACGAATGGACATACCAATAACAAGAAGTGACTAAAGTATCGAGAGCTAAATATTAATGTTGATCTATCTACATCAGTGTAAAAGTGTGTAAGTGTGTTATGGAACTTTCTTCTTTTGTTACAATAACTGAATGTGTTAAATAACAGTACGTGAGTTTAGAATTCTAAAGGAACTTAATTTGTGTGAACATTTTAGCAGAGTGCTGAATAAAGACACTGTTCCAGACTTGATGCAGACGACCAGCATTGCAAGCCGCCGGGACAGAGAATTATGCTTGGAAAACCAGGTGAATTTGTGTCATACTTATTGTACATTCTGTAATCTGTTCTAAGATTTAATGTAAACTTCCTATTCTATTCTGATGTTTCTTTATACATTTTCATTCTTTAACTAGAAAGTATTAATGATTATTTTTACCCAATAATTGTTCTAAGAAACATTAATATTATTCTTTTAAGACTGTAGTCCTAGTAATTGTTCTAAGGACTAATTGATGATAAAAATATTCTTTTCTTAATTAATAAGCTTTTTAAGAGATCTGTGATCTCTACGCCTAGCCTTGAGTGTGATTTTCAAATATCATTAATTGTAAACTTGAATTTATTATTATTATTTTTCTTTTAATAAATTTGTTCTTTTAACTATCTACTCCCTTATCATTGGAGGAGGGGCGCATGTGAAATTGATAATGGGTGGGGGCTGCCAAATGACATAATAACAATTAGTAGACGGTCTATGCACATGTTTTGAGATAGTTCCCATTATCGACGATGAGAGATTTGTGGAAGGGCCGGGATAGTGGCAGAACGACTGGTAAGATAAATTCAATGTAGTTCACTATTCTGAGACGGGTAACACTTGAGGAGAGGGTTATTGACTGACGGACTACTCAAGGCTTGACCTAGTCACTCTCAGACCGCATGACAAGACCCTTGAGGAGATTGTGAGCGATTGGTATAAAAGAGAATAATTAATATACATTCAAAAGAACGCGGAGAATACAAACTATGGCTATCTTCTCGTTGCCTGTCACTCGACGACGAAATCGACTGCATTAAACTTCCATATCGAAGGCTACTGTGGGGTTTATTCTGCACAGAAAATTAACGTGGTATACGTGAAGCTTTTGAAATACATCAGCATTGGAGCCATTCGAGAAGAAATATAAGAACAGCGGAAAACGAAACGCAAACAGCACCAGTCGACACGTGCGATAATGAAACAAATACACACAATGTCTGGAAAATTCCACCAAAGACCAAAATTAACTCCACACAGACTTTGAAGGAAAAAGATAATGGCAAAACGGCATTTTCTCAGACACCAGTATCAATGACAGAAGAAAAGAAAACGCAAACCCGAAGGACCACAACTGAGGAAAAAATATACAGAGGCAAAGAAGGAAAAAAATACATCTTAAAGCCGCAAATACTCAGACAAATAACACTGAGACGAATGAAAAAGAAATCCAAACAAACGTAAGAACGAAAGAACATCAACAACCGAATGAATTTGATACCATACTGGACCAGGTTTCAAGGGAACTCGAGGCCGTACCCCTCTCACCTATACCAGCGACGCCGCCTAGACCACCAACAACACCAGAACAGGGCGAAAAGAAAAAACGACGGCGCCCGCCACCACATATTCGGAGGCAACAACAGCGCCCTCAACAACAACCGCAACAACATCGCGGACAGAAGCAACAACAACAACAACACTGGCTGTACCAGGAACAACAGTACCCCTCTTGGGGTTATTTTAACCATCCAATGGCCGATTTAATCCAACTGCTACTCGACCATCTGTACTGGCCGCCAGCGCCCACCTTCAGGCATCCCAACGGACACCGGGGACAGCCACAACAACAACAACAACAACAACAACAACGCCACCAGTGAGGAGGTCGGGAAGTCGAACAACCCGGGCACATGTACACACTGGGTATAGATCTGGCGTGTTACTAGCCTGGGCTCTGTAAGACACACCCCCCCCTCACCATAACACCAGAAACGGCAACAACATCAACGCCACCGCCAGGAACAACAACAACATCGACTTCAACCCACGGATCACCGGGTTTGGAGTCCGCCTTTGCCGGCCAGACATGTTTTCTCACCGGGCACACGCAGCAGCAGAAAGGCACCCCCTCCCTCTCCCCCCTCTCCAAACGCGAAAGCGGCGGAAGCCGGAAGCGTTCCCCACATTCACCACCACATTCATTATGAGTATAATGTCATTAATTAATTAATAACCAAAAGGACGCACACAGAGAAATCTCCTTTTTCACCACAGTTTCCATAAATTTAAATGAGTTAGAAACGACAATGGACATTACAAAAAAAAAAAAATTAGTTTACAATTCAACAAGATAGAAATCACTTACCATATATGTTGAATTAATAATTTTCTGGGAAATATTTATATGCTCTCTTCTGTTCCTTCCTGATAGAGTTTGAGCATATTTTTCTAAATAACTCAAAATCTCCAAACTGAATTTGAGGTATACAGGCTAAGCTTTTACAAGAAAATCTTCTGAACTACAAGTTGCAGACACTTCGGCCATAATGCAAACACCGATGTAGGAAGTTGATCCACCTCCTTGGACGATTGCGCACGTTTCGCGCACCTAATTACGAAATGTTCCATGAGAAGACGCTATTAGATCTAATGCTTGGCATGCATGCGCAGTAGATTCTAACCGCTGTAGTCGTAAAGATGAATGAAAGAAAGATAGGCGGCTGGGTCTCGTACCGTGACACTTACCTTCTTTCAAACTTCGCAAAGTGAAGTTGGAGGAGGCACTGCCTAAGAAATTCGACACGTTCACTCGCCACTGTCCTCTATCCTCCTCTCTTAAATTAGAAATTAGTATTGAGATCGTCAAGCTGGGTTTCGTGCCTTGCACAAAGCATAAACATTTTGTATCCGAAATGTTATGAAAGACTTCATTAACATTACATTGATAAAGTTTTGCACTCTCACTTGGTTTGGACATTACGTTGACAGATGAATCATTGTGATTTGCCTGTTGTCTGATTGAGCATTGCGTAATGTTAATCAGTGAACGGACTTGAAATCGTACCGTTGCAGTTACAGCTTGATTTGAAAGTTGCACATTTTCTGAAGTGCCAACAAATTCAGGAACACCTGAAACGAGAAAAAGTACATTGGAATGAGAGTGTTAAAGTCAAATTGAAATATCATTGTACTTATTAACCATGGTTAAGCACAAAATTATTTTCAATAATTGTTCATTAAACATCATTTCCGATTGTAAAAGGAGAGAGAAAAATTATAATAATTTATTTGTAATGATATTAAAATATAAAAATAATGACAATTTACAATGCATGCATGTTTGCAAAATGACATATGATGATCTTTTCATTTATTCTTAAATAAAACAAAACTAATACACAAAACATTTTAAAACAGACAAACAAACCAAACAAAATGAAACTTACTCCACGCTTCCTCAAATAGCACCTCAAAACACCCTGTAAAACTACAATCAGAATATTTCAAGCAAATTAAAGTATTGTCATCCTTGTAATGATTCCTTTTCACAATAAACTTTCCATTATCTACCTTGTTACTAAACAAACTCTCAAGTGCAAGGTTCTCAGCAGTTATTACACTTGCATTTGTAAATAGGTCACAACTTTGACCTATATTTATTACACGTATTATCTCACTTCTCATATTCAGAAAATAGTTATCAAAATACTATTAGAACCATTGGTTTAGGCTTTGGTAGTGACAATAACAAAACGGTCAAATTTAGTTTTCCCTGTTTCGAATTTAAATCTTAATGATGACGTCATTCCTTCTTCTATCACGTATTCTCTTAATAATAGCAATGATTACACTGTATGCATTATATACTATTGATTATAGCTATTTAATACAGAGCAACAACAGATAATTTGGTGTTGCGGTCAGGACACTTAATCAAATATACATGTTGCTTATTTAAAGAGGACTGAGACGCCCAAATAACATCAAGCTGACTTTTAAGTGAAGGCATATATATTATACATATCGCTAGGTCTGATGTGCAGGTATCCATTAGGGTCTGGCTGATTAGGCAGATCTACTTTTTTTTTTAACGATCGTTAATTACGGGTGGAATGGCTGTTTTAACAAATCTCTCAACATCATGGCTTCATGTCTCACTGTAGATTTCCCCATCCCACTTGCAAACAACATTTAATTTTATTAATATTGCTCTTGGTTCCTTTGGATTTAACACTCCTGGCACAAAACGTGACTGTACTGCCATAATATTTTGCTCTTCAGACAAGGAAAGCTTGCGTCCTCCTTTAACCTCTTTGACTATTTCCTTCAGTCATGTCTGTTTGCTTACAGGTATACTACGTTATTTTTTGTTTGTTATATTTTGCATGATTATTATTGTTAAGGTTGTTAGTCACTTTGTCTATTGCAACAATTGGGGTGAAATATATAATCAAATAGAAGAGTCCATTAAGGAGGATAATAGAAAATGTGTGTGTGCGTGCATGTGTGTGTGTGTGCGCGTGTGCATGTATATGTGTGTGTGTGTGAATCTAAAGCTGTAATAAAAATTCCGAGACTGTAAATATAACCACTTATTTTGAGCTGAAATGGGTTTTCCTTGACAAGGTCACCTATCTAACACTGCCGGTATAAACAAATATAAACAAATGTTATGGAGGAAGTGCCATGTCATTACAACGAGCTAAATAAATATACGTTTGCATTAAAAACTTTAAACGAAATGTTTATATAAATAAAGAAATCTTACGAGACATTTGAATCGCGTTCTTTTTTTTAAATATTATGTAAAAAAACAGAAATAATCCTATCAAAACAGATTTTAATGTTGAAATAAGTGATTTATGAGATTATATATATATATATTTTAAAATCAAATAAATGAAGAAACGTAGGAATTTTAAAAATTCAAAATACAATATTTAATTAGAAAAATAAACACATGAACAGAAGGACACAGAGAATTCACTAAAACATACAGGACATTAAAAAAGAAAGAAAGACAGAGAAAACAACACTCACATGCTACAACTAATTGAGTTGATTTATTTTGTTTTGAGCCGTCAGCCTCACACCGGAGATTTATGACGTCATTGCAAGTGGGAGTAGATATATTATAAATGGCTTTTTGTATTTCTGTAATTCCTTTCACTGGAATGCCAGAATTGTCCAAAAGACGTACGTTAGCTGGAGGGTTTCCGTCAATCCACGTGCAGATGACTTGAACGCTGGTGTTTACCTCTAGTTGATAGCGTTCATCGAGTGTGTAGTTGTTGACAAACAGACTCGTTACATTGGTTGGATCTGCAAAAGAGTAAAATCAAGTCTCTATTGCTGCTTGCCCATTCATTCATGTATTCATACATCATCCATCCAAGTAAACATGCATGCAAACAAAATACATGCAAGTATTCAATGAACATACTTAACCACAAGCAAACATTCAGTAGATGCATTCAAACATTCATGGATTATAGAGGAATTTGTATATATGTATATATACATTGATACAAAACAAGTCATGCAACGGACGCACGCAGCAAGAAGGTACCTCCTCCCTCCCTACCCCCAGCGCGAAAGCGGCGGAAGCCGGAAGCGCCCCCCCCCCCCTCTACATTGATGATAAGTCATGGTATGACTTGTACACAAATTTCTTACATGCAAAGATTTGTTTATATATCCATGAAGAGATTCCACCACACATCTAGAATTTATTTCAAATTAATCACGGTAATAAATTTATAAATTATTAAGAAGTAATACTAATGGACGAAACATTGATAATGACAAATCTGTGAAGTTTAAGGACAATAGGAAGCTGTTTTATACACGATAAACTTCTGTCTGAATATCGGTGTGCAATTAAAGACATTAAATATAAACGATCTATTTGAGTCAGAAATAAACTCAAATGCTGTGGAACGAAAAGAAGGAATGCATAATTAAAAATTTAATTATATAGAATTGATTACTCAAGTAAAATCTCAGGATTCAGGCAATAAAATCCTTGATAACTTAAGTAAACTTGTGACAGAGATAATGGCAAACATGAAGTTTTATAAATGGTATGGGTAATAAACCAGGTGGCGAAAAGTCTGTGATGAAACTAGAGGACATTTTGATCACTCACAGTTTGAATTTAAATAGAAAAGATGGACTGATATAAAATTCTGCAACCTATTTAAGAGAGAAGAAAGTATTTGTGAAATAAAAAAATCTATTTCATGTGAAGAAGAAAAAGCTGAATACAGTGTTATGATAATGGGTTGTAAAAGGAACAGACAGACACTTGGCTAGTAAAAGTAAAAGCGTCTCTGTATTGTATGAATGGTTAAAATTTATTATGAATGTAATGTTATTATAAAAATATTTAATTCATATTTTTGTTGCAGAGGCATATGCCAAATTAAGTATTTTTAATGTAGTAATATGCAGTATATTTACGATCTGAAATTGCTTATGAATTTTCAGTCTTTCGTCTTCCTTCCTTTCTTCATCTTAAGTTTCATTGTGGGCTTTGGGTGCTGCTTTGAGTTAATCATATTATGAGTCCTGTTGATTGTCTGCCAGCTTTCTATCTTCGTGTGAGAGTTGCTAGTTTCATAAACTGTCGAAAAAGGCTGAAATTAATCCTTGTCACGGGCAATGCGGTTTTGTAATTTTTCGGGTACCAATTCAAAATCACGAGAGACTCCAACGCGTACTATCCATAGGTCAAATGAAGTACCCAATCTTAAGTGATATTTTATATGCGTTTCATTGTGCTTCTTTTGGGTTTCTCTAAATAAATGCTTATAAATATCTTTACCCGTAAACTTGAACAATTCACTTGCTTTATTATAACACTTTGTCTTAACTGACCAAGTTTAGTCTGTTCCATTTCTTGAGATTCAAAGTTTTATTAAAATAACCCTTATGGCTTTCAAGAAGGTAACACGTCTTTGTTTACAATACCCTTTCACTCACACAGATGTAATTAACCTAACTCAATTATTACAAAGCCAAAATACTGTTAATAGCACAGTATGTATATGGGCAAGATACTTGCTGTCATTCAAAGCAATATTTCGCGCTCTTATTTTAAATAATGTTTGTTGTCTTACAGTACACAATACCTTTGTCTAGAGATTTTCCCTAAAGGTTTATAATAATCTCTGATGAATCCCAATTAATACGTCACAATGAACTCTGGGGTGATGTTCAAATAATGCATTATACCAAATATTTATTAGTGAATGATTGGAAACATCTGCAGAGTATGGACTAGTGGATAAATATACTGTTCTGCAAACTGTGCTGCTTATATGATAAAACACTGCCATCAATTTGACTCATGGTACCCACTCAGTAAGTAACATAAATAAGATATAAAATAGATATATAGACAGACAGAGAACAGGATGAATAATTAGTCTGTCACTACAATTTGTGACAACAAACAAACGAAGTTACATTACACTATCAGATACAGAACTAAAAACAATTAACAAAAATATGTAATGAACATAAAAAATTAACAATATTAAAAGAACAAAGCAAAATACATCCTGTCCTATTTTCTCATTACTCACAATTTAAACTAACAATGTTCTCTGCAAGTTCAGTCAATTATATCGTAACAGGAGGGACTTGCTATGTCTCACCAAGAGTTCATTTGCAAAAAGTAAAGAGTTAGAATCTTACACACTAGTTTTCTCAGACTAGAAACCACTCCACATATGTAATTATTATCAATAACAATTTTTCTTTGATAAAGGTTATTTAGCCGAAACATCCACTCTCAACGTAGTTTATGTTTTGTATATCTCTAAAACATATCAGTTTTCATACTCCATTGATGTTTAGCATATCTATAAAACATTTCTGTTTTCATACTGCATTGGTGTTTTGCATTTCTATAAAACGTATCAGTTTTCATACTGCTTTGGTGTCTGTTTAACGCTTGACAATCTTGCTGTTCAAATTGTGCATCAATAGACAGAAAGACAACTGAGTACATTCAGTACAAGAACGGTAATTTTCCGGCTGAAAAAAGTCATCAGTGAACTAGCTTTGCGTGCGAGTGTGCGTGCGTTCTTGTAATAGTAAAATAAGAATACAGTAACATATATGACTTCTCTATTTCTCTCATCACTGTTTCTTTCTCTGTTTCTCGTTCCCTCTCCCTCTCTCTCTCCACCTGTGTGTGTGTATGTGTGTTTGTGTCTGACTAACGAACTCCTTATTTCACTTTTGTTTGAAATGTTATTTTGTGTTATTTGTGCTTTTGTTTTTTTTCTAAAGTTTAGTGTTTGTCTTCTCATTGCCCGACACTACGATGTACAGTTTTTATTTAGACATCATACTCACGTGTGATGTTTAAGTTGAGAGACCCGTTCGCAACCAAACTTATGTTAAGGAAGACCTTCCATGTCCACACGTCTTTGTCGCTTTTGACCACACGCCTTGTAAAACGGTATTCATCGATTTTCAATGTACATTCACACAAGGGAAAATATGCAGATGTTGTGCAATGTTCCCTCTTTCGAATGGTACATTGTGAAGTGTCTTTTTTAAAAAATTGCACATAATTCCAATTTATTGAACTGCTAATTGAAAAAGTGAAATTCAAGATTGAGTTTTCTTCTGCCGACAAATGTAATTCTTGATGAAATGATGTAAATATGATAATATCTGCAAAACAACAGTACAAAGTAAATATTTACTTTAATTACTACAATAAATGCATTTCTTGATTACGAATTATCGAATTTTATGAATATCATAAGTGTTTTTTTGACCTTAACATATTAGTCACATTATAATTCATAATTCTCGACATGAACGTCACAGCTATTTATCTACATATTAAAATAATAATTACAAAAATTCCTTTGATGTTTTACCCTTATTCTGCTATACATCTCTTCAGTAAAATAATAGCTTGGAGGAATCTTCGATTCCGATGTTTAACAGCACGGATGAATTTAACATTTCGTACTTACTGCCGAATTAAAAACAAAAAGAATGCCAACATTACCAAAAACATTTGTTATTCAAGTTAATATTATTATTCACCATTCTAAACCAACCTGTAGATGGTGCACTGCACTCGCAATGCTGAAATATCAGAAAAAGTTGAAGCAGACAACCACAAACACAAAGAGCGATCACAGTACTTTCCATTCTATTTAATAAATGACTCCATGATAATGTTAATGCGTCTTATTGTGAGCCACACCATTACAGCTAAATCACACAGTCCTACCATTGCTAAAGCGTCTGTCAGTATGAACTAATGTCATCGTTTTAACATTCAGTGTGTTTTCTTCCCTTTAATAAACACGCGCGACTCTCAATTACTAATGCTCCCTGGCGCACAGATAGGAAGTATTAGTCATACCTGCCTACCTTCCGCTTTTAGCGGAAGAATCTCCCGCTCTTACCTCGAATATCCCGCTCTTCCGCATTCAAAAGAAATCTTCCGCTTTCAATTTTATTTTCATTTTTTTTTTACCGATCAATTATGGAAAACCTGCTTGTCTCATTTACAGTCGCCCGCTATAAGTTTCTTTGACCCACCGCTCGCGTCGGCCAATGATATAAGTCGTTATGTAAAATACTATCAGCGGTAACGGATTCCAGCTGCCCCCGCTGCCCTATAACTAACTGACATTGATAGTTTTGCTTCTCCGGTTGACCAATAGTAATCGTATCTGTTGAAATGAACTCGGCATTCGGAACTATATAATAACTTAGCGCCGACGTCGGACGATGAAAATCATAACGCACGCTCAGTCAGGAGAGAAGTCGACGCAACAACAAGTTGAACAACGAAACGTGTACTCTAACTCTTTAAATCAGCTTTGTCTTTGAAGAATATTAAGAAAAAATGGCGGACGGACAGTATGAAAACGAATTAGAGAGCCAGAGCGCTGAGAAGCTTTCAGGGGGGAAAAAAGTTGAGGAGAATAAACCACAACCGAAGAAAAGGCGCTATGAACAAAAATACAAATCTGACTATCACAGAAAGTGTAATTATCTGTGCCGTAGCGGGAAAAGAGAAACCTTTGTTTTCTGCACAGCGTGCAGACAAGACTTTAAGATTGCGCATGGTGGACTGAACGATGTCAATAGACATCTTGAAAGCGCATCTCATAAAAACAACATGACGTCATGTAAGGGAGAAAGGCAACTTACGGCCTTTTATCAGCCAAAGAAGGATTCTGAAAGTGAAACACTTTCAGCATCAAATCATGAGGGCTGAGGCAACTATGTGTCGTTTGATAGCTTTCAACAATCTGCCGTTGACCTGTGCTGATAAGTTTCCTGACGTTTTCAAGAGTATGTTTCCTGACAGCAAAATTGCTGCTGGTGAGTGTCTTTTGTTTTCTTAGTTTTTTTAAAATTAGTTTTGGCATTCTTCTTAATAGTCTTTGTCTTATTTTTATGTATTAAGTGAAACTAAAAGTTACAGGAAAGGTTATTAATAATTTATATTTAATTAGCCTGCCCTACTACTCTAGTACTGAGGATTAACGTTATTAATATTTATTAAGCTTAGTATTTGCTACACAGGCAATCTGAATCCTCTCTTTTTTCTTTCTTTTCTATCTTTCAGTAAGAGTTAGGGTTAGTGATAGTCATAATAATAGTGATTACTGATTATTTTATTTAAGGACTTTATTTAACTGTATCTCCAAAATTATTATTCTAGTGTTACTTAATTACTTTTGGGGGCATTTTTAAATGCATTACTTTAGTATAAGTAATTCGTCTATGAGTTAGACCTATTTCATGAATATCAAACAAACTACTAGCATTAGTAATACTGAGTAGTACAATAGCAGATTTCATTAATAATTATTATAGACCAACATTTTTCACTTTCAGGCTTGTAATGTGGTCGGTCCAAAGTTACAGCCATGTTTAATCATTTGGCAAGAACTGTCCAGACAAGCCTACGACAGCGTTTGGTGAATGGGCCATTCACTGTGTCTACAGACGGTTCCAATGATGTACAGGATAAAATATCCTCTTGTTGTAAGACAACTTTGCAATAATGTGGCAACAGGTAAGAAAATGTCATGACATTTCACAATTTAATTTTATAATTGTCAATCTTTTAATAATAATATATACTATTATAATTTTAATTGTTATTATAATTAACAACTACATAAAATACTTAATTAATAGTAAACTTAAATAAAATGGAATTTCATATTTGTTCTAGTAATTTATTCATAAAATATTTTAAGAGCAATTCATTCCACAGTTTGTTTGAATAATTAATAAGAATATACTGGGAGCTTAAGAGGAAGAAGACTAAGTAAGAGGTTCTAGCAGGACCACCATCAAATCCCATTTTGACCCTTACCAATGCCACATCTAAAAATAACTATTAACAAATCTACTGCCACTAATACTTATTACTATACAACAATATGTGTTTATGTCTTCAGGAGAGAATATCTTCAAGCTAGTTGCAGATGAAATGGAAAATGCAGAGATTCCATGGGAAAACTGCCTGAGCCTGGGTTGTGATAATGCAGCAGTGATGGTTGGAAAAAACAACGGCGTCTTCGGGTATATGAAGGTTGGAGTCTATAAAACATTGTACAATAATAAAAGCATGTACACTTGTCTCTGCTCAGTGCTGTCAGCACTACTCATTAAGCACTGACAATATACCATTCTGTGCCATTGCCATTTTAAAACAAAGCGAGTGTAGTTGTACACACACACATTCCACAATAATATGTTTGGCATTATTTTCTAAAACTTTACACTTAATTTGTATTACTAATTAGTTATTATTACTTTTACCTTTTCTCTTTTTTTATGACTAAACAGCCAGAGCTGTACTTATCTGGATGCACTCTTCACATTGTACATAACTCAGGAAAGAAAGCTGCAGCAGAGCTACCTCCCATTGAGTCCGTATTGATAGATATTTACTATTATTTTGCTAAGAGTGCAGAACGACAACGGCGCTTTAGAGGCACACAAGCAGTCTACGATGTGGTACAGCTGAAAATGCTTCAACATGTGTGCACTAGGTGGATGAGCATAAGAAGGTATTTTTTCCTTCACATTTCTCCTTTATCTGACTTAAAAGAGAGCTGAAACAACTAACAATAATTAAAATATTATTAATAATAGGAAAAAACTATGTAATGAAATTCATGCGTTGATTGCATTCTATCATTGTTTTAATTGTTGCTAGTTCTTTTTTGCTCGGGTTGTTTTTCTTATGAAAAAAACTAATTTATTGTTAACAAAATTAAAGGGAAAACAACAAGAAAAAGGGCTTAGGAAGTGAACCTGATGAACCTTACAGCTTACTCCTTAGATTCAAATCTTGCTTAAGCTTTATAACTTACTTTAAATATTGTGTAGATTCTTTCTTTAGTTTAATAATAGATTTATGTTTACTGATTTATATTTTATTCTATTGTTTTAAGGTGTCTTGATCGTCTACTTCTCAACTGGGATCCCTTGAAGGATTTTTTCACGAACTTGTGAAATACCTGAAGGAACGTCTTATGCCAGAAACCAATGCAAGCGCTACTTCTGGTCATCAGCAGTCCGACTTTCTCAGTCTGATTGAAGATGCTGACACTGATCTGCAGACAGGTGTCTCATTCAGTCAGTTAAGAGCCATTGTAAGGAGATTTCCAATTCTTCTTCCTTCTGGTGTTTCAGTCGATCAACTGTCAGAATCCTTTAGCCTCTATCCGACAACTGATACCAGTGAATACAAGGCAGACAGACAAGATGCCACCTGGGCAAACATTGGTAAGAATTCAGACTTAACAGTCTTTGTCATTGATGAGAGGCATTCTGACTGTACCCCACAGTTCTGCACACTGTGAGAGGATCTTCTCATGTGTAAGAAAAAACAAGACTGACCATCGTGCTTCTTTGAATCACAAAACACTTGAAAGTCTTCTTTTATTGAAAAGTGAGGACCCTGTTCCAGCTGTTGAGAAGATGGAAAAGCGGGCATTGCAGAATTTAAAGTCTGCATATGCCAACAGCTTGAAGAGCTAAAGAATTATCATACCAACACTGTGTGAACAATGTATATTTTTGTTTTCAACAACACTGAACAATGTATATTTTTGTTTTCAAGTATAATTTACTTTATTTGTATTTATTTTTATATTGTTAAACTTGGCTGGATGTACTTGAATATCTTTTTGTAGGTATAAGGACAATAAAATTTCCTGTAAAAGTGAAGTTCATGTTGCAGTGCTTAAATTATTCTGAAATTAATGTGAAGATCCTTCTTCAAATGAAGTCTAAAGAAATACCTCGACCAGTGTATTTCTAAAAATCTTCTGGTTTCCATTCAAAATCTTCTGGTTTTGGACCAGTGATCGTCTGGTTTCCTAAGGTGTGGGGTAGGCAGAACTGCCACTATTAGTGCGTGACCTCAATCAGTGTATCCCCACCCAACAACAGCAAAGAAAACCAAACTAAACTACAAATGTACTGTCCATGACTTACAAGTGATGACGCCTGTATATCAACTTAGTTCATTTTCCTACAAGTATCTAAATAATGATGAGTTCATTGAATTGGTTGAGACAATGAAGCATTGATTCAATTTTACTAGTTGAGTTTGTGGTTTGCCATTTCAACTACATCGACACAATGACATCGCCCCCCTCTGATACAATTTCCAAACTCAGTAGCACAGTTCTTAAATAATTAATACGTCTAGGCGTTGAATGAAGAAAAAGTAAAGATTGATACATTTTTGGTGATTAAGTATGTGTTAACTGCATTCTTCCAGATATTTGATACAAAGAGAAAGCTACTTAATATAAACAAGGATGATACAACAAAGAAAAAGCTGAATGTAACCAAAGATGATAAATTCAAGATAATTCTTTGTACATGGAATAATTAAAGAAAACTAGAATATTGTTTTACAGAATAAATATAGTTCACACCCAGGAAACATAATAAGTAAGTAAGTTATACCATTTAGAAAAATAAAACTGTATTTATTAAAATTTCATTTCACATCAAACAAAATTATTTATTCGTCTGTTTTTAGAGCAGTACCACATGAAGAGACGCAGGCACACATTAAATATTAGGGAGGTAACGCTTTTTTAAAACACAAAACTGAATATTCTATTTGAATTACACCTAAAAGTTAAAAAAAATGTGTTTATGAAAGCTTGCAAATTTCACAGAAAAGATGCAACTATCTGTTGCTAAATTAATTTTATGTATGTTTCTCTGCTGTAAATACCGATTGTGACAGGTATTTTCGACATGAGAAGAGCCTCTTCATTTCGAAAGTTGTAGAATTCGTATCTATAATATATGCACGACTCATATGTGAACTGGGATTCGATAGGGAGACCTCGATACACACTCTCCATACCCAATGCTAATCGTCATGTTACAGATAGGTACTTTGAGTTAACACTGACCTGACATACCCTCATAGGTATCAACCACATTCAATGGTTCTCTTGAAAATATGACATTTCATTCATTACAAGAGAAAATTGGGTGAACAATAAAAGAAATACAAATTTAATTAACATTGCAAATTTATATACACCACAATACACAACATATTTATATAAATAAAATAATCAGTAATACCAAAATTGCTGCCCTTATTTGAGTTCAGTGTTTTGGGCAGCCACATAAATAATGTTTTGTTCTTGATTTGTTTGATGTGTTTACTTCATTCCATTAAATAATATTTTTGCAACATTTATACTATCATCAACATAAACAATCTGCATGTATTAGTCTCTCAGTATCACAAGAAAAGATCAAGGGTACTGACATATATTTTTTAAGTTATATGACCCGGGTTATAGAATTTTCCTTTCCTGTCCCCTTTAGCTGGCAGCTGAGTAAAATGACATCAGCAATGATAATATGGTCCCTCTCGTGCTCACCCCAGTGGGTCACATCTCAATCGTCACTGATGTGTAAGTTTAGAATGACTTCACTGTGGCTGCTAGAATCAACTGGAAATCAGGAATCGAGCAGCAGAGAGTGGCCTGATACTCCCTTAGTGAGGTACTGACTTCACCACAAGTCTCCAAGTCGACATCTGCTATGGAACAAGAAGCAAGACATGGAATATGCTGAAACTGACCATTAGACAACTGGAATTCCCACAAGCGTAGTTTCACTTCAAATGCTGTGATGTGTGAATACATTTCAGGAACGAATACATCCTTACCTTGCAAATTGACCTTGAGAGTATTGAGGTGTGTGGTGATATCCATGAGAAAGGCCAGACAAGTAAGCCATTTTAGGTCAGTGAAGTTATCAGCAGAGGGAAGGTTCTTTTCATGAAGAAAGGGGAAAATTTCTTGTTGCAGGTCCCACACACGAGAAAGCATGGCTACACGACTTAGCCAGCGGACATCACAAAAGTAGAGCAGGTCACCATAGTGCGCATTCACTTCATCCATCAGTGCCTGAAATTGATGATTATTGAGACTTTGGGAAAGTATGGATTTTACAACCTTCACCACAACTGACATGACCTCAATGAGGTTTGCAGACTTGGCACATAAGGATTCTTGGTGAATGATGCAGTGCAATTTAAGGATAGTCTGGTTGTGTCCAAGGGCCTTACAGTGGTGAACGAGCAAAGAAGCTGTGCCCTTATTCTCTCCAATCATTGCTGGTACACCATCAGTTGTTACACATACAAGATAGGACAGATCAAGGGAGTGATGTTCCACACACTGAAGTAAGGCATTGAAGATGTCTTGCCCAGTGGTGGTGTCATGTAGCGGAACAATCTGAAGGAACTCTTCATGCACTTTGAGGGCAGCAGTGACACCTCATATGAAAATAGCTAGTTGGACTGGTCTTTCATGTCTGTGCTCTCATCAAGAGCAAGAGAGTAAGCGACAAAGGGTGAACAATCACTCTTCACCAAGTCTTGCATATTGTCTGACATCTCAATGCGACGATGAATAGTACGGGATGACAGACTCATATTCTCCAAGACAGAATGTTGCTCTGGAAGACAGAATTCACCAGAGTCATGAGACATTCCTTGATAATGTCTCCATCAGAAAATGGCTTCATCCTTTGAGCAAGGAGTAGTGAAACTTCATAACTGGCACGTGTCACTTTTTCATGCACAGATGAAACATCAAACTGCTTTTCTCTATATTGCCTGTGAGTTTAGCAATAGTATTCTTTTTCTCAGAGGCAGACCTTAAAGCGAATTTCGAAGTTCGGTGTACCTTTTCCCAGTGGCAGTACACATTAAACTCTTTGAAGACAGCAACAATTTTCGAACAGATCAGACACTGAGCTTGTCCAAATCGTTCTATGAAAAAGTACTTCTTAGTCCACTCAGAGTTAAATGTCCTACTTTCCATATCCACTTAAAAATTTTTAGGATGCAGGGGTTGCAGACATGATTGTGGGGATGGGAAAATAATGGCAAAGAAATAGCAGAAATGCAACCAGTTCGGTTGTGATCGCAAAAGACTGTGAGTTTCAAAGCGCACACTTCTGTTCACCTCCAGCCCTCCTTCCCCATGCCCAATAGTCGCTGTGAATGTCAGGTCACAACTGAGGGAGAGTACTGATGCTGACATACATGTACTATTGTATATCTATCCTAGGCCTGGAGAGTTCAAAAGTCAATGAACTATAAAGAGAATGCTAGCGGAATATACACAACCACAGGCATAAATTGTACATGCACACACATTCTGTGTGAGTAATTCAAACTGTTAAAATTACATGTAGTCTTTAGACTAGTTTAGCCTTGTCTTTTGACAGCGTATAACAACGCCCATTTGTTTTAGTGACTTTTGCCTTGCGGGCCAAAAGCAATGTTAACTAATGAATAGCTTGGCAGGCCCAAAGCAATATTAACTGTGAATAGCTTGGCGGGCCAAACAAAAATGCTTCGCGTGCCAGGTTCGGCCCGCGGGCCAGAGTTTGCCCGCCCCTGACTACACGGTCTCCATTATGAAAATGCGAACTTTGTCGGTTGAACAGACAGTACACATTTCCTACTTAAGTTTGCTAATCCCATCGAGCTCTGACTCCGAATCATAAATAAATATATATTTCACAAGCAATATTGTGTTTTGTCAACTACATATTTAACCCATAAAATAAAATTTCGGAACCGCTCAAAAAGAATCTGTATGCTGAAGCTTTCTCAGCAACCAACTATATCAACCATTCATATCGAGATTCTTAAAATCATATTAAATCAGGGTGAGTTTCTCAAGAAAGGTTTATAAAGCTGATTTGAGACTATTCTAGTGATTACTATGTAGGGGAGATAATCCTCGTTGTTTCCATGTGCCATGTTTCTTTTTACAATACAAATTGAAATAATGGCTGCAATTGCGTTTTCATCAATTTTTGGCTTAGGAAATACTTTTTTCATCACAGATGGGTTCAAGAAACATCTTTTATTAACATAAAAATGCACTTCATGTGTTTAGAAAATATTAAATTATGAGAGAGAAGATACTGAACAGTGCAAATATGTAATCTCAGAAGTCAGAAGTGAAAAATAAAATTCTCACTGGCTTGTGCTGTCTACAGCCTTAACATCCGTTTCCATTTAAAGACCTTTTTTTTTTTACCTAATGTAAGTAAAAATTACCCCTTCTTTACAACTCCCTCTAATACTTGTGACATTTTCTGTTTTTAATTCTTTATTCGGGTAAACTAAAATGTAGGCAACTTTTGAAATTTGTATATGTGATTATTTGAACGACCTTCCATGTCCTGTAAATCTGATTTCTTACATTGTTGTTAAATTATATTGCTCAGTGATTGTAATGGTCAAGAAACTGCATTATATATTGTTTATTTTTTGGAACTCGCTCAAATAGATACAAAATATTTAGGTACATTAAATTTGTTTTTTAGCTCTAAGTCTAAGTTATTTTCTTTTTCTTATATTTGCCCCAGTCTTTTTTTTTTTTGTATCATGAAGTTTTCTGATTTTATCCCCCTGTTGAGAAATAAATTTAGATTTTAAAAAAGTCATCCTATAATCAGAATATTTATTTCTAAAGCCAAAAGTTATATAAAGGAATATGTTAGGATAACACCATTATTTTTAATTTGCACGACATGGCACACATAATTCATGATTCTACCCATCCACCCCATTTAAATTTTAAAAAAATGGAATTATTTTAAAGTTTAAAGTTTGTTATCATTCTTTTTGCATGCTCTCAGAATAGCTTGTATTTCATGCCAAGCATGTTCAGATCTAGACTGTTGGCAAAAAATTTGACGCATAGTCTTTTCGCTAGAAATAGTCAATGTCCTGTATGATCTCATTTGTAAGACTTCAAGAATCTTTCTCTTCAGAGAAAATAACCTCAGAATGCAGTTCTGCTTATGAAATACATTTTTTATTTGTATCCATAAGGAGTTTATCTAATAAAATCAATGTTTCAATAATTTCCAGTTGGTACATATAATCATATATATTTATTGAATTTAATTTATTTCAATAAAGAATATAAACTTATTAAAATATCACACAGTCTGCTAAGTAAACATTATAAATATTTTTATCAAAACATGAGTCCCATGTTATACTGTAATGAAGTGAAGCAGATTAGACTTTCTATCTGATTAAAACAATTTCAAATTAATATATATCTTTGTCTTTGGAACACACAAGTTCTAAATTTTTAAATTTAAATTAAAGTAAGAAAAAAGATAATGTTTTGATCAGTTAGGAGATTGGAGAAAGGGAGAAAACAGAAAATATGAGAAAAGACAAAAGTACATGTATATAATTAATGTGAATTAAAATAAGTGTGTGATAATTGATATTGTAAAAGTGTAAATAATTTAAACAATAGATACAGTAATTAAATTATTGAAAGTAATAAATTTAAAAACAAGATAATTTTACTAAATTATTTTAACTAAATTACATGTAATAATGATTTTATATTGCTTTCACAAATAAGTGAATTTTATAAAATAATTAAATATGTAAAATAATTTATTAAAATAAATTAATGAATTCTTTATCCTGATTTAAAGCCTGGTTCATGCAAGATATTTCTCTCTTCATTTAAAGATCTAATCTTTTAAGACCTTATTTTCATGACCTTATACTTGTTATAGTCATAAATGGATTCCAATTTCCACTGTTAATATCACTTATTTTATGTCAGACATTCTTGTTTAGTCGACTTACCTTCATAATTCGTACTTTTTTCTTGTATTGTTATATTTTTCCTTATACACCTATAAACAAATATATATATCCTATTTAAAATTGAAAATAATAGCACTAATTCAGTAAGTGCATATGTTCCATATATCTTAGAGAAGAGACTGGTAGATGGTTTGTCTGCACTTGGAAATATACAATTTACAGTTGACCTGATTGAAGAAGTTATTAATAAGTTTTGAATGTTTTTGTGTAATTCTTGTGCTGAATTAGCATAGATATCTTATGGAAGGAGTTTGTTGGTATTATTGGAGTGATTAATTCTTTTGATCTAAAGTGCAGAGTTAGGAATGGTCATGGGTTATTTCATTCATAAGCTTAGAAACAGTGTGTTTAAGAGAAATGTGAATATGTGAGTAGGTCCTCTTTTACTAACAAATGGCTTCTCTCATGATGCTTGGAAGGTTTATGTGTGAGTTACGATTATTGTTTTAACATTGAGGTTTTAGTTGTAATGTTCATGATTCAAAATCTTAATCAGCAAAGTTTACAGTAATGACAGGTTATCTGAATTTTGTTTGAAGTACACAAAAGTGTATAAATGAGTAATGACACTGTGAATAGATGGTAGTGAAAACTGTATTTATTGTGAGTTTATTTGGATTTATCTGCTTGTTGGCAGAGTGGGCATAATGATAAATAGTTAGAGGTCAGGAAGGTGTAATAGTAATTATATAATCTTTTCAGATATGTGGTTACACCAACATTGAATAAGACTGAACATATCTGTACATCACTGCTACTTATATTCCATTACTATTACAGATGAGAGCCACGTGCATTATTTCACTTGCATTTTGTTCACTGGAACTGTTCTTGCCTTTGGTTGAAAACTCATTCAATAATTTCTAGTTCTATACATACTCTCTATGAAAATATGTGACTTTATTCAATCATATGCAGATTAAAGTTGTAGCTTGTTAAATATAATAACCATCCAAAATCAGATTTGTGAAATAGCACAAAGCTATGTCAGATACCCAGCATTTGATAATTGGCACAGAGTTTACCATAATCAGCTACCCAAGAAAACATTTTGACCATTATTTAGTAGTAGTAGTAGTACCATTAATTTCTTTTGCTCCACAAGAATTGTGTGAAAACTTTTCATCTTTAGATGTTGGTCTTTAGAACATTCCTGTGGAGCCTTCCTTTTCTCACTTTATTCTGATGAGGGTGGTTGCATTGTGTTCTGCAGTTGTTGTGGGGTTTTTTTTTTTTGGTGCTTGCTTCAATGCAACTGTTGTGGGTACTCCTGTGTGTTTTTATTTTCTTTTCTCTCCAATTTTTCCTGTAATGCTTTGAGTTTGCATTTGGAGTGCAAAATTAAATTTCAGATTGTTTCAGAGCCACCTTGTATGTTTTGTTGTTTGTACCATGAGCACTAGAGCAGCAGGTTTGAGACCTACAGGTCTTTGTGCCCATGGATTCTGTTGCTCTCGATGTGTGGAGTCCATAGTGTGAGTCTTTTTTGGTAAGTTGTGGTTGTCAAAATAGTTTCCCCAACCTGTGACTGACCATAGCATGTCACAGTTGAGTTGAGGCATGTATAATTTTATTGTGTACGCCATCGGAAGCTGGACTGACGAACTAAAGGCTAAAGATTTTGTGAGTGTTGAGCATTGGAATGAATGTTGATGGTGCTACTGTTGTTGGAATCTGTGTTTGTAGATACCGTTTTCTTGTTGGCATATGGCAAACTGGTGTAGTCTGTTTCTTGGAGGCTGTTAGAGGTTTTCTTCTTCACAGGTGTTAGGGCGGTGATTTCAGACCATTTTAAAATGGTCTATAAATATAGGTCTTTTAATATATATAACTTTTATAAAGAATATTAGTAAATTATGGAAGGTAATTTACTTTAAAATATAATGAAAGTTATATCAAGGTTTTGTTTAATTAATATTTGATACTCACTTTCAGGCTATGGACACCACTCATGAATGCCCTTTGTTTTTCCATTCTTATGACACGGATCACTTAGAACTACATAAGACTGAAGGCATGAAAACCCTTCTTGCTGCCATGTATTTCAAGAGATAAAAAAACCCATGGCAGAGAGACTATGAAGAAAAGAAATTTATAACTGAGTTGCCTGGGGAAATCAAATGATTTAATCAAAATGTTTTACAAAATGCTGGCTAATACTTTTAAGTTGGAAGTACTGCAACATTGGTAACCCTTACACAGTCCATTATCATTTCCTGGACATATTTGGAATGCTTGCTGCCGGGGGACAAAATATATATACTCCATCTTCAGTTTGGTGAGTAAAGTATGTGAAGTGCAGCAGTCAGAAAGTGAAGCAGAGTGTCCTATAAAATCGGCTAATATTATTTTAACAGCACAAGCAAGTTTAAACCATGATCACATAGTGGCCACAGTAATTCAAAACTTGACCAGCAGAGACTTATACCCTTCAGCATCTGTTGAATCTTGCCTTACACACCAGAGACACAACAACACAAATACTAACAACAACCATTCTAGTACACAAACTATCTATCAGTTAAATACATGTTTTCATTGATAGTTGTGGACAGTATTGTAGTGGACCTTCCTTCTTCTAAGTATTGGTGGAACCTGTGCTGAAAATTTGATGAGATGATCTTCTTTTGTTGCAGTCCTACACTACACTTTCTACTTCTTCCTACTGTTGAGGAGATAGTTCTGAGATTGTCACAGGTATAGGTTCCTACTAAGACACTTCATGTCAAGTCAGCAGTTCAGAGATATAATTGGACAGGTAATTTAAACCAGTTTAAAACTCACTCGGATATTTCATGAACAACATTACTAAAATGAATGTGTATATGTTCCCTTAAATAGTTAACATAAAAATGACATTTATTCTATAACTATTAAAATGAAAAGATTGTTTTCTTTATTAATTACTGAATAACATGGCAGACTTTTTCAAAGATTAATTTGTTTGCCTCATCATGTTAATATTTGTTCTCATCTATTTAAAAGGGTGGGAGCTTTATTCTTACACTTAGAGTGACCGAGCTTTTGCTGAAATCTTATTAGATATTTGTATGTCTTTTAATGTACGTATACTCAAGATATGTGATAATTGTCCTAGATTATTTCATTTTAGATTGTAGATGAGAGGGCTCTTGATCAAGTCACAGTTTGTAGTATTTTTGTTTCTTTTGAAACCTTTTCTAGCCATTGATCCTTTTAATTAAATGATGTTTTATTTTGTTTCTTTCCATCCTAACCTCTCACAGTTTAAAATTTGTTGAGACCAGAGGAAGTTGTTGAAAGTCTTTTGTTACCAGTTTATGGATCTTCTACAAGGTATAGTGCAATTTTCCATTTAATAGTTTTTTTAATAACTACTAGAGTTCTTTCATTATACAGAAACTGAGCTTATTCTAAACAATAAACAACTTTTAAAGATATTTTTATAAAAAAGTTATTTTTCATCTTTCATCACAACTCAGTTAAAATTGCTTTTAAAAATAAAAGTATTTTTCGTTTCATTGCATAAAGTTAACTACAATGTAAATACTTTTTATTATGTAATATATCTAACATTCACACAGGTAAAACAGGCTGTTGCTTTAATTAATCTCAGTTTCTTTTAACATTCAGAAATAAAATGATGGTGCAGTATAAATTGGATTATGTGTGTGGTTATAAGATTGTGGTTGTCACTATAATCAAGAATTTATTAAAATTTCTCTTTAGAGAAATGTAGTAATAACATAATCTAGTACAGATAATTTCAATTGTTTACAATTTATTTTACTTATCTGTAATGCTGAAAGAGTGATTGTAGCAAAAGGTGTTATAATGTAGAATTAAGGCATTAGTAAAAATCATTTTAAAATGTTTTGTATGATAATGCTTTGGCATTTGAAATAGTGAATAATTTTGTCTCACTGTTCCATTGAATTTCTTCAAGGAATACAATAAACTTCACAAATTTCTCCAATAATGTATATTTTATTCATCAGAGATTCAACACCACCATTTCTTCTTCTTAAAATAATGAGCAATAAACTTCAAGTCTGGCTTAGATTGATTAACTCCCTTGCCCTGCACTGTGTCTTTGAAATATTAGAAAATGAGATTCAATAAATTATCCAAATGAATGCTTTACATTTTGTTATGAAATGTTAAATACACATGAAGAATTTTAAGATCTATTTCTGCACAAGTTTTAAGTATTCTATATGTGAAAATGGAGATAAATATCATTTAATTTGCACTTTCAGAGTGATCTTTATTATCTGTGTATTAGAGTGGGTTTTTCTTTTCAAAGGTATATTTTATTAAATTCATTTATAATTGTAATAAATTTTGCCTCACCTGGTCTAATTAGAAGTAAATGAAAGTTTGAAATATTAAAAATTATCATTATTTTATTGAGGTGATCTGAATGTTTAGTAAATTTCTAATCATCACTGATATCACTACTTTATTACTTATTTCGTTGTTAACCAGAATAATGCTATGTGATCTCTGACCACATTTTTGTAATTGACATCAGATCTAACTGTCAACCAGAATGATGCTATTTGATCTCTGTCTACATTTCTGTAATTGATATCATCTTTAGTCTCCAGTAGAGAAATCTGTACTTGATTAGACATATACTGATATAGTAAATTAAAATAAGAAGCAGAGCTGCATGTAAATCTTCATACACTAACAAAGCATGGAAATATTTAATGGTTTTAAAAAAATGAAACAAACAAATAATGTTGATTCCTTCCCAAATAAAAATGATTATGTTTAAAGATAATATGGTTATAACGTTCTCAGGAAAAACTCTGCATAATTTTAAAGTAATTTGATTTGATATTTGTTTTGGGGCAAAATCTGTAAAGAATGTCATCTTTTTCCTCGAGTGCACGCCTACTCCCAAAATGTATCCTGGAATTAAAACTGTTTGAAATCAATAACCATAATTTCTTATAATAGTTTAGCTTGCTTGAAATATTTCAAACAATTAAATAAGTAGTAAGAGTCCTTAGGGATCTTTACAATTTATTTTTGTGTACTTTAGATTGCTAGTAATTTTCATATTTACTTTTAATAATCCTCAGTTAAACCATGAAGTGATATATTTGTGCATTAATTTTGAAACTTGTTAAAATTCTTGTCAGATTGAGTTAAACAAATATCCGGGAGTAATTTTATAGGATGTTGAGGACCACTATTAGTAGATTTCCATTAAAAGCAAATTTTAATTAATACTAAATATGTGAGGGACTGGAATTGAATAATTGTGTTTAATTAGGCAAATTAAAATTAGGAAGTAATATCTATCTATCTATCTATCTATCTATCTATCTATCTATCTATCTATCTATCTATCTATCTATTTATATATATATATGGCTCATTCTCTGGGCAAGTATACAACAAATGGTGTGTCCATTTGAAATATGTTTTCTTAAAAATAAAACATTAAAATGTCATGTGTTTATATTCTATATATTCAGAATTAATGCAAGAGATACATAAGATAGTTGCATGAATTTGTGTTTATTTATTTTGTAATTATTTTAATTTATTTTATAATTATTTGTGATACAAATTTGTTTTGAACTGAAAAATGGCACCTCTTTTGGTGACATGCATACATATATACATTTTCTTTCATTTTTTTGTTATAAATAATCCATCAAAATTACCACATCATCAGTATTTCTTGGAAGAGATAATACATTAAACAACATTTAATATTTCATATATCTTGAAACAGTCAGTATTGTGAAGAAATAATATTTTAGAAAGGCATAAGTTTTCCTTGCTTCCTTTCCACATAAATCGGATCCAAAACTTTTATTCCACTACTGAACATCGACATGTCATACTTAAGCACTATGTGCTATTTAAATAATCAGTGCAATCAAAATATTCATACACTAATGTTTTTCAAATGTAATCATGGTATTCATAAATATTCAGTTTAAAAAATAACTAATTTGCCTTTTAGCATGTGACAAAGAAATAATTAAATTTGTAATATAAAATAATGATGATAGCATCATAGACTACTTCTTACATTTTTCAGAGGTGCCATATTGCAGAAAGATATTTCTCATGTCATTTTGTCTTGGTGTGATAAGTTTAAGAACCAAATAAGAAAAATAACTTTTGTTTCCATTAAGATCACATTGTAATGACAGCAGTGACTGGAATTTTCAGAATCAGTGGTGTTTCAAAAATATAAACATCATGATTAGACTTATTATATATTAAAATATATTTAAATAGATACTTTGTTCATTACTTAATACATATATTATCTTCACTTCATAATAACTTGCCCATTTTATGTTTAGGTGCGAAAAATAGAGCTTCTTCTATTGTTGTTTGATAATTTTGTCACTGAAGCCAAATACGGTTTCCATGTGACGAAGTTATAGTTTTCTACCCCATTTTAAATAAATATGTATCTAGATTTGTTGTAATGAGATAATTATTTTGTTTAGTTTAAAATATTTTTCCTTGGTAAAATATGTTTTGACCTTCAAATTTTTCAACAAAAACATGTTTTCTTTACATATTTCAAACTCCTCTAGCATCAACATTTTAATAATTTTTAACTGTTTTTATGTTTTTATTTAAGTTCTGTTGTGGACTTTAACATGCAAAATAATTTAGATTTAATCCACTTTAATTTTTGCATCTCATGTCACAAAATAGTACACTTATCCATGGAGAGCTGTCTTAAATTTAAATAGTTATCTCCCTTGTGTCAGTGAGTCCTTATGCATTGATGGTATATTGTTTTGCTTTTGAAGGCAGGCTGTATTACCCTTTGTGTTAGTTTTATAAAAAAAAATTAAGTTATTTAAAACATTTAATTGCCTTTATCAATTTCTATTATATATACTTATTTTGTTGCCATTGTGACACAACCCATCCTAGTTATTGGTTATAATTATTATTATTGTTAATCATCCATAACTAATTGATAGTGGTGAGAATTTTAATTTGTGTTATTATTAAGTCTCCAGAAAACACCACTTGTCTCTCTCAATTGGCTAATATGTGGGCACTGTAAACATTTTCTCTCTTCCACATCATTAAAGACAAACATTTACTGTCACACAATATTTCTGTAGGTGTAAAACTTCTATCAATGGAGAAGATAAATCCTCTTTATATTTAGCAAGCCCACATCCACCCACTATCTCTCCAACATATGGTTATCACCTTGTGTAAGAAGGTCAATAAATTTAACAATAACTTTATTAAATCAACAAACACATGATAATATTATTTGACATTGATATTTCATGAACGACATTCGAATAATTTCAGTGCTTATACAGTCTTATATCCTAACATAATTCATAAGGTTAATGTCAATATAATTCATAGGAACATTTGTATCAGAGAACAGAAATAAGAGACAAGCGATAATAGTTTGCACATAACCTTGTCAAGACATTTCCACAATAATCTTTTGCATGCTTTCATAACAATGTCACAAGTTTATTGTTCACAATAGAATTGTCAATTCTTGATGTGTTTCACTAGCATACTGTAGAATGTTCCAAGAGCCGCTGTTCTCTTGACTAATCTGGGTGCTTCGTGATTAGAAAAATAAAATTATTTCAGCAGTAAACTTTGATCTCAGCCCATTGGCTAGTCTCGTTCTTGTAAATCTTAACCATTGGATAATAAAAACTACTCATCCACATAAGACCAGTTTAGATGACAACAGCAAGTTCTACCATCATACACTAGGACAAGTGACCCAGACAAATACATATTCCAAAATTATTTACAGATGGATGCAAACAAAATGTAGGGACAGGAAGGCTGTACACACCAAAAGGAACATACACCTTCAAACTAAACAAAACTCACTTGATTCTAAAAACAGCTAATTGCCATAAAAAAAAGTACCCGAGCTTGCACAAGACACAATCCAAACACATCTAAAGAAATTTTAATACTGACGCACTGACATTGTTAGAATGCTTTAAAAACCTATCTCTCAATCAGAACATGCATCATGACTCCAATAAAAACACTGAACTTGACAAGCTCCAAGCAAAATACATTGAAACAACACTAATATGATGTGGATCACCAGCCACTGCAATAGAACAAGAAATGAAAATGCAGAGAAGGGGGGCAAAATTTGGAGCAATACATGGCAAACAGCTAAAAACACCACACCACAAAACAGAAATACACTCACAAATCACCAACATATTTATGAAGGAGCACACACCCATATTCATAAAAAAAACAAATGTGTCACCAATACCTGAGCAATCAACAGACTAAGACTAAACTCTTCATTATACATCCATAAGCCAAACCATCAACTTAAAACATACACCCCCTGCAGAACATAGAACACCATAGAACACTTCCTTTTACACTGCCCTACCCATCAGAACTACAGAGAAATAATGAAAACAACAGTAACATTACTGTTCTTCTCACTCTAAGGAAAAGAGGATGTGATTCAGACCACACTAATACTCTTCCTGTTGGAAACAAACACATTACACCTATATAAAATGAGTAAGTCCTAATCACAACCCTGCCCCCCCAAAAACAAAAAGAAATCAACAACAAACAAAATTCTCCTACGCCCCCCCCCCCCCCACACACACACAAAACAAACTCACCCCAACCACCTTACCAAAAATAACAATCCACTCCACCCACCCAACAAAAAACAAAACTCAAACTGCACACTCCCAACTAAAAATGAACTCACCACACCTGCCTAGAACTGAAACAACCCACCCACCAACTATACACAAGCACATTACAGCAACATAATAAAATAAAATACCCCCCCCCCCCCTCCATGCCAAACTAAACCACATTTACACACTTACTATTGGGAACACTACACCCGTCCTAACCAAAAACTCATTCATACACTGGAAACAAACACATTATATCCACCCTAAAACAGAGGCAAGCTTAAAATAAATACACATGTACACACACACACACAAGGCAGCTTGACCATGACCACCAGTGAACGACCTAAGTACCACCAACACCAATGCAATACCAACCACCATCCCTATCCAGAAAAGAAATGAGAGGAAGTCCCCACAGGAACCAACCAAGACTGAGAACATTCCAGGATAAAAAGTCTACTAAGTACTATGGCTCCTGTCTATATGTGGAAAAGTCAGTGAGAAAAAATCAGCAAGTTGTAGCACATTCTCCATCTGAGTTGTTTATTTTAAAAGTAACATCATAAGCAGTGCCCAAGGGGAGGTCACATTAACATTGGCAACAAAGATATAATTATTAAGTATAGAAATAAGGTCGAGGCAACTTTACTCTGCCACATCATTTAATAGTGATGTGATATTTTTGTTACATAAGCTTGACAGATGATTCTCATAATTTTAATATAAATCTGTAGATGATAGAGTAAATGATTTGATAGTAGTTTGCTCTGTCTTTTACAGTTTGACATTGGAACTTGTAACTTATTGCTGGTCTTGTTTGTAGGAAATATATCATTCTGATGAAGCTCTCATCTTAGCATTACTTTAATAGCTATATTAATTTAAATAATATGTTGATTTTTCTTATCACATTACATCTTGAAGCATGTACAATCCGTATTCATTTCACATAAGATCTCTGAGCATTGTATAATCAGTATTCATATCACATAAGATCTCTGAGCACTGCACAGTCAGTATTCATATCACATAAGATCTCTGAGCGCTTCACAGTCAGTATTCATATCACATAAGATCTCTGAGCACTGCACTATCAGTATTCATTTAACATAAGATCTCTGAGCATTGTATAATCAGTATTCATATCACATAAGATCTCTGAGCACTGCACAGTCAGTATTCATATCACATAAGATCTCTGAGCACTGCACAGTCAGTATTCATATCACAAAAGATCTCTGAACACTGTATGATGAGCTTAATGTCCCAGAGTTAGGAGAGATCAGTTGAAAAACATTGTATGTATATTAAACTGTTGTCTTGGTAATTGCTTAGTCTTGTATTTAATTATTTGTTTGAATAACATCAAAAGCAGTTCTCATTATTGTTTCCTGATCATTATTGTTAAGGCCTTTTTTGTTAACATTGTTTATTATACTTTATTTAAGACATATTTTTATTAAAATCATGTGTTTATGCTACAGTTATAGAAATCATAGCTGTACACTTTTATCAGGACAATTCTTCTGCTTACAGATTGAATAAGTGCAAAACACATTGCAGTTGTCTTTATGAAGCATACAGCCAGTAATTCTGATAGAAACACATGGATTTGAGGGAAGAATCATGTACAACAATGGAAGGTGAAACAATAATTGGAGATGCCACTTATATAGTGGCTGACTACAAACTGTATTTGGGAGCCAGTATTTCTTTCTGTTTGATAAAGGTTATTTGTAAGTTACAGTATGTTTGAATACCAAATCAATAATATTCAAAATAATATGTCTTTGTACAAACTAAATGTTACTACTTTGACAGCAGTGAGAAAAGCAAACAGGAGAGTAATGCACTGCAGGATGTTTTGCCTAAAATATTTCTATATATTTATGCATAAACCCATCACTAATATTAACAGCAAGGATTCCAATCTTGAACATCCTCATATATGGAAAGTTCATTATTGGTAATCATAAGATTTTATGGGTAAATAGGAAGGAGGAACTAAATCACAAGTCAAACAATTAAAATCCATTATACATTTGTTTTACTTCTAATAAATAGAACATCAGAGTACAGAAATAATTATATAAATTAAGAAACAATAGTAAAGAAAATCACACTTTCACTGTGGAATACTAACACTGTTCCAGTTTTACTCTTGATTTTATAACTTCCTCATCTTTACAATTATATGGAGGAAAAAAATATACATTTGCTTACTCCTAATAACCAACCACCATCAATAAAACTAGTCCTTCAGCAACTTTCAGCACTGTAATTTTTTTCAAGGTCTGACTGACTAGGTTAGGGTTTAAAGTCCATTTCTAACTTCAGTTGATTTTGCAAATGGGTGTTTAGCACTTAGTGAGGACATTTTGAGAGAGAGATAAAAATAGTAGATAGAGTGGTGATATACGAATGGTGCAGGCTTTATTTTGACATTCATCTCTCCTCCTGTTTGCTTTTCTCACTGCTGTCAAAGTAGTAACATTTAGTTTGTACAAAGACATATTATTTTGAATATTATTGATTTGGATATATAACTATGAAGGCTACATTACTTCATTAGTAGAAACTCTGTTAACTCAAACCATGGAGAAAGTCAAAATAATGTATTTAGTTGATTCTGACAACTTCCAGACAATGTTACTTGCATGAATTGTTCCAGTATTCCTGTCATGTCTCTTCCTCTAAGATCACGCCATGAAACAAGTGTGATAAACCTTGGGAGAGATTGGTTTGAAAACATTAAAGAAAAATTGGTCTTTGAAAAATAATATAAACTCAAAAACTGAGGTTGGAGCAGTTTTTATTCTTGAATATTTTGCAATTTTTATTTGTGATAGAGAGTTTTTTGTTGAAGATGTTATACTGGTGTGCAATTGTGATATTTTATTGATATTATTATTTTGTATTTTTAGATATAAATTTACAAGTGAGATCATAAATATACATGCAAATAAATTTATTAGAATCACTTGTGACTGTTTCATTTGTATATGGATTAGAATTACAACTAAAGTATTTATGAGTTTATGAGTGTTAATTATTATTATTATTAATTTGGTTCGGGGACTAGACAGTTATGCATTTATTGTTAACAGTATTAACACTTGACCTCACTTTCTAAATAATCTTCAAGTCATTATAATATTTTGATACTTTTATAGTACACTATTTTCAATACATGTTGAAATCCTACTTTGACATTTACAAAAGTTGTTATAGAATAAACTGCATTATCAGAGGAAACATTTTATTGGCCAGTAAAAATGCATAACATTTTATGAATGCATGTATACCTGTCTGTTTATCTGCTCATTCCTCTTCTGACCATCCATTATGTGTGTGTCTGTATATGTGTGCAGAGAGACAGGGTCAGGAAAGAGAGATTGAGACAAATTAATATTTTGTATTTTGCCATGCACAAGGATTGTTCTAAGTGGTGTTTTTATTATGAAAGACAATCTCTGTTGTAATTGTTTCCTGTGTGGACTGTGGATAACAGTTAAAATAACCTCACAGAGTTCTTTTTGATATTTTGACAGTTGTGAATAAATTTAAGGAAACAAACATGTAATTGACCTTAAGTTTAAAGTTTAGCTTAATTTGATAAGCCTGTACTTTATAACCACAAGAAACATTATTTAACTATCTGGACTGTCTCCAACCAAATTTAACTTTTGTATAGAATGCAGAAACATTTCTCCAGATGGCAACTGATGACACTCAGGCCATCTGAAGGGAAATTAATATTACCACTCAGTGCACTGAGGAGAACATTAATGATGTTAAGTCATGGATGAAATGTAATAATCTCCAGATAAAGAACAAGAAACTGAACCATGCCAATCACTTCAAAACAAATATTCATCTTCATACTCCTCTTCCATGTTTGGTTAAAACTGGTGACAGTCTTGAAAAATAATTGTCTGAATGCAAACAGGGCTTCATATCTTGAAGTTAGGGATGATTAAACTGTACTCACATCCTTCTTTTAGTTGAAACCACTGTAATATCTTCTATGTGTTGCTAAAGCTGTCCAGACATGATTACTACTACCTCTTCAGTGTGGTTCATTATGATGCCTGGTGCAGAAATTAGTGAAAGTTCAAAACACACCCGTTTTAATTGCTGTGTGAGCCACTACTGACTCAAAGTGAAGATAACTTCTAGTCAAATGATCTATGTTTCTTTCTCTAATGTTCTATAATACATTATACTTATAATTGTTTTCAGTGTGTTTATTTTTTTTGTTAAAAATTATGAAAATTTAACCTAAAATAGTATCTTTCCTGTCTATCCTATTTTCAAATGAACGTTGTACCCTTGCTTTCTTTTTAAAAGAATATATACATACATTCATATAGAGACTTCATATAATTTTGTAATAATATCAATCAGAACATAAATTTAGTTCAGTTTTTCAAAAATAGCTAAAAATAAATTGTTTTATATTTTGCCTAATACAAAATTTTGTAAAATTCTACACCCAAGAAAAAACTAACACAAACATTCAGCTCTTTGTGTGAATGCCCAGCAGTAATTATGTTGAGTTAAAAATGACACTGTTTTTTTTTCTTCTTTTGTATTCCCAGCTTTCGGATTGAACAGTGCCCTCATTGTGAATTTCTTGTTACATTTTTCTTATATTATTATTGATAAACCTCAGTTATTTAAGAGGATCACTTTGTCAGTTTATTCAAGTTTCAGACTTTGAAATGATTTCGTAAGACTGTTATGATGTATCAATATTGTTTTTCTTTTAGTTATATTTTTTTAAAGCTGGGGGATCATTTAATACACTTGTGACTAACGATTTGCGAGCACAAGAAAAGAGTAAAGTATCTGAATGCTTATAAATATTAACACTTCATTTTCACCCCACCCATTACAGTACAGTTCTAAACAAGTTGATAAGGCTGTTTATGAGATTAACTGCTTAATTCTTCCTTCTGTTTTATAAATTATCATTCCCCCACCACCAAGAAAAAGAAGACAAAATTAAAATGTAAAACAACAACAAAAATAGCCTGTTAGCTGCACTAGATAAGGCATAAAGTATTTACCTCATGGTGCTACGGATTCAGAGGTCGGACACAAAAGAGAATCTTTGAGTGTGAATGTCCATGGAGAGTGTGTGGGTGATGTGTCAGGTCAATGATAGTTCCAAGTACATACTTATAATATGATGGCTAGCATCGGTTAGGCCATCTTATTGTAAACCTATCCCACATTCAGAAGTGTAGTATATTTTAGATGGAAGATAGTATAATTTTCAGTATTAAGGTGTACTTCTTAAACTGAGAAATACCGTTTTCCATTTAAACTCGAGCAAAATAGCAAGATCACTACTAACCAAACCTCTTCAGTTAAGAGAAAGCATACTGCTTGATTTTAAATCTTTGATTTTCTTTTTGAAATCATTGCATTCATTTAGTTTTGAAATCATTGCATTCATTTAGTTTTGAAATCATTGCATTCATTTAACACAGTGTCTAAATGGTTCACCAGATTTATTTAAAACCTACCGAAACATTGTAGTGTCTATGGTAACTAAGCATTTCGCATTTTCAGTATATTTATACCTATTTTATGAATCTGTAATTCAATAAATAAAATTAAATTTACAACACAATACAAACAAACAAGAAGGGAAAAGATTCTCAGGCCTATCACTTCAGATAATAATTATCAATAAAATGTAAACATATAAAGCAATAGCCCTATGTTGTAAAAAAATTTATTCTGTCTACTTAAGAATTCTTTATTTATGAAAGATATGGGAAAATTGTTAAATTACATGGTTATTGTAATTGCAATACTTGTCTGAATTTGCAAAAATGAAATCAAATTTTTTTATATTGTAGTTATTGTTAAACTATGCATTGAAGGACATTAGAGTTAGCTCTATCGAAGACGTTTTAATTGGTATTATTTATGAAACAATCGCTACTGTGAGAGCTAACTCTACATTAGTGTTGCCAAAATTTATCCATGTTCAGACTAAACCAGTTTCTTTTCCACAACCATTTTCTCCAGTTCTAGTGTCTGTATACTGCTAATTTTGCATGTATATTACCTTTCCAGACTCATGATCAATGTCAAGTGGGTATTTAATCATAAAGATTATGTAGTATGTGCTTTGATTTTGAAAAATACAAGATACCATCTTAAATATATATATATAAATTATTCTTTTTATTAATGTCTAGAATTGTTGAAATATTTTTATTCACAAACATTTTTCTTAAATTTGATAACGCAATATTGTTAACATGATTGTAGTATACTGCAAAGGTTCCAAATAATTTAAGAATGCTTCATTTGATCACTTAAAATATAAAAATGTTTGGTACTTCTAAATATTAAAAGTAAAATAGCTATAAGAAATGTCTAATAAAATTCATTAAACATGTTTCTATAATTTACAGCTAGTATTTTATATATTTTAAACCAAAAGTACTGTGCCATTTTTATGACATTGACTACAACTATATACAGGCTAAAAAAATAATTATCTTATCAGATCTATCTGTACAACTGGTATACGTTCTACCTTACATAGTGATATGAAAGAACAAGCTAAGTAGATAAGGCATCTCAAAAATAATAGCAAAATATCAGATTTTGATATCCATGGATTAAAATGCAAAAAGATAGTAAATCTGTTAATTAAAATTAATTTCAAATTATAATTAAGAATTGAGATCTTTACCCATTCACACTATATCAACGAAGAAACATATTAAGGTAATCTAAGTGTTTCAAAAACAAGGCCCATAATTTAAATGAAATGAGATTGTACCTCACCCAAACAAAAATTGCCTGTCATGAATAGTTTGTTATTTTAAAAATTGTTTTATCTGCTGAACCACATGTTACTTAGCAAAATATTCTGTCAAAATAAAGTACACGCACATGTTTGTAATGTGGTGACTCTAGTATCTAATAACCATTCAAATGCATCAATACAGACTTATTTTCAAATGTAAACCAAGTCTTTTTTTTTTTAATCTGACTTCCCCCTATACTGATGTATGCTACAGTAAAATACAAAAGTAATTATGATATTCATAATGATTATGCTTTAAATTTGCTCTGACAAAGTTAGAAGAATATGCTAATTTTTTTTTAAAAGTAAGATAAGGGGAAATTATATTTAGTATATTTATTTTTAGTAACTTTTCATGCACATTCTCTCTCATATATATTTTCCCTCTTGAAAAAATATACTCTGTATAATTTATATGAACTTATTTGCATGTATTTGTGCATGCTGGCATATTTTATTATTAATAAATGTTTCTCAGCACATTATCAACAGCACTGTTGACTGGATTTTCTCCAAATGACTGCACAAAACTTTCAATAGAGACAGAGGAAATGCCTTCATACACGCAAACGCACACATTAGTGGGTAAAGATTGTGTAGTATGTACTTGGATTTTGAAAAACTAAATAATAAACCTGAAATACATACAATTTAAGTCAAAAAATTTCATTAGATTTTTTCAACAAATTTTAAAAAATGTAATGGCGAACTATTGTTGACATTTAATAATTGTAAGTGTAATGTTTCAATTTAATATTTTCAAGAATGTTTATTTTTAGCATTTAAAATATAAAAGACTTATTACTCAAAACTAAAAACAAAAATCATTCTAATAAACGTCTAATAAGATGAATTAAATGTGATTATTCTGCTATTCTCAATACGGTCGCATTGAAACTTCCGTTAGCGACACATCGACAGCGCTTGCTTTCATTGGATGTCCTTGACATTTATATATAGCTTAGTGATGCGAAGAAGCAAGAGCCAAAAAAGGATTTTCACTTATTGAGCTATCTATAGATATCACCCTACAGGTCAGCCTCACTAGGTCTTTTTTCTCGGTGCAGACTACTTTCTCTCTCTCTCTTTGTAACTTCGATTTGTCTCAAACTCCAAGTCAAAGTGAAATATTATTTTCCACAAGGTTATTTTTCTAAAGTAGGCTCCTGGAGAATTCTGTAAAACAATATTTTTTCTCTTGAAAATTAACTCTTTTTAACTCTTTTTTTTTTTTTTTTTTTTTTGGGGGGGGGATTAACAATCGAGTGTGTCTGAGTAGATCTTTCCAGCCAAATAACTTTTTAGACTGACTTGCCTTCTAAGAAGCTAAAAAACCCAACACCCAGTGAGGGACGAAAACGAAAACTCGTTGACTGACTCTCGGATAGATAGGATGAATACAGACAATATGCAACTGTAGTCCGGTCTAGAATTAGGCTAAAATGGCGGACCAAAGGAAAGAAAAGTAAATAGTGAGTGGGTGGGGAGAGGGAACAGCTGATTTGTTGTGGCAGTTGTAAAATTAGGATGAGAAAGGTGATCAAAGTAGTTAGGGCGTCGATATTTAACTGACAAAATCAATCTCAGCTATCGTAATAAAGTATGTTCACAGGAGTGTAAAATGAATTATTTTGTTCTCGTAAATCTTTGGGATTTTTTGTATTTTTGAGATCTTTGTTTGATTTGCATTTTCCAAGGTCACTTTCAAAAGAGATCTCAAGACACTTTTATTTTTCATTGTCAAGATTATCATTGCACGTCAGTCGTTATGTGGCATAGCCATTGTAAATGTAAATTTATGATACTATGCAGTTCTTCAAGAGTTTCGAACAGTGTACATAGATGATGATTTTTGTTAATATATTAAGAACTTATTATTATTTGCCCCTTTTATTAGAGCTACAAATATATTGTCATAACAGTATGACAGCTATCGCTGTTTTCACTCCAGAAACACGTTTCCACACTATAGTAGTACTACAGATGTAATCTGAGACAGCAAGAAGTAAAGAAATTTCAATTTTTTAAATTACATTTTTGGACATCAGACTTTAAATGAGTTGATTTCAGTTCACAACTTAAGACGAAAAAGACAATGAATTATACATGCACGCCGATTTATAAAACTTTAATGCATTTAAGAGTTCGTAAAGAAAAAAAGGAGCATATTTATAGTTGAAGCAGAGTTATGAAATTTGACGTGGCTTGAGACGTATCCAGACAAGAGTTAGTGTTTACGTCACACACAAAGTGTATAGAAACACAATGTAAATTGATTACTCTTTACAAACCCCACGCGATCATTAACATGGACGAAGAACAATAAAAACACATTTATAAAATATTGCTTGCGTTAGCGAAACTGCTAATTTAAATACAAATAAAAATTATAAGAAAGAGAAAGTGATTATCCCAACTTTCTTCCTACAAAGTTCACATCACACACACACACGCACGCACGCATGCGCACGCGCTGCATCACTTTTTATCCACATGCGAATAAGTTTGAAGAGGAAGATAAAGAAAGGCTAGACAGGGAATAGTGACTACATTCCAGAGATAATGAAAAGAAAACTGGAGGGGTCACTGTCCAGAGAGAATAATAATTACAAAATAGATAAACAAAGATACACAATCACGAGACAATCAAGGAAAGACTGAGAAAATAAAAGAAAAAAATCACTGATGAGGTAAAAGTAGCATAAATTATGGGCCTAATCTGAAATAATTAAATATTGGAGAAGAAGTAATCATATAGTTATGAGATAATCAAAGAAGACTAGAGAGGTAATGGTGGCACATGAAATGGTTTCAAGATTTCGTTTTGCTCCTATGATTTCCTTCTAGGCGGTAAAAATATTTCACTATAAATTCTATAGAATGTGAGTACAACAGATTTTCACCTACATTCGGAAGTATGGGAGATAATGTACTTTCGTATATTTATTTTTCACTAGTGAGTTATAAACTATGATTTTTGTTTTTAACGAAAGCTACATTAGATACAAAGGATATTAGAGTTCACAAATAAGTACTATCAGAGACTTGTCTTGGTTATTTTTAAGGAAGTTTGAAATCGACATTTCAGTTAGTAAGGTCAATAATGTATTGCAATTATATTTCCATTATATTTTCTTTGTTTTTGGTTGATCCAATTATATGTAAATAAAAATCATCATAACTATCATCTGATACAGTAGAGAACACACACACACACACACACACACACACACACACACACACACACACACACACACACACACGCAGAAAGCCGTTTCAGTTTGCAGAAATATTAAGCTTTTTTTTTCTTTTCAGGAGAGTGCTAATTTTACAAGCTACAGGTTGGTTTTTTTTTTTTTGTTTTTTTTTTTTTTGGGGGGGGGGGGGGCGGAGGGGGTTAGAGGGATCTTTGGGTGGATAGATAGATATGTGATTAATTTGATAAATAAACTGATTGACGAATGCAAAGCTCAAAAGTTGTTACACTTTTAAAGCTTCATTGAGTTGCATGCACTGTCTTTAAAATATAATACGTTGGGACAATGTCAGTGGGTTTGTGTACGCATTCACACCAGTCTTGTTGATTACGCAAAGATAGATACAGTATATCAAAGTCAATATGTATATGTAATACAGAAAACATTGACCTGTGAAAATAAAACAGTGCAACCACGATGGAGCATAAAACTGAAATGTACTTCTTCAGAAATATTGTTTAATTTGTGTGTGTGTGTGTGTGTGTGTGTGTGTGTGTGTGTACATTCCGTATTTAAATTTATAATAGCAGTAATTACTTCATAAACATATTTCACACACAAAATATGTCTTTCTCTCGCACGCACTCACAATACAGGAAATGTGCAGATAATGCTTGTGGTTTTACGCTAATGAAGAAATAAATTATAAAAGAAAGCATAGAGAACCTGTCTTCTTATGCGTCTCATAGCAATGTTGCCATAGCAACAATAATGAATTTGATTGTATTTATAGTGTCCTTGCAGAAATAAATAGTATCACACAATAATTTGAATTTATATTTCACATATGTCAAGGCAGCATAATGATCATGTTTAAAAAACGTTAAATATGAAAACCACTTTATGTACAAATAGGTTATAGTGAAATCAGGAAGCGAAATACGATAAATATACGCAAAATAAAAATCAACTTTCATACAGAAGTACTGTGCAACGAAATCAGGAATAAAAATAGAGGCAACACTCAATACCATGTACTCCTCGCGTTCGGCAAAGCTTATGTGTTTTCTATGTAAATCACCCAGAATTCCAAGCCACCAAAAAAAAATGATGACGGTTGTTTCCACAAGACCTGCAACATCGCTGCCCAGGAAGGAAACACTGGATACACCTAATTCCTGTTAATTGATCTTTTTATCTTCACCTAACACTATTTCACTGAATCCCAATTCCTGTTCATCGATCTTTTGATCTTTACCTAATACTGTTTCATTGAATTCTAATTCCTGCGCAGCGAGAACATACAGTCCGCGAAATCAACAAGCTATGGAAGTGGACGTAAAGATCTCAATGAAATCAAATATAAAAGCCACAAAGTTCTGCGATGCTAACCGGTACCAATGCAAACATCTAATAGCCGAACCGTAATTGTGTTCTGGAAACTGGATCTTTTCTTAGGCATATTTAAAACAAATCCCTTCAGACCGGAAGTGTCACACTTCTAACTTCAGCCCGATTGTAATATGATAACGGTACGCATTGTAGTTGCACTGGTTAAGTCTGTCCTTGATTGGAAATGTTAACGTAAAATGAATATGTGGTATGGTAATACTGAATATTGTATACCTCATGTGATATGGTAAGACTGAATATTGAAAGACGTATGTGGTATGGTAAGACTGAATATTGAAAGACGTACGTATTGTGGCAAGACTGAAAATTGTATAGCGTATGTGGTATGGTAAGACTGAATATTGAAAGACGTACGTATTGTGGCAAGACTGAATATTGTATACCGTATGTGGTATGGTGAGACTGTATATTGTATACCGTATGTGGTATGGTGAGACTGAATATTGTATACCGTATGTGGTATGGTGAGACTGTATATTGTATACCGTATGTGGTATGGTGAGACTGTATATTATACGAGATAGTGAATGTTTTTAAAACTATTTATTTTTAATGCGTGTTCCTATGGCATTGTTTATAGATTTTCACATATTTTGAAAGAATAATTGGCGACAATATAACGGGCATTTTACTTAGGACAACCAAAAGAAAATTAATTATTGTCTCAAAGGCATTCTAGTACATATGCAAATTTTGGACTTAATGTCTTCACTACGTTATCAGTGCCACAGTGTTTCCTCAGGAAGTGCGAAACCTTTTAAGAACTGAAGTCTATGCATATTGACACCTTTGCAAATAGTGTTACGCTGTCAAGGGACGCTACTTATAAATTTTAAATACATAAATATTTCTTTTTACTAACCAAAACTAGTCGTAATACAACTTTACCTCTATCTACTACCCCAAAATATCTATAAATTGTCGAAAATTTTCAATTTCAATGAGTACACACACACACACACACACACACACACACACACACACACACACACACACACACACACACACTATACGCGAAATCAGCCTGCACTGGAAGTAGATGTAAAGAAATCAAACAGTCAGTTGAAATCTGATATAAAACCCTTTGTGATGTCGCTAATTATGCAAATAATAATTTAATGATGATCGATATCTTTAGATTGTTAAAGTGGAAAATTTCGACAACCAATATAATTTTCTTTTCGTGGGAAAAGGCAGTAAAGTTTAAAATGGATATATTTGAGATTTTAAAAGTGTTTATTTAAAGTTTCGTAGTAACAATATTAGCATTAATGGTGTCGATGATGCAAAGCTAATGCGGGAGTTCTTAGAAGATTTCACGCTTCCTGAGGAAGCAATGTGACCTCACTGATAAAGCAGTTGAAGAAGTTAAGACCAAAATTGTGTTAGCATGCCGTCGAGACAAGAATATAATTAATTTTCTTTTGGTTGGCCGCAATAAAATGCACGGTTGTTATTTTTTTTTGCTGTCAATTAATTCAAAATATCTCCAAATCCAGAAAGAATGCCACAGCCACATGTTAAAAAGATTAAATAATATCGACTATTGTCTCGTACAATATTCAATTTTACCATACGACATTCGTCATACAACGTACGTCATACAACATGTCATCACGACATACGTCATACAACATACGTCACACGACATACGTCATACAACATACACTATACGTCAATATTTCTAATCAAAGACAGCCTTAAAATGCAATATCTATAACAATTTATATACTCGGTCTTACCATACGACAAACCTCAAAATTTCTAATCAGGGAAAGACTTAAATAGTTTAACAACAGCAAAAATAATATTATCATATTACAAGTGGGCCAAAGTTAGAAGTATCCCGTTTCCGGTTTAAAGGGATGTGTTTTATGCCTGAGTAAACCATTACATGCACTAAAGCAAACATTCAGTTTCCGGAACAGTTTCCGGCTTGGTTGCTAGTCACTTACATTGGTACCATATACTACAAGAAAATAACTTAAATATCGCACATTTAACACCTATAACGTATTAACGTCGCTTAGGTAAGCTTTCATAATCAAAACGACATATTACATGTAAATAGATAAAGTGTTTGAATAGTACTGAGTAGTGTTAACATTCAAGTGCTCTCTAAACCTACTACATCAGTAGTTGCACAGAGATGTATTTCACTTCATGTCCCAAAGAATTTTCAGGGCAAAATGCATGTATAATACGTTGTTGATTTTAGCAGAATTTTGATCTATCTCGTTTTCAGTGCCAAAGACTTCACCCAAGTAGACATTCTTTGTTTTGCTATTCCTGAAAAAAATACAACAACATGAAACAAATATAACAGCCATTGCGTTTCGTAAATGAAATCAAATATTGAACAAACGAAACATTGCTCTTCGTAAATCAAATAAAATATGTAGAACAAACGAAATTCACGTAAAAACTGACCACAGCAGTTTAACATAATGTAATATTAACAATACAGTGAAACAATCAAATGAAAAAAGTGCGTCATTTAAACACGATTAGAAAAAAGAATATGTTGATAAATGCTGCCAATAACAACAGAAAAATAAATATCATTACAGAAAAACATTAAAAAACAACAACAACCTGAAATGGAAGAACATAAAGAGTGTGTTAGACAATGAAAAAATAAACCACAAATTCGAGTCTGAACACCGAGTTTTTCCAATATATGTAAGGATTACTGCAAAATGTATGATCGCGCTTTTCAAGAAAAGGTGGTTAATTCAAAGAAGAGACGAAAGAGGATTGTACTATCTTGTCTTGTAAGTGTTCTCTGACTTGACAGCTCTTAGCAATTCACGCAGTCATGAAGTCATCGCTTACGTCAGACAGTCGTGGAATCGGCACGCAAGCTCAAAAAAGAAACATGTACCAAATATGCACATTCTTACATTTTAAATTATAACCATTCGTCGTTTTAAGTAGATATTGTCACCAATGAAAACATGGGAAACATACTTTGTGGAATGTTAATTTTCGTATCTTGAGTAATGTCATGGGCATTAGTGATCTGTTTCCATATGCACAGCGTTCAGGTGACTCGTGTCTTCCGGTGTCTCGTGTACTTTAGATCCTATCGTCTCGTACTCATTGGCTGCTTTGTTGCCAACGTCACCTAGTTAATGGCAATAGAACGTACATTTCACATAAGCCAATCTGAAGGACATTGAATTTTATCCGTAATTCTTTGTGCTAACTTTGGACTCAGGCCAATATCTCCCCCACCTCCCCCTCTACCCACCACAGTTTTCTCTTGTTGACATCTATTTCTATTTTATTCTGTTGACACTTTTTCTACTGATAGAAACAATGTACCCAATCAATTATTAGGTGTATGCATTACCAGCTGAAGGGGTACGGTTATTAAGCTGCAGCTTTTCATCAGTGTCCACTGCTTTCATCCCAAGCTGTCCATCAGCTTCAGCTTCGCTAGGAATCTTTAACGACCTGCGTATGATAGAGGATCCAACGTACAAACTGTTCTTCCTCATGTTACAGTCCTTCTCCAAGACCTGAGTATTCAGCACTGAAATAGATTATTGGGATGATACTCTGTCATTACGTTATTGACTGATTTTGTGAATGACAATGAACAATATTCTGCATTCGTTTACGTGCAAAAAAAAAATAACATGGCTCAATGAAAAAGCGTAACTAGAAAATCTTTAAAATAAACACATCACCGCTCTGCATACTACATTGCACAACTGGCTGGGTTGTTGATTTTGAATTTAGATGACGTCAATATTTATTACGTCGGAGAACAATGCTTTGGGGTTGGGAGACAACCATTAGAACATGAATTATGTCACCACTCAAACAGTATTCAACTGAAGCCATTTCTCGCAGATTCACTCTTACGACAGCTGGCTTTACTAATCAAAACATCTTTAATTTATTACTTTCATGCAACAAAATTAAATCATATTTTAATCAGATCTTCCGAACTACAAGAAGAGAACAATTTTGTTCGAGGAATTTAAGTGTGAGTACACTGAAAATTAAAACGATGCAGACAAAAAGTTCTTGAAACATTCATAGACATTCATTTAACAATACTTGGTCTCTACTGTATATTTGCACTTCGATTATTTTGGACAATAGATCGATTGCCTTAGTAATGCAGTGCACACGTTCAAGCACTATTGCATTGTGGAGGTTGGTTTGCAATGGAGTCAACAATAGCTGGCGTTCACTAATCAGGTTTAACAATGCCAGTAGTATTTGGTGTTCACTGATCAGTCTTAACAATGGCAGTAGTATTTGGTGTTCACTGATCAGGTTTCACAATGCCAGTAGTATTTGGTGTTCACTGATCAGGCTTAACAATACCAGTAGCATTTGGTGTTCACTGATCAGGCTTAACAATGTCAGTAGTATTTGGTGTTTACTGATCAGGCTTAACAATGCCAGTAGTATTTGGTGTTCATTGGTCAGGCTTCGCGTGTAGCTCTTCAGATCACACATTGAGGAACTTGCGCAGACTGTTCATAGAAAGAGCGAGTGGTCGTGACTACTATTGCATGATGTATATAGACATTGTCTTTGGTAAATCAAATTATTCTTTCTTATTTTAGATTTACAACACAGAAAAAGCACACCCAGCCATGTGCAGGCACAAACTATTTTTGTTTTTTAAAAAAAAAAGATTCTGTTGTAACAAGTGAATTAGGTCAGCTGAAAAAAGATTCCTCACCAGGATCACGTGACATGCAGATAAACAGTTAAACATAATTTTCTTTCTTTATTTTCAAAGCTATTGCAAGCCCCAATCACATATTTGCTGACTATGTAAAGTTTCACTTAAAGTGGACTTCTCTGCCCCTGAATTAGTTGGCACTAGAGCTCTACTGAACTCACAACAGTTTTCTTGTAATTATGGAATATAAATACACTCATTATAACTAGTGTCAGAACAATTTGCCATTTAATTTAACCTTCACTTATATATATATATATATATATAAAATATATAAAAATATTTTAAAGTCAACAACAAATAATAAAAATAAATAACACAAATATCCTCTATCAATTTGGGTTTAACTGAGGAATCTATTATACAATTTAATTTACTACAAACATTTATGTATTCTCTAACACAAAAAGTTAACATTGTGAACTTCAATAAAAAATATTTTAAAGTCAACAACAAATAATAAAAATAAATGCCAGAAAACTAATATAAAAGAGAAACAGATTAGGCTAACTTAGGAGTTGCAAACACTTTTATTCTTGCACACTAAGTGGATTCTCTCAGCAGACGCCGCGTTGATCCACACCTCAAAATTATAGTATTTCTTTTCTAGTAGAGCTTTTCTTAACATATCTCTCACTCATAATTATGTTTATTGGCTATTAATAATTACAGTGGTAGTCATCTTCCGTCTGTGGATATGGTTGGTGTCAGACTGTTTTAATTGGCTATTAATAGTTACAGTGGTAGTCATCTTCCGTCTGTAGATATGGTTACTGTCAGACTGTTTTAATTGGCTATTAATAGTTACAGTGGTAGTCATCTTCCGTCTGTGGATATGGTTACTGTCAGACTGTTTTAATTTTGATTTCTTGGTAAAGAAAATCCTGTCTGTAAGTGTTAATCTCCCCAAAGCAGTCATTTCCTCTTAAATGTGCAGTGTTTAAGTCGAGCTATCTAACACAGAATAGCTTGTATACACATGCATAAATTCTTCTTAAGCATCATGTTCTTCATTAGCAATAGTAAATTAATAATAACTATTTTTCTTTTTAATTTAAATTATAGTCACTCGTCTGCAACTTTGCTAAGTTAAGGCATTAAATGAAATCTAAATATTATAACTCTCATACACTTTCAAAACACAGCTCGAATGAATGCTAATTAATTATACAACACTAATTATAAAAGTATATTTTAAAAGTCGATATATAAATATACATATATTTTATTTATTAAAACAAAATTAATAAATTCATTTTCTAACTTATGCTAAGTTCCGAAGTATCAAGATATTAAGTTACACAACGCTTTAATGACAACGTAGTCTCCTGAAACGAACACATTGTAAATAAAAGCGTACGGTAAGTGGTAACAGTAATACAAATGTGAAAAATAAGGAATACCTGTGAACATTTTACTCACTTTTGTCGTCGATATCTTTGACATCCACACTGGTGACGTCACGCAACACTTTAGTTTCAAGTATTGTTAATATTGACCGGAAAGCTCACTAAATCGTCTTTCTGATTGATGTTCGTAATTCAATTGCAGTCGGATTCACATTGAAGACGATCGGCCATTTAAAAATATAGGGTTTAAATATGTTTATTTTTTCTCTACTCTCTAATTTTACATTTAGGTCGGGAATTTAGAATAAAACAGAGGATTTCAAACTATTTGGTGCCACGTTTTATTGGATCCATTATTTTTCTTACATTTTCCAATTTTTGACCTGCTTAATTTCGAGGATTCACCTGAAAAAGGATCTGAAATATACTGGATAAGATACTTAGAGCTCCCTGACGTTAATGATGTTGAAATACACCCAATGAAATGCTGTAACGATCCTCATCACCTATTCTGTGACGTCATTTCATGTCTATATTCACTCATATCTTAACGCAGGACTCTTTCACGCTCATAATATGCTTTTAATGCAGAACTCTAAATTACTACATGGATGGCATCAGCTTCACCCAACCCCAACCCCCGCCAAATCGTACCAATGCTAAAAGATGTCTGGAACATGTCTAGAACAAAATTCATAATTTGTTATATATGCCCACAGTTTGCCGGTTATTAGCGATTACCGCATACAGACAAGTGCAGGATGGCATATTAGTACAATGATTATAGACGTAGTGGTATCTTATGTTTAATTAATCGTTAGAGTAATTGTCTAAATATAGAAAAACAAGATGTGCCCATTGCTGCCAAGTTAGTGAAAGTGACAATGACTAAAATGGAATATTAATGTATGAAAGAAGTCAAAATGTAACGAGTGTTATTTATGTTCAATATGATATACTAGAGTGTGATATGATATATGATATATTCAGAGTGTGTATGATAAATTAGGATGCGACAGAGAGTCTGAATGCTTATGATAAATCCACTCAAACGAGTAGTCTCCCTATCAGGACGTAAAACTGTATAACTAATACTTGTTAAGAAAAGTGGTCAACCGGAAAAGGTAATATTAGTAATGAGAGTCAACAAATATTGTTCACGCCAATAATTTACTTGGATCTCTATTTCAGAATGTTTCAGCGTTATTTGTAGAACTCTTGAGTTTGCACTACCTCATCTACACCGGTAGTGTTCAAGTACTTTCTTTTTTATCACAATTACTTCGCAATCTCTGTTTGCGTTGGTTTTAAAGAATTTTAAACACATCGCATAGGGAAACATAATTACATACACGCAAACACACACTCAGCTATACATAATAGTCGACGTTATCGTGTGACACTAAGATACTTTTTTAAAATTTTGTAAATCAGAATGAAAAAGAATGCAGTGTCCAGTTTTAAAATGTTGTACTCATTTATTACTTATCTTTGCATATTTAGCACACACATGTAGGTATTTAGTTGACGTCAGATATGCCATTTAGTACTTACGCTTTCTTCTTCTCTGTCGGACAGCAATAATACACAATATGATGGTAACAGCAAAGACAGCTACACCCACGCCAACGATGTAGAAAACAGGTGATGAAAGTTTAACACCCTCTGTAAGAAAAGTCTAACATATAGCTATGTCAAGGTCGAAGAGGATTCATAGCTATGTCGTAAGTATCGTAAACAGTAATTAGTAATTAGAAAGATGTCATGAAGGTGGGCTGTTTCTCTATCTTCCCTGTGAAGTACCAGAATCTAACACAACATTCCTCACGTGCAGGCCAGTGTGTATGGTATTGCATTCGTTGGTGAGGATATATGCACAGGAAATTAAACAAAAAATACTTCCCTTTCTACGGCAGTTGTGTTTCATCTGCAGAAAAGTATTAAATTTAAGGCATTGGGTCCAGGCAGGAGAATTCAGTTACAACGAATAGGAACATTTACAATGCGTATATGTATGTCACTCTCTCACCTATTAAATCTTTTGTGTATCTTTGCAACGTCTTGCAGACATTGCGCACCTGTCTTGAAATAGGTCAAAAGTCACAGCAATAAACAGCTTCATTCGTTCGTATGTTCGTTGTCTCTCTCTTTCTCAGTGTCATTATCTGTTTGTTTTCGACTATTGTTAGGCTTCTATATCCAGAGCGAGAAGGCGTAAAATTTTGATACATCAAGGCATCAACAGAATTAACTGTCCGATCTTTATATATATGCACAGCAGATTCTGAAGGACTTCTTATTTTATTTTATTTTATTTTATTTCTTTATCTCCTGCCCATTGCGATACCAGTGCAAACTGCCTAAGCAGAACTAATATATGGGAATAACTTTTGCAATCAGCTTGTGGTCATTTTGAATTCTTACAACACAGGCCAGAAAAGGTCCTTTTTGATGTTATATGCTATAATAGTACGATATAATAAATACAAAAGCATATTAGTGATTTCTTCTTTCTCTCTTGTTAATAATTGACTTTTACTAGCACAGCTTGTTTATACAATATTTACCCACGCTAATAGACTATTTCTCTTCTCATATGTTGGTTTAATGTAAATCAACTTCTTCTAATATTTGACGTGATTTATGCTTTTGAGTAGAACAAAATTGGGTTTGACATTGATTATATATTTTAATGAATTATTCAAGGAGAAAACGTATTTACACACATTACAAGTATGTTTTATGTGGGGGTACCAACTACTTATTTCTCCAATAAAATACTTCCATATTATATTTTATTTTGCAATAACCAGGCTTGATTAGTGGTTACATACCTTGTAGTGAGCTCATCATTGCGTTTACTAGATGTAACCATAAAAGACGCAACTGAGTAAATATTGCAAGAATATGTTTATGTGTGCCAATTATTAAATTCTGCCTTGACAGACCTTTGCTTATTCGGTTTACATAACAATGAGGCCAACTGTAGGAAATATAGGAGTAAGTGTATATATATGTGTGTGCGTGCGAGCGAGCGCGCTATCTCTCTCTCTTTTAAAACATAAAGCTATTAAAATATTTAAGAAATAAAAAGAAGCGGAGAAAGCAAAATAATTTAGTTCTTACAGTAATCATGCACACTTCCGCTGTTTTAAATTATGAATATAGGTGATGTTTCCATGTACGCACAATGTTCAAATATTTAAATTATTTATTAAGTGCTTTTAGAAATATATTTCATGCACTAATGTTAATATTAGTTCCTTAACAGACTGGTTAGACATTAAAAAGTCAGTAAATTTTAATGTCACAAGGTGCAGAAATAACCAGAAATAAAAGCAAACTGTTACCGCTTCCGTTCAAAACTTGTATAGTCGCAAAGATAAATGAAAGTTAGGCGGTCGAGTCACGTAATGTGACACTTACCATTCTTTTCTTCTCTCAAAACTCGCAGAGTAAAGTTGGAGTAGGCACTGCCTAAGGAATTCGACACGTTCACTCGCCACTGCCCTCTATCCTCCTCACTTAAATTATAAATTTGTATTGAGATCGTCAAGTTGGGTTCCGTGCCTTGCACAAAGCACAAACATTTTGTATCCGAAATGTTATGAAAGACTTCAGTGTTGCTGGACGTAACAGTACATTGATAAAGTTTTGCACTCTCACTTGGTATGGACATTACGCTGACAGATGAATCATTGTGATTTGCCTGCTGTCTGATTGCACATTGCGTAATATTAATAAGTGAACGGACTTGAAATCGTACCGTTGCATTTTGATCTTGATCTGAAAGTTGCACATTTTCTGAAGTGCCAACAAACTCAGGAGCACCTGGAACGAGAAAAAATACATTGGAATGAGATAAAGAGTGTTAAAGTCAAACTGAAATATCCTTATACTTATTAACCATAGGTAAGCACAAACTTACTTTTATAAACTATTTATTAAACATCTTTTCATTTTGTAAAATGAGAGAGAGAGAAAAAGAATTATTTAAGTGAAATGTTATTAAATATAAAAGTAATGACAATTTACAACGCATGCGCCTTGGTAAAATGACACCTATTCTGATTTTTTCGTTTAATTTTTGAAATAAATCTACTAAAAGAAACACCTTAAAACAGGCAAACAAACCAAACAAAATAAAGCCTTACCCCACCACGAAAAAAAATCCAAAATACTTCCTGAAAAAAAACCCAGTAAACCAGAAACACGATATTTCAAGTAAATTGCTCATTAATTTTAAAGCATTGTCGCCTTTAAAATGGTTCACGTTAACATTAAACTTTCCATTATGTACTTGTCTCATTACTTAATTGACATCATGTGTATTGTTCTCAGCAGTCATTATACTTGCATTTGTAAATAGGTAGGAAGGTAGGAACTTTGACCTATATTTACTAAACATATCTCACTTAATAAATACTTAGAAGACAGTTATAAATATACGAGCGAATATAAATACTGCCAGAAACAGTGGAATAGGCATAGGTAGTGACAATAACAAAACTGGTCAATTTTAGTTTTCCTTTTGCTTCAAATTTAAGTCTTAATGATAACGTATTTCTTCTTCTATGATTGTTTTCTGTAAATAATAGCAGTGATTGCACTGTAGGCAATATATAATACTGATTATTGCTATTTAATCCATAGTAACAATAGATATATAATATCACATCTCTCTCTCTCTCTCTCTCTCTCTCTCTCTCTCTCTCTAAATATTATTCCAGTCAAGGTAGTTCTCATACTTGAAATGATAGTAATAGAGTGGTATGCTAAAAAGAGTGATTTTCTTTTCTCAGCCCCCAATTCTCAAACGGATGGACAGGGTGGCCATAAACTATGATTCAACTTGAGTGACCAAACATTGTTGCGGTCTGGACGCTTATTGAAATGTGTATGTTGTTTAATTGCAGAGGACGGAGTTGCCCAAATAGCATCAAGCTGATTTTGCAGGTGAAGGGTTGCATATGATATACATCGCTAGCTCTGATGTGCATATATCCCGTTAGCGTCTTGCTGATTGGTCATATCGACCTCACTTCTTCTTTTACGATCGTTAATTACAGGTGGACTGGCGTTATGGCTTCATATCTCAATATAGGTCTCCCCATCCCACCTGTGAACAGGATATATTTCCATTTCTATTGCTTTTTGAAGATAAAACATGTCGGGGGATGGTGGGAGGGATAGAGAGACCGCTTTTCCCTTTAGATTTAACACTCCTGTCACAAAGCGTGGCTCTACTACCATGATATTTTGCTCTTCAGACAAGAAAACCTTCCGTCCTTCTTTAACCTTTTGACTATTTCCTTCAGTCATGCCTGCGCACAGGTATGATATAGCGTTATTTGTTTTTTTTTGTTTTTGTGCATTATTATAGTTAAGATTGTTATTCACTGTGTATGTGTCCATTGCAACAAATACAGTAAAATATTTAATCAAATATATTAGTCTGTTATTTGACGGAAGATAATAGTGTATATGTGAACCTAACGCTATAATAAAAATTCCGAAACTATAAGTATAATCAATTATTCTGAGTAGAACTGGGATTTCCTTGACAAGGTCACTTATCTAACACTGTCGGCAATGAAAACAAACGTTGGCATGTCATTACAACTAAATAATGTTTCTAATAAAACCTTTCGACGAAATGTTTGTGTAAATAAATATATCTGTCGATAGATGTGACGCATGCTCTTTTTATATTATATGACCAGAGGTAGTCATATAAAAAGAAGTAATCATATCACAACAGTTTTTCCTGCTGTTTTTAATGTTAAAATAAGTGATTTGTGAGATTTTATATAAACTTTAAAATCAAATAGCTGCAAAAATATAGGGAATTTTAAAAATATAAAATACAATATTTAATTAAAAAAATAAAATACATGAACAAAAGGACACAGAGAATTCACTAAAACATACAGGACATAAAAAAAAAAAGAAAGAGAGAGAAAACAACACTCACATACTACGACTAACTGAGTCGATTTATTTTGTTTTGAGCCGTCAGCCTCACACCGGAGATTTATGACGTCATTGCAAGTGGGAGTAGATATATTATAAATGGCTTTTTGTGTTTCTGTAATTCCTTTCACTGGAATGCCAGAATTGTCCAAAAGACGTACGTTAGCAGGAGGGTTTCCTTCAATCCACGTGCAGATGACTTGAACGCTGGTGTTTACCTCTAGTTGATAGCGATCATATTCATCGAGTGTGTAGTTGTTGACAAACAGACTCGTTACATTGGTTGGATCTGCGAAAGAGTAAAATCAAGTCTCTATTGCTGCTTGCCCATTCATTCATATATTCGTACATCATCCATCAAAACAAACACGCAAACGAACAAATTCAATGAGCATACTTAACCACAAGCAAACATATTTGGCAGATACATTCAAACATACATGGATTGTAGAGGCATATGTGTGCATATATATATACACACAAAACAAGTCATACTGTAACGTTTACACATATTTCTTACAAACAAAGATTTGTTCGTGGATCCATAAATAGATTCCGCCACCAAGCTAGGATTTATTTCAGACTAATCAGGATGATAAATTCCAAATCATTAAGAAGTAATACTATTGTATAAAACATGGTGGAAGGAACATTGATAATGAAAAATGTGTGAAGTTAAAGGACAATAGGAAGCTTTGATCGATAAGGAAGGAAGCTGTTTTATACACAATAAACTTCTGTCTGAATTTCGGTGTGCAATTAAAAACAATACATATAAACGATCTAATGGAGATAGAAGTCAACTCGAATGTCTGTTGAACAAAAGGCATGAATGCATATTAAAAATTAATTATATAGGATTGATTGCTCCAGTAAAAACTCAGGATACAGGCGTACAAATCTTGATAACTTTAAACTTATAAAATAGATAATGAAATACAAAGGAAGTTTTATAAATGGTATGGATAATAAACCGTGTGGCGAAAAGTCTATGATGAAACTGGGGGACATTTTGATCACTCCCATTTCGAATTTAAATAGAAAAGATGGACTGATGTAAAATTCTGCAGCCTATTTTAGAGAGGAAAAAAAGTATTTGTGAAACAAAAACAACTATTTCATGTGAAGAAGAAAAAACTGTACTACAGTCAAACCACACTACTCGTTTATTTTTAAGACCTCTGCCTTTACTGCTAGAATGAGGTGTGGGTAAATAAAGGAGGCGAGGGATAGGATCCTGTACTAGGCTTATTGTCAGACATATCGTTCTGTCGCTCAGGTGTCACTTGCTCATTAGCTGGTTTTCATGGTTCAAAGGTATACCTAGCCGTGTGATCAGTACTGTCACATATATTTCTTTGTAACCATTCCTTCAAACACCTCAGTCTTTTGTCCTTAATTCATGCTTAAAGTGCTGGTGGACATGATGTTTGTAATTTGTGAATCACGAAGTGATCCCTACAACCTTTTCCAATGTTAATTTCTACTTTATCCAGTTCTAACCACCTAGTTAAGACTTGATGCAATTTAGTGGCTGACTGTAGGAATGTGTCGGTCAACTCTCATTTAAACTGATGAAACCTACAGCTGTACGTCCATACTGTCTTGTTCTTTCATTCCTTCTACTATGGAATTAAGCCACAAATCCTTTGGTAAGCATATTTTCACTGCGCATTCTTGAACACATTATCCTTGATATTTTCCTCTTTGTTGTTAAAGGAATGGAAATGGAAATTTATGCTCATTCCCTAAACCTTAACAGCTCTCTCACTTATCTCTAACTAACTTAAGCCAAGTTCTCTGGTTCTTTGACCCTTGGCACCTAATTGGGCAAACGCTGCCTCTTGTTTAATATCACTTTCAATTTTTAATCTTTTCTCACTCGCCATTCTTTTTATTTCTATTTTGAAACTTTCTTTCTTATCTGCATAGTCCCTTGCATATTTTAAGACATCACTTCCTGACAGGCCTGAATCAATGTCTTCTTCTTTTCATTCCTGCATCCACCTCTCTCTATCTTCTCTAGTAACCTCCATTTTAATTGCAAAATAACTCATCACCGTTATGCGAAACTGGCTGACTGGTGAGCAGTCTGGTTTACAAAAAATATCTCCACACTCACACACTCAGCAACTAGTATAACACTTAATCTAGATACTAAAGATAAACAATAGCATAAACAATGCAATTTCTACACATCAATAATTAAATAGAAACTATCGTAAATGTATTTATCAATGTATTCAATAATTATCAAAATAAAAGAAAAGTGTTAATAAAAAATTCAAAAGAAAAATGTGATAGGCAAAGCAAGACAAGGTTCTAGATATTACTATAAATAAAATAAGCTGCTTTCTATACATGTTTATTTTCTAAATCAATTGTATTTCTTTTAGCTGTTCAGCCTAGGGTTCCCTGTAGGTTGTAAGCTTCACAAATTTCCAACAATTGTTTTGTACATCCACTAATGTCAATCTTCTGACAATTAGTTACAATATTAGACAAATTTGAGCTCATCACCAGACAGAACCTACCCACTTCATGTGACGTGCACCTTTTTATTACTTGTTATGATTAGAATATTATTAATAATCATTCATAGCTAATTACTAGAAAAGGAGAAATCTTAATTTATGTTTATTAATAATTCTCCCAAAGACACCACTTTCTCACACTTGGCAGATTATATGGGTGTAGTAACAGTCTTCTCCTTCCACAGCAATATGACACAAGTTTTACTGTTACACAATATTTTCATAGGTGGAAACTTCTTAGTAAAGGAGCAACAATATGGGTCTTTAATTATGTTTTATCGAGCCCATATCCACCTACTATTACTCCAAAATAAAGTTTAATAATATGTACAAGAATGCTAATAAATTTAATAATGAATTGATTAAATCAACAACCAAATATACTCATACAATTAGAAGGTTATTTGACATCAATTATTTCATGAAACAATGTTCAAATAATTCCAATACTTATTTAGTCTTATTTTCTAACACATAAATCAGCAGTCCGATTAGTATCAAAACAAATCAATGGACTATTTTTATCATAGAAGAAATGGAGTTAAAGAGTGATATGATAAATGTTTGTATACAAAATGACCAATATTATGAGCTGCAACAGTCCCGTGCTTTGGTAACAATGTCACAATTTAATTTTATTGTTCACAATAGAATAGTCAATCTTCCACATGCTCTGCTAAGCATGTTGTAGAATGTTCCAATGCCATAGTTTCCTTGACACTAATCTAGGCACACGTTCTCCATATTAGCTTCTCTAGTAGACAATCACAATAATGAACTTCTAGCACTCCTTTTGCTAGAAAGTTCCACAGTGGAGGTGGACATACACGCTGATGTACACAAACAGTGTGCAGTGAATCATCACAACTGCCACACTCTAGGATGGAAACGTTTCGAATCCACCACAAGTGTACAAAGAAGAAAAGGAAAAAAAGACTTGCTCTTTTTGGGAAAAATCATATTAGGTCCAAGTTTAATCATCTCTATTCTTTCTTTCTTACAACCATCCTCAACTTACAATTCCTGCAAAGTATTTATTAGTCGAATACATCCGTGCAACTATTGTAAAAATACAACTTAATCAATTCCAAATATATTTCTGTTAGAAACAATGTCGTGTGTATAACATATTATATACAGGTATCATAATGCACAATTGTAGAAATAGTCTTTTCACAAAATACATTTTTACATTGAATTAAAAGTATATCAGTACCGAAATGTATGAGATATTTCTAAGTCCATTCTCTCTCAATCAACTCACCATAGCTAATGATCACCTTTTCATAACCAGACTTGATTTGCATCAAGATCAAAATGATTAGAGTATAGAACATTCTTCAACAGGTAAATTTTGGTCTCTACACATTGGCTAGTTCATTATTTGTAAACATTAAGCTATTGGATAGCAAACAATACTGATCCACTCTGGACTGGTTTTGATTACATCAGCAAGTTCTAGCATATTCTTTACCTCTATTTTAACTCTAGCACTTACAAAAATATCAGTATGTGCAGTACCTGAAGGTCATATCTCATTGACATTTAACAAATTAAAAAATAGGGAAGGCAAATTTACTCTGCCACACTATCATACAATTTACGACAACAAACAAAAGAAGTTACTTTACAATAACAGATTCGTGAGACTGAAACAATTAACAAAAATTAATAAGCAGATAAGTTTAACAATATTTAATAGACTAAAGCAAAATAAATGCTGTTGTAATTTCACATTGCTGACAATTCAAACTAACAATGTTCTCTGCGATATCCATCAATTATAACAGGAGGGACTTGCTACACCTTACCAAGAGTTCATTTGCTAAAAGTAGAGTTAGAATCTTGCACACTAGTTTTCTCAGACTGGAAACAACGCCCATCCCTACGTAGACTCTTTCAATCAATCTAATTTAGGTACACACCTAGATTTCATTAATATTTATAACTTTCTCACATCTTCTGCACCCACATTCTGTCAATACACATGCCACCTATCCAAAATCCAGTTCACAATTGTATCAGCCTAAAGGTTACATAAACACATAATTGGGTCAAAACAAGATGGAGATCTAAACCATTTAATATGACTGCAGATGCCAGGAGCTAGCATATCCACAAAACAATAACAAGAACCCTACCCTGTGGCTACTACTCAATGCGCACTCACTCAATCTAAACAGTTTATCTCCCCCATATACTCCAGTTCATCCTGGACTTTCACTTCACAAATAAATTTTAACACACCATTTCCAAATCATACAAATTACAATAAAATCTCATTTTAAAATCATAGATCGGAAATGAAAATTTATATTTTAAATGTGTGGAAGGATTCCTTGACACATGATATATAGTTAAAAAAAATACTGAAGTTATGGACAGTAAATATTTATCTTAGCTGAAGTTATGCAGAACTTATATATACTATTATACTATTCAATGATTTGCAATACATTCATCTGTGAATGAATGAGGCAGAAAAAGGTTATGCTTTAATCATGTATATATTAACAAAAATGATTGTTTAGTGAAATAAGTTAACAGGATGCAAATTAAATGTGTCTTGCGTCAATGCACTTAAAGCATAGCGTTGATTATAAAAGAAGTAAACTTTCCAGGATGGACCTCTTGATTTGGGGTTTGCAAGTTAAGATTTTGTGGCGAATAGTGAGTTTTGAGAGCATATGGTATATCGCTTGATACAGTTGTAATATTTACAAATTTAAGAATAGAACTGGAGGAAGCTATTCCAAGACATAGTGCAGACCCAAGTAAATGCATGGAAATCTTAAAGTACTCTGGAAAATTTCAAAAGGTTGGAAATTATCTTAATTAAAAAAATATATAAGGCACAACTTTGATAAACAGTCATACTAGGTATCCAGCTTTACAATTTAAGAAATGCCAGAGGGAAACGAGAGACTCTATAACGAACTCAGCAGAATTTAGATTATCTTTGGAGTCTGGCGTGGAATGTTATGTATTGATTTTTATGCTGCTGCTGTTTCTGGACCCTCTAACATTAGCGTCATCGTTCATTCACAATGATTTTTGTGAAAGATGTCATAGCAGTACACTTGAAGGATTGTTTGCCTATAGATTCAAACTGGGTATTTGTAATTCCAAAATTTACATAAAAATGAAATCATACTATACATATTTTTGCGACACCGGTCACAAACAAAAGTATCGGTCAGCAAACTGCATGAGCCGGCCACAGAAATCCCATGCATCAGATTTATTCCCTCAACACTAGTCTTTCACTTAGCTCCATATTTACTCCAGCATTTCATTGGACAACTCTTAAGTCAGCCTGTGTTAAAAGTACTTGAGTATTTCCGTACTAGAATTACGACACGACTCTAAGGTTTTGACAGGTGATTAAGCGTGTTTTCTGTAACTTGATCTTACCATTGGCCACAGATCCGTTTCATTGGAGAATTAATAAATTAAAGTAAGAGAGGTGTCTTGCCTGATTAGTGCGTCTAAAATACTATGCTTTGCAGAAGAGTTGTATCTTCTGATAAAGATTACTCTGACCATTGGGCTAATATTGCAGGAAAGGCCGATAATATTCAGATTTCCAGCTTATGATCTCAGTATAGTATTAATAGCTAATGAGATAACTTCTTTAACTATGTGAATATTTGGTTTTAATAACTGTTATTTTATTGTTTTGATTAGGTCATCAGCGGATTTGTTTGTGGTCAAAAGAAAGGCAGCAGTCACAAATACCGATTAATGGAGGTGAGAGTTGTGAGTAAAGAGATTAATTATAAGATAAATACTTCTTCCTATTTCTCCCTTAAAATGTATTTACTTGAAATGAAAGATACGTCTTTAGTACAGGATCCAGCGTACTTCACTCCTCATATATAATTATTATCAATAACTATTTTGTCTTGATAAAGGTTATTTAGCCGAAACGTCCACTCTCAAAGTAGTTTTTGTTTTGTATATCTATAAAACATTGCACAACATTGCCTTTTTTATACTGCATAAGTGTCTGTTTAACGCTTGGCAATCTTGCTATTCAAATTGTGCATCAGTAGATAGAAAGACAACTGAGTACAAGTAAGGTAATTTTCCAGCGGAAGAAAAATCAACAGTGAACGAGATTTGCCTGCGAGTGTGCGGTGTGCTTATAATAATAAAATAAGAATAGACTAATATATGATTTCTCTCTACACTGTTTTTCTCTGTCTCTCTGTCTCTCTGTCTCTGTCTGTCTGTCTCTGTCTGTCTGTCTGTCTCTCTCTCTCTGTGTGTGTGTGTGTGTGTGTGTAACTAACGAACTCTCTATTTCACTTCTGTTTGAAATATTATTTTGTTTTATTTGTGATTGTGTTTGCTTCTAAAATTTAGTGTTTGTCTTGTCATTGCCCGACTCTATGACGTACAGTTTAATATTTATACATCGTACTCACAAGTGATATTTAACTTGAGAGACCCGTTCGCAACCTCCTCTAGGTTATGGAAGACCTTCCAAGTCCACACGTCTTTGTCGCTTTTGACCACACGCCTTGTAAACCGGTATTTATCGACTTCCAATGTACAATGACACACTGAAGAATTTCCACTTGTTGAGCAATTATTCCTCTTTCGAATGGTACATTGTGGAGTGTCTTTTAAAAATTGAACAGAATTCCAATTTATTGAACTGTTAATTGAAAAAGTAAAATTCAACATTGAGTTTTCTTCTGCCGACAGATATACTTCTTGATGAAAAGATGTAAATATGATAATATCTGCAAAACGACAATACATAATAAATATTTACTTTAATTACTACAATAAATACATTTCTTGATTACGAATTATTGACTTTTATGAATATCAGAAGTGGTCTTTTGACCTTAATGTATTAGTCACATTATAATTCATAATTCTTGAATGAACGTCACAGTTATTTGTCTGCATAATTAAATAATAATTACAAAAGTTCCTTTGATGTTTTACCCATATTCTACTATACATCTCTTCAGTAAAATAATAGCTTGTAAGAATCTTCGATTCCGATATTTAACAGCAGAGATAAGATTAATATTACGGTACATACCATCCACTTAAAAGCAAAATGAATGTCAACATTACCAAAAACAAATATTATTATTGAAGTTAATATTGTTTAACATTCTAAACCAACCTGTAGATTGTGCACTGCACTCGCAATGCTGAAATATCAGAAACAGTTGAAGCAGACAACCACGAACACACAGAGCGATGACAGTACTTTCCATTTTAAATAATAAATGACTCCATGATAATGTTAATGCGTCTTATAGTGATCCACACCATCACAGCTAAACCACAGAGTCCTACCATTGCCAAAGCGTCTGTGTCAGTATGAACTAATGTGATCGTTCTAACATTCTGTGTTTCCTTCCCTTTAATAAACACGCGACTCTCAATTACTAATAATACTCCCTGGCGCGCAGATAGGAAGTAGCGAGTGCATGACATTCATATTAAACAAAATACGTCACTGCGTGACCTCAATCAGTGTACCCACACCTCCACCACCAAAAACGAAGAAAAGCAGACAAACTAACCTACAATTGTATGTACAGGCCATGACTTAAAGTGAGGACGCCTATGTATCAACTTAGTTCGTTTTCTTACAAGTATCTAAATAACGATGAGTTCATTGAATTGTTTGATCCTGATTAAAGTATTGATTCAATTTTAATATTTCAGTTTGTGGTTTGCCATTTCAAGTACATCGACACATTGACATCACCCCACTATGATATAATTTCAAAATTCATTAGCACGGTTAGTAAATGATTAACACGTCTACACGTTGTACGAGAGATATATTTTGTAGACAAAGTGTAAAATATAATACATCAACCGAGAGACATTTGGAATCTATTATACAAATGGATTCACTAAAAATCAATTTTAGACTGATAAAACAGTAAGTGGAAGTGATTCGGGATACATTTGTAAGTCAATTTAATTGGAAGCAGACACTAACTTTATAGAGTTCAGCAACAATCCTGATTAACCTCTCTGATTATATTATAAAACAATACTTGAATGCATATCAAATAGATTTAATAATTAGAGTGTAGATCTATGTGGCTAATTTTCACTATAGAAATATTTTCTTGATACAGTGACAATTTGTGGTGAGATACAAATAAATATGAATAATGATAAAATTACAAATTTATAAAACATATAAATAAATCAACAAGTGATATGAATAATGGATCTAGAATAGCGAGCCTTCAGACACGTAACGATCTACCTAGGTTTTTATACGTGTAGGTGGCTTGTCTGGAAGAAATTTAACCGAATGACATTTGTTGTTAATTTCTTTTTACTTTTTAAAAAATAAAATATAGAAAAGGGATGTGTTGTGCAAAGTAAGACAACCTGGGGTATAAAGTAAAAGGTCACAAAATCTAACTCTGCTAAGTGTCATTTACTTATCGTGAGTGTGTACTGAATGAAAATAGTAACGCCTTTGTCGAATTGAAGGATTCAAGGATCAAGCAAGTTTAGGGAAGAAGCCAAGAGTGTATCTTATATTTATAAGAGTTAAGATACCGTGCATAAATGACTCTGTTTTACCTGTTTTACTTGAGGGACTTTGTACATTCTATTTCTCACTTGTCATATGTAGGTTCAAGTACCACGAGAGATATTCCATGTCTCTATATTCGTATAAAGCCTTCACTTGTGTCGGGCATCAGGTCTTTTGGAAAATGTTGCAGGAGAAAGTATGAGGATGCTGGACTCTAAGTGAAAGGCCAAGTTTGCCTTGTTACGTACCACCTTCCACACCAGGAAACAGATTGGCTACCTATCAAGACAAAGGGGAGCTTGGAGCCAACACAGGTGAAGATGCGGTACACTTCAAACATGAATGTGACAAGAGTTACACCTGCATGGCAAAGTGAATGTCTACACGTGGAACGCTAGATAACCGCCAATCTACATAATTAGGATTGTGAAACAGCCCTTTAAGAGACCCAACCTTTTGTCGCAAAGTGTGAAAAGGGTCAAGGAAATACACAAGACACAATGAAATCAGTTGAAGTCCTTCCGATATATGTATCCTAGCAATGACTTCTTTGAGTACAATGACAGCATTAGGGATTTTTTTTAATCACCCCATTTCAGACATGATCCAGCTACTGCTCAATCATCTATACTGGGTGCTAGCACCCGTCTCTACCTATCTCAACGGACACCGGGGACAGCGCCGACAACTACAACGACGACAACTGCATCAGTAAGGACATGGGGCTGAATATCCCGGGTGTGTGTACGCATTAGATACAGATTTGGTGTGCTACTAGCCTGGGCTACGTAAAGACTACGACTACGACATCAACACCAACCACCACGACATTAACCCACGGGCTAATGTACGCCTCGACTGGCCAGACATGGGCGCCACGGACAACAAGCCATCCTTCATCATCACCGCTCTACAACTTTCCTATCTACCACCCGCCACTCCGTTTTTCAACATCTTCAACTCTATCCACTGCGGCACACCTCGTTACAAGTAGCGAAATCGGCTGGTAGCCGGAAGCTGCTATCATCCTAATTTCACTTCAGATCAGTTCTTTGTTAATGCTGCGTTCTTTACGTGAAAGGTCAGAATATTGAATTTCTTAGGAAGAAAAATATACAACAAACTGTGTAAAACAATTTACTAGTGTATGGTACGTTATGTGCCAAGACTACGCAAGTTTGACTGAATTAGTTTAGATATTTTTCTATTTAATTATTAGTTTGATTTGACGTAAGTTGTGTATTATATATATTTCTATATTCTCGGATCGCCTTTGAATGAACTTGCTGACTGAATAATGATTTTATATGTTCAATTACAAACTTGTTTATATAATTTTAATTAAATAAATTATTGTTATTATTAAAAATTATGCTTTTTAAATTTATAATGAAAAATGGCACATTGATTGGTATGTAGGGGCGAATGATTATTTGTTTGTAAAGTCGGACAGCTAGCATACCTATAATAAGAATCCCGCCAAGGAGAGAGATGTGTGAAAGCCCAATCATTATCAAAAATTATAAATCCATTTATGGAAAAGAATAAATATATGTGACTGGTATTCAAATGATATGGAAGAACAGTGTATCTATCTTATAAAAATGTGGAAAATAAGAATGAGTGCAATTATCAATACTTATGCATTTTCACGAAGAGTGACATCATTTTGGATTATATATATATATGAGAGAGAGAGAGAGAGAGAGAGAGAGAGAGAGAGAGAGAGAGAGAGAGAGAGAGAGAGAGAGAGAGAGAGAGAGACTGATAGAAAGACAGACATATATAGATCGATAGATAGAGAGAGAGAAAGAGAGAGGTAAGTAGGAGGTAGATGGATAGTCAGACAGACAGACCGATAGATAGATATACATACATACATACATACAGATAGATAGACAGATAGATAGATAGATAGATAGATCGATCGATCGATCGATAGATAGATAGATAGATAAATAGATATTATAAGCGTATTGTAAAGAACAAGGTAGAGCAGTAAAATATATTTTACTGAACAAGAGTCAGTATCATATGTATAATTTTACGAACACGATAGAACATTGCATGTATATTTGAACGAATAACAGTATTACATGTCTATTTTAATGAACATGGGAGAGTATTGCATGCATATTTGCAGGAATAAGAGATTTAGAATAAACCATCGGGCGGTTAATGACACGTTATAAAAAAAAACTGCATAAGATTGTTGTTTGTAAACTTATCGACAAAAAAAATGACATAGATTTTTCTTTTTAGAGCGGTGTACTACACCGACAAGAACAGGGCTTGCGTATGCTCAGTAACAATGACTATCATTATTCTTGAAAGACGGGGGTTGTAGGCGAGTGGAGATATGCTACAATGGAGATGGATAACATTGTAACACCGACAGTACTAGGGTTTGCGAATGCTCAGTAACAATGACTATCATTATTCTTGAAAGATGGAGGTTGTAGGCGAGTTGAGATATGCTACAATGGAGACTGATAACGTGGTATAGAGGATGGTACTCCACTCATTCAGTTAACGTTTTTCATCACACTCAACGCGCACTGAAAGTGAGGGGTTTGGCAACAAACTACTGCTATAATACAAGCAGGAAGTCATTGGTTGAGTCCCATTTCAATAATATTCGATGATTTCGTGAAGGGAAGGAGTCAGTGAATTTTCGATAATCTCTCTACCAGAAAAATAAAACAAAAACATTTAGCAAAGGTATCATCATGTTTTCTTACCCCCATCACCCCCTCCCAACCGACTATTGCAGTAATGCAACTTTGAATGCTGAGCCCACTGCAAAAAAAAAAATCATAATGCCTCCCTCATCCTAATTTTCTACATGCATACATAAACACAAGCACACACCATACACACTATCTCTGTTCTACAGAGAATCAGCTTGCCGTGAACCGTTCAAAAAACTTGATTGTGCGTATATTTTTCAAATTTCAAGTACGTTTTTTTGTTTTTTGAAGGAACAAATATTGCGCCACTTCTTTTGAAAGGACCCCAAATACTGCAGTTACAGTTACACCACTGATTGTATGTAGAGTGGAATAGTGGAGAGAGTAGAAGAGAGTTTGCACGCGACAGATGCGGTAATCCATTTTCGGCCTGGCAATCGATTAAAATATTCATGTGAGTAAGGGCAGCAGCAAGGGCATTTTAAAAATACACACTCACGGGCGACTGTATAACGTGTCTTTGTTTGATGTCGGCAAGGCACAGAATAACTCGTTCGATAGAGGGCTGGCTGGCAGCTTTTTTCCCACAGGAAGATATGCACATATAACCAGTGACCCATACTCTGCACCGGCACTTGTATATGTTTTGTATCACAACTAATTACTAAAAAAATTGATATAATTTATTATTACAAAGTCACTCCAGAGTACAGCCGCGACACTTCTGCAACATAACATTAGTTTATTGTGTGTAGAACGTCGACGTAATAGTTTCATTTTCGGTACACGTATTTGTCAGTGATGATGGCCATCTACATCTGCACAAAATCCTTCATTCTCACTGTTTTTTTAATTTATTATATCAGTCATTGTCTGGTATCTAAACTTTCTTCCATACGAATCTCTTTCATAAATTTAATGTACCGCCACATTCAAGTTTTAACCGTGACAACTTTAGCTGCCTGACGCCATTTTTCTGTCATCCTTACTCGATTTAGCTAATGTGATGGCGGTTATGTAGGCTACACATAAAGGACCCTGGAATGTTTGCAACGTTCTGATTTGAGTCAAAATCTAAGCATATCACATGCATTGGGTTGCTAAATGTATTTCGGTATTCCATACCGTTTTAAGTTTATTAAATAGACACATTTATTTGAGTATAATTTTATATATGGAGTTGTACATGACACCATAGTTCTTGTCTATATAGAGCTTAGAGGGAATACCCAAAATGGACGCTGCGTTGAGCATCTGTCAAATAAAAGAGTTGTGAGTAGTAGACAATTTGATTCGTCACAGAATGTTAATATTATTCGCGACGCGCGTAAATATACACATGCAACACGCAGATCTATATACGCCCGCAATATAATCCTATGGTATCGGTCTCTGAATTATATAAATAGTGATCGATCATTTCCAAGATTATTGCAGCGTTAGTAAATAAGCTTTCTTTCAGTTGGGATATTTTGTTTGTTTGTGTGTGTGTGTGTGTGTGTGTGTGTGTGTGTGTGTGTGTGAACGTAGTCACTTTTGAAATTCACTTGTGATTTTAGTTCGATGTTGTCCGATACTCGAGAGAAATGGCATTTACAAATTGCAAAAAATACGTGTCATGCTTGTCTTTGTGACTAAACTTTCCAACATTGATTGTAAAATGTATTGTTCCTCTTCATACACATCTAATAAAGTAATCACTTGAAAAAGGGTAAATTTCTTTTCGCGTTCGACGGTCACCCTGTTATGCAGCCCTTGCCAGATTGCCTTGTGGGACAGGCCAATTTATATACTAATATAATTTTAAATATCTACACATTTTGCATAGAAATAAATTATTTTGATAATGTAATATTTTTGACTGAAAAATAATCAGTTTTATTTACTTGTTAATTGATTTTAATGATTATAGGCCTATTACACGTGTATGATTTTTCATTGCAGCTGCTGAAAATACACAGATATTCAAAAGAGTAAATTATATGTCTTTATGAAACATGCATAAATCTTACAGTAATACTAGGCACCATTAATATTACTCGTTTCTCTTCTTTATGTTGCCCTTCTATGTTAGCGAATTGACATATACATTATTAAATATATTAGCCACCTCGGTAACGTTCAAAAAAGTGTTTACATTGTCCAAAGTAAGAAAAAAATGTTCCAGATTATTTTACAACATATTTATTAATTTTGTTTAACTGCTTTGGTTTAGATAATATTTCATATCTATGGACAGTGTATATCCTTGAATTGCTCTCACTCTGATTACAGTATTAGAGTAATAGTAACAGTGTTGTCGACAGTACGTGGTAAATTAAAAAAATAAAAACGTGTTTGCTCATATAAAGAGCGAGGACATGCTAATATGAGGCTAAGATTTCTTCTTGTATTTTTTTTTTTGTTTGCATTGAACGAAGTCTCAAATGTTAGTGTGTTTTTATTTGCGATTTAAATATACTTTATGATCGTTGCCGGACTTCCAGTCGTTACGCAGATTGTATATGATTCAGATTAGAACAACATTTCCTTCTGATTTCACCTGTGACAAATTTTAACGCATGATAGGATGAGAGGCATTTTCCAGCAGAACTGACAAACCGCCAAAGTGGAAAGTTTCGCATAGCTGCTGTGTGCGTCAGTTTACACACACACACACACACACACACACACACACACACACACACACACACACACACATACACACACACACACACACACACAAACACACACACATGTGCACACGCAGACTAAAGGAATAAACACCCCCTTATCTATCTAAACTAGTGGCAAGAAGTCCCAAAAATAAACTTTAGCACTTATTATAAGTCATATAAGAGTTTTAAAGGAAAGTTTCAGATTAGGCTGAAGACTGAACCGTTTGCTAGCGAAATTATTTTTCTCAGGAGATTTTTTTGAAAAAGTTAAGAAACTCCAAATGAGCACGGCTGTCCGACCAGTGTCAGCTTTATTGCAGTCTGTGGGTTAAATTTTCACAATGACACATGCAATTATTCACGTTCACATGGATGGATTGTGTACAAGACATTTCACATGTATTATGCATCTTGTTTGCGAGCGTTCATTTTTACAACCATTTATCTCCACATTTATTATTACTCAGCCTTTTCCCACGACATCTGTTCACTGAGGGTTGTAAATCAAACTCGGAATCTTATCAAGATTTTGGGAGACCCAACGTTTTATGGAGAATGTGGGCACTTCCGAGTAGTGCTCCTTTTAGTAGTGGGGTGAGTCTGTGGTTTCCAGTAGTTTATCCTGATATTCTTCCAAACTCAGATGTTATGTTCCTCAAAGCTACAATCACTGCTTTTTCTTTCCACAGTCTCTGGATTTCTACTCTGATATCCTGGTATTTTTCACTTTTTTCTATCTTCAGTTTTCATGTTTCTATCACTTGGAACGGCGACACTGATGATTGTTGTTGTTCTGGTTGACTTATTGATAACTAATTATAATTATATAATTATAAAATGTCTGGTTTTACTTGCAGGAATCACGCGATCTTTTTGTATCTCGAATTCCCACAGTATTTTGACTTCTTCCGTCTCGATGACTGCTTTTGATTGGTGCATCTATACTTTTTCTGGGGTTATACTCCATAGATTTTATTTAGATTTCTCTGTATTTCTATTTCTATTCCTAAATATAGCACAGGGAATTCCCATCGCCAAATAGAGATTGACTGAATAACATCAGTTTTGCCATCTCGTTGCGTCTTCTGGTGTGTTCCGTTCCAGTTCAAATTGAAAGTGATTATACAGTAGAATTTTCTACAGCAAGTAAGCTTTTTACTCAAGCGGGTGTACATCTTTTCTTGAAGTGAAGCATGGTGTAACGCCACAGAAACATTTATGCCATACTTGACGAAAATTGTACCTTCATTTAAGGTAAGATGCGAGCATTTTGCTTAATTTATAGAGGCGCAACTCCGTACGAAGTAATGTGTAATGTTGTCCTTTTAGTAGTGAAAGAAAATTAAATATTACCTTCTCAAATATGTAGCAATGAAATCAGCATTCAGTGAAATTTGTAGAAATTTAAAGATGTTTAATTATTTATGACAGGTGTACTAAATCAAAGTTAAAAGCAAATTATATAGTCTTTGTCATTACTTGAATTTTTGTTGGAGGGTGACAGCATTAAAATATATTTTATTGAAAAAGGGAAAGCAAAATGTATACATTATAATGAAAAGGGGGCATCATTAAACAATCATTTTAATAAAAAAGAGACATAATTTATTAATTAAAAGGGGGTAGAATTAAACATATTTTAATGATAAAGAGACAGCATTACACATATACTTTAATGCAATACGGACACCATTATACACACTATATTTTAATGAGAAAAGAATTTATGGTTAAATCATCTGTAGGTTAATGGTATGCTATAAATAAATAAGTAAGAATTACCGTTTGAAGATCATCGACAAATGAAAACTATTTTTATGTGCAGCAGCAATGTGTGCTAGCAATTACATTAACAAGAAACGGTGTGTGTGTGTGTGGTGGAGGGACGAATGCTCAGACGCAATGTAGCAATCGTTATTCTTTGGAGATATAGATCGTAGCGATTGGGAAGACAATATTGTGACGCGATCGACGGCACGCCACACATTCACTAACAAGAACTAGTTTGCACTCTTTATACCTCTATGCCTTACCACCAACCGTAGTGTAGATTAAAATAGTCAGCCAATGAAAATGCATTCATTGAACGATCAAGGTCAAGGTCTCTTATGACAGTTACTTGGTATTCATCTTGTTATGCTTACTCTCCCAAATCTCTGGTATTAGATTGTTCTTGCTTGTTGTTTGTTTAGTGATATCGTCTGCTACTTATTGAGAATAATTATGTATGCTTGTGTTCGGCAACAGAGTAAATTAGGGTTAGCTTGATTAAATTTATACTTACAATTAAAGAATAAATAAATTAATCTGAACGATTGCTTCGGCGAATTGTGTTTGAGTGGACTGGCTGGTTTTAAGTTTGGTGTACATTAAAAAAAAGGACCTACTATCTTTTTTTTTTCGCGCAGGAGAAAAGATCTACTGTCAGACTTCTTTGACTGGCGCTAAAATAGCGCTACTTTTGCTCTACTCACAGAATCTATATCCAAGTTGTCAGTAGTTGAGTCTCATTTTCAATAATATGAAATGTACGTTGATCTAACAGCCATTTAAGAACCAGGTATTACGAAAGAAGGGATAAAAAATGCACAACGGCAAAATGATTGATTTTTCGATATTGTACACACGCTCCTCTGGGAAGCTGAGCCAGGGAAAAATAAAAAAAGAAATTCTCATCGCGGCGATGTACTTCACGCGTGTTTTCAACTAAATGAAATGCCCTTTATGTTTACCTGCATTTCATTTAGCATTGAATATATATTGATTAATTAGTAAATATTTCGCATTCGTTAGGCTCTGAAATGCGCATCTCATTGATTCTATCTAATGGCAACATGACATTATTATTATCGCGTGTGGCGTAGTAATCTGTTTTCCGACTCCATCTTTACTTAGTAATGTTGACTCGTGTGTACGCCTACGCGGAAGGTAATGTACTTAACAAATAACAGTTTCTTTATTATATATTTCACTTAATTGTATCACTTATACTTGATAAGATCTAGCCTCATTTTGTACCTTTACAACGAAATTATCACCACATTCAAGCAAACAGTGGCAGCTGCAGCAGCTCAACGCCATGTTGCACTGAGCTGGATGCAGCTAGAGTATGGTAGTGATGTGTACACGCAGCTGAGCCTGGGGCTTGCTGCAGACTGTACACGTACGCAACATCTAATTGATTGTTAAGAAGTAAAATTACGCGTTCTGAACGAATTAATGTTTTTTGATAAGCATATTTCGATAAAGAAATCATGTTTGAGTGTGTGTGCGTGTGTGTGTGTGTGTGAGAGAGAGAGAGAGAGAGGGAGAGGGAGAGGGGAATAATCAGGCCTAAATATAGCACAGGGAATTCCCATCGCCAAATAGAGATTGACTGAATAACATCAGTTATCTTGTTACTACCGTTACCAAATTATACTCCTCAGTTCTCTTGCTACAACTGTTACCAAATTAAGTTTCTCAGTTCTCTTGTTACAACTGTTACCAAATTAAATTTCTCAGTTCTCTTGTTACTACTTGTGAAATGGACTCCAGTTATGTGAATGGATTTGCTAATGTAGATGATTACCCAATGAAGATGATATTAAATATTAATTAATTACCTCTCCACATTCAATCCGTCTGCAATCATACACTAGGTCCACGACAGGATCTTTGTCTTTTGCAGTCTGGGAGTGACTAGGTCAAGCCCTGGGGCACGTTATTAATTACGTCTCCCACCCCAAGTGTTACCCGTCCAAATAACTGGCTCCTAACTGAACTACTCTTATCAGTCTTGAAGTCGTTATCAGGCCCTCACAATTTCTCCCCTGTTAGGTGACAGACTTGCTCTAAGAAATGTGTCGCAACTGTCTTTTGTCAGAACGTAAATTACGTCGGTTTTAATGAGCCCCCACTGTCACCCTACACATTTGCCTCAAATTACGTAATAGAGTGAGCAAGTTAAATTTAACAAAAATTTATTAAAGTATAAAATAATAACAAATTAAGTTTTAAAGAATTTCAATTAGATTTCACTCAAGGCGGAATCCGAGATTTGCAGATCTCTCAAGAAAATAATGTGTTACTTCAGAAAAAGAGTATTTCCTTCAATCTGCCCTTATAACTAAAATGACAATTCAGCAATTCTTAATTCAAGGAAAAATGACAAATTAAGTTTTACAAGATGTAGAAATTTGAGAGTAATTAGAATTTCCTCTTTCACACTTCTTCAGAAACACATTGGAAAAAAAAAGATTTACAGCAACATTCATAAGAATTAGAAGACAGGAAGAACAATACAAGAATTGACAAAATCACAGAACATTACAGGTTTTTCACGAGACAAAACATGGATTTTGATCACCTGGTGAATTTGCGTGCTTCTGGCCAATAGTATGTCCGTTTGTTACAGCTTACTGGAACAGTTCGAATTTCCCAGGTCCTTAGTGTTACGAATATCCGAATTTACACATGTCCCGAATTTACACCACGAAATTCAGTCCTGACACAGAATAACTCGCACTGTCAGTCAACAAATGACAACCGATGTAGATCCAACATCAAACGTTTTCCTGGTCTCCAGTGCCACGCTTAGTCTGGTCCCCACATGTACTTGCCCCCTCAAGTCGACAAGACTTCGTAGATTCGTCCTGATCGCCCTTGCAATCAGCAGTTTGTGGTCAGAGTCGAGTCCTTCAGTTATGACTTTCACTCGGGTCCTCTTTAACCAGTGGGTGCGCGTTTAAGCATGTGCGGTGTGTACGTTACGGTACGGGTAGGTGTCCTTCAGTTGTAAACACACAAGTGAATTTTGCTACGCATCAGTCTCGTGAATTAAATATCACAAACCTGCAAATTTAACGTTAGTTCTCATTTTTAATTCTTTTACATAAATTACTTCCTTCTTTGCTCCAAAAATGCAATTACAGAATCATTCAGTTACAATATCAATTAAATGAAAAATCTATAAGTTGCGATAAGAAAAGATAGATTTTATCTATGTACAAAATCATAAATTTTACCATCTCAGACAATCTGTGTGCTTCTAACCGCAGAAGGACAAGAATGTGGGATCTCCTGTACGACAGATGCGCGAGCCAGCTCGAGACGGTCTATTTAAGCTATCCTCGATCTCCACGTGCTAATCTGCACCTAAGGATATATTTCATCCCCTGCTTCGACTATTGTTCAATAGTCTCGCTTCAGTGCTTCTGCTGAAAGGCTAGGCTGTTAGTGCAACGCGGTTACCCCTTGGAAGCTGCCCGACTCTGAGATACATGGTTTCTATCCCCCTATGTCGTGCGTATCTGTTACGTAACGTAAGTGCCTTCCCTTCTCATGCGTCTCTAAACACCTGATTGTAGATAGTTTGTCTGTCTTTGAATCTCCGACTCTATTGTGAGACCAAAGTGTTCTCCGTCTTAGAAGTCTTGTTGTCATTGTCTGCCTGGAGATGCGAGAGTGTTTCTGTAGATTGTCTACCCCCTTGAGTGTCCACCCTCCCACACCCTGTTTACATCAGCCCATTTCTAACCGACTCAACATGTGTGTCCCTTTGTCCTGGCTACCTAAAGACAGTTACTTCAAACGGATTGTTGGCTTTCATGAAAGAATTCTTTTATCATGAGAAAACCCTTTCTAAAATATTAAGAAAAGTAAAGTTTTATAATTCTAATTTAATATTTTGTAGTTTTGCATTTTCTGCGTCACACTACTGTTACCAAACTTTGTTTCTCAGTTCTCTTGTTACTACTGTTACCAAATTATGTTTCTCAGTTCTCTTGTTACTACTGTTACCCAATTATGTTTCTCAATTCTCTTGTTACTACTGTTACCAAATTTTGTTTCTCAGTTCTCTTGTTATGATTATTATTATATTCTAATTAATAATTCATAACTGTACACTAGTGACTACAATTTTAATTCATGTATTAATTATAAATCCCAATAAGACACCATCTTGTCTCCCACTTGGCGGATCACCTGGCGCTGCAGAAACTCTACCCCTTACTCACAACATTCAGACAGACATTCTACTGAGAAACAATTTCTTCCATAGGTGGAAATTCTTTCTTGAGGAGTAATAAGATCCGTCTTTTAAATTATTTTAACGAGCATCCATCCATCCATTATTACTCCAAACATTTAGATAATATGCGTAAGAAGGACAAATAAGAAACAACAATACATTTATTAAATCAACAATCAAAACATACAAACGAACAAATATGAAAAAGAATACATACACTTACACTATTAAGGTGGATAAATCTTCAAATAAGGTACACCAATTATTTAGTCTCTATCCTGACAATAAAGTAGTCAAGTTAGTAAATAATCAAATTGTGAATCTATTTCTCATCACAGAATCAGTGTAGGGATAAAAAGAACAAGAGTTAATTTTACACGACCTTCATATGACGAAAGCTGTCACTAGTGAGGTTTTCACAACAATGTCACAGGTTCACTTTGTCTTCATTGGAAAATAGGTCTAACGTGTGCAACTAGGCACAATACTGAAACAGTTTAGAATCCTGTTTAATATTGTAATAGTTATTGTACTTTCTTTGTTTGTATGGGTATATTACTCTGGGTTTTATAGCATTGAAAGGTACATGTTAAATTCTTTTTGAGATTGGTAGCCATTGATAGACTTAGAAATGGTCATATAAAGTATCTGATTTCTCAATATATCAGACTGATTTGATCTTTTTCAGTGTTTAAGGGGCAGTGTTACTAGCATTAAGTGTTAGTGAAGGATATCTGTGGATCTCTTAGTGACTTTGCTCTGCAAAGCCCCAAAATCAAATGTAATCTGGTTGGAGTACAATGAATTCTTCCTTTAGAAATATTCATATCCACTTGAGCCTTCCTAGACTTTCACTCAACCAAGTTTTTTCTTTAATATACCAGGCTAAATTCTGGGATTCACCTCTTCTTACAGGAAGTAAAGTTTGTTCTAAGCTGAGTGAAGAGAGTTTATTAGGTTTTTCTATATAAAGGTTTTCATCCTGTAATGTGTTTGCTTTGAAACTACCAATTTCTATGCCTATGCTTGTTTATGATGACAGACGAATCTCCTATTTCCACATCCTTCTTGCTTTCCTAGCGCTTCCTTAGGCCCAGCTAATTACCCCCCTCCTTCCCTCTGCTCAATCAAGAGCGATTATCCTATGTGAACTTTACCTGTCCAGGACGGCTGTCCTGTGCCTCACTATTCTTCAGGCATGTATTTCCAGGTAACATGACCACTGGTCTGGTTTGGGTCACAGGGATGAAAGATATATTTAATCTAACTGATCATCCCGTTAGCATCTTGGGGTGACTTGGTTAACTACGTCAAATGTATGTACGTATAGTAGACTTTCATACACACCGTGTGTATCTAGATATCTATTCATATTTTAAAATGTTTATTGACATGAGTTTTATACTTTCGACTGACAATCTCATGGTTCATGTGCTTGACAAGAGAAAGCATATGCAGTCTTTTGATCTTTGCCTTACAGATTTCAAATTACAAATCCATTTCATCATCTGATGATGCAACTGGTTTTATACCACACAATACCAAAATCAAGGCACATTTTCTCAAGAGTACTAGCATGATACATCAGATTTCCAGAAGATACTTGAGAGCACTCTACAGATTTCTCAGTTATTTGCTGACAGGATTTGCGTCCCTTGTTCTACAGCAATCTTGCTTACTCTTTGTTTCCTTTCATTGATTTGACGCTGTATAATTAATTTCTAGCAGAATAAAATCTGACGGTAGGATGAAACTGATTCATAGTACACTTTCACCATCTTGTGCATCCATACTATAAATATGCTAATACTATATTTAAAATACAAAAAGTCTTTTAACAGTCGTTTGATAATCAGCGGTGGATCGTAAGTTAGGATTTGTAGCATTTTAAAAAGTGATTACAAAATAATTTTATTTTGATTATGCGAGTTGAAATATTCTTGTAATTAGCAAAAAAATAGTGCCTCATTTTCGAGTTAACATTTCCTTTGGCATTTATTCATGCTGATTTCAATTATATAGAATGATCGAATAATCAAATAAATTATTAATTAATAAAACTACAATAATTTCTTATAGAACAAATCGTCATTAAAAATAGTACAATTAAGGAAAATATTGATAGTACTAGCTGAGTTATTTTTATGAACGGGATTTTTACTTGACATGACATTTAACACTCATTTGTCATAAACTCTGTATAGCGTTGACAACTCGAACAATTTAGATGTCTGTCATCGGCAATAAGAAGTGTATCACCTGCTCCAGAAGGAAAAGAAAAACACTTTAAAAATTAAAGTAAGTGCAGTCTACTTAAAATTCAACCCAAATCTAAACTCTGTCTTCAGTTACAGGATCTTGTACTTAGAGAAATAGCAGATCGCCATTTTGTTAGCTACGTTTAACATCAACAAAGCTAGTTTTAATTTATATTCCTGTCTCTTTATCTTGTTATTGAAAGAAAAAAATATCTAATGAGCATTTATTTGATATATTTTATTGAATTAGGAATGTTTCAAGCAGTAGTACACCAATAATATAAATTCAAGAACTAAAAAGTTATTTAAATTTTGAAAAATGAATTTAAATGAAGTAAGAGTATCAACACAATCCATCAATCCATCCATCCAGAATACCCATCCATCCACTTATTTTCCATCCATTCATCCATCCACCCACCCACCATCCATCCATCCGTCTATCCATCTATCTATCTATCTATCTATCTATCTATCTATCTATCTATCTATCTATCTATCTATCTATCTATCTATCTATCTATCTATCTATCTATCTATCTATCTATCTATCTATCTATCTATCTATCTATCTATCACCACGCCCACGCTATAATGATTATTATTATAGATATCCTATCAATTAATAATGAATAAATGAATACTAATGGCTGGATCTTAATTTATATATTATTAATTAAATCACAATAGGACGTTCAGTTCATTTTTTCCACTTGGGGGGTCCTTGGCGTTTCAGGACTCTATTTTGTTTCAGACATTCTACTGACAATTTCTTTTCGCAGATGGAAACTTCCTACTGAAGGAGTAATTCGATTCGACTTAAAATTATATTAAATAGTCCCCATCAACCCACCATTACTCCAAACATATAATTTAAATAGTATGCGTAAGGACAAATAGGAAAGAACTATAAATTTATTGAATCAACAATCAAAACATTCAAATTAATACAGTGGAAAACAACATACACATATCGCTATTGAGGACAAATGTCCTGATAATGCCCACCACGTATTCACTCTCTATCCTAGCAGTAAAATAATCAAGTTAATAGTCTACAAATTTAGAGTTTCATTACTGAATCAGAGAAAGGAAGTAAAGAACAGTTTAATACACGTGATCTTTTCCTGTGTAGACCGTATCATATTGTGTAGCCTTATAACAACGTCACACGTTGCACTTTTGCTTGCTTCTCTTGAACATTGGTTTTAACGTGCGTCCTTAGGCATGTCAAACCCAAACTGCTCTTAGGAAAAACCAGGAGTCTGGGCCCAATTCCCGACGTACTGGTACCTGGTGGAAATTCACCACCAGCCAAATCTTACAAAGCTCTTGTCAGTGGTTGTAACGATTGATGTCAGACCCCATGTACCAATGTAGATCAAGGAGGAGGACTGTAGATGACTTTTGTCACAGCCAATGTCGATACTGGAAGTACAACACAGTGGATCAAATGCAAAGGCGTGCTTCTGCAGTAAATTCTGTTTAGGCTTTTACACTCCGACACTGTCTCTCCACTAGCATTCTTAACAACTTACTTATTATAAGCCCGATTCACATAACACGGACTTAAATACAGTCATAATTAAATTCATGGTTAACATTTCCACTAGGATCATGTCATACGATCAACAATGAAATATAGAAAATCTCTCAAATGACTCACCATTAAGTTAACGGTTCAGCTTTAGACTGGACTTGATGGAAGAACAATCAAAGTATTGAGAGAGACATATGATTGCGTTTTTTAGAACATGACGCTTGAGTGTCTGGGGTTTTAGGAGAAAGGTCAGCTGGGACATCACCGTTACCTACCTAGGTCATCAGCCACTTAATTTTCAAAGTACAAGGCTTATTTACGTTAGCTTAGCATCACGATGTTGTGAAATAATGCTAATTACTCAGTGAACTATTGTCTCAGATAGTTATTTCAAACAATTTAAAATTACCCCAAGGACTGTTATCTCATTTTTTAGGATTATCGGGTAGAATAATCTCTAAATATATCTATTATGAAATGTTATCTAAATACATACAGACTCATTTCCCATACTCAGGCTGTATGATTCTAATAACATTGGGACATGTTTTTCATACAATAGCACCTGTCAACTGTTATCACAGCTCATTTTAACCCCAACCCTCTTTCAAGGCCCCCGCCTCGTCACGCGGTATAATGTCATGGAAAGACAAACATGGATGGTCACAGCAGTTACAGTTAGCCAGACAGGATTCTCAGATTCTTAGTAACTTAATAATAAAACGACTCTAATGAGTGAATCAAGTGTACATAAAACAATGCAACAGTTTCAATTGTCATTTGCCTACTTACAAATAGATTAATATAACTTGAATGTTATAGTAAAGTTTGACGAGAGTTCAACAATTAGTGAAACTTCAATATACAGGTATAATCATAAATTCCTAAAACCTGCAACATCACAAGACAACATGAAGATTTCGTTTAAGAGAAATCTACTTAAATTTTAGCAATATAAACAAGCATCATAAACCATCCCAATGTACGAATCAGAACTTCAGACTTCTTAACATTAACGTTATCTCCAACATCCGCTATTAGTCTAATGTAATGCTGACTAGACAGAATTTCTCTATAATGACTGCAGTCGCCACACTAATTATATTACCCAGTTGCACTGATCAACACTTTTACCTCTTCCTCCTCACAGTCTGAGGAATTGGGAATTACCTTCTAGCAGTACATCTGTTATCCTACGAATGCTATTCTACGAAAGTACCATAGCCAGACAATTTGCTACCACTGAGAAATGTATATACTAAGTATATAATACATCAAGTCAGACTTAGCTCTACAACAATTATTAATGTGAACATAATACCGATTAGACAGAATTTCATTATGATATCTACATACCACACATGATTAAGTTTTCTCAGTAACTCTATTTCAGTACTTTACCCCTGTCTCCACGCAATTTGAGAAACCAAGAATTTACTTTTAGCAGTAAACTCTGTCACTCTACAAATGTTAGTCTATAGAAACATATTAACTGGACAATTTGCCACCTATTAACATAAATTATTAACTTAATCTGAATACATATTTATTTCAAATGGGGTATAAAACTATGACTTCAAAACGTGGAAGCTTTATTAACAAAATTATCAACCATCATAAAAGAAGCTCTCTGTTTCTCAATTAAACTTGTAACGGGTTAAGTTATTATGTTGCAAAGATAGTATTAAGTAATAAACAATCTATTTAAATGAATATTTTAATAATATTTAATAAATCTAATTTCGATGTTTATATTCTTGAATCTACATAAATATATGTGCCTTTTAAAAATATTATCTTAAAAGTGTCCATTTCGTGACAAAGATAATATAGAATGTTGCTTCAATGTATTATCACTTCTAAGAAAATTTTGATACAGTACATTTGATGGATTATTTATAACAATGAGAATTAAAGAAAATATATGTAAGCATATCACAAAAAGAGGTGCCATTTTTCAGTTCATTACAAATTTTTATTACAAATAATTACAAAATAAATAAACATAAATACACACAATTATCATATGTATCTTGCTAATTAAATCTGAATTTTATATAAAAAGTGAAATAAATAAAGCACTGAACTATAATGTGTTTATATTTTATATCAGTGCTTTATTTTTAAGAAAACTCATTTCAAATGGACCTACCTTTAGTGGTACACTTGCCCAGAGAATGAGCCATATATTCAACTTATACATATGGGATACAATATATTAACCACTGACTAAAAAGAACAGAATGGAATAGAGGAAGCTGGTTGTCAGGTCTTCAGTGGTGCCCTAATGGTCGGCAAGACTAAGGAATAGATAGATCGAAACAGAAAGTGGAAATTTAGAAGTTTACTAAAACAATACCAAAAGCAGCTATCAAATGTTCATTAAATGGGGATCCTCAAAATGCACCTATTTGCATTGATGAAAATTCGAAGATTGATTTTAGAAACTGAATATTTTGGGGGGATGACTTGTGCTCTATATCTTAGCAATTTCCATTGTCTGATTTCGGTTGACCAGCACTCGGTAATTGGATAATTATGACATATTTCTTTTCTGTCAGCTAATTAACGTCAGTCAAGTAATCTGGTCAATAAACCTCGAAGTTGGAACTGCTGACCATTGAAATTATATATGACAAACATGAATCCTTTTGGCACAGACATTACTTCTACAATCAAATTCTAGATAGAACAAGCTTAAGAGAAATGTAATGTATGTCGCCGCTATACTCTGGGGTGACTTTGTAATAATGACTTATACCAACTATGTATAATTAGTTATGATACAAGACATCTACAAGTGCCGGTGCAGAGCATGGGTCACTGGTTAAATGTGTATATCTGCAACTGTTACGCTGATATACTGGTACGTCGCCAATTTGGCTCCGCCCCCAACTCAGAATCAACTGAGATTTAATGCTTATGAATAATTATAAATATATATATTGATTACAATTAACGAACAGAGGACAAGACGTACTCATTACATTATCACTTGAATTACGAAAATAACGATAGAAGTAACAAACACGCGTTTTAAAATAATAACAAGAAATTTAATAAAAGAAAAAGTTAACAAGATTTAGAAAATTCAGTTCATCCTAAGCCAGTTCATTGCTTCTGAAGTCAGGTTCCGGATGGGAACTTAGCTTATGTATTGAAATGACGTCAGTCTGGTAGACTTGAATTTTGCCAGCCAATAGATCGGCACGTCCCAATTCAGCCGGGACAAGTAGAACGGCCACACAGGCACAGCCACACAGGCAAACAACAGGCAGCTATAACGAGCAGCCGAGAATACACAATAACAAGAAAAAACCCTGCAACACAAACAATTGCAAAGCCTAAGTGTCCAGTCCAGTGCTCGATTAATAATTACTAAGTTTGGCATAGGCCTCTGAAAGGAAGAATATTAATATATTCATAAATAAAACATAGTATATAACATCCTAATAAAACTTAACCATTCACACAAATACAAAGACGCTTTTACCTATATAGCCAGGGTTTTCTTCTCTCATACACGACCCAGTGTTGTTTTGGGCGGACTACCCTTTCAGTCGTCACCCTCAGACGATTTTTCAGGAAGTAGTGAAGATAACATTTTCACTGTGGTTTTTATTACCCTGCTTAGACCAGCTTCTGACCTGTTCAATTCATTAGCTCTAAGATGATTATGTCCCTCTAACAACTCTAACCACCCGCTAAGCGTACACACTGACCACACGCTGGCCGCCTCGCTCGCAGACTTCAAACACCGCGGACATCAAACGCCAGTCCCTAAATCTTCCACACATGTCTCTCATTCATTTCAGGGCTTCCCTTCTCTGTAAACAGGACGCAATACGCACTCATTCCACAAATGAAAATTTATATAAAATATATATGTGGGAATATTTTCCCATCATACAACAATGTAACCATAGCTAAATTATAGCATTGATAGCAAGTATAAGTACTAAATTTTATGCATAAATGTCTTCATTTAATAAAACCTGACAATATGGGCAATGACAACAATATTTGTGACAAGCTACACTATTGCTATGTTTTGTTGTCACTCTTGCAACTGTAAAAAATGATTTTAAGATGAACCTTTGACAACTGGTTTTTACAAACTTAATCCAATTCTTTACCTATGAGATTTATCCAGTAATTTGACAATACCTACAATATATATGTTGACACATTGCTATTCTTAGAACACTACACTTCATATTTAATATCTGCTAAAGTTACTGTTTAACAGTCTCAAACGATTATAAGTTATAACACTGAAACAATACTTTACTATTAATGCTATAATATATTTAAATGAATTAATACATCGGCCACATATTTAGATGATGTCATTGTCACGGGGGTGAGAGGGGGTAGTCAGAAAATTTATTTTTGTTCCTGTGAATTGTCTCCCCCTTTGTCCATACGTGGCCCGTTCGGGACACGCTCTCAGAGTTCACCTGCAGGTTAGGGTGAAAGGTTAATTAAATGGTGCTGACAGCAAGTTTGTTCCCAATTGGTGTCAGGGCTTTTGCTTATTTTGTGTACACTTTCTCAATGTATTAATGAGCGAGTGGTACTATGTTCATGCTTTGTCAGAGTGTTAGAGAGTGTGAATGCTTACTTTGTAAATTTACTTTTATAATTAAAATCACTTGTATATTTAGTTATGTTAAGGTAGGCTAGTTATTTTAACAATAGATAGAAGTTGTAGCTAGTCCATTTTAGTCCTTACATATAAATTTAGTTAGGAACTATTTTCTTAGTCAATGCACCCCTAGAATGAATGCACCAAAACCGAGAACAATGACCTAAGCAGTCATGACTAATGAGTTATTTTTTTTCTGGGAGGGAAAGAATAAAAGGATTCACCCAGCCATTTTGAATCAGTGTGTGTGTGTACATTCTGGACTACAGAGAGGTGTGAGGTCGTATATGGTTCGCCTACACCGAGTCCGGACCGTCTTTTCTATTCTCGTTAATCGGGGAAGAAAGACCAGAATATCTTCCAAGTATTATACAGTGTTGGAGGTGTGTTTTGTCGCACCCAACTCTTTTATGGTAACCTGCGTCGGATGCCAGTATTATACGTTGGGACCGAAACCTGGACAGTGGTTGTCCATCAGTGACTTTGCGTCAAGTGCTGACGGGACAAGACTGGGTCGGGAGAGAGATATTCACCACCACTCATCGATATAACTTCGCCCGCTATTCTTCAGCGAGGAGTTAAGAGTTATACTTTCGGCGTTTATCAACGCGAAAGTGCCAGTCAACGAGGCCTGACGGTTCTACAACCTCAACTCGTCGAATGTACTACGTACATTATCTGCGGTATCATCGTGATTTTCCTAGTTTGTTGGCCAATACCACTACGTTTATTTTTCGTCACGCAGACGTGCGTTTTTCTTTTCCTTGAAATTAGTAAGTAGAAGAACTTTTCTCAGGGTGCATTCATTTAGGTAGGATAGTTAGAGTATAAACATTTAACTTTGATTTTAACAAGTAATTAGAGATTGGATGAATATTTGTGGAGTTTAAAATTAACATTCATTGACGTTGGGTTTTTCACCCACTATTTTTAAGACATTTATTCTTTAAAGATGAGATAAATTTTTGCGGTCATTACCGCTAGTGTGCTTTTGTATCGGGCTACGCCCAAAATATTGTGCCACGTAATATTGGCAATAGTAGAGAATGTTCATCACTGTTTAAGGTTTTATTTTAAAATTTTATTTCATTTATCATATCCATTGTTCATATCATATCATATCCATTGTCACCCTCAGACGATTTTTCAGGAAGTAGTGAAGATAACATTTTCACTGTGGTTTTTATTACCCTGCTTAGACCAGCTTCTGACCTGTTCAATTCATTAGCTCTAAGATGATTATGTCCCTCTAACAACTCTAACCACCCGCTAAGCGTACACACTGACCACACGCTGGCCGCCTCGCTCGCAGACTTCAAACACCGCGGACATCAAACGCCAGTCCCTAAATCTTCCACACATGTCTCTCATTCATTTCAGGGCTTCCCTTCTCTGTAAACAGGACGCAATACGCACTCATTCCACAAATGAAAATTTATATAAAATATATATGTGGGAATATTTTCCCATCATACAACAATGTAACCATAGCTAAATTATAGCATTGATAGCAAGTATAAGTACTAAATTTTATGCATAAATGTCTTCATTTAATAAAACCTGACAATATGGGCAATGACAACAATATTTGTGACAAGCTACACTATTGCTATGTTTTGTTGTCACTCTTGCAACTGTAAAAAATGATTTTAAGATGAACCTTTGACAACTGGTTTTTACAAACTTAATCCAATTCTTTACCTATGAGATTTATCCAGTAATTTGACAATACCTACAATATATATGTTGACACATTGCTATTCTTAGAACACTACACTTCATATTTAATATCTGCTAAAGTTACTGTTTAACAGTCTCAAACGATTATAAGTTATAACACTGAAACAATACTTTACTATTAATGCTATAATATATTTAAATGAATTAATACATCGGCCACATATTTAGATGATGTCATTGTCACGGGGGTGAGAGGGGGTAGTCAGAAAATTTATTTTTGTTCCTGTGAATTGTCTCCCCCTTTGTCCATACGTGGCCCGTTCGGGACACGCTCTCAGAGTTCACCTGCAGGTTAGGGTGAAAGGTTAATTAAATGGTGCTGACAGCAAGTTTGTTCCCAATTGGTGTCAGGGCTTTTGCTTATTTTGTGTACACTTTCTCAATGTATTAATGAGCGAGTGGTACTATGTTCATGCTTTGTCAGAGTGTTAGAGAGTGTGAATGCTTACTTTGTAAATTTACTTTTATAATTAAAATCACTTGTATATTTAGTTATGTTAAGGTAGGCTAGTTATTTTAACAATAGATAGAAGTTGTAGCTAGTCCATTTTAGTCCTTACATATAAATTTAGTTAGGAACTATTTTCTTAGTCAATGCACCCCTAGAATGAATGCACCAAAACCGAGAACAATGACCTAAGCAGTCATGACTAATGAGTTATTTTTTTTCTGGGAGGGAAAGAATAAAAGGATTCACCCAGCCATTTTGAATCAGTGTGTGTGTGTACATTCTGGACTACAGAGAGGTGTGAGGTCGTATATGGTTCGCCTACACCGAGTCCGGACCGTCTTTTCTATTCTCGTTAATCGGGGAAGAAAGACCAGAATATCTTCCAAGTATTATACAGTGTTGGAGGTGTGTTTTGTCGCACCCAACTCTTTTATGGTAACCTGCGTCGGATGCCAGTATTATACGTTGGGACCGAAACCTGGACAGTGGTTGTCCATCAGTGACTTTGCGTCAAGTGCTGACGGGACAAGACTGGGTCGGGAGAGAGATATTCACCACCACTCATCGATATAACTTCGCCCGCTATTCTTCAGCGAGGAGTTAAGAGTTATACTTTCGGCGTTTATCAACGCGAAAGTGCCAGTCAACGAGGCCTGACGGTTCTACAACCTCAACTCGTCGAATGTACTACGTACATTATCTGCGGTATCATCGTGATTTTCCTAGTTTGTTGGCCAATACCACTACGTTTATTTTTCGTCACGCAGACGTGCGTTTTTCTTTTCCTTGAAATTAGTAAGTAGAAGAACTTTTCTCAGGGTGCATTCATTTAGGTAGGATAGTTAGAGTATAAACATTTAACTTTGATTTTAACAAGTAATTAGAGATTGGATGAATATTTGTGGAGTTTAAAATTAACATTCATTGACGTTGGGTTTTTCACCCACTATTTTTAAGACATTTATTCTTTAAAGATGAGATAAATTTTTGCGGTCATTACCGCTAGTGTGCTTTTGTATCGGGCTACGCCCAAAATATTGTGCCACGTAATATTGGCAATAGTAGAGAATGTTCATCACTGTTTAAGGTTTTATTTTAAAATTTTATTTCATTTATCATATCCATTGTTCTTTCTTTCTTTCTTTTTCCCCCCCTATCCCATGAATGTTGCTGAGCGGATGTATTTTTTTGAATGAATGACTAACACCGTATGAGAGAGTTAGCCCCAAGTTGTTAGAATAAATTTCTTCTTTTTTTAACTCTTCATCAAGAGTTGGGTTTTTCTCTCTCTCTCTGTGGTGCAAGTGCGGTGCTACGGTTGTTTGTTCGTTCATTCTGTCCGTCCCTCAAAATACATTCATCCTGCATTCATACATACACGCTGATTTTCACACTTTACCCCACATGCAAAATAAATATATTTCCCCACAAGACCAACGTGGTATTTGCATGTGAGAATGATTGTATAACACCTTAGAATAGATCATTCGGTGTGATCCAGCAAGTCACGGTATCTGACCTGACCCCCCCCCCATTTGACCGAGAAGGAGACAGGGGCCAGCGACAGTCAGACAACAACTACAACATAGGCGGCCCGTGACAGTCATTCAATTGTCTTACTACTTACAAAATACTATGTTGTAGGTTTCTAAAGCCCTAGTAATCACATATACGTATGTATTATAAATACTGTATACCTCTTCAGTGTCAGGATATTGAAAATATTAACTCATTCCGTGGAGAGTGTTCATTTTATTTATTCAAACAGTATTATGACCCTATGACAATGTTGCGTGATAGAATGTGAATAAATGAACAGAAGATGTCCAGCGAGTGCGGCAAAATTGCTTTTCTTGATTATTACCTATTTATTATACCACCCCACCCCAAGCCCAATTGTCTTTGATGAGCGATCATAGTTACGTCCATTCACTGAAGGGGTATAATTAATTATTAAATCTAAATATTTGTCTAATTGTTTTAATTTTACTATTATTTTGTTATCAGGCAAACGATGACTTCTTTATCCATTTTGGTGGTGTTTACAGCATATTTCCCATCTTTGACAGGTACAGTATATAGATGGAGAAGAAGTAGTGAGTTAGGACGTCAAAAATTGACTTACGTACTTCAGTGCGATTTTGCGTGTCTAAGAAAAATAAAATCCTTGAAAGAAGGAGTTTGCTTAAAGTAGCATGTAGCGGATGACCTCTAAAACAAAAGCTAAGGTGATGTTAGCCCCTTAAGTTACAATGTATTTGGGATTCGGACCTTACCTTTTGGGGCACTCTTTAAATCATGTCTTAATATTTTAAACTAATTTAATTATTATTTATAAATTAAAAACCTCGTGGCGTTATCTTTCCTTAACAGGTTGCTTTCCCCTAAAAGAAGCCATAAGGTAAAGCCGCATTATGTTTATATACATAGCGTGTCAAACATATTTACGAACCCACATCCTACAGAGACAAAACTGTTGTGTTTAGGTTGAAAGAAAATCATTGATGTTCTCTCACACACAGTGAAAAATTACAGCATCAATGATAATGTTCAGATGTATTTCAAAGCAGGGTATATAATATCTAAGTGAATTACTGCCGCAGAAGAAGAAGAAAATAATTACAATTATCAATATAATCATCGCATTACCATGATAAGCAGCATTAGTGCTAGCGGTCACAGTCGACATAATTGAAATTATCAACGAAAAACACGATTTATTTTTATGATTATAATGATATTAATTATTATTATTATTATAGCACACTCCAGTAAGAAAAAAGTGCGAACACATAACGGAGTTAGAAGCTTCACCCATCTTTTAAGGCGATCAACGTCTGCTTTTATTTAATCATCTAGGAAGATAGATGCGTAAAGGTTGACTGACGTCAAATCCAAATCTAACGCCATTTCTAACCCTTCAGAAAACAGAGAAGTACAAATGGTAAATACGGCATCAGAAAATTAAAAAAAACAAAGAAAAATCTCTAGGTTGTTATCCACCACCCATGGTTAAGCGACGTTTTTAGTGTAAGTTTAGGTTTTATTTAAAGAATACTATTTTTAATTTTGCAGTTCATGACTTTAAAGAAATTTGATTTCCATTGAAGCAATGGGCTTAAGTACGACAGTCAGTAAGACATCGGTATGCTTGTTTTCTTGCTGTCTCATTGATCACATTGCATTATCAGAAACGTCACATTAATATTATAGGGCTTGCTGTCTCATTGATCACATTACATTATCAGAAACGTTACATTAATATATAGGGCTTGCTGTCTCATTGATCACATTACATTATCAGAAACGTTACATTAATATATAGGGCTTGCTGTCTCATTGATCACATTACATTATCAGAAACGTCACATTAATATATAGGGCTTGCTGTTTGAATTGTGCTTTATTTGAAAGGATACATTACATTGAATAATGAATATTTTATTTTCCGTTCTAATTTTAGGACTGAAATCGTCATGTGAAACCTCTGACGCTGCAGAAGGAGAGAGCGCAAAGGTCGTTTGTAATTTTGCAGCAGATATGAACAGAATCAAGCAGGATTTTGAAGTTCAGCGTTACAAGGGTAACATTATAGTCTGTATATCAACTTATCTATGAGAGCGATAAATGCAAGATGAAATACCCAACTGTGTTGAAGTAATATAAGTATCTGTACTTTTCTTTTGGTGAACAGCAAATTATATTAGAACGATTTCTTTAGTCTTTGAACTTTAAAAAAACAAATAACTGGTGAATGGATGTCGAGAAATTCAACAAACAGTTGCGTTATAGTTTATTTCTTTATCTTGACTGTCATATATATGAAAATATTAATATTTATATCAATTTATACCAAGGACATTAATGTCATAATTTTGAAAATTTGTATGCACTTTATTAAAAATCTCTCTTTGGTGAGCCCTTAACTCATCTGTTTGACCTGACGCTCATCCATGGGCAGCTACAGGAAAATTGTATGGTAGACAGAACAACAAGATGAATGAATTCGACCGGTGTCCATCCAGAGAAGAAAATAATCGAAATAGACGTCATCGGTCAAAGAGGCATCGGCCATGGAGTCACTGTGATATCTCGAGGGCACGCCTTTAATAGCTAATAACTTAATCTTTAGAGAGGTGAAGCGTTGAGGATACAGGTCAGGTCAAATATGAAGACACAAGGCCTCGTTTGCTCACAGGTCTTTCATCTTTTGGCGAATCTGGAAATAGTATCCTAAGGAATAAAGTATGTTAATGTAACACGTGTCATTCATTTTGATGACTAGGTCGAAAGATGACATGAATAAAGTGACAGACATGGCAGTTTACATACACTCCAACACTTTTCTTAAACGTGTTATACGCAGATAACATATTATATTCAGAGAGCATATTATATACAGAAAAAATATTATATTCAGATAACATATTAGACACTGCAACGTATTATGCGCAGATAACATACATAGTCAGATATATTATATTAAAATATCATATTATACTCAGGTAAAATATTATATTAAAATATCATATTATACTCAGGTAAAATATTATATTAAAATATCATATTATACTCAGGTAAAATATTAGACTCAGATACCATATTATACGCAGATAACACATTATATTCATATTAAGGACAGATAACATACATATCACAATTGACTGTGGAATCAAGAATTGTTTGTTTTGTGTTATGGCAACGCCACTTATTTAATGGATATTATTATTATTATTATTATTAATATTATTATCATCATTATTATTATTAATTAATTAATTAACCATCCAAACTAATTACCAGTAATGAGAATCTTAATTGATTTTATTAATGATCCTCCAATAGACACCATTCGACTCTCACACTTGGCGGATATATGGGCGCTGTAAACGTTTTTTCTCTTCCACAACATTAAATATTAACGTTCACGGTCACATAATCTCTTCTTAGGTGGAAAACGTCTTACTAAAGGAGAAGACAAATCCATTTTAAATCTATATTTAGCAAGCCCCTATCCACCCACTTTCTTTTCCAACATAAGAATTATCGATATCAGTATGCATAGAAAGGTCAATAAATTTAACAATACATTTATTAAATGAACAATCAAATACACATATGGCATATACATTGAAATAGATTACTTGACATCAGTATTTCCAACGAACCCACGTTCATATAATTTTATGACTGCACAGTCTTTCATAAACACAATTCAACAATAGAGTCATTACAAATAATATGATAGCTTATAAGAGAACAGAAATGGAGTTATTAGAGATACGTAATAATAATCTGTATAGAACCTGATTCAGCATGTTCTTAGCAGAACTTTAGGCACTTTGCCACATGTCATAATTTATAGCTCATTTCAGTTTCATCAGCTCCACGTGTGTCACTCGCACGTGAAAAAACACTGTTCCACTATTTAAGAGCTAACCTTGGTGCTTCTTTTCGCCATGCCAACTACTTCATACAGAACAGTAAATGTAGCGATGTCCAACAATATCTCTACACTAGAAATTGTTTGGTCAATCAACAATCTTGCCACCACACAACAGTAGAGTGCATTTATTCTTACACTTACTTGTCGTTCCCGACTTTATTAGGGTCTGTCGTAACGGTTTACAAACAATAAACCAGGAGATTCATATGTCATGTGAAAGGTACATTTTGTCTCTGAAAAATATATAATCGGGGACATGCGCTAAGCTTTCCAGTTTATCACTGAGATAGAGTGATTGCTGCACGAAGACCAGGCATTGTAGTTTTAAATGAGTCCAATAAAACAGCAACAATCACTGATGTCGAAGTTCTACGTGATAGAAACATAAAAACGAAAGAAAGAGAAAAAATAGAAAATACCAGGATCTCAGATTAGAAATTCAGAGACTGTGGAATGTAAAAGTAGAAGTGAAACCTATAGTGATAGGAGCCTTGGAGAACATAACGTCTGAGTTGGCAGGTTACCAGAATATACTCCCTGGAAACCACAGACTCGCCCCACTGCTGAAAGCAGTGCTCCTCAGAAATGCCCACATCTTCCATATAACTAAGATCTCTCGAAATCTGGTAAGATTGGATCACAATGAACAGTCAGCAGAAGTTATGTAAAAACTGAATAATAATAATGATGATGATGATGATGCCTTGAAGAACATAACATTTAGAATTGAAAAGCTATCTAATAAAACTACCTGGAAAGCACAGACTCGCTCCACTACTAAAGGCAATGCTCCTCGGAGGTTCCCACATCCTCCTTAAAAACTTAGACTTCTAAAATTCTTGGTAAGTTTCTGAGACAATGGTTCATAACCGACAGTCTACAGAAGTCGTTAAAAAGGCTGAATACTACTAATAATAATGAAGATGATGATGTAGGATATTTCTAGTGCAATATCGAGCTGCGATAACGGAACCCTTATGTTTTGCAATCCCAGTACTGGAGTCGCATTGCAAGTCCCTTCCACCACCTAGATTCTGCTTTGTAAGGATAATCTTACACCGAGGTTGGTGTGGACGATGTTTAGAATCTTACACCGAAGTTGTGTGTGGATGATGTTTAGAATTTTACACCGAGGTTGTGTGTGGATAGTGTTTAGAATCTTACGCCTCGAAGTTGTGCGTGGATGATGTTTAGAATTTTACACCGAGGTTGTGTGTGGATGATGTTTAGAATCTTACACCGAGGTTGTGTGTGGATGATGTTTAGAATCTTACACCGAGGTTGTGTGTGGATGATGTTTAGAATCTTACACCGAGGTTGTGTGTGGATGATGTTTAGAATAAGTAACAAATATTTTCTTTCAGGTGAAATCCTTCCAGTTTTCAGTACATAGCATTATATGACCGTCTGTTCACGTCGTGTATAGATTAAAAGCCATAAAACATAAATTGACAATTAATCAATTAATTAATTTATTTGTTAGACTATTACTAAATCTATTGCCTTTGTTTGTTGTAAATATCAACAGAATCTGTATTGAAATGTGAATGGCATTCTGATAGAGTTGAATGTTTTCCAAAAGAAGGTTACCTATCTGATGGCAAAGTTACTAATCAGCTCATTCTTAAGATACCCAACGTCAAGAAAAAAGAACATGGCGGCCAGTACAAATGTGTTGTAACACCATCAGAACCGGAAGACGTGTCATCCTGCTTGCTAAATGTCACTGGTAAGATATGAAAACTTATTTATTGATAGCCTTTTTATTTATTTTATTTTGAGTGAGGTAACTTAATTATTTGATACTAAGGTACCATTGTTTAAGAAAAGGAATGTTTACAGTAAATCTTAGTAAAAAACACAAAACCTTACACACTTTCAAAAGAGACCTAAGCACGATCAAAGATTGTTACCCATAGCCCTTTCACTTGCATTATCACCTAGTTGTTCACTTGAAACTGCAGTCAACATGAAAGAATTGTAATGTTTTATGACTGCAGTTTCAAGTGAACAACTAGGTGAAAACGCAAGTGAAAGGGCTATGGGTAACAATCTTTAGTTATAAAACGCGACTGTTTGTTTCACTGTAGCCGCAATATCTCCAGACTACTTTGATATACGGAATTAACGTATTTACAGCGTACTGATGTCACTAAATATTGGTTAAAAATTAATCAAGACATACCATCATTACAGAGGGAGGAAGCTTCAAGAAATAAAATATAAATAATGAACGATCTTGTTGGTAATCTCTAACAAAAAAATTGTTTTCATTTCACTTTTTGTGTTTTTTTTTTAATTGAAACCCGGCCACACTTGTAATTATTTGAATAATATTTTTTAAAATGTCAACCACTTACGTTTTCTTTATGTTTTTCACAATTTTTATCTGAAGCCAGATCATACTTGTAGTTATTTCATTTATTTGTTTAACTTGTCTACCACTTTCTTTTCTTGAAGGATTCGTACATATGAGCATCACTACTCTGATTGCAGAGACAGAGACAGAGACACCCAATACCCGGATATATTATCATGAAATACCTATAGTGCTGGGTGCTATTGTGCTATTCACTGTAATAATCATTTTAGTAGTATTAGTGACAAAGTTTTCGATAAGGTATGTATTTATTTTTATCTCAATATATCTTACGAAAACGACTTAGTTTGAAACCTTATCTGCACAGGTTTAATTACAATTGTCGTTGGTGTTTAGTATTTGCTTTCAGTTATATATAAAACCAACCAACCAGAAATAATAATAATAATAATAATAATAATAATAATAATAATAATAATAATAATAATAATGCTGATGATGATGTAGATTATCATGCTGATGATGAGCTTTTCTCTATTTTCTTACCATTATAGTAATAAAATGTAATATGTGACTGACGTAATATGATACCAGCGCGAAGTTATCTTTAAAGAAATGTGGATTGGGTAATGGACATAACATATTTGCAAACATTTTTAACACTGTGCTAAAACATAAAATAGTTAAACAATAAAAATGTAAAGGAATTAACCATATTAAAATATTTAATTGTGCATTTATATTCTGTCGTAAGCAGGCAATTAAAACAACATATGTATGATGAAGAGCATTTATTCTTAAAAAAGCTGAAATTATTTAGATATTTTCATCCGACATAGACAACTGTCTTAATGCAAACATCTTAAGACAACAGGAAACTACAGACAATAAAATCAGCAAAGAGGTCCCTCTACCAGCAGTGAAAATATTATATTACAAAATAGAAACATACATTAATTACATTTCAGAGGGGCATTTTGAATAACCAGTGACACAGAAGAGAGAGTATTATTCTTGTTGATGAGGGATATTGAGAGTCTTCTTGAAGGTTTCCATGGTATGTTTGTGTTCAGCTCCAAAGACCAGGAATTCCACGTAGATGGAACCTGAAAAGCAAATGAATTTTGGCTATTGCACGACTTTTTCTTTGTTTGGAGAATATTGAAAATATGTTTGCCTGATGATACGTGTTTGATGATAAGCTTTTTGCACGTGTTTGAGAAAAGAAAGTGTTGTATTGTGGGCTGGAGTTAGACGGTGTAGTGTAACAAAGAGAACAGGTTTTTGTGTTGTGTCATGCCTTGAACTCTTGAGGCTACAGTGAAATGTATCTATCTATCTATCTATCTATCTATCTATCTATCTATCTATCTATCTATCTATCTATCTATCTATCTATCTATCTATCTATCTATCTATCTATCTATCTATCTATCTATCTATCTATCTATCTATCTATCTATCTATCTATCTATCTATCTATCCATCCATCCATCCATCCATCTGTCGATCAACCTTACGTGTCATGAGAGTGAGAGAGAAAGAGAGAAAAATTGCAATCATCTTTAACAATATTTGACTGAAGTCCAATTAGAATGATTATTTAGAAAAAGGACGTCTCTATAGTTATATTTGATTTATTCACAGGTGAAAGAACGTACACAGTGCTCTAGTGGTTTCCATTATGTTTTAATAGTTACCTTTTACTACAGCTAACACTACAAACTAAACAGAAGCAGTATTTCCTATTGTTGTCCAGGTTGGATAGATGTCTGAAGATCAGACCAAAAAATATAATCTACAAGAAAAGGAAAGGGGTTGAAAAGGAGTGGAGACCGCAGCTCGGCGCTGAAGGTGAAGATTTCTTACCACCAGAGTCTGGAATACAAGATGAGCTCTAACGACATCATACCCGGATCCTTAATCCCCAGAAGAAGAGACACACCATCATAGTTTATTGTTTTCACACATTATTTTCGGCATTAATTTGATTCTAGGTGCACATCTGACGACTCACGTTTAGTTAATTTGACAAAGTGAGATTTAGTTTAGTCAAATGGAAATGTTCAACTGCCGAAAGAGTACTGTAAGTGCCTCCACTGAGAATTGTTTTTAATTTGTATTTATTTATTGGTAAACCTACACACGTATATGCTATCGCTTGTTTTAAGTTTAAAACTCATTGGGGATATTCACGCATGACCTTCGGCATTGATTTGATTCTAGGTACACAGCTGATGACTCACGTTTATTAATTTGACAAAGTTTAGTCAAATGGAAATGTTCAACTGCCGATAGAGTACTGTAAGTGCCTCCACTGAGAATTATTTTTAATTTGTAATTATTATTATACACGTATATGCTATCCTTGTTTTTATGTTTAAAACTCATTGTTCTAACTTTATTTTATATTTAACACCACGTCGTTGGTTTGGGTTGTCTCTCTGCAATAAATTCTCAGACTAAAAGACAGATTTAATGCAGTAGAGCAGTGGTCCCCAACCCCCGGTCCGCGGACCGGTACCGGTCCGTGGACCATATGGTACCGGTCCGCGGACCAAATGGTACAGGGCCCCTCAATTTTATTTTTACTCTGGTGTATTTCTTTCGGGTTTGTGCGACTTTCCATGGACGAGATTGAGCCTGAGCATTCATTCTCCCAGTTGGTGCACGATCATCTGTCTTTGCTTTTAAAGAATTCGAGCTCTACTTCCCAACCACACCAACACACTTCGCTTCGGACCACCGACGAACGCACTCCATTCATTGGACCGCCGGGAGGAGAGTCATGTCAAAGCGCCACACCAGACAAACCAGCACTAAGACTCAGCCCTTTTCAGGGCTGGCAAAAATGCCACTACTGCCCACTCCACCTAGTGACATTTTACGCGATTCTGAGTCAGTCACAGAAGATGCGGACGGCCCTTTCTGTTTCACAAACGAGCGTATAGCCCAGCTGAGACAGATACGGCAAAAGAGGCTTGAAGAGGTGCAAACATTAAGAAGTACAAAGGAGAAGACTGGACAAAATACTGCTGTGAAATCAGCAAACCAACCGAAAATGGGGGCATACGAAAAGTTACCCCCTTCACCTTCACACTAGAAACTAAAAACGTTGAACTAAAAAATGCGTTCACTAATTTGCTGTTGACCCTCTTCCACACAAAAACAGAAGATGAACTTACACTAGACAACAAGCCATCTTAACCGCAATTGGTCTCCATAATATTTTAAACAAGCACATGACAAGGCAACACGAAAAAAAAACTACATCAACAGACTGTGAAACACAGACAGACATCTTCTGGAAAATAACGCCGACAACAAAAACACGCTCTTCACAAACGGAAAAGGAGGAAACAACGCGAAAACCCACACAGGAAGACGGCACAACTCAAACAGTCAAAGGAAAAAGCCACGTTTCCACCCAAACTCTACAAGCCACTACAAGAGAAAGTGGAATAAACACCAACATCATCTGGAAAATTCCACCTACGGCCAAAGTGAATTCAACTCAAACAGCAAAACAAGAAATCAGCCAGGCATTCTCGCAAACTCCAAAAACCCACAACAGATAATAAGGAAACTCAGACTACAAGCTCTATCAGCAAAGAAAAAGAAATTAAAACAACTACCACCGAAAATAAGAAGAAACGCCAAAAAATCTCCAGCACACAAACGGTACATATCAAGACGCAAGAAAGAAAAATACAAACAGAAAAAGAAGTGAAGACAACTGACGCAAAGACCGAAACAGAAGTCGACAACGCTCCAACTACACCATAAGAAATAACAACAACGACTAAACCAACTGCCCCCAATCCACAGCCAGAGTCACCACCAGGGACTGCAACAAAGACAACCACAACAGACACACGAGGAAACACTACAGAACGGAGCCCCAAATCAAAAAGAAGGCGTCCGCCACAACACATCAGACGACAACAACAGTATCATCTACTACAGCCACAACAACAGAATCCACAACAACAACGGTGGCAGCACAGGGAGCAACATCACATGCAGTGGGGATATTATAACCACCCCATTGCGGATCTAATTCAACTAATGCTTGCCGCCAACACCCACCTACATACAGTCCAACGGCTACCGGGGACATCAACAACAACAGTGCCAACGACAACAACAACACCACTGGTGAACATTACAGGGTGGGGAGTGAACATCCTGGGCGCACATACACACTAAGTACAGACGATGTGGTATTATCCTGGGCTCTGTAAACCCCCTCACCTGCCAATACAACAACGGCCACCACAGCACTTAAATCCGTATTGCCATTTCCGAAACCTATTTGTGTGAAGCGGGGTTTTCTGCAGTGACAGCAAGCAAAACAAAACAACGGATGGACATAAGCAACTCACTTCGGGTGTAATTGTCTCCTATTACCCCCAGATGGAACCGTCTCGTTGCAAAGAAACAAGCTCAGGGTTCTCTCTGATTTAGCGTTCTAGTGAGTTAAAATGTTAAATCACTTTATATTCATTTTTTGGTGTAACTGTATTTTAATTTGAAGGCACGTTTAAATACAATTAAATTAAAATTATTAAATCAAAACAATCTAAAATATAAACAATCAACGTCCCCCCACATCATCGGGCCGCGGTAAAATTATCAAGCGTTGACCGGTCCGCGGCGATGAAAAGGTTGGGGACCACTGCAGTAGAGTATCCATTTGCTCCAAACTTTTCGCGTCCACGACTTTGTCTCAAAACATATTCGCCTGTGACTATCACAAAAAGTTCCGAATCACTAAGTGATGTTGGTTGTTGATTATGTAACTTGATTTGAACAGCTGTCTTTAAAATGTTGAGTGCACGATATGTTGATGTTACAAGTCTCTGTATGCTTAATTTAGTAATTTACTTATTTATTAATTTATTTCATTAATTAATAGTGATTGTAAGAGTCCTTATATTTGTTTAAGATTTCAAGACCACTGCTATGGATTACTGAAATTTTAAAAGTGTTTTTGGAACTTTAAGAAATGATTGAATCTAGTCACATCCACATTTTATATTGCAATTTCAATTGCATTTTATTGCCTAATTGAAACTTTTTATTTTAGCTGTTCTGAAATGTACAACTCATATAATAAAAAGTATTATTTTATTTTTTTATTAAATTAATTGTATTATAATAGCATATGTATTTTTGTGCGTGAGAGTGTATGCGTGCGTGCATGAGGGCCTGCGTGCGTGCGTGCGTGTGTGTGTGTGTGTGTGTGTGTGTGTAAAAATGATGCAGAAATGCTGTTATATGTGAAGAGATAGAAATCGGGGATAAACAGGACGGTTTGGCAAAGATGCCCAAGTGGTCTGATATAGAACACACGAAAAATAGCAGAAATCAGAATACTGGAGCCAGATCACACTAGATACTGAGAGACAATAGTGGAAATCAGGCTGCTATAATCACGCCTACACTCTCCAAGTATAATATAACTGGGCATATTGATGACTGTTTTGAGTTGAAACTGTCATTTAGACCTATAAACGCAATAGATATGCATTATGGAAATTATCAAGAATCAAGTGTAAAGCAATCCGAACAAATGGGAGTCTAACTCCAGGAATGTTATAGTTTAGATTGATGTTCCCTACAATCCCCAACAATCATAAAAATAGGACAATAACAACTATATAATACATTGGAAATAGAAAAGATATATTAAAAGTTAATCTACATTTGTTAAGCAACAAGGATCCTACTTCTAAGAAGACATCTTATAATGACCTCAGAATCTTCAATTTATGTAATCTATCTATCTATCTATCTATCTATCTATCTATCTATCTATCTATCTATCTATCTATCTATCTATCTATCTATCTATCTATCTATCTATCTATCTATCTATCTGTCCGTCCGTCCATTCATCCATATCTCTCTAATCTAATCTATCTATCTATCTATCTATCTATCTATCTATCTATCTATCTATCTATCTATCTATCTATCTATCTATCTATCTATCTATCTATCTATCTATCTATCTATCTATCTACCTATCTATCTATCTATCTATCTATCTATCTGTGCATGTACCAGTATAAATTATAAGCAGTTTGTCACAAAGTGATGGTCGTGAACATTTAGTTAATAGTTCATGCATTTCAAATCACTCCAGAGTGGATGAAACTACGAACTCACTTTTGTTTTACTGTTAATTCAGCATGTTTTGATGGATGTACGTTTTAAATTCGGTTAAGTTGGGTACATGTGTCATCAGCATGACACAGTCTATTAAAATTGATTGTGAGTCACTAAAATCCATTGATTGTAGAGTGAGTTACTAAAATCCATTGATTGTAATGTCAGTAACATTCAATTAATTTAAAGTCTATGACTCAAATCCATTGTCTGTAGAAGGCAAGTCAGTAGAATGCATTGACTATAGTGTGTGCGTCAATAAAATCCATAGACTGTAGAGTGTGCGTCAATAAAATCCATAGACTGTAGAGTGTGCGTCACCAAAATCCATTGTATTGAAGAGTTCATTACAATTAACTGATTGTAGAGTGTAACACTACAATCACTGGATTATAATGTCACTAAAACCATTGACTGTACACTGTGTCACTAAAGTCCACTCAAACATTCGTGCATTATTTCTCTTTAATTTTACATTTTTTCCTTGTTGCTACCTAGTTTTAAAAATACTTTAACTAGTTTTTTGTATCTCAAGTTATATTGTAATCGTTACCCCAGAGCGAAAATGTTTTCCTTGTGTCGTAGTGAAGCAAAATTATAAAAAGAACAAGCAAGAGACCTGGAGATTTGAAAAGAGGAAAAAGTGCTGAAGATAGATTAAATAATGTTATTCTTGTGATGTGTGAAAAACGTCATTACATATCCAGTGATCCGCACCTAAATTTGAATATTTAGTTCGATAGCTAATCAATCACCTTAAACATGACGCGGAAATATAAGTTATACTTTCACCGGTAAAAAGTACAAGGAATAAATAACTAAATTGTTTAAAATCGATTTCATGCATTCTAATCTATTTCTAATCAGGAATCATCTCAGCGCAGTGCTGGACCAACCTTGTTCGACTATCTGTCAGTGACTGTCATGGTTGATATTTAAAGATCTCGAAGTATTAGTTTTTCCTCATGAACGTTATGATCATAAATTTCGTATTGCATTGATTATAGTTAAGAAAATTGAATATTTCAGTGATTTGAGTGGATATAGTTTGTGATTAATTGTGATTGGAGTGATTATAATTGTAGGTGAACAAATAATGTGTGAATAGACTATGTAACTGGATGTTCAAAAGTGAGAGATTAAATTTGATTATAACTGTAATAATTTTCTGTGAATTTTATTTGTTTATTCAGATAAAAATGGTCTTGCTGATATCTGAAGTGGAATATGAACCTATTCACTTGAACCATTTAAAAAAAAAAACAGCCATTCCAATGTTGGTGCTTACAGTAACTCATGAAAGTTAAATTCACATTAAACTCCTCAATATATGGAATGTGTGTGTAGTGTGTACAGCACTGTGGATCTCTTAGTGACTTTGGATAGTCATAGGGTGCGATGCTATCTATCAGCATAGGGGCTAGTAGGATTTTAGTGTCCAGGGAGGTAGTAAGTCGAATTTTATTACAACCATATTTTACATGTCTGCTGAACCCACTTTGTATACTTCATCAAGCATGTGTAGACATGCGTGGAACTGACCACCTTAGCCAGTTTACTCATTTGAGTACTTGCTTGTGGACAAGATTGTTATATATTCTGAGATGGATGAATGATGTTTAGAGTAAGTAGGGATTGGTAGCTGATGTTATTTTTTTATCAGCGAGGACGCTGATTTAATTAATGGCCAGGAATGTGGAATGTGTGTGTACAGCACATTTTGATTTGTTTCAATGAAGCGACAAAGTTAGGTCAGCGCTCGCTTTGTTTTAAATTGCGAGGCATGGAACGTTGTTAGTGTTTTGTACAATGTTTAGGGAGTTATTAACTAAAGTTGATATTTAAGTATTTAGATAGAAAATTACTTGTAGTTTGTAATTATATATTTTGTATGCTAGTTATATTTTTGTATTTTAGGATTAATTTATATGAGAATGGTTTTTACATGGCACACACAAGTATAGTTATTTAACTTATTTTCTACTTTAACTTTCAAATTATACACTAAGAAAAAGTTGTGTTTAAAGGGTATTTAGTGTAATTTCCTTAGATAGTAAAATCACAATATAACTCTAAGTAGTTTATATAAAAACAAAAGTAGGAAAACACAGTTAAGATCATTATAACGAGTTTTAGGCTGCAGTGGTCTGCAAGTGGTTTGCTTGGCGGCCAGCGCTTTTAGAATATAGAAAGACTAGAGAGTGTGTCTAACGATGACAGGGAGGTCATCATTGCACTATCATCGCCATCAACTCCTCCATCTCGGATTACCGGGAAGGAAGATATATCGAAGCTATTCACCCGATCTACAGACGTGCCACGCCTAAGTGCTTTTCCGCGCAGGCTGGGAAAACAGCTGTATTGCTCACTCCCACGGCCACGTTAGAACGGGAAGAGAAGGACGAACTCCATGTATTTCAACAGGAGCTCCTGTCTAAGCTGCAGGCACAGGAACAAAAGAGGAAAGACAAAGTGAACAAATGCAAGTAAAACATGATGACGACAGGGAACAACATGACTACGGAATATTTTGGATAAAACAAGAAAAGCATGATGACGACTGAGAACAACATGACTACGGAATATTTTGGATAAAACAAGAAAAGCATGATGACGACTGAGAACAACATGACTGTGGAATATTTTGGATAAAACAAGAAAAGCGAAAACGTGTTCACTCGACATATACTCACACCTTACAACTTTGCTCTCCCAACAGATAATGAAGCGCTCAACAATGCCTTCCAGCATCTACTATGGACCCTCTTTCATCAAAACAATACGGGTAAAGAGAACAAAGAATTAATTCAGCAAACTATTGTTAGCTCCTGAATCTTCACAAGATCTTTTGAAATCACCTACGACCATCGCAGACACCCTCACTGAATGACTGTGAAACCCAAACAAACATCAAATGCTATCCCCCGTCGACAACGAAAACCAACTCTACCCAAACACCTAAAGAAGACAAGAGTCACATTTTCACTCAAACACCACGAAACACTACGAGCGAACATGGGCTAAACACCAACATCACATGGAAAATTCCTACTACTACCAAAGTAAATTTTACGCAGACAGCCAAACAAAAAAGCAGACAGGCGTTTTCACAAACCCCAACAACCACAACAGAGAATAAAACACCCACACACCAATCACTACCATCAACGAAAAATAAATTCAAAAAACGACCAAAACCAAAGCAGAAGTAAAAAAGAAACATCACAAAATCACAAGCACGCAGACGACCACTACCAAGACTGAAGGTTAAATAATATAAACAGAAACGGACAAAAAAAACCGGACAAAATACCCCCGCCACTACAAAGGACAATCAGATAGAAGTCGACAAAGCAATAGAACACACCGGGGTTCTTAGGTCCCCACCACCCCATTGTTGACATGATTCAACTGCTGCTTGACAACCTTTACTGGCCGTCAGCGCTGCCTTCATGCATCCCAGCAGGCATCGTGGACAGCCACAACACCAGCGACAACAAAACCACCAGTGAGGAGTCAAGGGGGTTGAACATCTCGGCGCACGAACACACTAGGTACACACTTGGTGTGTTACTAGCTTGGACTTTGTAAGACATCCCTCCCACCCCCCCCCTCACTCAGGAACGACAGTAACAACTTCCACCACAACTTTAGCCTACGGACTACCAGACCCTTGCCGGCCATACATGTTGTGCAACAGACGAGCGAATTACAACACTCCATAAACCACAACACTATACATAGAGCTTTCACCAATTTTCAAAACTTCCTTCAACCACAGACGTCACAACGTTCAAATCTACATCTACATAATTCAACAGACACGCCACTCAATGACATAGGGTAGAAAAAAATATTCTACATTTGATGCCAACACCAAGCAAGCACCAAGACCAAACTACGACAGCAGCACCACTGCCAGCGTTCCCAGAATACTCGTGACGGGAGCAGGTCCCTTTGGAGCACTACAGATCAGAGAACATCAATGACGAAATGATCCACGAAAACTCCAGTAGTGACGTTAAATGTAATCGTGACCACCACCACCGTGACAAAAGATGGTACGTATGCAGAGCTACAGAGAGACATGTAGTTAAGAGGAGGGAATGGAGTCTGGCGGGTCGATGCGGCTGTGTGTGTTGTCATTAATAAAGTCCTCATGTAAAGTGTAAAACACAGAGTTGCGTGCAGCCGTCTCTTGCTGTGACTGTCGTCAAGCGTGTGGCGTTTTGTCCTCTCCGTTGTTTTCAGCTCGCATCCTGTGGTGACCCATAACACTGCACCCGACACCCCATCACAAATACATTTCGAACATTTTATAGCAGACAAAGAGTGTGTGCAAATAGATAATGTGCGTGAATGCGAGTGTATATGTGTGTAAAGCTAACCAGAGGATAAAGTGTGAAGGAAGGTAAAGTCAATGGATATGTCAAGTGTTTTAAGGAGATAAAGTGTGACTATATTAATGGGTAATAAGAAACAAGTGTGTAAATTGAAAAAAAAATGCTTACGTCGACAAAGTATACAGGCAAATAACGAGTGTAAGTGGATAAAGTTTGCCAAATGAGAAAAAACACAGAAAGAACAGAATCATGTATAAAAGCGAGTGGGCCTGTGAGTTGATGAAATTAATTAAGTGGATTAACAAAAAGTGGATAATGTGTGCAAGAGAATAAAGTAATTATGTCGATAATGTGTGAGATAGTAAATTATAATTACTGATTATGTTTGAGTGAGTAGAGCGTGTCATAGGAAGATGTTTATTACTAATAAACTGTGTTACGAGTACTTAGTGTGAACGCGTGAAGTGAACGAATAAAAAGATTAATGGGTAAGTGTGAGGATGAACACAGTATGTGAGCGTGGCAGTGAGTATGGGGGAAAGTGTGTGAGTAGAAATACTATTAATGGAAACGTGTGAAGATGAACACAATATGTGGGTGTATGCAATGAATGAGTGAGGGAAAGATTGTTACTGGAAGTGTGTGAGGATGAACACAGTATGAGAATGGATGCAATGAATGAATGTATATAAATTTTTACTCCAAGGCAAATTTCATGTTTCCAGTGTTTTCCTTTATTTTTGGTTTACGGATATTTTGTTGTTTTCCAGAACTTAGTGATTGTTCTTTTTTTCCAATTATGATACATGAAAAACTTAAACATTTAAAATTTTAATAATAAATACACATTTAACAAAAGTATAATATACTATAAACTTAAAACCTTTTAATTTTAACATTAAAATAAATGTGCTCAATTTTAATTTGTATTTGAGCATGTGTGTGCATGACTGTTGTCGTTTGAATATATTTTGGCTCTACTATTATTCAAAGCTACCCATCAACCTTAAATGCTTTTAATTTCTATTATTATGAAGAAAAAGAAACAACGTTTTATCTGGAAACCCAAAGAAAGGAAAACCTATTTGCGTTTCCTTCACTAAATTGTGAGTTCAGTCAGACCTGCATAATATATATATCGTGTTTGCTTTTGTGTGTATCTGAAAGCATGCCACTCTAATACATACACGCATGTACGCACACACAGTTTTCTTTTAAAGAGATTTAAAAAAAAAAGGAAATAAAAAGAGAGTGAGAAAGAGTTACAGATTTAGCTTATTTACAGTAAAGCTTATTTATTGACATAGGAAAACACGCAATTATCATAGTTCATTGTTATTCCAACTTGTTTTCTGAATGGCCTGCTTCTACTAAAAGCAAAATGTTGTTGGCTCGTTACGAATCATCAAAGGAGTAAAGAAATACTGGAGGGCATCAACATTATTTTTTGGGTGTGTGCATAATTCATCTCTCTCTTCCCATCGCGCTCTAGCGGTAGAGCTAATGCTAAAAGTGTGTAATATCCACAATAATCAAACTCTGCAACGCGTGAATGTACTGATTACTTTAATAATTATTTTAAAATTAATCTTTGTATGCAACCGGTATAGGTTTCCCAAGATAGTGACGTCGTTAGTCTCTCAGTACGTCGTTAGTCTCTCAGTACGTCATTAGTCTCTCAGTACGTCATTAGTCTCTCAGTACGTCATTAGTCTCTCAGTACGTCGTTAGTCTCTCAGTACGTCATTAGTCTTTCAGTACGTCATTAGTCTCTCAGTACGTCGTTAGTCTCTCAGTACGTCATTAGTCTCTCAGTACGTCATTAGTCTCTCAGTACGTCATTAGTCTCTCAGTACGTCGTTAGTCTCTCAGTACGTCATTAGTCTCTCAGTACGTCATTAGTCTCTCAGTCAAACAAGTAATGACGAGTGTTCAGGGAGGCAGTGATCTGCATGGATATATGTCTGTAATTTGAAAGTTTGAAAGGGTATGTGCTGGCAGCTTTAATTTAATAACAGGAAAAAATAATTACTATCGGAAAATTTGTGAAATTGCGATTTTTGTTTAGAAAGGATTTATTCGTCTGCATCTGTTCTTGAAATTGTACAAATTCAGACTACTGCAAAAGGACTATTGAAAAACATCACCACGAACTTTGTTAAGAAACTTTACGACAAAAAGATAAAAAAAAAACAAACAAACACACAGACAACCATTTATACAATTTGCCTGATCGCGCGCGGGAAGTTAAATATTTTGTTCTGCATTCCTGGCTGCGGTATAGTCGTCGACTGAAGGAAATTAGTAGCTCGGTCGTTCTACAACCACCAAAAAAAAAAATACCCAAACAAAACAATTACCTTGATTTTACACCCCACTTAGTAGGCGTCAGGTATTAATTTCCCAAACCAACCTTCAATTGTTGATTCACTTGCAGCGAAATCGACTCGATTATATATTTGTCACTTTCAGTGTTTCAGTTTTTGATTGGTAATCAAATGAATCGATCATTAATCTATTTTAGGCCTGATAATGCTTACTCATTAGTATTACCAATTTTGTTAATATGTAGAATACACTTATAAGATTTTTGACTACCTACCTTCCTACCTCTCTCTCTCGATCGATCGATGCATTTGAGGTAAAAATAGTACTGCGAATGAAAACATTCTGTACAAATACTATATGATAGAAAAAAAATATTCGAATTAGACACAGACCACTCAAACAAATGAAGTGCTTGCAAAAAATATTGGAAAAATACTTTATAAATTAAACTAACTGCAACACAACGGAAAAGTCAGTATTATATAATACGAAACAGGATAATCAGACCAGTTGGTCCAAGTGTGAGACTGTATAAAACAAACACGGAAGGATCAGAAATTGCTTGATCGCTAGCTGGTGAGCACTATACAGGTATGTATTAAAATGCATTTGCGGCGATATATTACACTCTCTCTTTGTCTCTCCCATTGTTTTAGTATTTATTTTATCATTATCAACTCGTTTTTGCATTACTTTCAGGCATGATTTTCGAACATTTTACTGAATAACTAGAAAGAAAGCCTCTACAAACGTTCTACATGATTTCAACACTTAGTATAGGGAATTGGTTCTCTCTCCCTAAACATCCAAATAATAATTATAATTAACTTCCAAACAGTCGAAATTGGCAATGGAATCCACTCCCCAGTGAATGCAGGACCGTTAAGGTAGGTTTTCTTCTTCCTTTTGCTGCTTTATATGTCATTGTGGCCGACGATTTAAATAAATACCATCACTATGTGAAATAAGCTTTATTCACTATTCTTTAATAATCTAAAGATTAAAGTAAAACTATTGAAAAAAAAGTATATTTGCGCTTTTATAGAAAAGCAGTTTTGCTCATATATGTCTACTTACCTACTGATCTCTCTATCTATATATGTATATGCGAATGCGTGTGTACACATATAGTGAACACACAAGCACACACACAAACACACACACACACACACACACACACATAAATCAGATGGCAAAATTGGATACAAATTTCACCTCGATGGTTTATCGCTTTGCTGGCCACAAGATTATAATTAGCTTTTAATTGTCGTTAAAAAAAAAAGTAAACAAGGATAAATATCACAAACATATAATTATGAATTTTAATATTCTCCGAGAAGGAAGTTGTTCATGTGGTTTATAAATTTTAATATATATATATAATTATATTATTTAAGTATTCCGAGAGAAATCTCTAAGCGAGCGTCACTGATAATCGGCAACATGCAGAGATAAATTTAGAGATGTGCTTTGAAATTCCAACCATATCTGATACCCTAAGAGTTTCTCAATTTAAACCTTAACACAATTCTTAACTCTTTAACTTTTAACTCGTCTATGATCACATTGCGCTAAGAATCATGGTATACTGTAAAACATTATGTATGATTAAAGGGCGGATTGTGAATTACCTGTGGTGGGGTGCCACTAGTAGACATACGACGTAACAGAACGATACGTATAGAGTGGAACTTGAAAAGTTTACACAAATCTAATAAAGAGAAGAAGGTTAAATGAAATAGGAAAACGTGATAAATATTCTAATATGTCTCTATAATGTCATCACTACTAAGAGTTCGTGCCCTGATATGATAACGTTAATGTCTGTTACAACAATGGCAGTCTTTAATAGAGCAATGCCTCCAGTGAAGTGAAGCCAAGGCAATGTCTTCCGATACTTTCTCGTTTGACTTAACTGGACCAGGGAGAATCAATTTTCAGCTTTAAACAGCATGTGGTTCTGTCCTCTTGACCTTGTGAATGAAACACAGTTCGACGTTTTCTTGACCTTGTCCTTCGAAACAAGTTACTGGAAGACGGGCCTTTCTTTCTGCTGGGTCGATCAACGTGTAGCAATTTGTAGCGGTTAGGTGAGCAGCTTGTAATTCGAGCTTGTCGGAGGATAAAGTGCCAGACTTGAGATAAAAAAATGATGTTTTCTCTTTTATCAATTGATAATAGTGCACTGAATAGTGTCAATTGCACTCATTCAGACATAGAGACGACGAAAGGCGGGACAATACTTTTACACTCACACTCGTTCAGACCTTAATTAATAATTACTAATAAGAATAATATGCATTTAAACAAGCTGTGGAGTAAGGATATATTAGTTTTAATAATAACAACATCTAGAGAAGCCACGACTACTAACCTTTTGCTGGCACGAATCGAAATTATAAATCCAGTGAAAATTATCCCATAAACAAGTCTTCAGAATTATAATTATTTTACTATAGGAGGTAACTGTACTTTTCTTTAGGAGATGCTTGGTGGGTCAAAGGCAATCTAATGTTAATTTTGTAGTAGGAGTAGTACCGATAACTTCTTTACCTCACAGGAATTGCGTTAAAACTTTTCATCTTGGCGATGTTCTCAGTTTTTGGTGGATTCCTGTGGGGCCTTCCTCCTTTCACTGGTATTCAGGGAGGGTAGGGTGGAGTGGGTTTTCTTTTCTTCTTTCGTTGTTGTGGTGGTTGCTGCTGCTGTGATGGTGTTGTCTGGATGTCTGCTATCTGTTGCTGAGTCACGGTTGAGGAGGATGCTGGATGCTTTGTCGTCTTTCATGTCTGGCTGGTGGGGCATGCCTTAGTCCGGTAATCAGTGGAATAGCTTTTTTCTTTGTGATGTTGATGTTGTTGTTGTCTCGTCCGATGTTCGAGCGAAAGGGTGGGTGGTGGTGTCTTAAAGAGCCCAGGCTAGTAACACACCAAGTCTTTACCTAGTGTGTACATGCGCCCAGGATGTTCGACCCCCTGTCCTCTTCATTGGCGTTGCTGTTGGTGTTGTTGTTGGCGCTGTCGTCGATGTTGTCCCCGATGTCCGTTGGGATGTGTGTACGCCGGCGCTGGTGGCCAGTAGAGATGGTCCAAGAGCAGTTGTATCATATCGGCAAAGGGGTGGTTGAAATATCCCCATTGCTTACGTTGTTGCTGCTCACTTTGTCGTCGCTATTGTTGTCGTTGTCGTTGTCGGTGGTTGTGCTCTTGTTGTTGCCGTTGCGGTGGCCGTGGTTCTTGTTGTTGTTGCTGGTCTTGTTGTTGTTGTCTTCTTATGTGTGGTGGTGGGCAGGTCGTCTCTTGGCTTTGTCGTTTTGTTGCGTTGTTTGTCCTCTGTGATTGTCTACTTTGGATGGTTGTTGGTGTTGTTGGAGTTATTGTAGCTCTTGGAGGTGATTCTGGCAGTGGTGAGAGGAGTGGGGCCACTTGCGCTTTGTCCATTTCGGCAATGGCTGTTTCCATCTCTGCTCCATTTTCATCCTCTAGGGAACCGCTGGAATATAATATTCTCTAACATTTTGTAAGGCTGCCATTTTTCACCTTGAATTGATATATTACACGTTGATATGAAAATAAGGAATTTCCCATACACAAATAAAAACCCACACAGAAAATAACCTAAAGGGCCTGTGGAAGATTATCCTATGACGTGGTCATTCTTTGTATGAAATGTCTTGTACTTTTAGTTTTGAGAAGTCCGGACGCTAGGTTATTTCTAATTTTGTTTGGCTTCTCGTTTTTATGCTTTAATAGCTTTACGTTAGTTCCTTGTTATTTTTCCTCATGAGTCAATGAGACAAAAATCAACCATTTTAAAGAATTGTTTCAATAGCATATTTCGTTATCTCTCTCTCTCTCTCTCTCTCTCTCTCTCACACACACACACACATACACACTCTCTTTTTAAGAAAAGCACTCTCACACATACACAATCACACACACAAACGTGCGCGCGCTTCAACCTGTATTATCTGTTGTCGCTTCACGCTGACTGTACGCTTTCGTTTCGTTTCACGTTGACTGTACGCTTTCGTTTCGTTTCATGCGGCCTATTACTCTAAATCTTTTCACGAGTTGTAAACTGTGGCACACCCGTGACACATTGGTGATTACATGTAACTATGAATATTTGTATTGTGTGCTACGCAACGCTTCTTCGCACTGCAGCTTTAGGCATAAATCACGCCACAAAAGACGTGATTTGTCGCACGCAATACTTAAGATAGACTGGTAGATGTTTCGCCCAGTCACCTCATTCGCATCTAGTAGATAGAGACAGTGGATAAAATTGGAGTCCGATAAAAGATTTGGTACCTTTAATAAGTAACAAAACTAGATGGTAGAATGAGATCACTCGCTGCTAGAGTTGTCTAGACCTTTCTAATGTTCAATACCATGCATACAAAAAAAAGAATGCACACAATTTACCTGTTCACGCCTTTTTGCTGTCTTTTTTCATGGGGTTAGTGGGTGGAACTTGTTTACTCCACCATTCTCGATGAGATTAGGGCTTTTTCATTATAAATTAATACTTTTATTAGTTTAAAATCTTTTGTTTATCATCAAAAACTTATTTATATACCAATGCACATAATATTTTATAAAAACAAATTAAAATTTGATAGAACAGTAAAACATTATAAACCAGTCAAGAGACAGGCTCCAATTTGGAGTAAATAAAACCGAACATAAAAATATAGTATGAAAAATATAAGTTGAATGTAAAACAATTAAATCCATATTGTAATTTTAATTCTGATATGAACCTGATCGTTGAAATTCTTCCACATTTTCTTTCTCAAAGCCATTTCTTTGTCCACAGCAAGTGTTTCATTCTTCTCTAGAACATTACCCATGGTAATGTGAGAAACATGACGTATAATACGTATAATACGTATTCCAACGAGTTCCTTTTCCTATTGACCTTTTTGAATTAGTGTTTGAAAAATAGATTCTTTGTGTTTCGACTCCAGCTGTAAAGGCTTGCTCCTACCATGTGTTGAGCTGTCGGGTTAGAATTCTGAGGTAAGCCTCAAGACAGGCTGCAAATGCATAGTTAATTACGTTTCAGCCTTGTGTGACAATAATGATTTTTATGGGCCTTATAACAGCAGCGTTAATCATTCTTTACAATCTTCACTAACTCACAATTTACATTACATGAAAATCTTTATAATATATATATTCCTCCATTAACTCAAAATTGCTAGTAATACAGTTTCGCTAATGACAACATGGTTTGGTTTGACTCTCCCGTGATAACAATTAGTTAACGGTAGTTCAATTACATACACGTGGTGTCCTCACCACTACTACAAATGCAACATAACTGTGCCCCTTAGCTTGTAGAAATAAATGATCAACAACAATAAAATTCACAAGGAAATTCTACATACATTCATAATACAAAATATATAGAATTAATTCAACTCAGTACAGAGAAATCAAAATATTACCACTATGTTGTTTCTGATAGGCACGGTCGTAGATGGATGGACGGCTCTATATCTACCCATGTAAGTCGGGCGCAATGCAATGTGGCGTCTCACGCTTCCTTCCCATTCACACGGGTTTTATCAGTAGCGTTACGTCATTTACCGGAAAACAAATGGCCGTATATGGATGGTTAGCATCCGATTTTTGATGCGACCTTCACTTGTAGTTAGCCTAATTTCTCTGAAGGAGTAAACAAGTATTTCGTCAGCTTAATCCCTAACGGAAGTGTCTCAGTGGTTGTGCAACACTGGGAAAAACCCGTGTGTAAGAAGAACCAAATTAAATATATGAAAAAAAAGTTATTAGAGTTACATAATTTGTTTTAATATATCTTCACAATGTTAGATACCTTTAGATTTATGATTCATTCTATCAATATGATTTGTAATTTTTTTCATCCTAAGTTGGAAATTCGTTTACCCTTCTATCGCTGTCTTATACAGAATCAGTTGAAGGAAGCAGATTTTCATCTGCATCTAAAGCACCATTAGTGTGTGTATCTGATGGAGTAGTTAGTTCTGCTAATAAAATTTTGGCCACCTTAATTTCTGTATAATACCCATTGCAGCCTGTAAAAATTCCTATGCATTCGAATATCACGCCCAACAAATTCTACAAGTTGATCTTGCTCATTTTCTGATATTTTCATTGTTTGAGCTATTGCTTTCTAAGGCATGTGGAGGTACAGAGAGAAGGGTTAACTTTAGCTTCTATTGATAATGATCTTATCATCATCAGTATTAATGGGTTTGGGGCATTGTAGATTGCCATTTCTTTCACAGCATCAACTAGACAGTTAAAGTGACTAGCATCTAGAACTGTCAAATGAGAAAAGCAATTTTCTGATCTTTTACGAATCATGAGAAGTAGTCGACCAAGTTATTTATATATATTCTGCTATATTCTCTTCGTCATCTGTCTTTAGGTATTTTTTTGCCCGTAGCCATATGAGCAACATTCGAAAACCCATCTCGCAATTTGCAAGTGGAAAAACGTCATTTGTAAGCTCAGAAAATTAAAAGAAGGCTATCAGAAGGTGATATTTTTACAAAGTCGTGATTTTATATTTACTTTTTAAGAAATTGATATGATTAACTGGTAATCAATGTGACAGGCGTTTTAGATCAGATGTGAGTCGCGATTGCCGAAACAGAAAATTAGAATAACAATAATAATGTATGCATACGTCTTCAATGCGCGCCACGTTTGCGAGAGGCTTGAATTTTTAGAGGCAAATTCGGCGCATAGATATTCACCCTTTCCGGCGAATTGTCAATAGTGCATCCATACCAAAGTAATTCGGCTCGAATCAGTTCGAATTCAGAAGAGTCGATTGTATTCGGATTTATAAAGTTTAACACTCGGTCGTGCCACAGCCTCTTTTCTTTCTCGACTCTAGCAAAATGCACTTAATCATGCTAAAATCTCTAGGCATTTCACAGTTCTTGCAAAAAAAACACCATGCTCCTGCTAAAACATCTATACTTGTTCATAAGCTAAAATCTCGAAGGCAACTGCTTGTTAAACCCAAATAGTTCATAATTCAGAGAACTGCATTTAAAATATTTTTAGTGAATGCAATGAATGTTTAAAAATCTTTGCATCATCTGTAATTTCACGGTACTTGCAAAAATACACCAAAACCACACTAATACCTCCATACTTGTCACAGTTCTAATAAAACACATTATATCGTGCTACAACCTCTGTGATTTCACAGTTCTAGTTAAACATACTAAGTCATGCTATAATCTGTATACTTGTCACAGTTCTAATAAAACACATTATATCGTGCTACAACCTCTGTGATTTCACAGTTCTAGTTAAACATACTAAGTCATGCTATAATCTGTATACTTGTCACAGTTCCACCTCCTCGTTAATGGAAGTGGATGGACCCTTCCCTCTGAAATTCAATACAAGAGCCCTTAATTCTCGAGCGATACTTTACTCTGTAGCCTTGAACATATGATTGAATCCGCGAACAATAGCCACAACTGGTTGCTGCAAACAGCTGTGAATCGTGATAATAAATCAATTGCACATATATCACATTCTTTCGTTAAAATATTTACCCTGTAGAACATCCACTAAAGAAATAAATACGTGATTAGTTTATTTCGTCCTTCTTTCTCTCACAATAGATGAATAGAATATACCTAAATATATTCAAATTCATTTCTAAATATATTTTAGGTGAGATAAATAAAAATAACAAAGCACACGTTCCTTCACGTCTTCGTAAAATATGTGCTTACTTCATTTAGCTGATTCAATGTTAATTGAAGGATTTTATCTCTCCCCATAATAATACTTCAGAATACTTCAATAATTTTTCATGCTATAAATACAGTCGACAAGTCTATCTCATTGTACACTGAAAATAATTCACATAACGCATTAGTAGATTCTATTTTAAGGACCCTTTTTAAAGTCTACATAGTCTACATATGTAGGTGATTTGGTCACCGTATCGAGTTTTCGTTGCATTGTGTTTCTACCTATCAAGTTCACTGAGCCATGCCTACTGAAATGCCTGAAATACATTATTAAAAAGTTAGTGCCAACTTGAGTGCAAATATATCAATTGTATCACAGGTCTAGTCATATTCAGAGTGACAGTGCGGCTCTATCACTGAATATAACAGGTAAGTCTGGTTTAATTATTCTTTGTCAAAACATAATTAGAAAACAAGTAATTAACTAGATATTTTGTTCCATAAAATATATTAACATTGAAACTAACTACATGTATCCACGGATGGTTTAGTAATGAAAGAATTAAAACACTAATTAAAACAGAAGAGATTTTCACAAGATCATGAGTATAATTTCGAAATAAGTTTAACCATCATTTTATTATTTTTGAATTTCTATATATTAATTTTGCATCAATCAGCGCTTTATCATACTGTTATGAGATTACTGAAACATAAATAGCTGAACGTATGCTTAAAATTTGTTGATACAATGTTCATATTGCAATGTTTAGAGTATTGTAGATTTTTAGCAGAAAGCGAGATTTTGTTCTAAAAGGTTCGTACATCTTTCCTAAAATATATGATTATGTAGTAAGGGCGTTACCCGGGTATTTTGTGACCATTACAAAAAATATGACATTTAAAACTGATGGACTGACATACCTGCATGTACACTAGATATTATTGGCTATATCAGATGATATAGCGAACGATGATCGAATCAGATTTGTGGTATCAGATGATAGAGATAATAAGATCACAATTTGGAAGTGGTCAGGTCAGCACTCTACAATGGGTCCAAACCTGATCAGCAATGACTTATCAGTATCTCTACAGAACTAAGGGAGGAAGGCTGAGCGAAGAGAGGAATATTCGGCACCACTCACCCAACGGTCATCACCTTTCGAGTACTTTGTCATTCATCAACGAGAAGTGTTTCCTGCACTCATCAGTGTCTTCACTTGTATATGCGGGCACGTACACCCCACTCTTCAGTGTTCGTTAACTTTGTGCCTCTGCCAGTGTGTTGGCAAGTGTATTCATCGTCGTAATTTTTTCTGCAGATGCTTTATCACTGCATCTTCACAACGATTACTTCAGAATTAGTAAGTAGGGTATTTAATTTTAAGGGGCGCATTACTCTAGGTAGGTAGGAATAATTAGGCTATTTATAGTCTTTTATTTTGAGAATTCGTTTGGAACTTTGAACAATTATTCCCACTTTGGGTTTTCACACAGGACTTTTTATATGAACATTTATTGTTAATACTTAGAAATTGTATTGGGTTTTCATCTGCATATATTGTGCCAGCCTAATCTGATTAGCATGTGATTTCCACGGTTATTACCGCTTGTTATTACATTCATATAATTTTGGGGTTTTCACCCATGTATTGGTGAGGATGCATATTTGATTGTTGCGGTTATCACCGCTGTTTATATCGTTTATTTTTATTACTGTTTTTGTTTATTCATCATTTCATTGCTCTGGTCCCCCACCCCATGAATGTTATGTGTGGATGCTTCTGGGTGAATGACCAGCAGCCATATGAAAGTAGGCCCTCATTGTTAGAATAAATTCTTGTTAACTCTTTATCAAGAGTTTGGCTTTCTTTGCTGCGAGAAAGTGCCTAGTGCGTCCGTTCGCCCGTTCGTCCCTCATATTCACATTCATACCTGCATGCTCACACTCACAGCCGACCTTCACACTTTACCCCTCACACAGAATAAATACCCCCCCCCCCCAGAACATCGTAGTGTCTGCGTGCGAGAATTGGTTAATCTTTTACATCTTGCCACTCGGTGTGTCGTCGGCATCACTGCTGACCCCCGCCCCCCATCCAGGAGGGAAGGCCGTTACACTTCCCTGTTATTGTCGCTAACACTCATTAATACCTTATTGTCAGGGGTTTGGATTATTATGCATTTCAAATTAATGAACAAATATCAGCTCATACACACATTAAAGATTGAAAAACACGCAAAATATTAATGACTCAGAAAAACATAAATCTCTTCAAACGACTATTACTTCATTTGAAAATAGCAATCATAGATTCTTATGGCCTACGAACTCAAATATTTCAAGAATTTGCTCATAAATGAAATCCCATAAATAGAAGGGTCATTATTTCATTGCTTTCTATGTTCAACCTATTAAGTGTTTCCGATCTCCAGAAATTCACAAGTGAAATAAACTAATACATTTTGTATCAGGCAAAGCATTTAAGAATAAAAGTAATAATATTCCATTTTATTTCTCACAGCTAACAGTGTTTGAACCATTCACCATTGCTGTTCCTATGCTTAAACCGCAGATTTCTTATAAGTGTGCAAAGTAGTGTAACTACAAAGACACTATATTATATATAGCAAGAAAAGGAATCCTTATAAATTATTTAACAAGTATACCGACAAGTATACAAATATCTCTAACACATCTACACATCTTTCAATAGAGCACATTTTATTTGCGTAATGTTTTGCAGTCAGAAATGTTATCGTAATCGATTTCTCAACTGTTCTCAATATAGCAACTGTGTCGAGTGATGCTAGAAACAATAAAGCCATTGAATATTTTTCATTCCATGGCTATGTACTTGTTATACAATACAGAGGTCCTTATTGGTAGGAGACTCTCTTAAGGGGACGGTATATAAACATCAATATTCTAGATCCCTTTAATTATTTTGCACATGAAATATGTTACATACTGACTACTCTCTGCCATTTGCTTCATTCTGATCAGTATTACACTGAGAAACATTGCAAGAAGAGGCATGTCTTGTTTAATTATTACAACATTTATTCAAACGATTAATTAAACATAATCTGTAACTATAGTCTCATATACTATTACAAATAATAGAAAAGGTTATAAAATAATACATAAAATTTGATTCACTTAATTCATCTGCCAAATTTAAGAACTAATTTACAAGTATGTGCTATGAATAAATTTTAGATTTTCAATAGATAGTCATGGTCTCGTTGTCGTCTAGAAAAACTAATGTTTAGTAATCCTTATTGAAGTTGAGAGAGAGAGAGAGAGAGAGAGAGAGAGAGAGAGAGAGAGAGAGAGAGAGAGAGAGAGAGAGAGAGAGAGAGAGAGAGAGACAGACAGAGAGAGAGAGAGAGAGAGAGAGAGAGAAAGAGAGAAAAGGAGAAAGAGAGTGAGAGAAAGCGAAAGAAAGAAAACTATACTCTCTAATACTACAATTCTGACTATTCAAATTCAAAAGTTATGTTTTGTTTTTCCCAAACTAAAATTGATTTTTTTTCTTTCTGCATCTGGTCTGATAATACTGTTATTAATTAGTCAATAAATAATATTCTGATTTCTTGAGTGCAAAGGTTCAATTACGTATTTTCCTTGTTCTTTTTGTCACTTCCCTTCACCTCGAACGTCTTACTCTATGTTGTCTGTAATGATATTTCATCTTAAGATGCAGATACATGGCACTACTGCGTTCTTGAATTCTAACAGCCTGTGATCGCTTTCCATTAAAATATGTTTTGTTTTTCACCGGTAAATCTTACCGAACGATTATTATTATTATTGTTACTTTTTATTTATTTATTTTACACATGTTTTGTGTCAATTAATTCAGTATATACATTGTATTTATTTATTCTAAATGATTTAATAAAATATAAAATCACACTTTCCCTAAGACTAATTTTGCAGTGTGAATCATTTATCTACCAATGGATTACAGTATCATGTTTTAATATATTGCATATAATGCAAATAAATAGTATAGAACATACATTTATTGTATTATAATATGACTATACTAGCACCAGATTTCATTGACTAGAAATAATATCCAATCAAAATTATGTGTGATATAACTTATGTTGGTTGCTATTCAAATGGGACACAGATTTAATTCATGGTGGATTTTGTTCAACTTTAACAAAGCAGCGTGAAGATTTAAAGAGAAAATTTCAAATAAAAACTTTTGGTGGATTTAAATATAATATTGCACACCACAAGGCAATATATTGACAACATTTCAAATTAGCCAAATATTATATAATTATGCTAACATAGTAGAAAAATAAATTAATGAATCACTACAACAGATTTTGCTGCTTTATATACTAGAAAAGTTAGGAAATAAATATAGCTAACTAATTGCAGTCATATTGATATCTGAAATAAATAAAGGTACTATATTATTATAGAAAATAGATACAGGTGCTGAATATTATCTTTAATGCAAAATGCATACTTGTGCTGAAATGTATCGGAAGGAAAACACTTCTCACTTTGGCATTTTAATAAAATTTTCTATGTTTAAACAAAGTGACAACACAATCAAAATTAGCAAAGGAAATATTGTAATAAATTAAAAATAATTATAAAAGTCATCAGCAAAAACCTGCAAAATGATTAAGTACCACGAACAAGTAACTATTTTGATCTTTGACATTTGTATCACTTTAAAAAATAAATCACCTGCTTTTCTTTAATTCTCTGCGAAAAGAAATCATTACATATCTGAGCATTTGGTTATCTGTTGATAATCCAACTTCATCGAAAGATAGGCCGCTTGATTGTATTAATGTAGAACAACGCACATTCGATATGAAAATGTGAATATTGTGAAAAAATAGTTTACAAATGAATACTTTAAAAAGTTTGGGAAGAATGTTCAAGAAAATATTTCTTTTTTCTGCACCAGATGTTTTCTTCAGTTGCAATGGACACTCTAAGTTTGTTTTAAAATGCATTTTCATCCAAGATCTGAAAACAAACACTTGCTGTTATTAAGAAGAATAAACTTTTGTTTTGCATTACAGACTTCTCTTGCTTTGGATGTGTCTTGTCAAGCCTTTCAGACTGACTATTCTGGGCAGGTAACAAATGAAATTTTCAACCGTGTCTGCCAGAGTAAGTAAGGTAAGAGATGATCAAGTTTAAAAATCTTTAGAACACTACTTTAAGCAGTAAAATTATAAAAAAATATGTCCTCTAAGAGTATCAGTGGCTTTTGCGGTTTGCGTCAATTGTCATATTGCAGTATAGATATGGTCAAAACATGGCTGCATTTTAATGACAGAACTAAATTTAAAAAAAAAAGATTTTTCACATACAAATTCTAAATCGCTAAATTAGTTTGAAAACAAATTAAAATAATTACACTGACATGTAACAAGAAGCGGCTTGTATATCTGCAGGAATAATACTGGCAAAGCACGCAAAAATAGGAGAATAAATATATTAATTTGTATATCGAAAATATACACATTCATAAAACAATTTATAAAGCTTTTAGAGTGAACAAAGCGATTTAAAAGACAGAGGGAACACGTTGACAATGAACATAATTCTGTAGGAAATATGTGTATCACCCTCGGACTGTTTATTATGACTAGTTATGAATCAACTGAATTGGTGGTTTTCTTATCAGCCATAGGTTTTGTTATCAAGCATACGTTTTGTTGTTAGGCATAATTTTGATGTAGTTAACGGTTCTTCTGAAATTGAAAACGATATCCTCATTGTCCGTCTCAATTTTAATGGGTGTTGTTGCACTTTCAAAATATTTGGTTGGAGCCCGACTTTACTTTCATAACGATCCCTAGATAGTTAACTTGCTCTTTCAAATTTAAGCTGTTGCTGTCCGTTACCTCAATATTCATTGCATCAGGTTAATATCTTAAAAAGTAGAAAATATACTTCAGGTTCCTCAGTCTCAGATGATATTTGTAGTAATTAAATCTGCAAAGAGAAAGATGAGCTTTTTATAACTATTACAACCTTATAATTGCTAATAACAAAATAAAATATTACATTATAATACATTCAACCGTTAGGCCTTAACAAAATATATGTGGGAAGTTCAATGCACCCTTTTCCAATTGAAAATGAGAAGAACGTTGAATATCAAATTGTTCATAATTTTAGCAAACTTTCCAGTTAATAAGTAGTTTTTATCAAGATGACGTGAAGTTCCACAGGTCTATAATTGGCAATGATAAGTTATCTAAGTTAATTTCAGAACTAAAGGTACTTTTTACCTTTGACACAGAATATTGCTATTTATTGTGAACATCCTTGGATATCTATTTTTATATACTGGAGGAAAACTAGACATAATTTTCTATGGTTTCATGTCACAATCACCCATTCCTATTTAGACATATTAGTATTTTATTAAATGCATGAAGTACGATTGACAGGAAAATACCTTTTGACATATAGTAATACATTAAGTAAACATCTTAATTATCTGACTTTAGGAATGAGAAATAATATTTAAAAGAATCTACGTGTTGTACAAGAAGGGGATATTCTGTTTAGGTAAAAACGTCACATAAATACTTACCACATTTCTAAAACTGCTGGAGGACTAGGTACAATACAAGCTTATTGTAAACTGAAATCATCTATAAGCCATAAAGGAGGTCACCCCATATGCAAATAAATGCAGTTGGCATATGGGATCATTTTACGATTTTCTTATTTTTTATGTGAGGTATAGACAGGGAAATATCTGAGTTATCAGAAGTGTCTTATAGGTAGACAGGTTCCTACTATTATTAAAGGCGTTTCGAAACACCCACCTCCAGAACCCCGTGGTGCTGTCTCTTACGTACAAGCCAGAGTGCAATCACAACTAAAAAAAAAAGAAATGCCGAAGAAGAGGTGGTTCGGAATAAGATAAGCGATTGTTGGCCATGGGCAGTCTACGCCATTTTCTTTATCTTTACCAATTTATTTTTAAAGTTGTAAGTGAAGTCCGAATGAATTCTAATCGTATGTACCTTGTCCTCTCAAAGATGTAGATCGTTTCTTTGTAAGTAAAAGTAAAATCTTTTACAGATAATACATGTACAGTACATAACGTGGTCAGAGATTCAACAGATTATATTTGTCCGTCATTTACTCTAAAGAGGATGTAAAGAGAATAGCTCTGGAGAAATTTTACTAGATACAAGTCTTATATAGACCCAGTACATTAGACCCATAAGACCGATCTGTGAAATATGATTCCCGTGCTAAGAAGGATGATGAAAAGCTGGCGTTTAGCAGCCATTACTAGATAGATGAACGTATACATAGAGGAACTTTGTAGACGACTTCAATACATTTTATTTTTAAAAGACACAAGATGCCATATATCTACAAACAATAGAGTATGTATGAAAAAACACGAAAGAAATATTTGTTACTGTGACGGGTGTTAAGTGAGAGAACAGAGCAGACACTTTTATTTTTTCTCCAACACATGTCAATGTATGAAAAGTCTATTTTCTTTGAAAATTCATGAAGATTGAGTCCATATTAAGTGGGAGTTTACTGAAAAAGATTAAATGATAAAAAAGTGTGATGGTGTAAATTTGCGGCTCCCAATTTTAAAATTTAAATGTTATATGGGTTGTTGTATTGTCAGAGTAACCTGGCACTGGACACTCCTTATGATATTTTTGAATGTGTCTGACTTGAAGTAAACAGCTCGAGGCAAGAATATTCTAGATTGCTGACGTAATGCAAACTGAGTGAGTAGTTTTCTATTATTCAATTAATATGATTTACGAGAACAAGATCAGCCAAAGGGTTAAGATTAAAGAATTCACTTGCTGTAGAAAATTCTACTCTCCAATCAATTTGAATTTGGATCAGAAAGGAGAAGTCTGGCTTTGAATGGTGGCTGTTAGCTTGATGGGGACTTAGTAATATTTCATACATTTTTCTACTGACATTATATACTCTTATTTTATATAGAGAAGTACTATGTGAGTTGATTTTTATTCCTACAAGTGTTGAACTAGGCTGTTCACATGTAGTTTGCCAAGAAACGTGACATTGTTTGATATGCTGTATTTATTTTATCATTGGGTTGCATCAGGCTAATGAATACTGTTGCAGGAAATTGAGAATGGAATGTAAGATAGAGTGGAGTTATATTGTGATGAACAGGAAACTTAGATTTGCTATTTAATTATATTTTGCAGTGAGCAAGTGGCCTTTTGAGTATCACCGTTTGGGTACTGAGTGTTGAGTTTCAAGATTCAAGTCCACAGTGTTCACCAGTTATAAACCAGAGTGCCCGGGAAGATGCAGGAATGTCTGTTGTGGTGTGTGTAAGTATAAGGGAGTATGCTACACACTTTTGATGTATCAGAGCAAAGTACTCTGTGTACATTCTGTAAAATTCTAGCATGGGTCATGTGGAAGATTATATTAACCTACCTCTAATAACTCCATTTCTTATTGACTCTTGTTGAAATATAATTATATGTTTTATATAGAGAGATTGTTGTAATTTAAAATTATCTGAATATGAGTTCATGGAATATTGATGTCAAGTAATCTATTTCATTGTAATTGCCATGTGTATATTTGATTGTCCATTTAAAAAAAGTTAAATTTATTCACCTTCTTACGCATATTGATAATGATAATCTCATCTTGGAATGGAAAGTTGGTGGGTGGGAGCTCGCTAAATATAGATTGAAAGTAAGATTTGTCTTTTCCTTTAGTAAGAAGTTTTCCACTCATGGAAAGATTATGTGACTGTAAATGTTGTTTTATGTTGTGGATCAGAGAAATCGTTTACAGCACCAAACTATCCGCCAACTGAGATAATAATAAAATAAATTAAGATTCTCATCACTTGTAATTAGTTAAGAAAAAAAAATAATAATAATTTTCATTACCTAAGTGTCTTACCCATCACAAAAGGTATTTTAAATTCATTATCTTACAAATATTTTAACAGTAATAAATATATGAAACTTAAGCAAGAAAAAGAACAGATCATTTAAAAATACAAGAATATAATCAGTTTTGAAAATATTGCTAAATAAATTAATATAAATTTCACTGATGTATGACTGATTACCAAGTTCTTTTGCAAATAATATATTAGTAACTAACATCTATTTTTATCACTAATCTCTTCCCAGAAATGTGTTGAAATATAGTTTTAAGCAATTGAAAAACATTTCCACAACGGACAACAGGAACTGTTGAGTAAAAACAAATTCGAAATTAAAAATGTAAACACACCAGTGAGCACAAATACTCACAATTAAAGACTGTCACGAGTATGCAAACCACCTTAAGCACCCAAGAACACCCCCCATGTATACTTCCTGCAACATACAAGCATATTATTGCATGTAAATTAAAGGCACACTTATACATGAAATGATTTGAGTAGCGGTCACGCATATCCTCGCAATGAGTTTGCTCTTGCTGTTAAGAATGTAATGTAGACAAGGGTATTAACAGAAAGAAAGGAATAACGTTTACACATTTGTTAAGTTAATATAAACAAAACAAGAGACAACAGACACGTAAAGTTAACAGAGATAATAATATATATTAATGCTTTCATCACGTAAACAACTCATTAAAACGCAGCCATCAATTTACCATGCCTTTAAGGCATTCTCAATTAAATACACGCATATACAGACATGCACACACACACACACACACACACACACACACACACACACACACACACACAAACTGTCACATTTTAAAATGTGAAAGTTGAAGAGAAAGGTGTCCAATTTCATAATAGCGATTATAAAGTCACTCAAATCATTCTGAAGTCACATACAGGAACTGTCTAAACGGAGACTTCATTTCTGCTTGTCAAAATGCTCAAGCTAAATCTCAAAACAACACATGAAAAAAAACAAGCTAATCACATAAGATGAAAAGTGGCACCGATCCCAGATTACAATTCTCTCTGCTCTTTGCAATCCTATTTTGGCTCTTAGTTGGTATCATTATGTAAGAAACATGAATGTTTTTTAATTTTCTTGGTTATGGGTTCTCTGTTTTGTTATAACTAATGTTTCTTTTTATCCATGATATCAGCAATTTTAATAGGTAGGCGTATTAAAATAATGTTCTTTTGAAAATAAACATGTAGTTCTTATTTAAGAAATAAATATAGAAGTATTTCATATTTACCATCACGAATCTGAGGCAAGGGAAATAATTTTTATATTTTTCTCTATAATTTCATATAGTATGTATGAATGTAGACACACACACACACACACATACACACACACACACACACACACACACACACACATCGTATGAATAATATCAATGAATGAAAACATTATAATTCTGATGAACAGTGATTGAGAATGTGATAGAGTAAATTTGCGTCTCCCTATTTTAAAATTTAATTGTTATATAAGTTGCTAAATTGTCAGTGACCCGACCTTGTGCACTCCTTAGGGTGTTACTTTGAAAGTGTCCAAGTCTGAAGTAAACATCCTGAGGCAAGAATATTCCAGAATATTGCTGACCTAATGGAAACAGTGAGCAAATTCCTATAATCAAATGATAATCATTTATGAGAACAAGACTAGACAAAGGGCTGAGTTTAAGGAGTTAACTTGCTGTAGAGAATTCTACCTTTTATCTCCTTGAATCTGATTTGCAAAGAGAGAACTCCGGCTTTATGGCAATTGTTATTTGGTGGTGAGTTTAACTGACTGATTAAGAGAGAATGGACTTAGAAACATTTTATGCATTTTACTATTGATATGTTATATTTGTGTTTATGTAAAGATGTATTATATGAGTTGGTTTTATTACTACAAATCTTTGAATTAAGCTGTACATAATTAGTGTGCTAACATGTGATATTGTTTGATACACTTTTTATTTTACCATGTGCATGCTTGGGGATAATGAATACTGTTGCAGGAATTTTACTCCTTAAGTTTGAGGATGGAGTGTTAACTAGAATGGAGTTATATTGTGATAAATGAGAAACTTAGTCTTTCTCTTTAATTATATGCTGCAGTCAATAAGCAGCCGTTTGACTTTCGACTTTGAACCTTGAATTCACCTTTGAGTCTTGAGTGTGTTGTGCTTCAAGTTTCCAGTTACTCTTCGTTTGTTCACTTGTTGTGATTTGAGTGACCAGGGAAGCGCAGGGAACTTGCAAAGTGTGCTCCAGTTGTGTAAGTATAAGGGAGTACGCTGTGCACTATGGTTATATCAGGGCAAAATAAGCTGGGTACATTCTGGAGAATTCTGGTGCAGTGAAGTTACCAGAATTGCTGAAATCATGTCCTGCATGAAGGAGTGACATGGGGGGAGACATTCAAGAATATAGCAGCGTGTCAGAGTTTCCAGTGGCAGGAACACGTGCTGAACAGGGACATTTTGACATTTTTGACATTGTGACATTGCTGCAAAAGCAAGTGAAAGACTGTGAAGATGACGTGACATTGTTGCAAAAATAAGTGAAGGATTGTCAAGCGGTGCTTAATCCAGGTCATGTAAATTTATGCATTTGACTCTAATAACTCCATTTCTAGTCTCTGATAGGACTAACCTGTGATTTGTATTGACTCTATTGTTAAAATGTAATTATATTTTTTCTTATACATATGCGGTGAGACACTGTGTAAATAATAGTTATCCCAATGTGAGTTCATGGAATATTGATGTCAAGTTATCTATCTCATTGTAATGGTCTTATTTATGTAAGATTGTCCATTTAATAAATTTATTGACCTTCTTACGCATATTGATATTGATAATATAATATTATGTTGGAAAAGAAAGTGGGTGGATGGGGGCTCGCTAAATATGGATTAAAGTCGGATTTATCTTCTCCTTTAATAAGACATTTTCCACTTACGGAAACCTTATGAGACTGTAAATGGTGTTTTATGTTGTGAAAAAGTGAAAATGTTTACAATGCCAAAATATCCGCCAGGTCAGAGACGGGTGATGTCTGTTGAAGGATTAATAATGTAATAAAAGTAATATTGTCATCACTTGAAATTAGTTATGAAAGATTAATTAACAATAATAATCATTTTATTAACTAAGTGGCGTGTACCTTTCACAGAGAAATATGCATTTCTTCTTGAAATGCCATTTATTGCTTAACTCATTAACAAACCCTTGAAAGATTTTTTAAAATAATCTTTTATTCTGAGTGACCCTCTCCCTTTTATTGTTTACGAATGTTGCATATATTATGGATAATTTGATAAACTACAACTTGATATGTCTCTGAAATTTCTGACATTTTTATGGTGATATAGTTTTCTGTGATGCATTATTCTAAACGATATATTATTGTACGTGATTATTATTCTATATGATGTTACAATGCATGTATCGTTCTATATCAGGGGCCGACAAATCTTGATCTGCGACCCTCGGGAAGTCACATTAAACAATCATGGAATTTCACTAAAAAATAAATCCACGCACACCATCACTCTGCTTGGACCATGGGTGAAAACATAACATCGGCCGTGTGCGGAGGTGGAAAGTGTGCTGCTTCTTCTTCCATCATGTTTGATATTGGAAGTCTTGTTTGTGAAAAGCAGTGCCATATCTTGCATTGACAGGTAAACTAAAATGTATGTTTGAGATACATAGCTTTTTATCCAAGAAAAATTTATTAAAGCAGTTAAAATTGAAAAAATTGAATGCATGTAAGTAAACCTTTACAACTCATGCTAATAGGATTATAATCGTTAGTCGGCCCCATTGGGTTTTAAATGTGTCCCGCGAATTAGTTCACAGTAATGGTTGTAGCCCTTTGCCTCAAATGCTAGATACCGTGTTATGTGATGTATTATTCTACAGGATGAATTATGTTATACGACATTCCATACTCTTTAGTCACACTTGATAAGAATATTTGGCTCCAAAACACCACCAACAAAAGCCAAATGAAACAGCAAAACCCAGTATAGATTTGTTATCGATTTGGTGGAATAATTACTCCTGCACATATTGTCAAGAAAATATAGATGTAAAGTAATCAATACACAATCAATACAAATTGTTAAAACGTTTCCGTACACTAAATTGTGTTTTCAGCAATCGCTTACCTGCCACTTTTAGAAAGATAAAGATACATTGTGCACAGAAAATACTGCAACAGAACTGGGCAAAAATACATTTAAAAAATTTGCAGCTATCTGTTTTGCCAAGATGAACATTATAACAGAAATGTAAGGTAAACAATTCATTAACAAAATTGTTAACTTAACAGCTAAATCTATACAGATGTAAAAAGTGTAACGGCATTGTAAAAAGAGTTTAAGTTAATTTTAAAGTTAAATCTACGCAGTATAGTTAAGCGAATTTCCACCTAGAGAAAGCTGTATATATATATATATATGTAACACACCTATTTATGAGTAAAACCAAAATACTTGATCAAAGCAAACTTGTATATGATGATTTAGCAAAATGTACAAAACTTACCGACGCCATTTAAAGGTGTTACAGTGCTTTGAGATACATTATGATTTGAACCCTCAGAAGTCTGCTGATCTGCATCTTAAACAAAATATGCTGTTTTAAAACGTATAAATACAATTGAACATCAGTAAACAATTTAGATTAAATAATTTGCAATTTTCAATGTTCATTTCTGTCTGTCTGTCTGTCTATTAATCTATTTACAAGTTGCTGAGCAATATTGATGAATAATGCAGTACAATAAGAATAAAGGTAGACTACTTAGTGCACAAACAATTTTAAGTCCTATCTTTCAAAGCTGAAAGGATGAAATATTCATTTTGCTTTTATGTCATGCACTCAAATGATGGAATGCAAGACAAAATCAGCACACGTGATGTAATCTGGGCCAGAGAGAATTGTTACTCAGAAATTGTTACTTAAAATTTCGATTGTCACTATAAAGCCGATTCACTTCTATTGCTACTGCTATTACTACTACCACCACCACTACCACAACCACCAATACTACAACCCCTATCATTACTACCACTACTATTATTGATACTACAACTACTTCTACTATCTGCATTCATTCAATGAGTATTTTGTTTAATTCACATATTATTTATCAAGACATGAACATGGCCTTTAGATGTTTTGCTGAACTTTGTATATTTTTATTTTATTTATCAACTCATTTTCTGATATTACTGAACTATATATTCAGCTAATATATTAAAGCAACATAATTTTATAAATTGAAAAGACAGTGTAAAAAATAACTAATTAGCGGAAGACCAGAGTTTTCGAAGCCATAACACACCAACATGGCATCAAATAAGGCATTACATTTTCTCAGTATACTCTATGAATTGTGTTTCTTTTGTTTGTAATTAACAGGATTTTTAATTGGTGGCGACAGTTAGAACCGTCAGCAAGAAGCCAGACAAAGCATGATAATGAAAACGTCAACACTATTATCATATAAAAGCAGGTGAGCAAAACAAAAACCTGAGTTGTAATATGGTAAGACAAGATTTTTCCTAAGAAAAAACAATGTGGAAATTTTGACAGACTATATCGTGTATGAGCACTTTTGCAATTTAAATATTTTACCTTGAACAGTGACATTCCATTGGAAGATTGCGTTGTCCGACACATTAAGCCACTTATAAATGCCTGCATCATTCTTTGTTGTTTGGTTAATTTTAAGTACAAGCCGACCTGAGTCATTTACATCCAATGAGATTCCTGGACGAATTTGTTCGTCAGAGCATTTGCCTCCAGTCCATACACAGTCAAGAACTTTCTCTAAATATAAAAATAAATTGCAGTATTATAATTGGCATGTTTATTACTTAGTATTATGTAATACCTCATTTACATCTATTTTTATCTTGAACTAGTTAAGATTGAAGGTTACCAAAAATATATATCACAGAACACTGTCTTTGGGAAAGCAGAAGGCAAAATTACTGAAATAGAATTTGATGCAAAGTCACTTTTAGTTGAAAAGGAAATAATATATTTTTTCAGAATGCATTTGACCAATTCTGGCAAGATGAGTCTGTGACTCATAGTAAGTTACAGTGAAATAAATAACTTATCCACCTTAAAATTGTTATAGAAATATGTCAACAGTGACATTTGCATTTTATAAAAATGTAGATAGCAAATTCAATTATTCAAGATTTACATATTCAACATTCAGTGCAAATCATAAATGAAGTACACATTATACATATTCACAAGACATTTATGATAAATGCTATTAATGACCATTAATTTAACCAAATCTTGATCAGTCATTGCTCCTTGTTCAAACCCCATGCAAATAGAGACACGCATATTTAAAGTGATCTGTGTTTAAGGGCGTGTCATGTGAGGCAGAATAAATTTGCCTGTCCCTATTTCTAACCTTAATTGTTATATAATTTGTTAACTGTCAAAGTGATATGACCTTTGGATACTGCGCATTATAAATACTTTTGTAAGTACCAGAGTTAACAAAACATCTCAGATAAAGAATATGCTATGACTTGCTGATGCTTTGATAGCATGTAGGAAGTTCTGGACGATTTTCCACGGTGTGCGTGAGAGCGCATCGAAGATTTTAGAACAGTTGTGTAATGTGCCTAAAAGGGGTACGTTGGACCATCATCTAATAAGAAATAAGTTACATTTACTATAAATAATCATGACTCTATTTACCTTTTAAAATTAATTATCGAAACTTTTAAAACATTAGTTTACACTTCAAACATTTGTTTCAATGCAATTTACGTGATTATTTCAATTTGCCTTGTTACTGAACTTTAGATTAATAAGGAAGAAAGTTTTACATTCTTCATTGACATTGACTGCGAGAGGTTACTTTAACTATTGTATCGTCTGCTAAGAAATATAAAGAACAATTCTAAAAATAATTAAATTAGCTAGAAAATTAATTCTGAGCAAAATGCATAAAAAGCATAGAAACGCATACCTTTTGATCCACTATGATTGTAACGTTCAATTAGAATATGATACGAACGAAAAGAGCGGATTTTAGTTACGTCAATTGGTAGACATGTCATCTCTCCTTCTCGTACAGTAATTTCAGAATAAATATCTGAAATGTTGACAGATAAGATGATGAAATTTAATACTTAATACTTCCACAGTACTAGAAAATTATAGTTAACAGTAAAATTGAATAAGACATAATTTTTAATTACAACTAATTTTCATAACTAAATTATCTCAAATAAATTAGAAATTATTCTAAATGGCAAAAGTAAAAAACAAAACTATAAAGCAAAAAGTAAAACAAGTAATGGCATAATGGCACCAGTATTTAATTGAATATAAATGCAAATATGGAATTGGAATTTATACATTTCAACTCATCGCGCAGAAGTAAATGCTAAATATATATCTTCCTGCTTGAACAGTATAGATCAAGAAAACATTTTAAAAAATACTATTATTCCTTTTTATGTAATTCTTGCATTAACATTTAATTTTTTGTAAAAATATGTTAATTTGAAAAACTATATTATCCATCAAAATGATAAACTTGATAAAAGAAACTCAGATTTTAGAAAGTATGAACAAGAATACAGTCAGGGTTGTATATTTTACTTTACAATGAATTAAGACTCTTGACAGCAAACATATTTATTGCAACTTGCTTAATTTTTATTGCATAGACGAATTTTGACATTCATGAAAGGTGTGCATGGAGCAGAGTTGGGAGAGTAGTCGCCTTCTCACAAAATTATGATTGACGTGTAAAGTGATTCTACAGTGAAATGTAGAATGGATGTTAGTCAGTTGAACATTTATGCATTAACGTATGCATAGCTGTAGATGAGTATAAACCTGATCAAACGGTAATATTTTGTTAACTATATATAATAGATTATTTATAAATTAAACGAAATAGTTTGATTTAAACACTTCCATCACATATAATGACGTAATTCTTGTTCTTTGTTTACGTTACGTAACATAAAAGAAATGAGGCTTCTAATATAATATTTATTATTGATTTATTTCAGAATAATTATAGCTTTTAATAAATTTAAATCGAAATTTTTGCACGACATAATGAAGTAAAGTAAATTACGTTTGTCTAATTGCACTTCTAAAACAAAATTGCATTTCAGAGGAGAAAAAAAGATTAGATGTATAACAATAGGTTCGATACTGTAATCCAGTATTTCATAAACATGTTGCTTATGCACTTACATCTTCTAATCCAGGTTATGGAAATTAAAAATCTATTTATATATGTTTTGGAAGGGGATACATATAGTGAGGATACATATAGTTTCGTGTGGGACATCTATTTATTTCAAGACATATACGATGATCAAATAATATAAATACTAATAAATTAATCCTTCAATTATCTTAGATATGGTGCAGTTACTATTTCCTGCTCATATAAATATATTAACACAATATATTTATCAGACGCAATATGGTGAAAATTATTTGGATAATATAACTTACCACCTTTACAGGCTGGCAACAGGAAGAGCATAAAGAACAACATTTCTTTGATTCTGCTGAAGAAAACAATGTTTAGTTAGATTATATTATATATAATTAAGTACTCCTATTGCTACTACTACTACTACTAACAGCAATAATATTCTTGTTTTTCCTATATTCAACTATCCATCTATCTATCTATCTATCTATCTATCTATCTATCTATCTATCTATCTATCTATCTATCTATCTATCTATCTATCTATCTATCTATCTATCTATCTATCTATCTATCTATCTATCTATCTATCTATCTATCATTAGTCCAAAAGAGCAGCAGCAATAAGAGATGTCATATTTTCCAAGTGATAGAAAAATAACAACAAAAGAAAGACAAAAAAAACAGAAAAATACCAATATATCATATTATCAATCCAGAGATTGTTAAATGTAATAGTAGATGTGGTATGTATAGTGATAGGAAATTTGGGGAAAATAACATCTGATTTGGAATGCTATCTGAATAAACTCCCTTTGAATCACAGACTCGCCCCACTACTTAAAGCAACACATCCTCCGTAGAACCCTGGATCTACCAGAATCTTAATAAGATTCCGAGACCTCGGTTCATAAGCGACAGTCAAACAGCAGTCGTGAAGAAAGGCTGAATAATAATAATACTTTGTGCAATAAACCACGAAGTGGTCAATATATTCACGCTTTTAAATGAAGAGATGGTAAAGCACATTGTAATATTACATATCTGTTATTGCACTTACACCGGATAATATTTTTATTAGTAATATTGGATTATATATATGTATGTATTCACCTGCAGCACATCTTTGGAATATTCATGGAATCTCATGCCTAGTTGATATTATTCTGTTATCTGTTAAATAAATGTTTTAGAAAAAGAATTATAAGTGGCATTTAGCACATGGGACATTGGTAAAATTCTACGTATACTTTTAATGGAACTACACTTGGAAACTTTAGATATGTTAAATAATTTAAGTAATTTCAGGAAAAGTAATTTGACTGTTGTCCTAGTATCAGAACAGTTTTCTAAAAACGAACTAATATAATATAAAGCACAAAATATTTTCTCTAATCCAGACAAAAGCTTATATACTCTTTCCTAACACGTATTGTTTTAGAAGTTTGATTAATTGTTTGTTTGGCTCATTAACACCCCCATTAATTAAAACCGCAACAATTAATTATACCGATGATATTAGAGTTGCATTAATTTATAGACATGTTATATTGCAATGCACAATGGTCAAATCAATGTAAACAAGAAACACTATAGTAAACATATTGAATAAAATATGGATAAAGTGTAAATGATTTAGTAATTTATAAAAAATTCAACTCAATTCCATTAATTTGCATCTTCAACGACAACTGATGCCAGCATACAAAACTTAAACTTTTATAAAATCTGAAGTAAATATTTCGTCATACCTATCTCTTTTAATTCCAATTTACACCAGTCTGTTTTAGTTCCTATCGTCTATGTTTAGCAATATAAATAAGCAGATTTATATTTTTATTTAATCTGGCACACGTACTGCATTGTCCTAGTTCTGCCATCGAAAGTACTAACTAGATGATCTACATTTCTCTGACCACAAAATGTCTCTCCTCACTAACTCCCCTTTTGCCTTTCCTTATAATCTCTCTCGCTCTAATTTCTTTCTTCCTCCTATTTTTCTCAGTTTTAATCTTTCTATCTGTATTTCCTAAGTACCGAAAGCTTAATTCAAGATTCAAACTAGACTGAAAGATGTCCATTTTAATCGTCGAAAGTCTGAGAATATTTGTATAAATCCAAATTTATTGATCAAGAGTAAGATACTATGTCAAGTAACAAAGGATCTAATTCACCCTCTATTCCTTATAAGATGAATGTATGCCGGCCCCTAACACCTTCATTTAATTAATATATTTAATTATTTAAATTACTGATAATTGTAGAATTAATAAGTTTACATTTTAACAACCGTTAATATGTAAATAATTAATATGTCTTTTCAACTTTTATTACCATAACACGCATATTGTCATTGAAATGTAAAAATAACTGGATGATGTGACGTGGTACTTGAAAGTCTTTCTGACAGGGTAATTAAAACCAAAATATTAGCAATACTATAATAATAGTATAAAAGACGCATATACTAAGCAAAAATGTCATTTCGTATTAAAATGATTTTATTGATACAACATATCATACATCTGTCTAAAATGGGTTGATGCTTTGTTTTTCATTATTATAGAAATATTTTAAATTAAAAATAAATTATCATGAACGAAATTGCTGTAATATATATGACAATAGAAAATAATGATGATGACTGTTGTTTTAATGATTGAATGATCGATTAAAAAAGATAAGACACAAAACTAACTCCTGGTTACAAATGATTTTAATTTGTACTTTACAGATACCAATATATCGGTGGGCGGCGTATTTGTGTGGAACACTCTCTTGCCAGCCATGTTATTAGCAAGAGACAAGTGCATCTTTCCTGATACAGTGACTGCAAAATCTGCAGTTAACATCAACAGATGATAGAGAAATTGACGGCACGGAAAAAGATTAGCCTCTTGAAATAACGGTATGTTTGAAAACTGCATATCTGTTCAAATAATAATTTTTCTGGAATCAGTTGTAATCATGCTAATATAAGGTTACAAAAGTTATTATTTATAAAGTTGTTTTCCATGAGTTTTAAAACAAAATGTCATCGGCGATAGAGGAATGATCCTGAGTCCAATTTGTTCAGATTGTAATTTACGGAATCGTCAACATTTACACGAATTTTTAATTTGAATCATTTCTACTAAAAATGTTAAAATATATAAAAGAGATATTATGTATATGCATTTGTAAATTGACATTTTGGGATTACACAGTGCATACATTAAAATGATTAAGAAATGTCTTTTAATAAAAATATTCATGTGGTATAATAGAACTTTTAACAATAGTAATAAATATACTTGAATGAAATCAAAGAAATGTATAAAACAATAAAAACAATAACAATGTCCATCCAATTCTTAATTAACAAATTATGCTTATTGAAGAATAATGTCTTTTGCATAACATTTCAAATTTTACATTACGACTTTAACTGTTTTTTCTCTAGTCTAATGGACATGTCTAAGTTTAGGAAAATATAGATGTTATATATAATTAAATAATTTATAAAATAGAATCTATACCAGATATTCTAAAACTAACACTGATATTGTTTTCTCATAAAAAGACAAATAAATTCCAAATTTGATTAATTTAGACTGATAATTATTTGTTTCTATTAGCTTTGTTGTATTCAGGTAGTATAGAAAATAAAAAGACGGTAAAATGAGGATGTAAAGGGCAGAAAATGTAATCCTGCGTTGCTCAGAGCTAAATTACTACCAGCTGTCCAATGTCGTATGGATAGGGTATATTTATAAAAACAATAAACATAAACAACACTGAACACAGTTTTCAAATACTGTAGTTTTATTTTACTTTAAATGAGTTTTTCTCATATCCACTTTTCCCCTCTGTTGAACAACACGTGAAGGTCCCTTTTGATTAGTTGTAATTATTCCATGTCCCTCAAATTTGGTATACTAATTCTACATACAAACAGTAAAAATGTTATGCATGGATGAAAGCCTATAGCTTTATTTTTTATATAAATATTTAACATTCTACGAATAACCCTAAACATATTTTTAACGGGTTCAATAAAAAATCATTACTTTTATTTTTCTGAAATTCTTTTAAAATATTTTATGAATATTTTACGAATGCTGAAATAGTACGAACATAATGAAACAAAATAAGAGTTGTGCTTCAAGGAAATAGATCCAATATATTTGACTGGATTTATGATGAGTAGCATTTTCTTGTAAAGTCTTTGTTTTGCGTTTTCATGCACGTGACTTCCGGCTGTAGAGAGTAGTGAGATATCTTTGAAATGTAATTTTGCTCTATCGCTTTACGTGAATTTTGAGCCACAACATTCAGTACAAAAGTTCTTTATTAAAATATCCATTTATCAGAGAAAAACAGAATGGGCTCTAGGCCTTATCTGTGTACACCTGGAGCTTACTGACTCAATCAAGGGGAGGTTATCTGTCGGAAGAGTGTGAGAGAGAGAGTAAGAGCCATAAAGATGGGAATTGCTACTCAAGTGAAAAGCTACACAGATTTCTACATAATTTTATAGAGTTTCTTCAGTCCTGTTTTTAAATAATTTTAGTAAATTGCAATTTCAATACCGGTTGCAACATTATTAAATTATATGCTGAATTATGAAAGCGTAGTTTCAACGTTATAGCCAATAATGAACAATAATACTTCTCAGTATAGTTAACTGCTTAGTGCTTTAAATGGTTAATGTAAGCTTCGAAATAACAGACGTGTGATATTTATGTACAATGGATTATTTTTATTGTTTTTCTAACAGTCTATCTACTGAAATTTGTTAATTTGTTATCTGTGACATTTTATAATACAGGCATTATCTGGATTGTAGTAACATTCTAATCTGCAATTCTTTAAGAAAACATCTCGTTTCGGTCATTGCTGGTATTTAATTGTGTATGTTACTTTTTAATTAAGAATATAATTGAAAATAGTTGTATTCGTTCTTGCTTTTAACCACAATGAAAACTTTGAATATATATATGCATGAAGACAAATAAATGCATAAAATATTAAAAAGTAATAATCATAGTCTTTGTCTTTGCAATTTGTATCTAGTATTACTATTTGTTTCCATTATCTGCCATTTCTATCTGACATCTTGCATATGACTTCTATCTTTTATCCTCTCGCTTTTCACAGTTCCATTTCAGTCACAATATATCATGAACAAAAACAAATGTGACTAATTTCATGTCTGAAAAAAATACAGGTACTATTTATAATCACTTAAACGAGTGTGAATGCCAGGAAAGATATAAAAGTTAGTTTGTTTTATAGGAGCATTCTCCCACCTTACCCCCCGAACTACAAAAGTTTCTGAAGACCAACAAAGTGTTTAAGAAAATATTTACTTCATTTTACATTAAGTTTCCACGCAGCATTCTAATTAACTATCTAGCACTTTCTCATTGCTCAAACTTTGCAACAATGTAATCGGATGTGTTTAATTCACTTAGTAACATTTAACATTATTTAAAGGTGGTATAGCTACGAAAAAATAATCATTCTTAGTACAGCTCACAGAAAGTTACTATGTAAGGACAAACCGGTATAATACATTCAATTAAATACTACAAATAATCATTCACACAAACAAAACAAGAACTGAGCCAGCCGTTTATCGTTTATAAAGAGTTAGTGCTACCTGGATAATATTAATATTATAAACTAATAATTTCCTTGCTACTCTTTACTACTGGTATTGGTTGATGAATAAAATAGTAGTCAGTTTAAGTAAGATCTAATACATTACTTACAGCCTTAAACTTTATAATGGGTTTCTAGAGTCATTAAGAAAAAGGTAGGGTATTAATTACCATATTAAGAAATGTTGTTAATATCTACAAGGATGATATCCTTAATTGTCCCAGGAGGCTCTTTACAGATATGGAAATTAATATTCTCCAGTGTCAGTGAAAATTGGCATGCTTCAAGCTCCCCAGGGCAAACTACCAATCATTATGAACATATAAGGATCAGTAAATTAGTGGACAGGGACTCATGGCTTCAGTATAGTCAGTGAATGAAGATTTCATAAAAGGATTAAAATTACGAATCGATTTAACATGACGATAATTAAGACAATTTGGCAAAAGATTTCGTATTAAAATATAGCATGCATGGAATTACACAATTGAAATTGTAATTTTAAAAAAGCTAAAGGCTTTGTGCAAATATAGTAATAGCAGAAGTTTGTTTTCTTTCCGCTTTACACTATGGTCAAGTTAGAATACCTGGTTATTCAACATTACTCTTTTTTAGAATTTGATAGTTCCGCACCCATATGAATTATCTCCCTTTATTTTAAGGGTATATTAACATCATTAATTTTCAATAAAGAAACTGACAATCTTAATCTAAATCCTGCATCAGTGTAACCCATTTGGGTTACTGCCACGTCTCTTGAGTGGATGTGAGTCCTAAGGATGCTGGTCTTCAACCATTAATAGAATTTTCGTAGTTAAGTTTGTAACTAAAGCGTTTCACTCTCTATAGCTCAGTGTGAGACTAGAGATATAATTTTGTTCCTACCCTCAAACCTGCTGTAATAGAAAATTACAACCGCTATTCGTTTAGTTGAGGCAATAATAAGATTCTTAATTATAGACTGCTTTCACAATTTACAACTTTCACTATAGAATAATGCAAATGACTTTATACACTGCTCTTTCATTCTCTTATAGTGGATCCACGTTTCCTCATAGCTTTATGGAAACTAACGTCTTGCTCACCCTGACATCCATTCATATAATTCCTCAAGGTTCACTGACTGAGAAGAATACTTGCGTTGCAGATGTATCTTTTTTGAATGCCACACATTATATTTCCATTGGCTTTATGCCTCTCCTCCCGTCCCCTTCATGTATCATTTCAGGGGCGCACAGAGATATTCCACATAACCCAGTGCCACGGATAAACTGTATCTCATGCATACACATTAATATTTTAATACAATAAGTAATTAAACCGCGGGAATTACTTGAATGTATTGTAAACAAATACCTAGGCTAACATGAAGCAGACACGTAGAACGAACTTGTGTGTAAATAAACAAGTGTAGCATGAAACAATAAGTATTGAAAAAATATTGTTTAGTAACAGCACAGTATATATTGTAGGGATTTTAGGGATACACCTTGGTTAAAACTATGTGGCAACGGAAAACAATGAATTAGGAACTGAGTAGTAAAAGATGGTTATGTATAAACTACAGAACATTCAAGATAGTCTTCAGTTTTGCTGCAAATGAAAAGAGGTTTCTTTGATGAGATATGCAAAGAATGGAGAAATTCCAATGCTGATTGCAAGGTCACAGCCCCTAAATTCATTTCACCAATGTTCACATTAAGATGAAATGATTATGCCTTAAAGGCACACAATGTTTAATTTAATTTGTAAAAGAATATTTAATCAAAACGTATTAAGAAGAAAGAGTCAGAAGAATCTGATATTAATTTAAACTAAACATGCAATGTTGATTAGGTTGGACTTTGTTGAACCAAATTATATTTATTTGTTACAAATTTACTAATCCAAATATATTTACCACATTACAATGCCTAGTGAAATAAGATTACAAAGACAGTTAGTAGTGGTCTAATTGTGCATTCTTAGATTTGGGTATATGTTCCTTTAATGGATTATTTCTTAATTATGTTTTTCTAAACGACCTGTATGGAATGTGTATATGCTTTTGTAATCCATTGCTTTTCATTTTGTTTCAGATGATCCCTAAATATATAAAGAAAAATATGCTGCAGAAGCCTTTCCTTCCAACAGTTCAAACATCAAATGCATATATGATAATTTGTTAAAAACTGAGTGTTGAAGATGTAGTGGAAAGCTGAAGACTAAATATGATGACAGGAGTAAAGTTTGTGGACATTGTTGCTTCAATGGTCAAATATTAAGAAGTCTGTACTGAGACTTCCTTTGCAAATGCAGAATGTTAAAGATTTTACTCATAAGGTACTGGTGCAATAAATGAAATTGCCCCCGTGCTGTTTTGAAAAAGAACCATTCATTACTTTCTGAAACGAAACTATCAAGAATCTATGTGCCAACACACAAGGAAACAAAATCCTAATATGTGGTTTTTGAATGCGACTGCCCATACACTTCCAGCGTCTCGATGGATTCCAGCATTGTGCGTAGCATCCGTGTTTCTTTGAAAAACTATTTCGAAACGAATGTGGTCACCATTTTCAACATAACATAGTCTGACTACTTTTAAAATGTTTTTATTTTAGACGCCATTGTTTATCACATTACTCTCACAAACTACAGGAGCTTCAAGTCAACATTCGGAATACAAGTTGATGCCATTTCAAAACAAACGTTTAACAAGCACCATGAAGTTAGTTTAGCAATTAGTTTTCAAGTTTTCAGTTGGGAGTTTCCAATGGAATATGAAAATGACAGTGTGTTCTTATTTTGCATATGCATGCAACTTCATTCGTTTAAAGGTAAATCAATTTTCTTCATTGGTGTAAGTCTTGCACTTTATCTCTTTGATAAAAGTGCAAGACTTACAATACTTATTTAAAATTAATCATCCACTGGAAATGCAACATGTGTTTAATCCATGCTAGCAGGATATTAGCGGTGTGTTTGCCCATGATTTACATGTGCTTAATGCGAGGAATGGAAGTGAAAATGTACCAGCATATTCCAGCACAGTTGGGAAGGTATACTACTGTGATTTAACAGATAGATTGAGACCGTAAAAAGTTTGTCTCAGTGTTTAGCTTTGCCTTGGTGGAATTTAATGGGATGATGATATTGTTTCCACGTAGTGAGTAAAGATTGAGCCCGTTGAAAAAAAGCAAACATTTTTACCATTTTCACCCTGTAATAAATGTGTATTTGTTTTCCAGTGTTGGATTAATATTCGTTTGATTTAAGATGATGCATCTCATAACTTAGACATTGTATCACATCTAACATCACTGACATATGAATAAGATAAACGTGAAGAATGCAAATGCCTCCGAAATTAGATTTAACAATGTGAATGAACTACAAATTAAATCAGGTAAGTAAACTGTTCACCAACCGTATTTTCAAATTTGTTTCAGACAAAAGTTGGTGTATGTTATCTTCCAAATGTGTATGTATGTTAAAAATTCAAGAGTTGTGTTTCTGTCAGTCAGAATCACTCTACTCAGATAATGAACACAAATAGTTTTGACAATTGTGTGTATTAGATCTAGAATGACTATGTCTATATTAGTATCGGCCACCACTTTAAATAATGATGCATAATCTTTGCATTATTGAGATAAGCAAGAGCTTTGTCACAAGTGTTTATTACAAACTCTAGATTAGTAGTACATCTCAGAAAGAGTAAAGCAAATTTCATCAGTGTAAGTTCAAAGTTAATATATTCTATGGGTAAATTGCTATCTCTGTGACTGGAATTCTGTTTCATCATAACCATGACTAGCTCTGTCCAAGATGCATCCCATATGAAGATTATAATAATTTTCCTTTAGTAAATGCAATGCAGGGTGGTAGATGGACAGTTTGTTTTAGTCTGAAGTGAACATTAGCAGTGAGAAATCCAAGAGGTCTTATCTGGCAATTTCATTTTAGTCCATTCAAAGAAGAAAGTGACTATGGAACCGAAAATGAAAACAATCCATTATTTGTTAAGGGTGGGGTAGTGGACAAGCCCAAGAAAGAAATGTACATGATAATTGTTATTCCACTATATTTCCTTAGACTGATTAGCTTCTGATATTTGGTTGGGCTTTAGAAACAGGCTTGTTTTCTTTAAACGTCAGGTGTCAGATGTTCCCTTTGATGGTCCATAGGTAGGTGAGTCATTCGAAGAATGTTGAGGGTTGATGATGTGATTGACAGCTCCACTAACTAATCGAAGGAGATGCATTCACTCTGCAATAAATACATATAAAATCAGGATAACGTGTCCAGATGCTATCCCACAACAATAAAGTCCTTTGAACTTTCACAGGTTTAACTAATGCAACTGTAAGTGCACCAAACGTCAAAGCTAATACTGAGTTGGCTCACCAATTACATAAAAATTTCTTTTTTTTTATTGGCATGTCTTGCAGAAGGTTTTCTAGTATTCTGCAAGCATGCACTGAACAATATCGAAAATGCCAGAGTTCAGAATGAGGTGGTCAATTAGCTTATCTGTTTGACAAGATACAGATGATATCACCCTCTCTGCCTGTGATAAAGAATAACCCTCATTGCCCACTTGTCATCATGAAGTTTGTTCTTTAGACAACTGCACAAAATGTGGCTGAATAGAATATTAGTTTCTTACAATTTCCTAATGGTTTCTAACTGCATCGTCTACACAATCCTGTTTCACTAAAATTGAAACTGGAGAAAGGGATTCTTTTTTTACATGGAAGCAAGTGCAATATATCAAATAAGCAGTCAAAATAAATCTGCTTGAGCTAAATTTTAATTTACATTACTCAGTATGTGTACTAAAATTGTCTCACTAATGTTCACAATACATGCTATTATGTAACTGATGTGAGTGGTAATTTTACCAAACTCACATTATAAAATGTCTTGGGACAAATGTTGAAACGTGATGTTTTTGAAATATGTGTGCAAATGTCACACACACATTTTTTGTATTTCTGAATCAGAGACAGAATCACAATTATGCTATGGCGCGTTCACTCAGAAAAGTAGTTCGAATCTATGATCTTATGCATTTGAAGTCATGTTTTACATATATGTGTTCAGCAGTCTCAGTTATTAGTATTTAATTTTATCCTATTGTTTACTGTCAATAAGTCATTATCATCATCATCAAAAATTAAAAAGAAACTTGTCACGAAGATCAAGAAATATTAATAATTTTTTTTTCTCTCCCTCTAAGTAACTTCTAACTTTAAACTATGAACGAAACAGCTAAGTTAATTAAAAGAGGGACAGGGTGAAAATGACCATTATGTCAACAATGTGAAACCTAAGTGTCGGGAACACTAGCTTAAGTTCGTGCGGAGAATAGGAAAACTTGATAATTAACTTGCTGGCTGACCAGGAACCCACGCCCATAAATCTGTGTCAGAGTAGAGTACAAGGCAGGCCAGTGTACCAAGTTCGTGAGAAGGTGCTAGGACGCCAATTATGTCCGTGACGGAGGCAGACTAAGTTTTTGGAAATGTAAACATCATTGTAAGAATCACCACTATAAATGTTTGGTAGTTTAAGTTGATATTGCTATTGTGTAATTACTATTGTTTTGTGAAAGTACTTAGTGAAATAGAAGTTGAGTTATTGGAAAGTTAATATTAGTATTACTAAGTTAAAAGGTTGGTTTGAGTGTACAACCATGTGAGTTAATGTATGACTTGCCAGGTGGCCATGAGCTGCCAGTAACTATAGTTTTTAAAATAAAATAGGAGTAGGACAGCTTGCTCTGAGATTTTAGTGTGTGCTCTGAGAGTTAGCTAGAGGTTAAATGGATACGTAAATCACAGTGTCAACTGGGAACTTGATACTTTGGCACTGATAGAACTGGACGCCAGAGGTAGCCAGGATGGGCAGAGAATATTCCTAAGCACGTACAGTGCTGGTTGTAAATGGGCAGTGTTGGATGGGGGATAGTGTCTGTGCTGGAAGGAGGGGTGTGTTCGAGTCATCACATAGAAAGTGACGTACAAGAGTTTATATATAAAAGAGGAGACAGAGCCAGGGGTGAATGAGAAACGTGGAAGAGCGACGTGGAAAATGTAGCGTGTTGTACAGGGGTGAAGGTCACCTCTGGGTTTCTCCCTGCTTTTATGGATCAAGAAGACTCTACGATTCTGTGATGGCAAAGCAGAAGGAGGATTCTTGACCACTGTAACAGTGTGCCAGAAAGTCTACCTGGCTGCGTATGAGGCGCGTCGTAAAGACCGCTGCAGTTTTTAGATGGGCCAAATCAAATCAGATAGCCATCTCAGGTTTTCAAAGACTCTGTCAAAGACCGCGGGTGATCGATTATTTTCCAGGCAGAAGGCAAATTCCTGGTGGAAGTTTAATGTCACGGCGCTGGGAGATGTTACAGAACGAGATGTTACATAGTGGTAGTAACTATCGTTGGAAGCAGTAGCGGTCATGCATGAGGCATACCGCCGAGAACGGCAAAGGTTGGCCGTTGTAAAGAAGAGAAGAGAAGATGAGAAACGAAGTTAAGAGAAGAGAAGATGAGAAACGAAGTTATGATGAAGAGAAGAGATGAGAAACGAAGTTAAGAGACGAGATGAAATGGGCAGAAACTGAAGAGAAGAAGGGAGACGAGAGAACGCTGCGAGTTGAGAAATTAGGCCTAACAAGAGGAGCGCACGGGAGCGTGAAGTGTAGCAGCCGTCATAACAGTGAAGGCGGCCAGGTCGACGTCGACGATGTTTTGTTGTATCATCAGAACACCCCCCCCCCAGCACAAGAAGAAAGTGTGAGCCCAGCACCAGAAGTGTAACGATGTGAGCCCAGCACAAGAGAAAGTAACGAACCATGCGAGCAGAGAACAAGGAGAACGTGACAATACCTATGTGAGTAAAAGAAAATTCTAACTAATTAGGGAAATCTCAGAGCACATAAACATAAGTACAAACTAGAACCTAAAACTAAAACTAGAATCTTAATTAAACATTAAACTAAAATTAGAAGTAAACCTTGAAGTAAAAAGATATTGATGGAACCATTGAAAAGACTTGCAAGTTAAATGACATTTGTTTTGAACTTTGTGTATTATTATTGAACATTGATGTGTGGCGCCAGAACTCTGAAATAATGACTGTTCTATTATGTTGTAAAATGCCTAAGCAATGTTAGAAGTAGTACTGCATGAAGAAATTGAGTTTTGTATTTCTTTGATTTTAATTCATCATTTATCATTTTTCTTTCTTCTTTCTTCCCCCTTTCCCATGGGTGTGAGTGTGGATGGCTGACTGACTAACCAACGTGTGAGAGGAAACCTATAGACCAATAAATTTGAACTTGTACTCCGATATTGGGCCTTTCTTCTGTCTATGGTTTCGAAAGAGTGGTTGCTGTCGTTGTTATACGTTGTGTCGTCTGTGCCGTCTACACTTCACCCCTACCCGTATGCAAGCACACATGCAAACATGTCGGCAATACGTAACCTACACGCAGAATTAAATTCGAGCCAAACAAACATCTTGGTATTCTGTGTGTGGATTTGTCATTCTCTTTATGCAAGTCCTACGTGGAGCCGGCAAGCCACCACCCTCCCCTCATCCGAGAGAAGGTGGGTGGCGACAAAACTCTAAAAAGATTCTGTCAGTTTTTAAAATACAAATCACAGGATTAATATATAAAACGGTATTTTATCAAAATAAAAAGCAACATCAAGGCAGTGACTCATTAACTCCCATACAGAAGTTAATCCCTTGTTTACTTTTATCAACCAGATTGCAGTGGTACTGAGTGAACTAAATAATGTAGAAAAATTGCATAGCAAATATAATACTGTAACGAAGTAAAACTACGTATTTGAATATCACTGATCAAAACATTGAAAAGGCTCAAGTGTCGAGCGTTCCGTTAGATTTTAGCGTAGATTTGTTTAATTTATATAGTGTGTGTCCAAAAATTAATTTTGATTAAAAATGTAATTAGCAATTATAATTGTATCGCAACAAACACTTATTAGTTCTCTTTTGTTATTAATTTGTGCTTAGGTGCTCTCGCACTTATTTATTAATGAATCATTCCCCATCCACCCCGAACAAAACCGGTTATGATAGGTTCTGACCTTTTCCTCATTGTTTATCAACAGATTGTAGTGCAAACTTATTTCTTTTGCAGAATATCGCGGACGCATGTAAAAAGAAATTTAAAAAAACCGAATCCCTACCTTCACTTTAAGATCTGGCAATGCAAAGTTGAAACACGTTGGAAGCACATGGAAGGCAGCAGCCATTAGAATTATACAAAGAATGACGTGTGACCCATATAAACGTCTTATCATTTTATATTTCAGGAATAATTTTATAATCGAATTTTAAAAAATAAAAAAATATTCAAATATACTGAGAAATAGAAAGGTAAATAATTAATTGATGTACAGTGATGCCCTAATTAACAACATTTGTCTAACATTATTTCGTACAAAATACCGATAGCAATTTTATCAAAATGAAAATGGCTGCCTTAAAAATGTTGGAATTATAGTTGAAAATGTCCACATTATTAATTGTCTCTAATGATTCAAAAATGTGCGTACAGGTGTGCATACGTGCATGTTGTGACCTAATCGTGTCTGATATGGTAATCGAGCACAGAGTGTAGAGCAAAGTGCACGATCTTATATTATAATTATCACACATTCTTTTCCCCCAAGACAATGTTGAGTCAAGTATTAGTTGACGGGTAAATGAATCGCTCACCAAAAAACTCAAGGAAAAAAACAATAAAACAGTGTTTCCATCTTTGTTAATTCTATGAAAATATTCACATTACAAAAAGTTGTCAACGTTACTAAAGCAATGATAGGAAATCTTTCGTTCATTCTCCTCTCCTCTGACCTTTTACTATGTACACATTTGCGAATGGAAATTTCCAAAGGCTTCTGACATCATTATACAGAGGGTGTGAGGTTTTCCCCTACAAATTAATAGACCACACAGTACTATTTTTATTCATGATTAACAACTATTTCTGTACTGTAACATTACACCACTGACGTTTCGAATACAATTCACTTGTTAAATCAACAAATTGATTATATCAGATTACTAGTGTGTTGATACAAACCAATCATGCGCTTAAAACAAACAACAAATTGGCACAATGCAAAACATGTTAGGTTCTGTAAGGGTTCTGGATCATAAAGACTTAAGATTTTTAAAACACCCCCTTCGGTAAATTCAACCATTTAAAAAAATATTTAAACAGTTATAAAATATCCCCCACATACTAAGTTTGATATGGCTTAATTAAAATAATTTATGACACTATATTTATGATAAACATTTTCTTCTATTATCAATGAATTAATTAATTACATGATATCTAAGCTACTTAAAGTGTGATAAATTTTGATGCTACTAACTATCCCTATCTTTGCATTCAAAATAGAAATAAAGTCTGAAATAAATAACCAATCGTTTTGCACATACACAGATGTCAAATAAAATAAACTAAAATACTGAAAATCTTATATTCATAATAATATTAGAAATAAGGGCAGCAACATATGCATGCACAACCAATAAGCCACCAACATAAATCATAAAAGTAATGTATATACATTTCATAAAGTTTTCACTGATCCTGGATATTTTTTGCTAAATTGATAACCTTATTAATTTATAAATAATATAAATATAACATGTTCCTTTAATAAAAATCTATACAATTAGTTTTTATATTAAGGAATGACCTAATTTTTTATTCCTCACTTAAATGATAACATATAAAATTTACTTCACATTATATTTCAATATTAGAACCACGTCCACCACTTGTATTCTTTTGTTTTCTCTTTTTGCTTTCTTTACTTTACTTTTCTTTTGTTTTCAATTCTTTTGGTTTGGTTTGGTTTGTTTTTATCTTTTTTCGTTTCTTTTCTTTTCATTTCTCATTGTTTCGGTTTGTTTTGTTTTGTTTTCTTTTCTTTTTTGTTCTTTTCCTTTCTTTTCTGTTCTTTTGTTTTGATTTTTGTGTTTTGTTTTCGATTATTTTCTTTTCTTGTTTTGTTTTGTTTTGTTTCCTTTCCTTTCCTTTCCTTTCCTTTCCTTTCCTTTCCTTTCCTTTCCTTTCCTTTCCTTTCCTTTCCTTTCCTTTCCTTTCTTGTTTTGTTTTGTTTACATTTAATTTCTTTCCATTCTTCTTCTTTTCCTTTCTTTTCTTTTCCTTTCTTTTCTTTTCATTTCAAATGCAGCTGTGCCACTTTTCGCATGTCTGGATTGACATGGGGGATAAAGTCTAGATATCAGCTCCTTTGCCTGACCTAACCCAATTCTCACTGTCTTTGCAAATATATTTCTCTGCTTATCACTGGTTCCTTGTTCATCCTACACAATTATTTCAGTGCGAAATAAATCCTGATATTTGATGCATGGCTCTCTCTTTCTCTCTGTGCATACAATAATAAAAGTGTATGTAAATTCAGATTAATACAAAATTCCAACTTGTGCAAACGATAGCTAATAGAAAGAACAATGATAAATAGGTAAGTGAATATAAATTTCAACAATGTTTAATGTAAAGAGAATCAAACATTATGTATACATGTTTACTCTTACAGCGCATTAATTATGATTATGCTTGCATGGGACATCTTATTACAAACATAATTTTATAAATTGAAATCTACAGGTTTAGACACAAGACTTGTAACTTTTATTCCAGATGAGCCCCCACCTTTGATGATATTGTTATAAAGTTATAAGATAAATAATTCTAAATATATTCTAAATTAAGCATTGATCCTATGAAGTAAGATTTTATTTCAGCAGATTCTCTCCCCTGAGCCTCAATTTGTTGGCTCCAGAAAGAATGTTCAGAGATGAGCACAGGTGAGGAAATAAAAAAAAAATCCACTTCACTCTGTATGAGCTGAGTGCGAATATATACCACGTGGATGAGTTTGAAATGACATTGATAAATCCTGATACATCTTAGCTGTACAAACACTCGTTGGGCAATGTAGTGAGTTCCAAAAGAAACTATTGTTTTGCTGAATGAATAAAATATTTAACAGCGATAAAGTGTCAGGCGTGTCTTCCTGGTCCCAGTGTAGTGTAATATACATGTTTGTTTATAACATTTATCTATATGAATAAATATTTCACCACCACAATGAATGTAAATTGTCAAACTATCTTTAGATAATATATATATATATATATATATATAAGCTATATTGGTTTATTAAAACTAAATTCACCTATTCGTATAGTAAAGTTATGGAAATATTAATAATCGAGGGGAGAAATGAAGAATTATTTCTATTTTCTTGTAAGTCAAATTAAAATAGTTTCACAATACCCTTTTTAACATAACCGTTTTGTTCATAACTTGCTATGACTATTATTGAGGTTGATGTAGTTGCTTTGAATCACGACAGAGAAATTACTGGTGTAAGTGTGCATACACGAAGCTTGCTATTTCGTGACATCAACCGTGTAATAAATATATACACAATTTATACATGTTCTAGCCTGTTTACTTTTCTCATTTTGAATGGTGTGACATTGAGTGCGGTCCTAGCTCGAACATCTGTAGTAGGCAAGCTCGCTGTATACCATGTAGTAGTTTTATGTGTATGTATGTTAAACACGATTGACAATGAATTAAGGTGTTAGTTGGAAATTATTTCTGATTTAGCCACTTATTATTTATCAAGCGCGTCTAATGATGAAAATCACTGTGGAATACGTTTCTGTATTAGAGATGAAGAGAAATATATTTGACACAATTTGCTAATGTCAGAAGCTTTTGAAACTGAGGAAGTACAGAATGTGCAAATAGAAATTCTGTAACAGACTGATGGCGAATAAATCCAGGAACGTATATTAATTGACCCACAGCTGAATTACCAGGGGATATCGACAGACGGAATTCTGCACAATAAAATGGAATACGGAAATTGATTTAGAAGCAGTGATCACAATATTTTATAAAATAATTGACTTTAAGGCATAAATCTATTTCTTTTAAAAAGTTCAAACAAATCAAATTCGTAACACTTTTTTTTAATATATATACAATACATTTATTATCGGCATAGTCTGAAAAAAGGTTAAAATAATATATTAAAATATGTTAGAAAGTTATTGTATACATAAGGAACACTAACGGACAGTGCAAAAAATCCAACAAGGCAAAATAAAGTGAAACCACTTGCGATCGCTGTGAGTACATAAATAATGAAACAAAATAAGAATTGTGCTTCAAGGAAATAGATCCAATAGATTTGACTGGATTTATGATGAGTAGTATTTTCTTGTAAAGTCTTTGTTTTTGCGTTTTCATGCATGTGACTTCCGGCTGTAGCAAGTAGTGAGATCTCTTCGGAACAAATTTTCCAGTGAATTTCGAGTAATAACAATCAGTAGAAAAGTATCCTTTATTCCATTTATCTAGAGATAAAACAGAATAGGCTCTACGTATTATCTGTGTACATCTGGAGCTTACTGACTCAATTAAAGGGAAGTCACTTTCGGAAGAGAGAGAGAGTAAGATGCATAAAGATGAAAATTGCTACTCAAGTGAAAAGCTACTCAGTTTTCTATATAATTTTCTTGAGTGTTTCTTCAGCCCTGTTTACAAATAATTTTGGTAGGTAAATTGCCATTTCAATACCGGTTGAAACATTCTATGAAATTATCTATCTATCTATCTATCTATCTATCTATCTATCTATCTATCTATCTATCTATCTATCTATCTATCTATCTATCTATCTATCTATCTATCTATCTATCTATCCATCCATCCATCCATCCATCCATCCATCCATCCATCCATCTATCTATCTATCTATCTATCTATAAATAATATTATTTGTCTGTCTCTCTGTATCTATAGATAGATAGATAAATAAATAGATAGATAAATAGATAGATAGATAGTTTTATATTTTCTTCATGACACCTACTAAAACAAGTGAATTGATAATAATCATGTTGCATGTTGTATTTGATACTGAGAGTATGAATTTGTTTCTTTCAGAATTCCAAATGGACTTTAACATTCCAGAAAATGGAGTCCTCACATTAATAGAGGGGACGCATTTGAATTTCAAATTTAATGTTACGTACAACCTGAAGAACCCCAAACATTTAATTAAAATAGACACATTAAAAAATGAAACACTAACCATTACAAATTGCAGATTTTACGTGGACTGCAGTAAGACAATTTATAATAAAACATGCAGCTGCTTGTTTCCGGGTTGACCTTATCAATTCACAAAAACTGTGCACAGGACTGACGACAAGGCTATACACATGTGGTTGGCAGAGGATAAACACTTTAGCAAGTACGCACAAAGGAATATAACTTTTAATGTCACTTGTGAGTTGCTTAGATGAATTACATTACTTTAAAACCATGTGTATGATTCCATGGGTTATAGCAAATTAATTTGTACTGTAGTATTTCTTCGACAGCTAGATATATGTGCGTGCGTGCGTGCGTGCGTGCGTGCGTGTCAGTGCCTAATTTTACACTTCATGTAAATTTCTAAAACATTATATGGAAGGATGGTGGTCTGTGGTCAGTTAATTTATCCAATAATATTGGTAGTGACACCATGGAGTTTAGCATTAAAATCATTCAAGGTAAGTTATATGTTCCTGCATACATACCTATGTATCTATCTATCTGTCTATCTATCTATCTATCTATCTATCTATCTATCTATCTATCTATCTATCTATCTATCTATCTATCTATCTATCTATCTATCTATCTATCTATCTATCTATCTATCTATCTATCTATCTATCTATCTATCTATCTATCTATCTTGGTCTGGTACTAGTGTATGCTCTTTACCTTTGCCTGCTTGTTTTAAATTTTACTGCCTTCCTTCTTTAGTGTTTAGTATTATCTGTACTTTGTGTTTTTGTCAAACGGTACAAGAGGTAACCTCCTTAAAATGTAATTCCTTTGCGTCGAGGAAACCAGTGACAGGTAAAGAGCCTTGTGCTCTTTGGTCTTCTTAATTAATGTGGCACCATATTCGCCGCCCAAGATTCGGTTCCAGGCTTTCGAGCGCTTATGTAACACGAACAAACCATTATAAGCCAAGTTATAATACTTAGCTTAATATTTAGCCTACTAACCACGTAGATAACTGACCAATTGAAATGTCTGTTACGTAGAAGCATTAGTGCACCGAAACGTACCAAATTATGGCAGATTTGTTTTCTCCGAGTCCTCAGAGCCAGGCGTACTCACAATGCTTTCAAAGGTCAGTCGGATTTAATTTAATTTAAAAAGTAAAAATAAAATTCATCTAATTTTGTCTTACTAATTTCGAACCATTTAATCTTATTGCACGACTGTTTAATGTCTCATGTTATTCTTGTCTTTCACTGCTATGAATGACGTATTATAAGTACTTTAGTTACACGCTTAATGTCATAGGAAGTTTGAAGAAAAGACATATATTCTTTTATAAAGATTCGGTGCCCTATGCTGCAACATAAATTCTATAAGTCGCACCGCTGCACTGCCTACTACCATAAGCCTTATTGCTGCACAGCACAGCACAGACATGCCGCAAAACTGGTTGTCTATGTCACTCTGCACCACAGCTCCCGACTGGAGGAATGTACAGTCCATGGCTGCTGTCCACCCGCCTCGAGACGGATCTGGTAGTCGTCATCAAGATCGCTCGCTGCAGATAGCTTTTTTATTCGGTATGTCTGAAGAGATATAATTAAAAAATATTTCTCTAATTTGATACATGTGTGGACACTTTTCATAGATACCTGATGCTCATGCACTTGCTTATTGTGACTTTTAAAGTTTTTTTTATATATCGTAGTCTATTGCATATTTTCTACAAATATTATCAAATTCCTATTTATTATTGTCATTTATCGTTGAGATATTATCAGTAATGAATTGAGAGTTCAGAAGCCAAATTACTAGTCAATGATTACTTATTCAATACTATAGAACACCCCTGAGCAAAAATAGAAAGTGCAGTGACGAGCAATTAAGAATTGGTACAAATTGAAACCGTTGACATGTGGTAAAGAGTTTAGACAGGTTTGCACTATATTTTAACCAGTAATAAGTCAAAATCTATGCGACCGGCATTATGTGAGCAGGGAAAAATCCGACAATGTAAGAGTTCACTACAAGCCCCGCACTTCCTAACATTCTGAACTAAGAGAAAGATGTCTATACTGGTGCCTGTTTTGATTTAGGTGAAACTCAGAAGAAATGAGCAGTCGACTGTGTTAAACCCTTTCATAAATGTAAACAGAAATGACTGCGCAATATTGAATTGACAATTTAAATTGTATTCCCATTGCATTGCTTGAATTAAGAGTGAGCATTACTTGACTTGCATTTCTACTCATAGTTTTATTTCATAGTTCGGTAAGAAGTAATTTAAAATAAGAGAATGTAGAGAAGAAACTTAAGGGAAATCATTATTCTATATTACAGAATCTAGTCATCGGCTAAGCTCTCAGTTTCTGGTTCCCCATGTGACTAAAGGTCACGGGTCAATTTGCCGAAGTTCTACGTTGGAACAAAGTCCAACCAGGCTACATACAATGAAGGTGCTGTCGATGTCTGGAATATTAACAGTGAGCAAAGGGGAGACGACTGCATATCGAGCATGATGGAACATCTGGACCTACAATAGTGACGGTCATTCAGGTTCATATTGTTATTATTTTATACATTTCCTAGCACTCGATATCTCTAATGAACTAATTGTTTCATCTAGGGAATGAAAATATTCACTAAGAAAAGTAGTCTTTAGTATAAAACATTTTCTCAATCACCATTTTGACTCCATTTTCAGCACCATCAGGCTATATCAGTCAATTCCGAATATGAACAGCATATTCTTTATAAGTATCCGATATATTAGCATTATTTACAGTCTTCTGATAACTGATTGACACGAAAGCGTATGTTTTCTATGACTCTTTTGCAGCTTGACTGTTGTAATATTTCTGGTGTATCATGAATATATTTATAATTTATTTTTAAAATTCAAACACAGGAACTAGGGTAAATTAGAACCATACAAGTTATATAACTTAATTTTAACGAACACAACAGAACACACATCTCTTCTTGTTACATTTCTGCCGCCATTCTGACGAAATGACGCGTCTGATCTCAGTCATGCGATAATTGGCTGGCAGCAAGCTCTCGTCATCTAAAACAGTCTATCAAAGGCAATTACCTCCCCTTCATCAGTACTGTTTTCCATCTGTGAAACGATTTTAATATTAGGGTTCTGCATATATTTAATACAGTAAAATATGCATTTTAATTTAAATGTATTCTTGTCAGGCAGAATGTGTTAGAGATATTATCTCCCTTCTAAAGCCAATCAAATTTCTGACTGCCCTCTATTGCTAATAATTATATTTTCTTTAAGATAGATTTTTATGGATAGTTTTTTATTTAATGCTACAGTCAATACAGTAAATATGCGGCTGGATGAAAAAATAGTATTTAAAGTTACGTGAGTAACAGAATGCCAGAGTACAAGAAGCTAGTACAGTCTGTTCACCCAGTTTTTCTTTCTAATGACTGGGGTGTCACCATTATATTATTTACTGAGTGATTAAATTTTATCAAGATTTTGGAAGTACAAAAAGTTGTAAGCAACATCCCATATGATTTCTATCGCATTTATCCCACGCGGTGATAATCCTAGAGAGGTTAAAAAACAGCTGCTGCATAAAGATCAATGTGTGTACAACACTTAATATTTTCAATTAGCTGTTCTAAAAGATACTTTGCTGTATACTGATTTCGTTATACAATTATTCCATCTTCTGTACTTAAACTGTAAACGAGGGTGTCCACAGTGCCTGTTGTCTTTGAGTGTTCCACTTATTTATCTAAATTATAATGATTTCATAATCTTCTCAGAGTGTTCCAGAGAACTTATTGTGGATTATTATATTTACACGCGTCTTCTTCCATCATATTCTTAGGTACTACAGGCATATTATTCACTGGCCTCAAGTCGCATTCAACACTCAGTACTCTCTACTAACCATTAACACTGGGCAACCCAAATCAACAGCTCGGGCCCATGGAAAGAATAATCACTATTATAATCAGATGTGTTGTGCTTACATACTTAACTCTCATTCATTTGCATGCCTGCTAACATGCTTACTGGCATTTCATATCTCATTTTTCAGTATTGAAGTTTGAAATGATCTGCGTTTGAACAGTTTCTTTTGCATGAGAAAGAAGTTTACTAATTAATGGGTTTTTTATTGTAAAACTTAAAAATTTTAACAAATATTTCTAAAAGGTATAGATTGCATGAATGCTTAATATAAGCGGATTGAAATAATAAATGTGAGTTACAGCAATCAAGTCAAAAGACTATAGGTGAGTACAAAGGGTTTTGCGTGACCAGTGGGAAAATCTACACATATTTGACTAAATATATTCAGATCACAACAAACAAACAAACAACATAACAAAGTACTTTGATTCTCTGTTAATTTTCAATAGTTTAAATTAAATTATAATTTAATCAAGCCTGTTTATTATTCTAGCACTTCTGCCAAAGTTGATTTTTCTTGCATTGCTGTTGTACATATTTATTCTTTGTCCTGCAAGTACACATATCACCATTTACTTTCAGTGGAAAATGGAATCTTGGTCCTAAAGGACAGAGTATGGATGAGGAACGAGAAGACAAGCAAAACGACAATTTTTCTTTCAAACACGATGGTGAGGGCAGAAACAAAACGAGAAATGTTTTCAAGTTGATTTCTTAAAATAATATTAACAAATCTCAAGCTGATACTACTGATCTAACATTCTTACACATTATCGTATCCATGAAATACGTTTGTGTTTGTGTCATCACATACACGTGCACACTCAGATTTCCTCAGTAGTAATTGATAGTAATTGATATACTGAGTACTGCTGAATATGCTGAGTATACTATTGCTGAACCGAGTATACAGAGTGATTATACTGAGTGAACTGAGTACTGCCGAATTTACTGAGTACTGCTGAATATGCTGAGTATACTGAGTCATAGGATTATACTCAAGAAACTGAGTACTGCTAGTTATGCTGAATAAAATTAGTCCTGCTGAATTTATTGAGCATACTGAGTATTGATAAATATACTGAGAGTCCTGACTACTGGTGAATATACTGAATACAATGAGTACTACTGAATATACTGAATAGTACTGCATTTACTGAATACTGCTGAATATACAGAGTAGTACTGCATTTACTGAATACTGCTGAATATACAGAGTAGTACTGCATTTACTGAATACTGCTGAATATATTGAATTTACTGAATACTACTGAATATACAAAGTATACTGAGAACCGCAGAATACACTGAGTATAGTGAGTATTGCTGAATACTCTGAGTACTGCTGAGGGCGCTATACGAGCATGTGATTGTTAGTAACAAGGAAGTACTCCGGATGGCTGTCTTTAACGTCCTCGTTGATTATTTAAATTTTGCCTTGAGAAGGAAAATAATAAATATAATGCATCCTTATTTAACGCATTAAGTTTTGCTTGTTTCAGTTTTAAAATTGTCGAGAAGGGTGTGTATGGGGATTAACTGTTATTAAAATACAAGTTTGGGAAAATCACAAGATGCCTTTCTGTAAGTCCCACATGAGAGAAATTTGAAAATGTGTGTGTTGTGATGGTGGTGGTGCTAGTGTATATGCGTGCGTGTGTTTAAAGGTCGAGTAGACAAATTTTAGAAAAAAAATATTTCTGAGGTCGACAGTGACGTCAAATCTCATGTAAGCTATATATATGTTTCATTTTAGCTGGGCCCCACCCTGCCGATCATAGCAACTGGAGATTTTTTTTCAGCATACACACCCTCTTCCTAGATCGGGATTGTCAGACTGGGTCACGGCTAAAAGCAGTTGAATATTTTATAATAAATTACTAATAAAACTCGTCAAATTTATTTTTGCTTTTACTTAGCCAGAAGCGTGACGTCAGAGTCTGAACAGAAAAATGTTTAACTGCATCAGTTTTCGTCATCCACTGATTATATATTTGTGCAATGGGGAAATACGTCTGCAGTTCAGCTCAAAGAGTGCTGCTGTGTGCGTATGTGTGTGTGTGTGTGAGAGAGTGTGTGTGTATGTGTGTGTGTGTATGTGTGTGTGTGTGTGTGTGTGTATGTGTGTGTGTGTGTGTGTGTGTGTGTTTGTGTGTGAATGTATCAAATTCATGTTTGCTCTGAATAATAAATTGATTATACGCATTTTAATACAAATAATATGTTTGATTATTAAGACTATGATGATTTCCAGGCAATGCAATTAGCAGTGGACAGGTACAATGTATAGATTTTCTAAAGAATATCCCTTTTATTGCCTGCTCTGTACATGGAGATGCAGCATGCATAAACATCTAGCAGCAGTTTAAATTCGGCAACCAAGTATCACTGCTTCCCACCCGACCCATCTTTCCCATCATTTCAAGAGTGTGTTTATATGATTATATTGTCATTGAGGAGTGGTTTCAAGGTCAGTATTTAACCCCCTCTCTCCAGTGATAACCAATATTGATCTGTGCTGCCAGAATCTGTGTTCTACTTTGGTGATAAAGCTCCTATCCAGGACCACAGACTTGTACACCACAGGCAAGATTTCAGGGTCAAATCGAACTTAAGATTACGATGACGATAGAATGACCACTCTGAGCAAAGATAGCATTATACTTTGTAGCTGGCATAATCATTGTGACAATTATTAGATATATATCATCATCAATTTAATAATGGTTCTTACAATAGCACTACACCAGATCAGTGACTTTAGCATAAATCTGTTTTCATCATTATAATCTCTCTTAAATTGTTTCATCACTTCACCGTTCAATTACATCAAAACAAAACACGTGACTTCCAGGTTGTAATTTAGTTTAAATAGTCTTTATAATATTTAAAGAAAATTGCGATCACAAAACATGATTTTTACAAATTTTATTATCCTACATTTACACCACTATTGCCACAAATGTCTGAAAAGAAATATACGTTAGCTTTCATGTAGACAGATAATCATAAATGAGAAATAAACAAAATATCTAATATATTAGTTAAAACATTTCTATTATTCTTTTGAAGTCAACATAAATATGTTACAATTCTCTGAAACATGCTAATTCCTTCTATTTTTGGCATCACAACATGTTACCTCTCCCATGGCTTGTTATAGCACGAATAAGGTATCTTGGTCGTAAACATTAACACCTGAGATTCGACCCCAAGTTTGATATGTTATGGATGGTACTCAAACGCCCACATACAGTCACGGTGCATCTGGCTAACTTCACTCTACAAACCATTCTAAGTTTCAGCTGAGTATCATACCAAGAAATAAACTGTGACCTTTCTTTCTGTAACGCTTGTAAATGAAGTAGATACAAGGACAATGAAACTAAAACAGTCTTTGTAAGTCCAATCCGGGAAGAATATTTTATCATTAATTTTATTCTTTATATTTCATTCTAAATTTTTAATTGTTAACGTCTTTTACTCGTCGTTGTGAGTGTATTATTGTTAATTGTAAGGTTAGCATCCCCTTTGTGTATTGTTAGTGTATTGTCAATTATAATTTAATGTTTTGTTGCAAGTTAGTGTCATTGTTACGTAATTGTTTATATTTGTTCTCTTTATGCCACATTATGTCCCTTAAATAATTAGTCAAATATTTTTTTCGGCAATTATGGTAGGTGGTTGGTAGTGCACAGGCCAAAGTGCATTTGAAACTAATTGAGTAAATGTAAGTCACCCCAGATATCACATGACAGCATTATAGTAAAACGGACCGGAATTCGTTATCATTTTATAAACCTAGGAACGGGTCAAACTGCATATTTACCCCTCCTCCCGTCTCCTTCCCCATAAATATTGTAGGCAAGGACTGTCGTACTGTGGCATCTACCATTCAAAGTTTTATCGTTTTTTTTAAGTCCTAGACTGTTCTTTCATTACATTAATCTATAATGTAGCACGTGCATATACAGGCAAAGTCTTGTAGATTTTCTATAATTTATTTCTTGTTCCTATTTAGGAATTCAAAGATCCAATAAAGCATTTACACCAGATTTGGCATCTTGAGATTACATTAAAAAAAGACATAACACTTTCTTATTAAGACAATAAAACATCATATTTATCTAATACTATAGTTAACAATCACGTTACATCAGCACTTGTACATGGTTAAAACTTTACTTGTAATCTCTCGAGACATGAACAATTACGAGTCTAACGCACACCTTGTCACTTCTTAAAAGTCTGATCATCAGATGTATGCACATGTAATCGTTAATCCTATCTATCAGTCTGGCTCAAAGACTTCTGTCTTCTAATGAATAAAATCACCTCCTTAAGGGTTTGACTCACAAAATTAAGAAAATAAAATATTTTCCTTCCATCTGTTTTCTCATAGCGAAATCCTTTATGCAGTCTAAGAAACTCCACTATATAATTTTGAGTGGACTCTCATAGCGAAATCCTTTATGGCAGTCTAAGAAATTCCACTATATCATTTTGAGTGGACTCTCCCCTCCATAGATAATTTCTATTGTATAGTACTGCCAGAATAATAGCATTGCATTGGTTTTGGCTTCACAATTTTAACTTTGTCACACCATCATTGTTAACCCTCCATTGCTGTGTGAAAGAGCAATAATGGGTTGGTTTTCTTTCCTGTTCATTTATGAGGGCCACTCATGGCATTGTACAGTTTGTTTATTGTTTTCATCATACGGTCTGGTGTTCATGGTAAGTTGACAGTGATAATATTGACATTATATTTCCACTCTATCATGGTTTGTTGACAGTGATAATATTGACATTATATTTCACTATATCATGGGGTTTTCCCCTTCCTACCGACAGTCATTGGCTCAAATCAAATGGTAAGCTATTTTATTCTTAATCTACACCTTTCTATATGTGAATTACTATACTAGCCCTTGGGAATGGCTGGCATGTATTATGTAAGGAATCGAAAAGGAATCTGGAATGGTCTGAAGATAGGGTTCCGACGTTTAGTTCTCCAGTTTTTTTTAGCCAAGACAATTTTATTCATATGCATGGCATTAAGTAAATACTATGCGTTTTTTCTCAGATACACCCAGTCTAACAAGCATTGATTTTAATTGTAATTGTGAGTCATGCATGTATATGTGTAGAATAATATAACATTATGTATAAATACACCATGAAAATAATACATACTAAACACATAATCCAAAAACAAATAAACATCTGACTGAAACGCACACCAAAATATGTAGACGTTGAAAGCAAATTGTTAGCTATTAACTAAATGTGTAATGAATTTGTTTAGACACACTTGTATTGTACTAATATCATCTTGTCATTTCACTAAGTATTGGTTGCTATTGGTGATTTCTGCTACAGGGATAAGAAGCACAAGTTTTCCAACGACAAGCTGCGTCTAGTGTTTCAAGAGATACTGTTGGAGAGATTAAATATTGATATAATTAACTAAGTACTTAATTATGGAGGCATATTCTCATATAAATTTCACATGATAGATGAATAAAGAAATTGTGGGCCTTTAAAAACGAAAGATGTGTGTCATCTCAGTCAGTAAATAAAAACGCTCGTCATTGCATTGCTCATCTCTGCAATATTTTCTTCTTCATCTTGAAGTCGTAAGTCCTTAAAGAAATATAATTCGTAGGACCACATTAAATTAAATATTTATTTTATTTTTAAAATATCAAAATGCAGATTACCTAACATTTAATATGCTTATATTTACTAGTACAATCAAAACAGGCAAAGGTAAGGTAGCCGTGTCACCCAGCATTGCCACTAAAACAAACTAGGCAAAGGTAAGGTAGCTGTGTCAAAGGTAAGGTAGCTGTGTCACCCAGTATTGCCACTAAAACAAACTAATGAGAGGCATGAACAAACTCCTTGAAAACAGGAAATAGATACTTTTAAAAAACAACAATTACGAATACGGAAATAGTGCAAACATTAAGCCGTCAGATATTTTCCTCGAAGTTCAAAGCTGACGTCGAAAACTGAAACCGGATATGTCACTCGTAGTCTTTAACGTTACGTCATTTGTTGGCCACAAAAAGTCCATAGCTTATGAAGAATTTTAGGTCTGCTGAGTGGCTGGAATCCCTTTTTCAAGTGCGTGCTTTCACCAAGTTCTTATGCGCACTACAGCATTGCCATTTCTGTAAAAAAAAAAATAAGCACACGGACTTTAATCATTGATTGCATTTTATTTATTTGTAAGAAAATGAATTTGTTTTAGCATTCAAAGAATAAAACTAGTAAAATGGTGTCGTGCACTCATATTTTTCTGAACTAGTGTGGATAAAAACATCAAAAATATAATGTAACAAAATATATCTGCAATCAAATTCTAAAAATAACATAATGTAATAAAATGCATCAATGATAACATTCAAACAAAGAACTGAATGTAACAAAATATATCAGCCATCACATTCTAAACCAAAAACATAATGTAACAAATATATCTACAATCACATTCTAAACCAAGCACTTACTGTAACAAAATATATCAACCATCACATTCTAAACCAAAAACATAATGTAACAAGTATATCTACAATCACATTCTAAACCAAGCACTTACTGTAACAAAATATATAAGCAATCACATTCTAAACCAAAAACATGACGTAATAAAATGCATCAGCAATCACATTCTAAACCAAGAACTTAACGTAATAAAATGTATAAGCTGTCACATTCTAAGCCAAAAGTAAATGAAGAACACTCAAATCACGCTACTTTAACAAACGCCAGTTAGAAGTGACGTCAGTCAACGCAGAAGTTTTTTTTTAATTAGTAAACAGGGTAAATCGAAATTATTTTATTTGAAACCCATAAACATAACAGAACTAAAGAAATTATTAGGAAGAAGATTAGAAATATGCGTCAATACATTTTAAATTGTATAATCTTACCACGCCTCTCACTTTAATTTAATATTCGTCTAAATTTAAAACATACCAGAAATTATCCAAAATTTACTTCATTTGAAAATGCTATTAATGGATAGAGATAAAGACAAAAATATTGGTAAAATATCTTAATTCTGAATAACTATGGCATATTTCGTGTGTGAATGAGCACTCGAATAAATTATAAAAATATTAATGCCAGAAAAGAGTGAATTAATGTACTTCAAATTATATGTATTGAACGTATTTCGTTATGGTTTAGTTAATATTACACACTTCTTCATAACAAATTCAACCAATGGGGATGGACCAGAAGTTAATGTGTTGAAGAAATACTCTATTCTAATTACTGCACTCCTTCCACAAAGTACACTCAAAATGATGCAATATACAGTCCATCGTCACTGAATTTATGTTGTATGTGTACGAAGCTAGTTTTAATTACCTGTTGAACCGACCGGTATGTTTGATTTACTGCACGTCGTTTTCCTTTGCTTGTTATCTATTATTTCCCCGTAGGTAGGATTGAGCATCCTGTTCAATGTACTGTTATCTACTATTTCCCCGTAGGTAGGATTGAGCATCCTGTTCAATGTACTGGAGCCCACGTACAAGTTGTTGATCACCATTTTATATTCATTCTTACAGACGTCAGACTGCAATTCTGCAACACATTGCATCATGTATTTACATCTTCAACCGATCTCCAATTAATTATTCAGCTTGTGAAGGGAACTGCTAAACTTACTTTCCGTTTACATTGATTTGTTTCTAAAAGAAACTTGGAAATTGGTTACGAGTGCTAAAGTTTACAGTATGGGTAAAAGCAAATACACGTGTGTCTGTACGTATAGTAGATCCAGACTGTACAAATTTATTATAATCATTCTGAAAAATTACGTTGTTTAAAATAAAATAGTGGACACTTAATTTCTTTCTTTTCTCTTCCTCTCTCTCTCTCTCTCTCTCTCTCTCTCTCTCTCTCTCTCTCTCTCTCTCTCTCTCTCTCTCTCTCTCTCTCTCTCTCTCAACGTATCAGTAGATTAACAATTCCTCTTATTAGTGACCCCCAACCGAAACAGAAATAAAAAATCCTTAAAGGACTTTATAACATGTGGATGAAAAAATCAGTACAAACATCAGAGCTTCATTGATAAACAATTACATTATCCACAATGAATGTTATCGGATTCAAAATACCCCATGATAGTGTGTGTACCATTATCTACATACATCACTTAACTGCTCTGGCCTTAACACATCTCATCATGGCTGGACACATACTAATAGTATGCCAGAATATCCGACTCTTACAAGAAATGATCATTAACCCCACCCACCAATCTTGCCATATTTCTATATCAATTTCAAAAGAATAAGTTTTAACAATAACAAACATTTATTTAAATAAACTGAATTAAACTCATTTGTCACTGAAAATCGAAATAAAGTTTCAGTTTCAGTTTCCGTTAAGGCAAATACATTCCGTGAATATTGAAATATGTGCTAAACGACTAATAGCAACTCAAACTAATATTAAAACGGTAAATAATCAAGACCAACATTTTGCACACAGAACACAAATCATCCCATTCAAGAGTAAGTCGTTCTTCACAGTTCGTTTTATATTTCAAGTTTCTAATAGTTCAGTGTTCTGGCTTACCACTTAAAAACCCAAACACAATAAGCAGGAAGATGCTAATAGAGAAAGAACAGAACTGATCAAAGAGACAATTAATAAGAAAGTACCTATACCTGAAGGGATTCACCTGATTTTCTTATGCGTCTTGTGCATTACTTTGACCTCTCTCACTTCAAGAGACACGTTCTGTTATATTCAAGGTTTCGTCACAGTCCCTTATTATGTAGAGCATTCGTTATCTGGCTTCCCAAGCACAGAAATTCACTGGTCATGCAGGGGCAACACTTACTTGAATGGTACCACATCTTTTTCTTTGATTGCCCAACAATCTCTTTACAATCGCTTTTTTTGCGAGGACAATTGTACATAGCAATGCAGTCTCAGCATTTCGTGCAGAAGGTAACATACCTAAGAAGGAATTGCATACACCTGTTCAAAATATACTTTCCTCACCGTTTGCACATTCGTAGCACTTCATTCCGTATATCCGCCTCTCTGACTGTCTGTCTGTACGTCTGTCAGTCAGTCTCACCCAGATACGCTTGCGTCCTAATTAGATCTGCAAAACATGATAAATCAGATTACTAAAGGATGAAATACAGATTGGAAACATAATTAAAACTACAATCAGAAATTTGTTTTCACACATAACCATGTTGAACACTTACTGTCTTCATGTTCTTTCTGCAGTTTCCCCAAATGACTGGACTGGATAGATTTCATACATCGGAGAAAATGGCCAGTGATTATTTTCTGTCTCACCTTATTTATACTCAAGTCTATTTGGGATCTCTACTCTTTGTTCGACAATATGAAGATGCATATAAGATCACATTAATCATGGACCTGATCACAGTCCATACTGTGTATGATATAAATATAGAGTCACGGTATGCACGGTATGTCTTGAACCCGAACCTATATGTGACGTCACAAGTGGGATTACAGGAAGCGAAGTTTAGAGTGAAAGTCCCTTGAGCACAACAGGGTGAATCTTGCATGGTGATATATCTACAGAAAACACAAGAATGGAACTTCGACTAATGTGTATCTTTGCTATCTTTTCTTGATGCTAAGAATACTCCAGTATGACAAGGGCGTTACTTCTGTCATTCAGGGCAAACACACGCGTGCGATGAAACAAATTAAATGTAAGAGAGTTGGACTATTAGTTTATCACCCAAGGCAACATTTTAACTTTCTCAACACAATTGTCTCTCATTTATATCCAAAAATATAACAGAATATTTTAAAATTGCAATTAATTAATTAGATAAGCAATTAATAAAAATATTTATCTCTGTACATTAAAGTTGTTAAAATATATGCACATATTTATTTCTGTATACATATCCTTCTATCCATTGCCTTCTCTTCAAAATACAAAATATATAATATCATCTGAATAATTGATATTAATAAAGGATAATAATGAAATATATACCTAAGGGAATAATAGGTTTCATGTTAGTAAAGGTAATAGAATTAACAGGTCGAATGAAAGTACATAGTATCTATGTTTGTATTTCCCCCTATATCTATCTGTTTATCTGCCTATCCATCTATCTATCTATCTATCTATCTATCTATCTATCTATCTATCTATCTATCTATCTATCTATCTATCTATCTATCTATCTATCTACCTAAATATTTATCTATCTATCTAAAATATTTTTGAGCGAATAACCATAACTAACATGACGATTATATCAAAGACCGTAAATCTTTCTTTAACACAAGATTATGACAACAGTAAACTATCAGTTTGCGATATTTAAGAAGTAATTGAAGTCAAGTCATCAGAAATTAATCATTATGCAATTATTAACTATCTTAACAAAAGCCCTATGAAGCGACCATATGAAATAACTGACGAGGCAAATAGGGCGTGGATGATGTTACAATGCTAACTAGAGACAATGTGCAATAATTCCTACCTAATCTCGCACCGTTTGCGAAATTGCTTATATCAATTTTACTGTTCAATCTTTCAGAAATATATTTAGTTTTATTTTTGGGCTTGTGGAAAAATATTTTGAAGTGCGTAATCAACAATCCGTATAATATACTGCAATGGTACTGCTTTATAAAGGCTGTTGATTGCAAAATCAAGAAGTGGTTAAAGTGTACATAAATCATAAATAAAACTTTTTCTTGTCTACTTACATCTATCATAAATAAAACACTTTCTTGTCTACATACATCAATCATAAATAAAACATTTTCTTGTCCACATACATCAATCATAAATAAAACATTTTATTGTCTACATACATCAGTCATAAATAAAACATTTTATTGTCTACTTACATCTATCATAAATAAAACACTTTCTTGTCTACATACATCAATCATAAATAAAACATTTTATTGTCTACATACATCAATCATAAATAAAACATTTTCTTGTCCACATACATCAATCATAAATAAAACATGTTCTTGTGTACATCTATCTCTTTCCATCGTCGCTAGGTGAACAAAGTAGATTAGTTAAAATCATCCGTATTCACAGATACTCAACATCAGTGATTTGTTTATTTGTTTGTTGATGCTTTTTTTTATCGCCGAAGTTAATAAGCATTAACAGTGGTACAACTGATAGCCTCAATCTCCATGAGAGTTTGCTCATGACCACAGCAACATTTTTCACTCAAAGGACAAAATATTGCGACCACTACAACTTTAATTATTTTTCAAGTAGGTGCAAGTGGTAGGGAGATATTTATATCTGACAAGGGTGGACTGCTATGGTGTGGTTAGTGAATGTAAAGACTTCTGCTGGATATTTTCTGTTTCAGTGTATTTTGTTTTTTTTCTCCCGAGAAGTGACTGATGTCTCGTATTTCCGACTTTAAGTGTGCGAGGCACAATGGACCCATTTCTACTTTGAGATAACGAACAGCTAGTTTTTTAAAGTAACTTTTTTTTTACACAGTACCGGTAAATTCGACTACGTCACGCTTTGTGTTCATTACTCGTCAGCTGTGATAGTCGTAGGGAACAATAATCGATGGTCCAGATAGTGACGTAATGGAATCAGAAAGAAAAATCGATTTTAATTATTGAGATAAATTTCAGACTTAAAGAAATAAAATACGAAGTCATGTTTGCGCTTCAGATAAATCTAATTTAATTTATATTTTTGTTAATTTGTCTTGTTCAAATATCAGTGTAGAGATTTTAATGGGGTTATTTTGTTGTTTCTTTGTTTTGTTTTTGTTTTTTATAAAGAAGGAACAAATTGAAATAAACATGCGAAATGAATATGACAACTAAATTCTTTACTCTCACGCGGAACATATAAACAAACAAAACAAATACATACATAGACATACAAATACATTCTCACACAATGTCTATACTATTTATGATGTAATGTTTCAATTGTTACTGATTACAAACAATACTTACTCTTTTTCCTCTTTTTTATGACAACAATAATGCATATGATGATAACAGTAATGGACAAAGCTCCCGCACCCATACTCACGCCTACTTGTAAAATGAAATACGTTGATGTAGAAATTTCTGCAAGAAAAGAATTAAAATTGTGTCGTGAAACTGAATCTGTAAATATAACTCTCAATAGCTTTTCCCCCCAAAGCAGACTGCTTTCTTCTAAATTATTAAGAGGGGAAGTAAATGATCTCAAGACATATCTGTTAGTACATGAATAGCATACAATTTATTTTGTAATTTAATTTATGCATTACTGAGCATAATCCCGTCATATCAGACATTTAAATTGCATTTAAACACACGATTTACACGGAACAGTTAAAGTCATTTTACCAACTAAAAGGAGTGTCATTAAAAGTTTTAAAAACATAGATTTACTTATGCAGGAAATTAAAAAAATAAAATATCTAAATATAATCTTCCTGGGCAAAAATAACAATTTAAACCAATCCCGATGCATATATTATGTGATTGTCCTCTTATCATCACGTGCATTACATCATAACGATTAATAATAAGAAGAAAAAAATTAAGACGAAGAATAAGTTTGGATTAGCATGTAAGGCTGGATTAATTACATAACAAATGGAAAAACAGTAAGATTAATAATAATACGTTTATAACAGATATGTAAGGCTGGTTTAATTACATAATAAATATAATAACAATTTGATTAATAAGAATGTTATAACAGATATGTAAAGACGGATTAATTACATAATAAATATAATTACAATTTTATTAATAAGAAGTTGATAACAGATTATGTAAGGCTGGGTTAATTACATGCGGAACTAGGCGGCCCAACAATAATTGGTAAGATGTCAACAAGAATCCCCCCTCACAGATTATAATTTAGTTAAAAAATAATATAATTAATAAATTATCAATCAAAACATAAGGGTAAGTAAAGGTTGCTAAAATTCGCCTTTTCGAATTTCACTTACTAAAATTGAGAACAGCTAAAATCACATTAAAAACAAAACGTTCACTTTATTTTTGCGCATTGCATCTGAAGAGTTGTCACACTTCGCAATATTTCGTCACATCGAGCGGAGTTGCGATTGTGCTAGTCACCCGGATTGCTATTTCTGTTAGAAATTTACCAAACGTCAAATCTCTATGTTGTATTAAAGAAAACCTAAATTGTTTCTGCATTGTTTAGAATCTTCGATGACCTCACCTAGCACACCATAGAGAATCGTCCTGAATTTCACACGTGCTATCACGCACATCAGGAGGAATATTCCGGAATTTTCGTGTGCATTTACTCAACATGCTATGAGGAACGTTCAAAATAATCTTCGTAATTTTTCAAGACCAAACTCAAGTACCATTTCCGCTGTATTGGCTCTCGAACCGAATTACCAGGAATCAACTTACAGGAACAATATTTTAATGATAAGTTGACAACAACGCTGGATCCACACACCAACCTGACCAAGCAGAGTACATCATTTAAAGTAGCATGAATTGTCAAATGAGAAAGGCTTCCTTTTTCTATAAAAGTCAAATTAAAGCAGCACTAACTTTCAGGGATATTTCATCTCTAAACTCTTTTCTCTCTTACAAACATTCTCAACTTATAAACTGTGCAACAATTTTGTTAGCCTGATGCACACACTGCATAAGAAACCACATTCAAATTTCACAGGTATAATGTACAACGTAGTCATATTAATGAAGATAGAAATAATGCGTATAAATAAACACTTTCCTTGTCTTTAATTTTTTATGATATCCTATTTTAATATATTTTAGTATCGCCAGTTGTAATAAGGTGTATATGCAATTGTCATAGACTGCAAAACTTAATGTTACTTTCACTCTTAGTAATAAACTATGAAATAAATAATTTAAAGAGAAATTAAATCGAATCTTACCTTTCAGATTGACATACTAAATGAAATCGAATCTTACCGTTTAAGACTGGCAAACTGAAGTTGAAATGAACACTGCCTAAAGAATTGGACACGTTGACTTGCCATAGACCGTTATCGTCCTTGGAAACATTATAAATATAAATTGTGACACTTCGGTTTGGTGTTTTACCAATAATGGTGCACCAGCATTTCTCAAAGTAAGGTTCAGAATAATTTCCCTGCGTTTTCTTACATTCATAAATCATTGCATTGAAACTATTCTCGTCTTTGTAATGAATAATATGGCACTGCGTAATGTGTGAATACGAGGACATTTGAAACTCCAACACAAGTGATTGATTTTGAGCAGACTGACGGTGACGGATTCTTTTCGAATGGTCGATTAACTCCGGGAGACCTGAAATTATCACAGACTATATGGCCTAAGGATAAATATCGTTATTTTAATTATTTTACTGTAGCAAAGATATAATTTCAATGGACACATTGTAGACAGTATATGTTCGTAGTGAAAAATAAAAATGCAATTTAAACGTAATGTTTATGCTTTAGCAAATGTAAATTTACACAATCTCTTTTTGACATGTTCTACAAGACGGTGTATAAATATAAAACACCATTTCTTTTTTATCTTCAAAATATTTACATTAGATTGGAGATCGGCACAAAGTAACACTTTTCTCGATTGCACAGATATAAATTGCTTAGGACGTATTTAATTTCGATTTACAAATTAAATTAATAATGTCTATGAATGTTATTTTTCTAACAAATGGAATCCTACTTTATAATAAGACAAACAAAAGTATTGTACAGTACATTTATAGCAGCCTTTGTTTATCACCATTCCTTACTGAAGGTTGCAGTCGAAAAATATATTTAAAGTGGTATGTTTACTATCAACATTCATTAGAAATATAAATAATACATTTGTAGATATTTGGTCGCAAAAGTGATAAAGTCATGCTTTATATCAGCTAACATAGCAAACAAAAGTCTATCAAATGGTTTGTATAATTTACAAACACAAAATGTTTAAGAAATCTGAAAGGACAAATTAATAAAAGAGTTACAGGTAAAAGTACATATAAGGGAAAGACTAAAGAAAACACAAAGAACGAAAAGCTTACATTCTGTAAGTATTTTAACCGACGTATTCCCATCTGAATTGATCGATTTGCACACAACATTGACCAAGCTGTTGCATCGTCTCGTAGAAATGTTGTGCCTGAGAATTTCAGCATTAGGTTCTCCATACATCAGGGTGACATTCTTATCTTTCAGGTGGACAGCAGTGGGTGGGTTACCCGTTATCCACGTACAAACAACTTGAGCACTACTGTTTATAGCCACGGTGTAGAAGTCATCTTCCTTGTACGTATAACCTTGTACAGTTAGGTTTGTCACGATCGTCGGGTCTGTAACATTAATTAATTAAATAAATGTAATGAGAGTTAGATGTACATATACAACATTAAGCTGGGTGAATATATGTTGCAAAAATATTCAGGAATCTGTTAATGTTCGGATTTGCACAATCGTACCGAAATAATTGCCGAAAAGTGGACATTTCTTGTGCTATGGTATAATGTATAGTACACATAATCAGTAATACATGCAACAATACGCTAATAAGAATTAGAAAGAGGCTACAGAAAAAACACGAGCTAGGGATAGAGATTTTCGCTGAAAGTATGAAACAAACAGCATTAAAGAGCTGCACAATACTTCTATTTTTTGTCCGTGGGCTATGTTAATATGTTTGTGTTCGTCCATGTATGCCTGCGAGTGTACGACTAGTGTTCCGATCGTTAAGAATACTTGCTTCTCTACTCTGTTGACAATCTTACCCACTGTTCATACTCAGATCTCGAAAACAAAGGAAAAATAGAAATGTCACAGCTTAATACACTTTTATATTTTCATTGATTCTTAAATATGATATTGTGTATAATATTATATATTTTCATTTATTATTGGAAAGTATAAATAATTTGTACAAGAAGTTAAAACGGTCTGACCTGCCAGTAAATATAAATTATAAAATGCACGTGTAGCTTATTATATTGAATATAAAACCCATAGTTTACAAAGTATTTCAATAAACTGCCTTCTAATTAATCAAAATACTTTGGAGGTGGTTCCAGAGTAAATACCATAAATATAAAATTATGAAATAACTGGCGACAATTCTATTAGGTTTACTTTAACCTGAAGTCTATCTCTGTTACATACACAGTTATATTTTATTTTTCTTGTGCAGAACAAAACTCAATTAAATAAGTAATATTAATATGGCAAGTATCCTAAAATTGCTCAAATAAAGGTTATTAATTTTTTAAAATATTTTTTAAAAATTAATGCCATGAATTAATTAATAAACATTCAATCATGATAATTTCATTTGCACGAAATGCTATAAACTCTTCCTTCCTAACATATAATTGCATATTGTTACGTATACTCCACACTAGTTATTTACTTTGACTATTACTATTTAATCATCCATAAATAATTATAAGTGATGAAAACCTTAATTTATCTTATTAATTATTCGTTAGAGGACACCACTCATCTCTCTCACCTGGCAGATGTGCGGGCGCTGTAAACGTTTTCAGTCTTCGACAACATTTACTGTCACACGATATTTCTCTAGGTGGAAAACGTTTTACTAAAGGATAAAAGAAATCCGTCTGTAAATCTATAATAGCAAAAAAAAACACCCACCCACTATCTTTTCCAACATATGGCTCTCTGTATGCCTAAATAGGTCAATTTATTTAGCAATAAATTTATTAAATCAACAATCAAATCTACATATAGATAACACAATGAAAAGATTACTTGACATCGATATTGCCATGTACCACATTAGAATAATGTCACTACCTATACAGTGTTAGGTCCTAACACACACTTCAGCAGATTAGTGTCAATAAATCACTCGGTAATACTTATCAGAGAAAAGAAATGGAGTTATAGAGATTATAGCGATGATTGTTTGTACATAACCTTGTCTAGGAGATTGCTGCAATATTCCTTCATGCACTTTCGTAACAAAGCCACAAATGTACTGTCACAATACAATTGTAACTTCTTCACGTGTTTCTCTTGCACGTTACAAAACACTAATGAGCTGCTATTCTCTCGAGGCTAATCTGCTCTTTTACCATATTAATTTCCTCAATAGAACAACAATTTAGGAATTTCCAGTCTTCATTGTACCAGAAATTCTACGATGTAGTCGAGCATAGTTTGCCTCCAACACATCAACAGAATGCAGTGTATTCTTACATTTACACACTGGGAGTAGATACGTCTTGCGTCTACTGCAGTCGTAGTGTTTTATAAAGCACTAAACCAAGAGATTGTGATGAAAATGAAAAGGGCTGCATCTTCCCTGGAAAATATAATCACGGAACAAATGCTAAGTTTTCAGTTTATTCATCCATAACTCAATTCTTTCTTACATTGAAGTCTCAACTTACAGTTTCTTACAACAATATGTATTAGCCAGGTACACGCACAAAACATCATAAACACCGCATAAGAGTTTATGAAATGGTTTCCCAGAAAATATGTCAAGTGTTTAGCATACTATATACACGTATTGATAGTTCACAATCTGTAGAAATAATAGTCTACTCACATAATACATCTCTACTTAAAGTATAACATATCAGTAGCAAAAATGCATGATAAATTTCTAAATCAGTTCTCTCTCAGCCAGTTAACTCACCACTAAGCTAACGGACGCCTTTCATGACCGGATCCTGCTACATCAAATTCAAAGTGATTAGATTAGACATTTTCAAAAAAGAAACTTTCGGTCCATCCCCATTAGAAGAATTGTTTATGAACATGTGTGACATTATTAGAAAAACTACGCATCCACTCAGCAATTTCTAGCATATCATCCACCTGAGTTGTTTATTTCAAACTTTGACACTTAAAAATATTAGTATAAGCAGTGCAGAGGTCACTTTGATATTTAACAATTTATATAAGTATTAAGTTTAGAAATAGGGACAGGCAAATTTACTCTGCCACACATACTCACAGGAAATGTTGATCGTGATGGTCCCATTTCCAGTCAGAGTAAGGTTAGAGAATTCTCTCCATGTCCAGAGAGAGTTGTCACTTCTGGTCACACGCTTTGCAAACAGATATTCTCCCTCTTTTGAGCCACAGCTACATATACTGATGTTTTTACTTGCGATGCATACACTTTTGTTGTTCCGAAATGTACAGTGTGGTGCGTTTCTTTTATATAATGTGAATGCAGTCCAGTTTGGTGAGTGACGTATTGAAAACGTAAAATTCAGCCATGTATTTTCCTCGGCACTCTTTACTTTAGACGTTGTGCGTAATATTCCTGCAAAGAAATAGTTAATTAACTATTCGCTCACGAACATAATTTTTTTAAAACATATTTGAAATTGTAGCAATACTCTTACGGTCGTTTTCTATTCAAATCAAAATCGTATTAGTGTAGTATCAGTGTACTGGGGTTCTGTCGTATTCATTTAACATAGTATAATTACATTTAAAGAAATTGCATTTAATTATATTGAGAATATTATCCCTAAACCAGTGAAATCTGCTTCAATAGGCAAAGACTTTTCGAAAATATAAAAAATATAAATAATACAAGTTCCAATGGGAATATTATTGTTATGGAATACAATTAACGTGACTGTATTTAATAATATTGTGAATATTATCCGTAAACAATTAAAGTCTGCTTTAATAACTGAAAGACCTATTTCACACACAAATAAAACAATCTTGAAGGTGAATATTTTTCTTACGGTATCTAAGAATTTATTACAGAGCAAAAAATGTTTAGTGTCACTTGTGTTTAGGATTGCGTACATCATTAGCACCAAATACTGTGGGAAACTCATGTGTTTTATTATTAGTAGTTTTTACTAGATTACTAATTAATCTAATACAGCTAAAGAGAATGTGATATATTATGTTCTTGTAGACAACACACATAAATAGAATTTTATCATATTAATGTTTTCTTTTCCGAATTAAAGCCTTTAATTAGGTGTGAATAATGAAACGGTGAAGTGCCTGCATGTGTGAATAACATAATGACGGACATAAGTGAAGTACTGAAGTCAGCTACACACCTAACTATAGAATTTATCGCTTCCCGGTATTTGAACATTTATACACTTGTATTAGAGAATAGACAAATGTAATTTTACTCTTTATGTAATTGCTTTACTTGTTTGATTTTTGTATTTCTTGACTTAGATCACACACACACACACACATACACACACACACACACACACACACACACACTTACACATATGCATACATATATATAAATATTGTGACGGACACCGCTTCTGGTTATGATTATTATTATATTCCAATCAATAATTCATAGCGAAATACAAGTGGTTGGAATCTTAATTCATATATTAAAATAATCCAAATAAGGTGGTGCCCATCCTGTCTCCCATTTGGAGAATCACCTGGAACTGCACAACTCTACGCTTTATTCGCAACATCTAGACAGATTTTCTACTGACACATAATTCTTTGTTACAGAAGGAACTTCTTACTTAAGGAGTAATTAGATCCATCTTTTAAGTTGTTTTAACGAATCCCAATCCATCCACCTTTACTCCGAATATAAAATTTAGATATTATGAGTGAGAAGATAAATAAGAAACCACAATAAATTTAATAAATAAACAATCAAAACATACAAACGAATGCTTTTGAAAAATAACACATACACTAATACTATTTCTGAGGATAAATGTTCAGATAATGTCCACCACTTATTCAGTCTCTATTCTAACAATAAAATGTCAAAATATTAATCAATAATCAGACAGTGATTATATTTCCATACAGTGTGGTTTGTGAGTGTATTGAAGATTCTGGAACAGTTGTGTAGTGTGACTAGAAGGGGTACCATTATCTAAATACGAAATACAGTGACTTGTTACAAATCGCATGATTTGTGGGTACGTGTTAGTGACAATGGCCAACATTGAAACGGTTATGTACATTTACTTTAATTATTTCTCTGAAATTCCATTCTCATTTCCATGTTGATTTATATCTATGAACTGGAATGGAGATTCACGTAACCAATTTCCTGAAACCATGTTGCAAGTATAACAAATATTGTCGGATACACGTAATGACGTACTCAAGTATATTGCAGATCACTGCAGTCTGAAGTGGATAATGAAAACAAGGCAAGCTGCTCTCTGGAACAGTCAAATCAATGGACGGCACCAAGATTCAAGTCTAAAATATTCTACACTCCCATATCTCTCCACAAGCATTCTCAAATTTACATTCCTGTAACAAAGTTCGTTAGCCCGATTCACAAACATGTGCATAAAATATAACATTGTCAAATTCAAGAATAACATTTGCACTACAGACAATGTCATATGTTGAACAATCTAATATACAAAATCTACAATTTAAATGTATAGAACATCAGTTCAAATACATGAAAATACATTTAGATATGATTCTGGAGAATTATCATTTCCCAACTACATGTTATCTTAACAAGCAGTGCGAGAAGTTTGTTTTCAATTCTTAATGCATTAACTATTAGCTGCATAAATATAATAATTTCAACATAAATACAATAGCTCGGCGCCACAAGGAATAGCGAGAATGGGACAAATTAATTGCAATCTGTCTTGCTGAACAGAAATGTGCGCATGTCGTTATTAATGCATAAATGTGTCTCACTGTTTGGAAAACTTCCTGATGGCAGTGCTGTCGAATAAGTAGAAATCTGCAAAGTGTGTAACAATAGCAGTAAATACACACAGGTATGCTTGCTACATTTCATTTCTAACTGCAAAGGCAACAAGCAGAAAATAATCTCTTAATTTATATGATGAATTAACTGCAAAGTCACGGCGTGCGTAAAATTACTTCTCTCTTGCCATGAATATAATGATTATTCTGCCAATATCAAGTCATGTTGTGCCTCGTTCTGTTTCTCAGCTTACTGCTTACTTCCTGTGGTAAGTTGTGGTTTTACAAAAATAAAACGGAAGTCGCGCGAAATAGTTGTATAAAATGGAAGACATATTAGTGACCGCGAAAGGGTTAAGACAGCAGATCAGGCATATCGAGCATTTAAGTGGCACTTCTCGACAGCATAATTAAAGAAATATATTTTAAATAAAAAGAAAATAGTTGTAAAGAAAAATCTACCATGCTACTCTGGAACAAGAGAGTTATGAAATATACTAAATGGCTGTAATAAAACTTATGCACACGGGCACATTCAAACATTGCTCAGATAACAAACACTCTTCACTTTAAATATCAGAGGAGTTATTTTCTGACAGAGCGAGAATTTGGGATGTGTTCAATTTAGGCTGAATAAAAAAAGGCTAAATTCTTTTAATGAAGATGTTATGCATATTTTTTGTTCTTTCTCTCACAAGTTTTGTTAGATGATGAAAGAGGAAGTTGTAATAATAATCACATATAATTTTACTGTTTTTTCTTTTTAATAAGACTTTGTAGTTGTTCGATATAATTTATTATTAGTTCGAAAAATATTCAGTCAGAAATGTTGTGGTTTACAACAGTTTTGTTAACGAGTGACTGATGAATTTGTATTTTGTAGAATAAGTGTGTACGTGGTAGGATGCAAAGAATGATTTATTGTAGAACTGAACTTTATCTTAGTTTATTGGTATATTAACATTAGCATGAAATGGTGACGATTTATTGGGTAAAAGTAACTCTCTGTGTTGTTATCAAATGGTATACTCATTTCTTGTGCACCTCACAGTATTAGAAACGCACCATACTAGAGGTGTGTTTCTGTGTTTCTGTGTTTGTGTCTCTCTGCATGTATCTGTGTGTCTGCGTCTCTGTGATCGTGTGTCTGTGTGTGTGTCTGTGTTTGTGTCTCTCTGCATGTATCTGTGTGTCTGCGTCTCTGTGATCGTGTGTCTGTGTGTGTGTCTGTGTTTGTGTCTCTCTGCATGTATCTGTGTGTCTGCGTCTCTGTGATCGTGTGTCTGTGTGTGTCTGTGTTTCTGTCTGTATCCGTGTGTGCGAGTGTATCGCAATGTTGTTTACAGTCTAAATATAATGGACATTTTATTACAAGTGTTTACAGTACCTTTGCTTATCAAACCTATGATGATTTCCAAGGAACGACACTCGCATTGGACAAAAACAATCAATATAATTTGTAAAGAATTCTCCAGACAAAGGCCAGGATTCAATTTGGCAGCCAGCCAACTTCTCCAAAGAGAGGACTGACTCAATTCGACTGGTCTCCTGCAAATGGCGGTCATTTTAGAAAGAAAGAAAGAAGCTCCAGTAATCCAGTAACATAGTAATCTCTTGAGCGACAGATAGGTACAAGGTGCCTATGTCAATAGCAACTCAGCCGTTAAAATCTTGGTAGCTTGAATCCCTCACATGGTAGTCAGCTGAAGGGGCGGAAACAGTAAACTTATGCAGCAGCATTGATAGTTGCCTTTTCTCACTGGCTTGATAACGGTGGACATGATCTGTGTTTGGGATGGTAAAACGGTAGCTAATCCTGTATCACGAGTATAATGATGGTAGCCTGGAATCTTGCGCCAGAACTATATCCGAACAGAAGTTAGGGACAACAATCTAAACGCAAGTGGGACTATGATTTCCGGTGTATGAATATGTCCATGTGTCAGCAGATCTGTTACAAGAAAGTACAGTCCTATAATGAGGGTTTACTTTTTCCATTGGTGAACTGTTACGCAAATTATTTATTTATCTGCATTACAGAGGGATACAAAAATAATGTTACACATCAAGAGATACAATCACACAGCAGTATGTCTGCACTATAAATACATGCATGTAAAAATAATAGCAGTTACAAATATATATTAAATGTTCATTTTTGCGATTCTCGAGGTGGCTATGCTTGAGGTGAGAAACATTAGACATGGTGTACTACACAGCTAACCGAATAGTCGTTCACACTGACGATCAATAACAAGTTGTATGCAACACATTATTAATAAAGGTGAAAAATAATAGAAAATGAAAACAGGAAATACAACATAACATTTTAAAGGTAAGGGCCCTTTATAGACTGTTAATCTTTACAGTGTATTTTGCTGAACTAAAGTCCAGCACTCGATGTAAGATTTGGCTGAAGGAAATTCGTGTTGTAAAGTCCCTCCATGCGATGAAAAATCTATTATTAAAGTTTAAGTTGGAAACATTTTCGAAGGTAAACCGAATGTCTGTGAGTGAATGAAATTTGTGATTCAAATTAATATATTAACTTCATGAACGGAATTAAGTGTGTAATGCAGTTGTATTTTAAGACATTTTTATTTCAGAGATCGGTGAGTATATTTAAGATAAAACTAAAGCAAGTTAGAGAGGAAGTTTAGCGCCAGTTATCATTCTGTTTTTCTGTGTTTCTGTATATAGAACTGGGCAGTGAATCTTGTCACACTGAACTCATGGTGATGTGTTATTGTATGAGCGTGCAGACTTGAGTCTAGGTGAGAAAATATTTTCGGGCATCTGTGCCAGTGAAGGTCTGTGTAATGCAGACGGTGACCAATCTAACCCTAAGTTTCAATGAGTATCATACCGAGAAAGAGAATGTGGTCTTTCTTGCTGTAACGCTTGTAAATGAAGTAGATACTAGGACAATAAAACTAGAACAGTCTTTGTAAGTCCAATCCGGGAAGATAATTTTATTATTACATTTATTCTTTATATTTAATTTAAAATTGTTAATTGTTAACCTCTTTCACTCGTATTTGTGAGTGTATTATTGTTAATTGTAAGGTTAGTGTCAGCTTGCGTATTGTTAGTGTATTCTCAATTATAATTGTAGTTTTGTGGCAAGTGCGTGCCATTGTTACGTAATTGTTTATATTTGTTTCCCTTTATTCCACATTTTATCTACTGGGTGGGGGAACAACATATAACTGGCCGTCGTCCCTCAAATAACTATAGTCAGATATTTGTTTCGGCAAGTATGGTAGGTGGTAGGTAGTGCACAGGCCAAAGTGAATTTGAAACTAATTGCGTAAATGTAAGTCACCCTAGATATCACATGACAGCATTATAATAAAACAGACCGGCATACGTTATCACTAGGAACGGGTCAAGCTGCACATTTACCCCTCCTCCCGATTCTTCCCCCCAAAAAAAATATTGTAGGCAGGGACTGTCATATACTGACATCTACCATTCAACATTTTATCGTTTTTTTAAGTACTAGACTGCTCTTTCATTACATTAATCTATAATGTAACATGTTTAGCTAATAAACGTGCATATTTAGTCATAGCCGTGTAGGTTTTCTATAATTTGTTAATTGTTCCTACTTATTTACTCATATATCCAATAAAGCAATTGCACTAGACACGGCATTATGACATTAAATTAAACAAGATATACAACTTTCTTATTAAGACAATAAAATCATTATATTTATCTAATACTATAGTTAACAATCTTGTTACATCAGCACGTGTACATGGCTACAACTCTACTTATACATCTCTCGAGACATGAACATGTACGAGTGTAATGTACGCCTTTTCACTTCTTAAAGACGTATCAGATACATGTACATTTAAAAGTTGTTCCTGTCTATCAGTCTGAATGAAAGACTTGTCTTCTAATGAATAAAATCACACATGCCTTCTTCTTAACGGTTCTGACTCACTAAATGAAGAAAATGAAATATTCTCCTTCTATCTGATCATTTCGAAAACCTTTATGGTATTCTAAAAAAAGTCAACTGTATCATTTAAAGTGGACCTTCCCCTCCATAGAGACCTTTACTTGTATAGGGCTGCCGGAATAGTAGCAATATATTGTTGTTGTTTTCTTTTACAATTTTAACTTTGTCACATCATTATTGTTAATCCTCCACTGCTGTGTGAAAAAGCAGTAATAGGTTTTTCTTTCCTGTTCATTCATGATGCTACACATGGCACTGTACAGTTTGGTCGTATTGTTTACATCATACCATCTGGTGCTCATGGTTTCGACAGTAGTAATATTGACATTATATTTCCACTATATCACGGGTTTTCTCCTTCATACCGACAGTCATTGGCTCATATCAAATTGTAAGGTTTTTAATTCTCAATCCATTGGGAATGACTGGCATGTATTATGTAAGAAATTGAAAACTACTCTAGATTTTTCAGAAGATACGGTTCCGACGTTTAGTTCTTCAGTGTTTTACCAGGACAATTTTCATGGAATTAATTAAATACTATGCGCTTTTTCTGAGATGCAACACAATACAGCAAACATATATTTTAATTGAAATTGTGCCATGCGTGTACATGTGTACAATAATATAACATTAAGTACAAAATACATACTAAACACATATACTCCAAAAACAAATGAATATATATGACATAAACGCACACCAAAATATGTAGACGTTGAAAGCAATTAACTAAATGTCTAATGAATTTGTTTAGTCATACTTTTATTGTACTAGTGTCATCTTGTCATTACACTAATTATTGGTTGCTCTTGGTGATTTCTGCTTTGAGGAAGAGGAGCACAAGTTTTCCAAAGAGAAAATGCCTGTAATGTTTCTAGAGGTAATGTTGGAGAAAATAAATATTGCTCTTATTAAGTAAGTATTTAAATACGGAGGAATATTCTCATATGGTAATTCAAGAAATGGTTGGCCTTTAAAACGATCAATGTGTGTTATATCAGTCATTAGATAAAAACGCTTGGCATTGCATTACTTATATCTGTAATATTTTCTTCTTCATCTTGAAATCGTAAGTACTTAAATAATTAATAATTCGAAACACATTCATGTTAATATTTAGTTTATTTTAAAATATCAGCATGCAAATTGTCTAACATATAAATGTCTATATAGCATAGCAAATTAATATGATTATATATTTATTAATACTAGCAATTTAGGCAACGGTAAGGTAGCTCTTTCACCCAGCATTGCCACTAAAACAAACTAACAAGGGGCATGAACAAACTCCTAAACAGGAAATAGATACTTTTAAAACACAATGATTACTGTCACAGGAAATGAGGGACCGAAATTATATTTTATTTCATTTTAAAAAACCGCTAACAAAACTAATTGAAGTAATCCGAGTTTTGTTATTTTTCGTATGTAGCATGTAACTTCCAGTAACGGTCACCTAAGATCTCTTTAGTAGACAGACGTTCGTGACGCAGTGTGTGTTAATTATCATATTGAATATATATATTAGTTTATGAAGAATATGTATATTAAATAAATTGGGACAACTGCGCAATACCGTCACATGTTGTTGACGAGTGAAATGGCCAGTGCGCATTAGAATTGACCACAGAAAAGCGTGCATCTCGATTACCACTATATATCCAAGGCAAAAATCATGTCACAGGACATAGCTTCTGGAAGTTTTGGAAACCTTCAGTGAAAGCTATATAAGGGACAAAATGAAGATTTTACTCTCAATGTTGAAAACGTCGATTCGTCTGAAGCCAGTCTAACTTCACGTATGAATTATCTCATGTACAGAGATTTCATAAAGGAAAGCTGCAATAATCTCTTTCCATCCGTTTTCCATCCGTCTGATGCCATATATTGAGTGACGAGGCAAAATTACTCAGTATAACTTTTGGCAAAGTGGAAAGTTCACTGTCCAGGAAAACCCGATGCATGCGACGCTGGTTGTATGCAGTTAACGACACGAGGGACCAACTTGTTCTCCCCCCTGTCTGAGAGTTCGGTTGGACAGATCTATCCCGCTATTGGGAGGCTAGCACCGAGATTTCTTACAGACATCCGGATTTCTACACTCAATGTAATGCGACGACACATCCCACTGGACGACTCCACCCGATAATGCTAAACGTCGTTGGGGTGTCCGTTTCCACGACAACCGGTACAACGATAATTATCGAGGCTGACAACAGTCAGCTAAATTTCAGATTTCTCCCCAGTGATAATCTGAAAGTGGTGCCTAGATTCTGCAGAATCTTCACCTGTAATGCGACGCCTCAATTGCGTCCCGTCTTCACTTTGAAGTGCCGCTTATAAGTGACGTGTGAGATTACGTCATCTCCTTGGAACTCTGACATTAATAGTGAGTAATCATTAGCACGGCTAACGCGCACATACTAAACTCTAGAACTCGAAGAAAATGAACACTATTATATCGTTTGCAAAATAAGAACTTTAATGTTAAAAGTAATGCTTATTTTACATGTGAACTATTGTTAAAGCGGCCCCATTTGCCGCATAAGAATTGTGTAATTAATCTTTATTTTATATTTTGAATTTCATCATTTTCATCTCCCCTTATTTCCCACAGAGTGTATGACATTGGAAAGTTGAATGAATGATCAATCACTGTGCGAAAGAGTAGTGCCCCCTTTTAAATCGGGAAATAAATAACCTGATTTAAACATCTTTCAACTCTCTTGTTATTCATAGTTTTTGAGAGGGACGAAAGAATTTGTACTATTGTTTTGCACCGTTCGTCTGTTCGTCCATTTATTCACATTTATGATACACACTCACAACACACACCGCCAATAAAACGTTCCTTGGCATGACATTAATAAATTGGGCCCCACCCAAACATCAATGGCGTATGTCATGTGTGTCTATGTAACAACTTGACGCGACGTAGTACTGGCACACGTCACGGGCTTTTCTTGGAGGTGCACCGGAGCAGGCCAAAAATAGACTTCACCCCTTGCATCTCTAACTTCAGCTCGGGTCGGCTTGTAATGAGCCTCCCGTTTTGTAAACATCTGGTGACCACTGACCGTGATCTGACAAGGTAAATTGTGTTGTTGTAAGAAAGTGTCATCTCTTTCCTGCTTTTCTATCTCATCACCATTATGCATTGTTATTGCATGTTAGGGCTTTGCTATTGAGACTTAGGTGAACTGGATTTTGATAAGACTTATTATTGTGTTGAAATAAGTTTTATTATCTTTACGCTATTATCGTTAACGCGTACCGACTCGTGTTTAGACGTACATAGATCGATATTCTGTACGCTACATTAGCAACTGTTGTTTTGCTAATTTTGCTAACTTTGCAAATTTCCGATTAGGATTTCTTTTACTCGTGTTTGTAATAATCCTAATCACGCGGTGGCTGGTGTTCATACGCACACCATTGCACCACTTGTGACCTACAGAGGTCAAAATCCCGCGAATATTCTAAGTCACTTTATCCATACTCGTGATAACTAGCAATTTTAAAAATGGCCGAGCTAGTAAACATAAAGAAAGAACTCATGGCTATGGGCAGAGAATTCGGGTATGAAAAAGCCGAGTTAAAGAAATACGTGGATGAGGAGATAGCTAAATGGTATGTTGTGAAAGAAAATGAGGCGAAAGAGGCGAGAGAGCTAGAGGATAAGAAAAATGAGCTAGAAGAAAAGAGACAGGTAGCTAAGGATCTAGAGATGCAAACTTTGAGAGAGTTAGAGGAAAAAAGATCGAAAGAGGCGAGAGAGCTAGAGGAAAAAAGATCGAAAGAGGCTATAGAGCTAGAAGATAAGAGACAGTTAGCTAAACAGCTAGAGATGAAAGACCTGAGAGAGCTAGAGGAAAAAAGAGAGTTAGCTAAACAGCTAGAGATGCAAACTTTGAGAGAGCTAGAGGAGAAAAGAGCGAAAGAGGCGAGAGATTTTAAAGAGAAAGAAATCCAAGATATGAGAGAAATAGAGTTGTTAAAGATTCAGTCAGCTAGGGATTTAGAAGATAAAAGGCAGGAAGTAGAAGAGAGAAAGCTTAAGTTAAAAGCTAGAGCACATCAGGAACAGCTTGAATTAGCTAAGCAAGAGGTAACAGCTAGAGAGAAGTTGTTAGATGGGACTGCTAAGCAACAGGCCGAATTAAATAAACCCCGTACACGGCTAGCTTTCTTTAACCCTGAAGTCGAGACGATTGACGAGTTTTTGACACGCTTTGACAGTTTCATTGCCAACTTTAATTACAGTGACATTGAAAAGAAACAACAACTGGGTCAAATACTCCAAGGTGAAAGCTCGCGCGCATTTACTGATCTAACGCGCGATCCCGCTATTACTTATGCAGATCTCAAAACGGGTTTGATGCGTACTTTTCAATGTACAGCAGAAGGCTTTCGAAAAATGTTTAGGAGAGCCATACCTAAAGCAAATGACACCATGCAAGCCTTCGGTACCCGGTTACGCCATTATCTTGATAGATGGATTGATTTGACAGACATCCGGAAGACGTATGAGGGCCTATTTGATTTGATATTAAGAGATCAATTTCTCCATATTGCTCCGCCTGCAATGACGACATATTTGCAGCGAAACCCCCCGGCTAACTTCAGTGATATGTTGAGGTTAGCAGACACGTATAATGATTACCCTGATCCGGTAATTACGAGGAGCGCACCACGCCCTCCTCCTACAAATCGGCAGAAGTATACACCGAAACCGAACCGACCAATGACGAAATCGGAAAAACCCGAACCGGTACAGCGGACATATACTAAGTCACAAGACGTACGACGTCACACACGTGACTCCCCACCTATGACATGTTACACTTGCAAAGGGAAGGGGCATAGTTCTCAGAACTGTCCCAGTCCACGTGATGTAAAGGTATGCACTGAAACAGGTGCAACTCTAAAGACCCAACAGGCTACAGTAAACGGAAAAAGAGTCAAAATACTGGTCGATACAGGCGCGTCCATAAGCTGCATAAATGCTAAACTTGTACGCCCTGAACAGTATCTAAGAGGTAGTGTCCGCATTCGATGTGTTATGGGACACCTTAGTACATGTCCAAGAGCCACTGTACATGTTACGTCATCCGTATTTTCCGGTACAGTCACCGCCGCAGTAATAAGAGACATGCAGTTCGGATTCATACTATCGCCCGGGCAGTGTGACACACACACTGAGGGCATCTATCCTGTTCTCCCCGTAACCACTAGAGCACAACGGGAACGTAGTAAACAAGGACCCCCAGCTCTAAAGATAGTCGAGAATACATTTCCGCAGTTGACCCCAAGTCAACTCAGTCACCTGCAGCAGGAGGACAAAAGTTTGTCCTCAATGCTACAGCTGGCACGGAAAAACACTATTACGTCCAGCAAGTACGCGACAATTACGTATTTCCTGAAGGACGGACTAGCGTTTCGGCGCACCGACTATAAGGAAAATGATACTAGAAGCACCACGTGTCTATTTACCCCTACACCACTCAGACAGCTGATTCTTAGCTTTGCACACGACTCAATCATGTCCGGACATCAGGGCGCACGGCGCACTGAGCAGCGAGTTCGTGAGGACTTTTTTTGGCCAGGCCTGAGTAGGGATGTTCGCTCGTACGTTCGTACATGTACGCAGTGTCAACAACATATCGACCGAGGGCGTGTCAGTCGAGTTCCCCTCGAGATAGTACCAACAGTAGAGGAACCATTCCTAAAAGTCGCAGTAGACATTATTGGCCCAATCATTCCCGCGGCCGAAGGAGGATATCGCTATATCCTAACAATCGTGGATTTTGCAACACGATATCCAGAAGCAGTCGCATTAAAGGGCATCACAGCGATCGAAGTCGCAGACGCTTTAATAGACGTATTTTCTCGTACTGGTGTACCTCGAGAAATATTGAGTGACCAGGGCACTCAATTCACCTCAGCAATGATGGCTGAAACAATGCGTCTACTAGCGTGTAAACAGTTGTTCTCATCACCATATCACGCTCAGTCTAATGGTGCCGTTGAACGTTTCAACGGTACGATAAAGAAAATGTTAATTAAAATGGCCTCGGAACAACCCGACCAGTGGCCGCGTTTTCTAGCACCATTACTCTTCGCGTATCGCGAACTCCCACAAGAGAGTACGGGCTACTCACCGTTCCAACTACTATACGGAAGGCAACCTCGTGGTCCCCTTAAGCTAATAAAAGAAACATGGGTCAAGGGAGACACTGTGACCGATGGTAAAGATGTTCACACGTACGTAGCCGAACTACGTCAACGTCTGACCGAGACATGTCACTTAGCACAGGAAAACATTCGCGAAAAACAACCCCGATACAAGCGAAATTTTGACCGTACGGCTGTGGAACGTGACCTCGAACCAGGTCAGCTCGTATTACTCTTGCGGCCCACGCATAACAACCGCATGCAAATGCACTGGCGTGGACCCTATCGCGTTATTAAGCGTGTGAAGCAGAACGACTACAGCATACAGATAGGAAATAAGCAGAAAACCTATCACATAAATATGCTCAAGCGTTACTATGAACGCAGCGGCGAACAGATACAAAGCGTGAATGTCGCACTGATACAATTGGAAGACTCCAATTTCAGAACAGACATGATGTCCGCCGAAACCCAGCCTAACTCCGCAGTTACAGTCGATCAAGTCGAGATTGACTCGAACTTAACTGTCGAACAGCGCGACGCAATGTCAAAGCTCTTACACAGACACGCGCGCATATTCACCGACCAACCGGGCCACTCAGATTTGGTTGAACACCGCATCAAACTTTTAAGTGACAAACCGATACGCTTAAAACAGTACCCACAGAAATATGAGAGCACAAAGTACATAGCAGAACAGGTGCGTGAAATGCAAAAACAGGGCGTGATTGAACAGTCAATCTCCCCATATTCATCACCGGTCGTCTTAGTTAAAAAGAAAGACGGTACGCTTCGTTTTTGTGTGGACTACAGACAGTTAAATGAGATAACTGAATTCGATGCGGAACCTATTCCAAATCAGGATGAATTATTCGCAAAACTAACCAAGGCACATTACTTTTCGAAGTTTGACATGTGCAAAGGGTACTGGCAACTGTCAGTTGCTATTGACGACAGACCAAAAACAGCCTTTCCAACCCCGCTAGGCTTATTTCAGTTTTGCCGACTACCGTTCGGACTAGCGAACGCACCCGCAACATTCGCGCGCTTCATGCGAAAATTACCGTTAGAGAGCGTTGACGCATTGAATTTCTTTGATGACATACTGGTAGCAACAGGAACATGGGACCAACATTTATCCTCAGTGGGTGGTCTACTTGATATTCTCGAGCGCCATAAATTGACCGTGAAACCCACCAAAGTACGCGCGGGCTTTCGAGAGATTGAATTTCTTGGCCATATCATAAGTGACGGACAAATAGGCCCAAATCTAGACTTAACTGCAGCCATTCGTGACATGACCTTACCGACTACAAAGAAACAGGTCAGGGCAGTTTTGGGGCTAGTGGGGTACTACCGAAAATTTGTCCCAAACTTCAGTACGCTTCTTAAACCACTGACGGACTTAACTGGGAACAAACAACCCACGAAAATACGATGGACGGCAGAGTGTAGCACCGCCCTCGAAAAAGTGAAGGACATCTTGACCAGTAAACCCGTCCTACAGTTACCAGACTTTGACAAGAGATTTATTGTCAGGACCGACGCATCAGACGAAGGCCTCGGTGCCATACTTCTCCAAGAGACAGATGACGAATACCTACCGGTAGCATACGCTTCTAAGAAACTGTTAGATCGTGAGACACGGTACTCTACGATTGAAAAAGAGTGCTTAGCAATCGTATGGGCACTCAAGAAATTTAGTGCTTATCTGTACTCTAAACCATTCATCCTGCAGTGCGATCATAAGCCGCTTACATATCTGCGCACTAGCATGTACGATAACGCTAGGCTAACTAGATGGACACTCCTGCTACAGGAGTATAGCTTCGTTGTCGAACACATCGCGGGCCGAGAAAATTCGGGTGCCGATGCATTATCCCGGCATGCCATAACCGCGATATAAACAAGAGAGAGGATAGTCTCTCCACAGATGCGCATATAATTCCTGTGGGGACTATCGTGTGAAATAAAATTTTTTTTTGTTCCTATTTGATTTCCACTCTGTGAGCTCCAATCAATTTTAAGAAGGGGGTTGTCACAGGAAATGAGGGACCGAAATTATATTTTATTTCATTTTAAAAAACCGCTAACAAAACTAATTGAAGTAATCCGAGTTTTGTTATTTTTCGTATGTAGCATGTAACTTCCAGAATGTCACCTAAGATCTCTTTAGTAGACAGACGTTCGTGACGCAGTGTGTGTTAATTATCATATTGAATATATATATTAGTTTATGAAGAATATGTATATTAAATAAATTGGGACAACTGCGCAATACCGTCACATGTTGTTGACGAGTGAAATGGCCAGTGCGCATTAGAATTGACCACAGAAAAGCGTGCATCTCGATTACCACTATATATCCAAGGCAAAAATCATGTCACAGGACATAGCTTCTGGAAGTTTTGGAAACCTTCAGTGAAAGCTATATAAGGGACAAAATGAAGATTTTACTCTCAATGTTGAAAACGTCGATTCGTCTGAAGCCAGTCTAACTTCACGTATGAATTATCTCATGTACAGAGATTTCATAAAGGAAAGCTGCAATAATCTCTTTCCATCCGTTTTCCATCCGTCTGATGCCATATATTGAGTGACGAGGCAAAATTACTCAGTATAACTTTTGGCAAAGTGGAAAGTTCACTGTCCAGGAAAACCCGATGCATGCGACGCTGGTTGTATGCAGTTAACGACACGAGGGACCAACTTGTTCTCCCCCCTGTCTGAGAGTTCGGTTGGACAGATCTATCCCGCTATTGGGAGGCTAGCACCGAGATTTCTTACAGACATCCGGATTTCTACACTCAATGTAATGCGACGACACATCCCACTGGACGACTCCACCCGATAATGCTAAACGTCGTTGGGGTGTCCGTTTCCACGACAACCGGTACAACGATAATTATCGAGGCTGACAACAGTCAGCTAAATTTCAGATTTCTCCCCAGTGATAATCTGAAAGTGGTGCCTAGATTCTGCAGAATCTTCACCTGTAATGCGACGCCTCAATTGCGTCCCGTCTTCACTTTGAAGTGCCGCTTATAAGTGACGTGTGAGATTACGTCATCTCCTTGGAACTCTGACATTAATAGTGAGTAATCATTAGCACGGCTAACGCGCACATACTAAACTCTAGAACTCGAAGAAAATGAACACTATTATATCGTTTGCAAAATAAGAACTTTAATGTTAAAAGTAATGCTTATTTTACATGTGAACTATTGTTAAAGCGGCCCCATTTGCCGCATAAGAATTGTGTAATTAATCTTTATTTTATATTTTGAATTTCATCATTTTCATCTCCCCTTATTTCCCACAGAGTGTATGACATTGGAAAGTTGAATGAATGATCAATCACTGTGCGAAAGAGTAGTGCCCCCTTTTAAATCGGGAAATAAATAACCTGATTTAAACATCTTTCAACTCTCTTGTTATTCATAGTTTTTGAGAGGGACGAAAGAATTTGTACTATTGTTTTGCACCGTTCGTCTGTTCGTCCATTTATTCACATTTATGATACACACTCACAACACACACCGCCAATAAAACGTTCCTTGGCATGACATTAATAAATTGGGCCCCACCCAAACATCAATGGCGTATGTCATGTGTGTCTATGTAACAACTTGACGCGACGTAGTACTGGCACACGTCACGGGCTTTTCTTGGAGGTGCACCGGAGCAGGCCAAAAATAGACTTCACCCCTTGCATCTCTAACTTCAGCTCGGGTCGGCTTGTAACGAGCCTCCCGTTCTGTGACAATTACGAATATGGACATAGTGCAAACTTGAAGCCATCACAGATTGTCCTCATGGTACAAAGTTGACGTAGGAAACTTAAACCGGACATGTCACTGGTTGTCACCACACATCCACTCTCTAACGAAAGGGGAAGCAATAGCTAGTCAGCGACTCATAAAACCTGTAAGGATGTCATGACAGGATCCACACACAGAATGAACTAAGGTGTTTGTTTGGAGGAAATTTTTATTCTGTTTGCAGGGTTATGGGTATGCTGACATTGTGTGTGTGTGTGTGTGTGTGTGTGTGTGTGTGTGTGTTTGTGTGTGAATGCATATGGGTCTGTAAGGTTATAAATGGTATGGACAATGTGACAGGAAAAAAGACTGCTCTCGCTCACTTTCAAAACCAAAGATAGACAACTTCAGTTTTTTTAAATTCTAACTTTCTGCTTATTAAACTGGGGAACTCTCTCATGCAGTTGTTAATCAGTCACTCCAGACTGTTCACACTCACAATCATGGGGTAGGGAACAAGTATTTTTGGATGATGAAAAAATATAATTAAATTGGAAAACGTCTTGTTATGTAGCAGTAATTTCCTGCTAAAATATCAATTACATTGCAAACATAAAAAAGGCTATTCAAAACAATTTTAGGATTAACACCCTTACAATAAGCAATTTAAAGTTCAAAAGTATCTTTGGAAATCATTAAAAAGTCAAGTTTGGAGGTATTACAATAAATACTATATAGTTCAGTTATTATGACTTCATACAGCAATTAATTTTAAGTTAATGTTAGTTAATTTGACTAATTTATATGCAGTGAGGTCTGTTTACTTCTAATGTTCCTTTTACTCACATAACGTATTTACCTGTATCGTGCTAGTGAATGAAGAAAATACTGCCATCAAAATGGTATTAGAATTCCTTCCTGCAGCAAAGGGGGGAAAAGGGGGTTGAACCTGAGCAGCTTTTTTCATGGCTTTGGTAAGATGAACTCTATCATCAAAAGTTGACCAGTGTCCAGCCAAAAGAAATGGTTGTCACCAGTTTTGTTTACTTATGACCAATCTGCCGATCGATGTATCGCCTATTCAGCAATGTGTAGTCACCAGCATGACGTCATCCTCTTGGCAGCACTTCTGCCTAGAGTTGACCCTTCACCTCTCGGATAGGAAGGATTTGAACCACAGGAGGCCCTGGGAAAACGTCTTGCTGACTGGTTTGTCCACTAACCATAATTGGCCTGCTTGTTTTCCAAAGACAGTGGGACTTTGATTCACGAACGTTTGCTGTGCTGGAAGATTCCAATTATTTTTGATAAAATGATATATGTGCAGTGAGAGACACACGAGAAAGATGTCATTTCTGCTATTGTCAGCACTTTTTAGCATGAAACGTTCACGTGCATCTTCACTGATATATGAATCTCGTGCAGAACAAATTGAGTTCCTTGATTTTGACCTCAGGCATGAATAGCTATTTTTCTCAGTGCATCTTTCAATTATTGTCGCTATACTAGTCAACAAACCTCTCATTGTTATATTTCACTTCCAACTTAATGCTTTCGCTCTTTAAAAAAAAAATCACGTGCACATATTCTCTAAAAAAACAAACCTCTCTCTATTCTTGTTAAAACTAGCGTTCCCCAAAATAGATATATATCGCACTCTATGATCCTCTGGACAAAAATTATTTAAATTTAAATTTATTTAAAAATTATTTGGCGAATTAAATCGTCGCCTCACGTGACACTGATAGTCTTTAACGTTACGTCACGTCTTATTGTTTGCCACAAAAAGTCCATAGCTTATGACGAATTTTACAAGAGATTAATAGCTACGAAAAGCGATTTTACGTTGAAGATTAATTATTCTGCATTCACTAAAGTTTTCGCTATTTATCTGTGAAACTACAATAATTTATGAGGAATCATGACAAGAACAATAACTCCTGCAACCTCCATGTCTAGCTTCCCGACGGCCTTGCTACAGTTTTATAATTAAAATACTCTATGGAAAACTGTAAAAACGAAATTGAAATGTTATTTAAAATAAGGTATAGCACTATTTTAAATGTATTTAAAGGCTTTGAAGTCGGTACACTACACTGGTCAAACCTATTTAGTATTAAGCTATATTTTAGGTATTATCTAAGGCAATATGTTCAAGTAATGTTTTGCTATTTATTGCTCAGAAAATAATATTAGTATTCTTTAAAAGCAATGTAAAATGTTAAATTATATACTATATTATATACAATAATTATAACAACATAACAAACGTGTACAAAAATATCGCACAGAGAGGATCTGTAAAGTATTGTTTGCTCGACAAGAATGTTGGTATGCTTAATTCTGTCGATATGTCTTACACCACACAATGGCCTGAATAAAACAGTATATAAGTTATTGAATAAGGAAAATATAATTTCATCTTTTAACAAACCTGATATAGCAATTAACTAAAGGAAATAAAATATATTTCCCCCATATAAAATGCAAGTCAATAGCCATGCACTTTTCATGAAGCAAGCAAAAATAATCTCACTTCATACATTCATGCATCTATCAATTTCTGTAGGTCTTTGTTTCATAATAATTTGTTGTTTGAGATATTCATCCAATCACTTAATTCTATCTTTCAATCCTTTAAATTATTCTTTAAAAATGAACCCACTTTTGTCTTATGAGAAAAACAGTACCAATCTAATAAATCTATCAGTAAAGCAATTTCAAATTAATATTCACACAATTAAACCCGAATCTTTTGATTGAAACATGAAGTATTGTTTTTAAATATTTTTAAATAATTGATTTTTCCTTTGAGAATTAATGTTCACACCTGTACAATCTATTGAGTTAAACAAATAAATTAATTGTGAGGTAATAACTTAAACAGACTATAAAAATTGACTTGAGAAGAAATCCGTTCATAATATAATTAAGAGTGTTTACCTTTCATGGATATGGGTACAACCAAGCGTAGTACTGGCTACCTGACCCCAAAAAGTGCAATGACTTGAAATGGGTGCTTCTGTCACTTAAAGTCATTTAATAGTCATCTAATATCATTCAGTGCGAAATACTCCTACGGTGTAGTTGAGCAATGGAATAAATAAATATTTCTTCAGACTTTCCAGGAAATGAGTCGTGAATTTTCTAAGTCGTATGTTATACAGGTCTGACCTCTGCGGGATTAAGTTGTACCTTAATATTCAATTATCATAATTTGAATATACCGTATGTTATAAATATTTATAGTTTTGTTTACTCGTGTACGTATGCGCTTAATTAAAGAAAGTCAGTTAGGTCTGCTGAATGGCTGGAATCCCTTTTTCAAGTGCGTGCTTTCACCAAGTTCTTATGAGCACTACAGCACTGTCATTTCTGTAAAAAAAAAATTAAGCACACGGACTTTAATCATTGATTGTATTTTATTTATTTTTAAGAAAATGAATTTGTGTTAGCAGTCAGAGAATAAAACTAGTAAAATGGTGTCGTGCACTCAGATTTGTTCTGAACTAGTGTGGGTAAAAGTCAGGTCAGAAACATAATGTAACAAAATATAACTGCAATTACATTCTAAACCAAGAACTGAATATAACAAAATATGTCGTTAATTACATTATAAACCAAAAATATAATGTAATAAAATTCTAAACAAAGAACTTAATATAACAAATATATCAGCCATCACAATGATCACATTCTAAACCAAAAACATAATGTAATAAAATGTATCAACAATAGCATTCTAAATCAATAAGTTAATGTAACAAAATGTATCTGCTATCATATTCTAAGCAAAAAGTAAATGAAGAACACTCAAATCATGCCACTTTAACAAAAGCCAGTTAGAAGACGCAGAATTTTTTAAAAAATAGTAAACAGGGTAAATCGAAATTATTTTATTTGAAACCCATAAACATAACAGAACTAAAGAAATTACTAAGGAAGAAGAATAGACGTATGCGGCAATATATTTTAAATTGCATAATCTTACCACGCCTCTCACTTTAATTTAATATTCGTCTAAATTTAAAACAAGCCAGAAATTATCCAAAATTTATTTCATTTGAACATGTTCTTAATGAATAGTGATACAGACAGAAATATACCTATATAATATCTCAATTCTGAATAATTATGGCATATTTCGTGTGTGAATGAACACACGAATAAATTATTTTAAAAAATTAATGCCAGAAAAGCATGAATTAATGTACTTCAAATTATATGTATTGACGTATTTCATTATGGTTTAGTTTATATTTGAATGAAAGTCATTAATTTCTTCATGAACGAAACCCGTTTAATAAATATTTAAGATTACGTCTAAATATTTAATATTTAAGATGAACACACTTTAAGCGTCTCCTCAAATTCTTCGTTTGCAATGTTTCAGATGATTTTCTTTAGTAAAAAAATGCTAGTAATTCAATATACTTTTGTTAGCACGATACGTCACATTCCTTAGCTTGACATCACTTCTCATTTTATCGACTGTACGTATTTGACATGAGTACGTCACACGACATTCACACTATGTGGTCAAATTATTCCTGAGGACTTTCCACCATCACTTCGAACCAGCACGACACATACCACACTCAGCCATCACTATGTACAAAAAGATAATAATTAGTACCCATTTCACTATCACTACGTTTTCCAAATTACAATTTCACAATATATCACAACTATTTGCTCAGCATGCTAACGTCAAAATATATCACATGTACAAATATACTCCTTCCACAGAGCACACTCAAAATGACGCCATATACAGTCCATCCTCACTGTGAATTTATGCTGTAGTGTACGAAGCTAGTTTTAATTACCTGTTGAACCGACCGGTATGCTTCATTTACTACACGTCGTTTTGCTTTGCTTGTTATCTATTATTTCCCCGTAGGTAGGATTGAGCATCCTGTTCAATGTACTGTTATCTACTATTTCCCCGTAGGTAGGATTGAGCATCCTGTTCACTGTACTGTTATCTACTATTTCCCCGTAGGTAGGATTGAGCATCCTGTTCAATGTACTGGAGCCCACGTACAAGTTGTTGATCACCATTTTATATTCATTCTCACAGACGTCAGACTGCAATTCTGCAACACATTGTGTCATGTATTTACATCTTCAACCCATCTCCAATTAATTATTCAGCTTGTGAAGGGAACAGCTAAACTTACTTTCCGTTTACATTGATTTATTTCTAAAAGGAACTTGGAAATTGGTTACGAATGCTAAAGTTTACAGTATGGATAATAGCAAAAACACGTGTAAGTGACTGTACGTATAGTGGATCCAGACTGTACAAATTTATTATGGTCATTCTGAAAAATTACGTTGTGTTTAAAATAGTGAACACTTAATTTCTTTTTCTCTTCCTCACCTTCTCTCTCTCCCTCTCCCTCTCTCTCCCTCTCCCTCTCTCTCTCTCTCTCTCTCTCTCTCTCTCTCTCTCTCTCAGGTGTATCAGTATTTCCACTTATTAGTGCCCCCCACCAAAATAAAAACCAAAAATCCTTAAAGGACTTAATTTTATGTGGAAGAAAATTTCCGTTCAAACATCAGTGACTCATTGATGAACAATTATATTATCCACACTGAATGTTATCGGATTCAATATCCATGATAATTTGTGTACTATTATCTCTCTCTCTCTCTCTCTCTCTCTCTCTCTCTCTATATATATATATATATATATATATATATATATATCACTTATTCTGGTCTGGCCTTGACGCATCTCTCATCACGACTGGGCACAAACTAATAGTATGCCAGAATATCCGATTCTTACAAGAAATGATCATTAACCACCAATCTACATGCCATCTTTCAATATAAATTTCGAAATTATAAGTTTTACCAATAACAAACATTTATTTAAATAAACTGAATTAAATACATTTTTGACTGAAAATGGAAATAAATTTTCAGTTAACAATTTGAGGCTAATGCATTCCGTGAATATTGAAATATGTGATAAACGATTAATAACAACTCAAACTAATATATAAACAGAAAATAATCAAGACCAAATGGTGCACACAGGACACATATGTTCCCATTCAAGAGTAAATCGTTCTTCACATTTCGATTTATATTTCAGGTTCCTAATAGTTCAGTGTTCTGGCTTACCACTTAAAAAACAAAACACAATAAGCAGGAAGATGCTAATAGAGAAAGAAGAGAAATGATCAAAGAGACAATTAATATAAGATGGTACCTATAACTGAAGGGATTCACCTGATTTTCTTTTGTGTCTTATGCATTTCTTTGATCTTCTCTCACTTCAAGAGACACGTTCTGTTATATTCAAGGTTTCTTCACAGTCTGGAACCACACGCACAGATATTCACTGGTCATGCAAGGGCAACACTTGCCACATTCACAGTTGAATGATACTATCTTTTCTGTGATTGCCCAACTATCTCTTTACAGGTAGCGACATTGCTTTTTTTGGCGAGGGCAATTGTACGTAACATTGCAATCTCGGTATTTCGTGCAGAAGGTATCATGACTAAATAGGAATTGCTTGCACTTGTTAAATATATACTTTCCTTACCACGTGCATGTTCGTAATACTTCATTCCGTACATCTGTCTCTCTCTATCTCTGTCTGTCTGTAAGTCTGTCGGTCTGTCTCTTTCAGATACGATTGCGTCTTAATTACATCTGCAAAACATGATAAATCAGATAACTAAAGGATGAAATACAGAATGGAAACTTAATTAAAATAACAATCAGAATTTTTTTTCATAACTAAGTCGAACACTCACTATCTTCATGTTCTTTCTGCAGTTTCTTCTGGACAGATTCCATACCTCAGAGAACATGGCCAGTGATTATTTTCTGTCTCCCACCTTATTTATACTCAAGTCTATGACTAAACCGTTTGGGATCTCTACTCTTTGTTCGACAATATATGAAGATGCATATAAGATCACATTAATCATGGACCTGATCACAGTCCATACTGTGTATGATATAAATATAGAGAAGATATGCATTTGTGCTCGTCTAGAGCCCGAACCTACATGTGACGTCACAATTGGGACTACAGGAAGCGAAGTATAGAATGAAAGTCCCTTGAGCACAACATGGTGAATCATGGCGAGATATCTACAGAAAACACCAGAATGGAACTTCGACTAATGTGTATCTTTGCTATCTTTTCTTGATGCTAAGAATACTCCATTATGACAAGGACATTACTTCTTCCATTCAGGATTGAAACGCACGTGTGCAATGAAACTTAAGAGAGTTGGACTATTCGTTTATCACCCAAGGCAAAATCTTAACTTTCTCAACACAATTGTCTTTCATTTATATCCAAAAATTGCATTAATTAATTAGATAAGCAATTAATAAAAATAGTTATATCTGTATATTAATATTATTAAAACATAAACACATATTTATTTCTGTATGCATATCCTTCTATCCTTTGCCTTAATTTTCTCTTCAAAATAAACATATATAATATCGTTTATGCATGAAAAATTGATATTAAAAAGGATAATAATGAAATATGTACCTGAGGGAATAATTAGTTTCACGTTAGTGAAAATAATAAAATTAACATCTCGAATGGATTGTATTTCTCTCTCTATCTCTCTGTTTATCTACCTATGCATCTATATACTTACTCTATCTATTTATCTATCTATCTATCTATCTATCTATCTATCTATCTATCTATCTATCTATCTATCTATCTATGTATCTAAAATATTTTTGAGCGAATAACCACAACTATCATGACGATTATATCAAAGACCGTAAATATTTCTTGAACACAAGATTATGACAACAGTAAACTATCAGTTTACGATATTTAAGAAGTAATCGAAGTCCAGTCATCAGAAATTAATCATTATGCAATTATTAACTATCTGAACAAAAGCCAGATGAAGCGACAACGACATGAAATAACTGACGAGGCAAATAGGGCGTGGATGATGTCACAATGCTAACTAGAGACAATGTGCAATAATTACCTAATCTCGCACCGTTTGCGAAATTGCTTATATCAATTTTACTGTTCAATCTTTCAGAAATATATTTAGTTTTATATATGGGCTTGTGGAAAAATATTTTTAAGTGCGTAATCAACAATCCGTATAATATACTGCAATGGTACTGCTTTTTAGCGGCTGTTGATTGCGAAATCAAGAAGTGGTTAAAGTGTACATGAATAATAAATACATTTTCTCGTCTACTTACATGAATAATAAATAAAACACTTTTTTGTCCACATACATCAATCATAAATAAAACATTTTCTTCTCTACATCTATCTATACATAGCCACTTTCTTAAATCCATCATCGCCAGGTGAACAAAGTAGATTAGTTAAAATCATCCGTATTCACAGATACTCAATATCACGGATTTGTTTATTTGTTTGTTGCTTGCTTCTTTTTTATCGCCGAAGTCAGCAATCAATAACAGAGGCACAGCTCATTGCTTCAATCTCAATGAGAGTTTGCTCATGACCACACATTTCTCATTCGCAAAAATATTGCGTCCACTAAAAACTTTTTCATTCAAAGGACAAAATATTGCGTCCACTAAAACTTTACTTATTTTGTAAGTAGTTGCAAATGGTAGGGAGATATTTATATCTTAGAAGGGTTGACTGCTATGATGTGGGTAGGGAACGTAAAGACTTCAGTGTGTATCTGCTGGATGTTTTCTGTTTCAGTGTGTTTTGGTTTTTTCCTCCGGGAAGCGGATAATGTATAGTATTTCCGACTTCTAACGTGCGCGGCACAATGGACCCATTCATTTGAGATAAGGGTGGAGGATCACACATTGTTTTTTAAAATAACATTTTTGGACAAATATTTCACTCTGTACCGGTAAATTAGACTACGTCACGCTATGTGTTCATTACTCCTGTCTGTTGTGTTTGTCGTAGGTGAAAAATAATTATAATCGATGGTCCAGATAGTGACGTAATGGAATCAGAAAGAAAATTTGATTTTAATTATTGAAATCAATATCAGACTTAAATAAATAAAATATGAAGTCATGTTTGCAATTCAGATAAATGTAATTTAATTTATATTTTTTGTTAATTTGTCTTGTTCAAATATTAATCTAGAGATTTTAACTTTTTTTAATAAAGAAAATGAACACAACAAGTAAATTCTTTACTCTCACGCGGAACATATAAACAAACAAACAAGACAAACACGTACATAGACATACAAATACATTATCACACAATGTCTATACTATTTAATTGTTACTGATAACAAACAATATACTTACTCTTTTTCCTCTTTTTTATGACAACAATAATGCATATGAAGATAACAATGATGGACAAAGCCCCCGCACCCATACTCACACCTACTTGTAAAATGAAATACGTTGATGTAGAAATTTCTGCAAGAAAAGAATTAAAATGGCGTCGTGAAATTGAATCTATAAACATAAATCTCAATAGCTTTGTTACCCAAAGCAGAGGGATTTTTTCTAAATTATTAAGAGGGGAAGTAAATGATCTCAGGACATGTATGTTAGTACATGAATAGCATATAATTTGTTTTCTAATTTAAACAATGCATTACTGAGTATAATCGTTTATAATAGACACTTAAATTGCATTTAAACACACGATTTACACTGAATAATTAATGTCATGTTACCAGTAAAAAGGAATGTCCATAAAAGATTTAAAAACATTGTTTTACTTATGATCGGAAATTAAAAAATAAAATATCATAATATATGCTTCTTGGGCAAATATAACTATTTAAACCAGTCACGATGTATATATTATGTGATTGTCTTCTTATCATCACGTGTTATTACATCAGAATGATTAAGAAGAAGAAGAAAAAATAGAAGACGAAGAAAAAGATAGTAACACACGTAACGCTGGATTAATTACACAACAAATGGAATAACAGTGAGATTACTAATAAGATGTTTATAACTGATATATAAGGCTGGATTAATTACATAATAAATATAATTACAATTTTATTAATAAGAAGTTGATAACAGATTATGTAAGGCTGGATTAATTACATGCGGAACTAGGCGGCCCAACAATAATTGGTAAGATGTCAACAATGAATCCCTCCTCTCAGATTATCATTTAGTTAAAAAATAATATAATTAATAAATTATCAATCACAATATATACTAGTAAGGGTTGCTAAGATTCGCCTTTTCGAATTTCACTTACTAAAATTGAGAACAGCTAAAATCACATTAAAAACAAAAAGTTCACTTTATTTTTGCGCATTGCATCTGAAGTGTAGTCACACTTCACAATATTTCGTGACGTCGAGCGGAGTTGCGATTGTGCTAGTTACCCGGATTTTTATTTCTGTTAGAAATTTACCAAAAGAACAATCTCTATGTTATATTAAAGAAATCCTAAATTTTTCTTCAGTGTTTTCATAATACAGCACATATTTATTTATTCAATATAGAGCAAGATGGCCGTCTGAGGCTAGCATACTACACTCATCTTAACGTGTGTTGAGATATAGTCCTGAAGTTTAAAACTTTCTCAAATCGAATTATATTTTATAGAATGTTCCTACCCAGAGAAAGGAAACATTTCCGATTCGTTCACTATTCGTAAACAGGAAGATTTTACTGTTCCTCAAAAATCTCTATTGTCGCCATTTCAAGCAGTCATTTGGGTGAAACTTCTTGTCGCCATCTTGAGAAGTAAACTTGTTGGACGCCATTATGCGAAATTTATTTTCTTTTGCTTTTTCATGAAGTAATATGAAGGAACGATGCTTATACGTTTTTATCTATTAGAAATTAGCTGAATTTCCAACTAAGACACAAAGAGATTCAAGCAGATGTTACTTTCAAGAGAGTCCCCCGCCCCGAAACTATTTCCAGGTATCATTTATTCAAATTGTAAATTTGTAAATTCATTTTATTTGTATATCTCCATTATAATACTTTCATTTATTATTGATTACCTCCTTGCATGTGAATGTTTTTAGTATTGTTTCATTATCTTTAGTTTCCTTATGAAGTTTAAGTATTTTTGCAAAGATTTGCAAAGGTGTAACAATTGTAAAGAGCTTATAGCGTATAAATAAACACTTTCTTTGTCTTTCATTTTAAAGTTATCCTATTTTAATATATTTTAGTATCACCAGTTATAATAAGAGGCATATGCAATTACCATTGACTGTAAAACTTAATGTTACTTTCACTCTTAGTGAAATAAATAATTTAAAGAGAAATGAAATCGAATCTTACCTTTTCAGATTGACATACTAAATGAAATCGAATCTTACCTTTTCAGATTGACATACTAAATGAAATCGAATCTTACCTTTTCAGATTGACATACTAAATGAAATCGAATCTTACCTTTTCAGATTGACATACTAAATGAAATAGAATCTTACCGTTTAAGACTGGCAAACTGAAGTTGAAATGAACACTGCCTAAAGAATTGGACACGTTGACTTGCCATAGACCGTTATCTTCCTTGGAAACATTATAAATATAAATTGTGACACTTCGGTTGGGTGTTCTACCAATAATGGTGCACCAGCATTTCTCAAAGTCAGGTTCAAAATAATTTCCCTGCGTTTTCTCACATTCATAAATCATTGCATTGAAACTATTCTCGTCTTTGTAATGAATAATCTGGCATTGTGTAATGTGTGCGTACGAGTACATTTCAAACTCCAACACAACTGGCTTTTCTTGAGCGGACTGACGGATTCTTTTCGAATGGTCAATTAACTCCGGAAAACCTGAAATCATTGCATAATATATGGAAGAAAGGGTAGATATCGTTATTTTAATTATTTTATTGTACCAAAAATATAATTTCAATGGACATATTGTGGACAGTACATGTTCGCTGTGAAAAATAAAAATGCAATTTACACGTAATCGTTATACTTTAGTAAATGTAAATTTACAAAATCTCTTGTTGAAATTTTCTACAAGTCAGTGTATAAATATTTAAACACCACTTTCTTTGTTATTTTCAAAATATTTACATTAGATTGGAAATCGGCACCAAATAACACTTTTTCTCGATTGCACACTAAAAAATTGCTTAGGATGTAATTATTTCAATTCACAAATTAAATTAATAATGATTATGGATATTGTTTTTCTTGTCAGGATATTTATAAATCTCGCCCGGATCTCATCGATAAATATTAAAGATAAATGGAAAGAATAAAATTTAAATGTAAAGAAATGTATGAGAAATAAAACTCTAAAACAAGAAGTCTAGTACAAGTGTATAAACACGTATGATCTAGCTAATGCATCACCCATAAAATAGAAGGGTTTATTTTCTAGGATGTAAGAAGTCAATCAGTTAAGATTAAGATTTATCCTCCCCATCTCCAGTAACCCAAATGTACCAATCAGCTATGAACCATGTCAGTCAGAATAAACACGCAGATGGTAAAGTTAACTGTGACCGTAAATCTACATGAATGGAGAAGGGGGGGGGGCGGGTAAGTAACCTAGAGGCCTGGGGACACATTCGGAAGTTTGAATGAGGTGTGAAAGATTGAAGGAGGTCTCTGATGGCTAAAGCTCTAATAGTCTGGTGATAATTTGTTGCGCAGTTGAGGGATTAATTTTGAAATAGGGAAGTAAATTCATACATTGTGCTTTTCTCCAACAACGACATATTACGGGTGTAATGTCTGTTCTAATTATAGAAGGAATAGGCCGATATTTGTACGAAAGTGTAGCCAAAAGGCTTTAATAAAAAAAAGTGTATGAGATTTTAAGGAATCCATAGGCTGTTGTTACAGATGACTTTGATCCTTGGTTTCGTTGAAAGAAGGTAGAGTTGCATTTTATAATATTTCATGATTAATAATTTTGTGTGAAGTATAATTATGATAATTTGTTATGTATAATTAATTTACGTTTATTTCAGGATATTGAAATTATGCTTAAAAAAATATATTTAGCCTTTATATAAGGAGCACTATGTAGTTAATGTTAGCGGTCTCTGATCACTGCATTTATTAATTGCAGGGTCTCGTGTTTCTCGTGATTTCTCGGCACGTGTTTGGTCAAATCACATATTATCTTTGTGATGTTTTGCAGCATCGTATTTTTTGAGTGCACCAGTTGTTGATTTATACGAACGCTGTACTACATCTCCTTGAGAGAGAGAAGTCTGCATTGACTCAGCCAGTGGAGAGCATTACCAGTGTAATGAAGATAAGTAAAACAGTACATTGTCCAGGAGTGTGGCAACGGTTTGATAACAGTGTAAAACATTTTAATAGAACTAAACATATCTGAGAAAACATTTTAGAAGCTGCGAACTGAAAAGAATCTATGAACTTGTAAAATGTCATTCAGGGAAATGTAAATAGCTAGGGGAAGCTAACTTTTCTCTGATAGATATAACAATGATATAATTGTAGGATTTGTTTATTTTCATACTTACTGAAGGATACATTCGAAAAATATATTTAATGTGGTATGTTTACAAACAGCATTCATTACAAATAAATTAATACATGTGTAGACTCATTTGCTCGCGGAAAGGACATACAGTCAAGCTATATATTAGCAAACATAGCATTAAGAAAAGCCTATCATATAGTTTGTATTATTTACAAATACAAAATGCTTAAATAAACGAATATAAAAGGACAAATTAATAAAAGTGTGACAGGTAAAAGTACATATATTGGGACATAAAAGCTTACATTCAGTAAGGACTTTAACCGACGTATTCCCATCTGAATTGATCGATTTGCACTCAATACTGACAACGCTGTTGCATTGTGTTGCAGAAATGTTGTCCCTGAGAATTTCAGCATTAGGTTCTTCATGCATTAGGGTGCCATTCCCATCTTTCAGGTGGACGGCAGTGGGTGGGTTACCCTTTGTCCACGTGCACACAACTTGAGCACTGCTGTTTACAGCCACGACGTAGAAGTCACCTTCCTTGTACATATAACCTTGTACAGTTAGGTTTGTCACGATCGTCGGGTCTGTAACATTAATTAATTAAATAAATGTAAAGATAGGTAGATTTACACCTACAAATATTAAGGTGGATGAATATATAATGCACAAATATTCAGAGATTTGTTTATTTTCGGATTTGCGCAATTGTACCGAAATATTTGCCAAAAAGTGGGCATTTTGTGAGGTATGTCATAATAATTTGTAGTACACATAATATTAGTATTACATTCAAAAATACCCTAATAAGAATTAGAAGGAGAATACAGAGGAAAAGCACGAAAAAGAGAGAGAGATTCACAGAAAGTATGAAATAAAAATAGCATGAAAGAGCTGCACAAATGCATCTATTTTTGTGCATGGGTTATTTTAATATGTTTGTGTGCGTGCGTCCAAATTTACTCCGCCACATATACTCACATGAAATGTTGATCATGATGGTCCCATTTCCAGTCACAGTAATGTTAGTGAATTCTTTCCATGTCCAGAGAGAGTTGTCACTTCTGTTCACACGCTTGGCAAACAGATATTCTCCCTCCCTTGAGCCACAACTACATATACTGATGTTTTTACTTACGTTGCATAAACTGTTGTTGTTCCGAATTGTACATTGTTGTACGTTTCTTTTATATAATGTGAATGAAGTCCAGTTTGGTGAATGACGTATTGAAAACGTAAAATTTAACCATGTATTTTCCTCGGCACTCTTTTCTTCAGACGTTGTGCGAGATATTTCTGCAAAGAAATAGTTAGTTAACTATTTGCTCACGAACATAATTTTAAACACATATTTGAAACAGTAGCAATACTCTTATGGTCTTGTTCCATTCAAATCAAAATCGTATTTTATAAGGGTACTGGGGTCCTCTCGTATTCATATAATATAGTGTGATTACATTTAAAGAAATTGCATTTAATAATATTGAGAATATTACCACTAGACCATTAAAATCTACTTCATAACACAAGGACCTATTGAAAATAAAAATAAAACAATCTCGAATTGGAATATTATTGTGATAATATACATGTAAAATAGTGAATATTATCCCATAACAATTTAAGTTTGTTTAATAACTGAGGACCTATTGAACACATAAATAGAATAATCTGGAAGGGGAATATTATTGTTATGATATACAATTAAAGTGATTGTATTTAATAATATTTTTAATATTTTCCCTAACTAATTAAAGTCTGCTTTAATAACTGACGAACCTATTAAACACATAAAAAAACACATAAAAAAATAAAACAATCTGGAAGGGGAATATTATTGTTACCGTATCTAAGCATTTATTACAGAACAAAGGATTTTTAGTGTCATTTGTGTTTAGGACTGCGTACATCATTAGCACTAAATACTGCAGGGAACTCATTTGTTTTATTAGTAGAAGTTCATACTACTTTGCTATTTCATCTAATTCAGCTAAAGAGAACTGTAAATTGTAGACATGATATATTATGTTCTTGTAGACAAATGACAAAAGTAGAATTTTATTGTAACAAAATGTTTTGTTTGCTTGAATTAAGACAATAATGAAACTGCAAAGTGTCTGCTTTTTGTGAATAACTTAAGAGTCGAACAAAAGTGAAGTACTGAAGTCAGCTACATCTAATTATAGATTTCATCGCTGCTTGGACATTGAACATTTGTATTAGAGAATGGATAAATGTAATTTTACTCCTTGCGTATTGAATTGAACTTTTTTGATTTTCGTATTTCTTGACTTAGATCACACACACACACACACACACACACACACACACACACACACACACACACACACACACACACACACACACACACACACACACAAACACACATAAAGATATAGATATATATATATATATATATATATATATATATATATATATATATATAAAATAAATATTGTGACGGACACTGCAGTTGGTTATGATTATTATTATAGTCTAATTAATAATTCATAGCTTTGAATCTTAATTCATATATTAATAATAATCCAACGAAGACGCTCAATTTGTCTCCCATTTGGCGTATCACCTTATATAAGTGCAGAAACTCTACCCTTTACTCACAACATTTACATAGATGTTCTAATGACGTTACACAAGACAGGTAAGTGGCGTTTACTTACACCAGTTAGAACCTCGCAGTGTCTTAGTAAACACGAAGGATTAATGTTGAAATATACAGCAGTAGAGATCTGAAGAGTGTTGTTATTTCTCAATGCCCATTACGGTTACACTCAGGCGCAAAGATATGAATTAACCATGACTACAGTTAACTTATTGATTCACAAACAAAGAGCATGTTGGTCAACTTCAAGAACAGAAATGCTTCCTATCCTTGGTTAAAACTTCTATGATACAACACTACGTCGGACGTAAGCAAGATTACTGGAATACGTACGTTCCGAGCACATATGATCTTCTATAACGGAAAGTGTTCCAGTTATCAGCATAAATAATGGTCTGCCTTATCGGCGAATTTCCCATTGGAATAATGTTAAGCGCTTTGATAACTTATGACAATGTGTAAAACAAACAATATGTAAATAAGTTTAAATCGTACATTTACTTCACAAAAAGGATAGAAAGCCACAGCAATTGAAAACATCTGTATTTACAAAAACAGTAACACGAACAATACTAAGAAAAATAATAACGTTATGTATTAATTAATGCCATTTATACTCAACACCTCTCACCTTTTCTAAACCTTCCTGGTTTCAGTCCTGTAGAAGAAGTAGAAACCAGCAAAGTCTGTATTACTAGGAGCAAACATGCACAGGTCAGCATACTGCATCCCATGTCAACTGAAAAGACATAAAGCCAATAAGAAATACCTTATTTTGTATATGAATAATTCACTGCAAAGTCACGGAGAATGTAGAGTTATTTCTCGTGTGCAGTGACTATGATGGTTATAACCAGGATCCAATCGTGTTGTGTCACTTTCTCTGTTTTTAAAACTGCTACTTACTCTCAGTGGTAAGCTGTGTTTTGCATTAAAAAGAAAACGGAAGTTGTGAGAAATAAATCCTTACGCTTGTGGTCATGTCTTGACCATGAAATGTGTTCGACAGAGCAAGCTTACTGAACATCATTTAAGAGGCTTCTCGGTACAATTAAACGATAATTATTAGTTAATGTCAGGAGATAAACAATAGCATAATATTAGGTAGGCAAGCATAATAACACATCTTCTGCAATAATATATACAAAGGATGATTTCCTTCTGTGGATAACCAGTGATAAGGATAATAGTATGAATATACCTTGTTAAATCTGGAAGCCAAAATGCGTTCTGCCTCTACGGTCAGCTGCATTCGACTAAGAATTTACAGGCGCGTTTTTGATACATTCGTTCACGTGCTGAGCTTCACTTTGATTGGTTTGTTTGGTGAGTTTTCTGGAACATTAGTATGTTTCCAGCCTGGGAATAGGGCTCAGCCTTTCTAGAAAGTAGGTTTACGTGTAGTCTATTTTAGAGGAGGGTAGATGGTGCTATATAAGCCGTTATGTAACATTATTGACAATTACAAGTTATCGACTATAGAGTTATGTTATAGTTAAATTCATGGATTAGAATCAGAACTAGGGTAAAGGAGCCAAGAGATAGATTTTAATCCAGGACTCATGTTCAAACAGACACTTGCATAAAATTGGAATTTGTTTGTGCACACTTGCTCAATTGTCCAGATGAACTTTAAACTCAAATGGTGTACTTTAATGGGTGTGGGCGCACATTAAACGGAGTAATGAAATACATTCGACCTGTTGGAATGTGGCGATGGCATTAAAATAGAAGTTACGTTTAGGGCTTTTTTTAGTTTTGAGTCCTGCCGAATTAGTAGATATGGTTAGCCATACACTTCCCAATTCAAACACTGAAATGAAATGCACATTGTTATTTAAACAAAGCAATGAAACTAATGATCTATCTCTGTCTCTCACCAAATACAATTGCAATGTGTCCTGTCGCCGGAAATATCTTACTAGGGAAAGTAACTGTATATACACATATACCAAGCTAATGAAATGCAAAGAGTGTGCAAGTACATTATTATATCTGTCAGCTTTTATTTTATTTTTTTGTTTTCGAATGGCCTGTGGAAAGCTTCTCATAGAATGAGTTGAAATATAAGTGGCCAACAAATAAATATCTTTGCATTCAAAATGTTTTATGCCTAGTAATTTTTAACTTTAGACTCACTCTGTCGACCTTAGAAACTAGATATTTTTACATCATACCCCCCTCCCCATCTTCCTTGATAGAAATTATATTGGGCCACGGTTGTAATTGGTTTCAAGGATTATTTAACGTGACGTAATGATAAAAATCGTCAAATTTATTCTCACGTTTAGTTAGGCAAAAGCGTGACATCAGAATCCAAACAAACAAAATTATTAAATTGATATTTTCCATCGTCCACTGACTATTGGTTTAATGATGGAGATTTCTCGGGAGTTCAGCCCTAACAGTCTCTTTGGACTGATGGCATACATTGGAAAGTAGTTTGGAGAACGGTTTTGGAGAAAGACACTGAAAACTTTCTGCTTTCAAAGACAGTAGATTTTCAGGATGAGTTTCTTCACTAACGTCTTCCGATAGGGTATGGATGGAAGTAAAAGCTAGATATGAACTGAGAGCGGACCTCTGGATCAAATGATCAGTTCTGTCATCTTTACTGTAGACCTGTTCATCTATGGGCAAAGCCCTAGTGACGTAGTTATAAGGGAGGTAACGAAGGTGGGCGTCAGTAACAGAAGCACTGTGTGGAAATTCAAGTCTGAGAGTCTCTAAGTGCAGTGTCGTTTTGTAGCTAGTATCTTGTGACTGGTGGGCAGATTATATTTATTCTGACGTCACTATTACGTTAATTATTATATGTAACAAATAAAATGATGAGTAAACGTTCATGTAAACTACATTCTTTCGTTCACACATTTTCTTTGTTTGCAATTCTTTTTCAAGAAAATGTTATGCATATTATGCATGTTTTCTTAGAGGTGGAAGGTAGAAGTTATCGTATGAATGAATGCAGATAGAATTATGTTGTTTTTGTTCTTGAATATTTTGCATTCTACAATGTATTTTGTGAATACTATTTCGAAAAATATTCACTCAGAAAATTAATATTTTAATTTGCAAAAGGCTTAGAAAACCAGTAATTATTGAATTAGTATTTTGTAGAATAATTGTATGTACATGAATGGCTGCAAAACCTGCTTTATTTTTTATACTGAACTTCATCTTTATTCATTGGCAAGAAAATAAGTATTGTGATGTGACGTATTGTTGGGTGAGTGCAGCTCTCTATATTGGTTTAATATTTCGTATTCACTGTGTTTCCCTCACAGCCGTAGGTATGCACCAAACTACAAGTGTGAGTTTGTCTCCGTGTGTATGAATTAATTTATGCATAAATTGTCTCTTTACTGCCAGAATAATAAATTGATTATACACCTTGTAATACAAGTAGCTTATAGTACCATTGGCTTAACGGCTGTTGAATTCCCCAGGTAGGACATTTGAAGTGGACACACACAAGGGATAGAGTTTTAAAAACATGTTCCGTATAAAAGTTGCATTTTTGTACCAAATCTCTGCATGGAGATGTGACATGCATAAACATCTGGCAGCAGGATTCAGTACGGAAGCCAAGTTACCCAAATAGCGGACTGGCCTAATGTCGGTTGGGCTCGTTCAAATGATGGTCATTCTGGAAATAAAGCTGTCAGCTCCAGTAGCCACTAGGTACAACAGCAAGGAACAAGGTGGTCATATAAATAGCAGCTCAACTACATACAGTAAACTTATGAAACATTTATAGTTGGACTTTCTGGCTGTCTTAAGAATGTGTGACATCCTGTCTAGTTTGAAATGAGTAACATGTTAGTTAGCTTTATAAAGCATTTATAATTGGAGTTTCTGGCTGACTTAAGAATGTGTGACATCCTGTCTAGTTTAGGATGAGTAAAATGGTAGTTAGTCTTATAGCACACGCCTGTGTCTAGTGAGTGTGGCTTGTAGTCTGTGAAAATATATTAAAACAAATTATGTAGCTTGATAACCTTTTTCACATTATTAACTGTTTCTTTACGGGGTTTTCCACAACCTTGTGTACCCATTGAGAAACTTCCGTTGAGCATTAAGCTTAAAGGCCGTGGAAAGAATTGTTTATGAGTTCAGGGAAAGTAGGTTAGATCACAGGTGAAGTTCACACCAAAAACTGGGCATTTGACATAGTCTAGTACCACACAACTAGAACAGAAGTTAGACACATAGTCCAAACTTGGAATTAGATCACTGGTGTATGACTATGTCCTCGCGTCTCAAAATGTATAGACATATTTTAAGTTCTTCATGTATTCCTTTTTTGAACTGCTACTCACATAACATAATAATTAGCAAAAGACTAATTAATGCAAATCTAATATCGTGCATCAGGTGATACTATCACATAGCATGTATCTGCACTACAAACACATATATGTAAAAAAAAAGAGAGTTACAAATGTCTGCTATATGATAATGAAATAACACAAGGAAATAACTCAAAATACACAACATGCTTTGGTAGGAATGCAGCAGTGATCCATAAATAGGTCACATAAAAAAGTATATTTTAATAGAGACAGAAATTTACATCAAGGAAATGAATAAGGAAAATAAAAAGATTGAAAGGAAAATTAAGTGTAATGTTTCTTGTAATCTGTAGTTTTCAAAACCAATATTAACTTTCAAAAATATTTTCCGATTCACAATTATTAGTGATGTATTTAAAATATTGCATGTGAAGTACTGCATTTAATTTCTAAAGGCGGTCTTGTATGTATGCATATTATTAATCTCTTGTGCAATGCGATATCCAGATCAATCAACGTAATTTCCGTTCAACATATTTCATGCATCACGCAAAATAAAATTAACAGCCATTGTTTGAAGCATTTTCTTCCTCATACACGTTTCGTAATTAATGTTACGTTTCCAGTATTTATTTATAGACCTTGCCTAGAATAATTAAGGACCTTAAAGATAATTTAATTCCTTCTCTCATATCCTATGCAGACTGGTTGCTCAACTTATCATTAGGCTAATTTAAAAAGTGCGTCTTGTAGTGCAGACGACAAATTTACAAACTGATAAATTGCGAACGTTAGCTAGATTGAAGTCATTAAGTTCCTCTAAATTAATATGCATTCGTTATTATCATTCAGCTCATTCGCCCCCATTCAATCTAAGATAAATCTATAGGTCTATTATGCATAAAAATTAACTACGAAGAGGTTTAACAATTAAAATAAGATTTAATAAAGTTTAACAATTTAACAATAATCAAATATGAGCGCGAAAAGTCTATTTCTTAATTCATGCACGTTTGTGCTTAAAGTTTTCAAGAGAAAAGGTAGCCAATGTTTCCTTGTGATAATTGAATTCAACTGAGGAATACTCAGCTGTAAAGTCTGTATTCGCCTGGTTCCTTCAGTCCGTCCCGGTCTATCTCACAGTAGTCACTCTAGCGGAGATGCACGTGGCATACAGGGAAAGGTGTCCTTTATGTCGCTAGTGAACTTGAGTCTTTAGACCAGCATCGTCTACCCCGACGTTGCTTACAGTGGCGTGGACTCTCAGAATAAGTGAACTCTCACCAGAATTCAAACCAGTTTATACAGGTCTTCGGACGAAGACAAAGACAACTTGTCCAATTCAAGGATGCGGACAACAAAGCACGGCAAGGCAAGGCAAAGCAAAACCAAGCCCAAGAAGAAGAACCGACCTGGGTAAAGCAAAATGCATCCCAATATAGTCTCTGCTTAATATGCCCTTACTTAAGCACGTTCCAGTTTAAATGCTCTGAATTAGAAATTCGACCTGGCGTCCTTTACAATTTAGATTTAGAAAAACGTAATCTTCTCAGCATGTTTCATTTAACAGCATGACGTATGAATCATAAAAATAGTTACAACGTTAAATTAATGTTCATATAAAGGGGTAATTCAAACAGCAAAGCGCTTCACAATTTACAATTAAAATTACACGCAATAATTGAATTACATGAGAAATTCATGTCGAGCGCAGGCATTCTGGCTCTAGTGAATTAAAAGCAATATAAATTAAAGTTACAATGGAAAAGAGTTACAATAAATTTATATTCCATAACTTATAGGTTTTCAGTCATTTCAACGAACCGTGCTCAAGTATATAGTGGATAATATAATACATAGCACAAATACATACATAGTTAAGATATACAGAATACAATCAAATAAAAATGGTACCTTTATGAGAAGTCGAAGTGTATGATTCTCATCTATCTCGTCGGCTGCCGTATGACCCGAGTAGCTAACGTGGGTACGTAGATAGCTAATTGTTTCTCGCAGTGAAGGGACGGGAGCGGTTACCGATATATATAGGAAAGCATAAAGCATATCACGTGACGGATCGCGTGGCATGTAGTTGGTTCTAGAACCTAGACAATGGGCCTAAAGTTACATAACGTCTTGACCTGTTCTGGAAGCTTCTCGATAGGAGAGAGCTTGAACAAAAGGTTTTCAAATCTCAATATTTGAAGTAAACAATCAAGTGGGTCAGCAAATCATGACATTTTTATCAGACTGTGACAATTAACATATTTGTAGACATAAAAATACTGCTACCATAAAATTAGTATTAACGCTAATACTAAAATGTAACTGCATATGTTCTCACGTTAAAAAATCTTGCAACATATTAAATTGACAATCGACATCCTTTCTTTTCCATTAGGAGTTTTAAGAAATGGAATATACTGTGGCATTTAGCAAGTAATCGTTGTTAAGTCTAAGGCTGTTTTTATCATTACATTAAACTATGCTACAACATTGTTTAGATTATAATGTGCATATGCTTAATCACAGGTGTATAGGATTTCCATAATTTGTAAACAGTTCATCTTTAGGAGTTCATATAGATGAAACATCATTTGCTGTCATATGCTTAATAAAACAGTTAACACACCACATGGCATAAGACTTACGTTTCAAAGATCTTAGATATTAAGACAATCAAAACATCACGGTTAGATGATACTAAAGATAACAGTCATGTTTTATCACACCTACATGGCCACAGTTCCACTTGTACATCTCTTAGAACTAATCATATACATGATGAGCGCACGTTTCTCCATTCTCTAAGGTGTAACACGTACATGTACTTTTAATCGCCACTCTATCCATCTACGTCTCAACCTGGCCATGATGATGATGTGTGTGTCACCCTCTTCCAACATTCGTTGATTTTGTATAAGGGTGGCATTAATTATAATTATGACAACTGTCACTGGTTCAGAGAGGTGATGGGTCCAGAGAGAGAGAGAGAGAGAGAAGTAGAGTGGTGGGGTGTGTTGTTTGGTAAGTATGATGATAAAGCTATTATAAAGAGTACAAGAGTAGGTCGTCTAAATTAATGTAAATGTTTTAACCTATCTACGTTAATGGATTAACTCATCTCACGCAGACTAAATGTCAACGTCATCAATTATTAGTACCCAATTAATTTAATTTGGAATAATCTAACTAGTCCATCTAATATTATTCTAAATATCTAACTCATCATTTATGAAATAACATTTCTAACACATTGTTAAGATACACGTGATGTTCATCTACTGTGAAATAGTCATTCACATCTAGTGCTAAGTGAAAGGTCTAGGTAATCAAATGCGAAATAAACATGTTAACATTCCTTTGTGAAATTAAAACTCAAACACATCTAATATCACATAAAAAAATATCCAATTCATAAGTTGATGGAATTACAGATCTAGACCATCTCGCCAGATACAATGTCTATTGACTATAGCTATCGACTATCTGTTGTTAAAGTTCATATACAATAGGACATTTGACTTCAAAAATGTCCGACAATCATGGATCTGAAATGGAAGTGCTAAGTAATGCGAGTATACGTGAATAGTAATATAATATTAAGCACACAATGAAACAAATCGCACACAGAAATAAATAAAGAACGAAACATTTACACACCGAATAACGAAAATATTACACCAAAACAAATACAAATCAGAAACAAAAGCACGACAGATGCGTACAAATTCGAAACAAATATATTGTGAAACAAACGCACACAAAAATATTTACTCACCAAAACAAACGCACACATAAATGTCTACACACCGAAACAAAATGCACAAGTGCGCACAAAATAGTCTACGCACTAAAATAAATGCATAACAAACTCTACACACCAACTCAAATGCTCACAAAAATCTCTACGCACTACAAGAAATGCACACACAATGGCTACACACCAAACTAACGCACAACACTATGTCTACACACAAAAACAAATGCAAACAATATATCTGTATATCAGAACAAATGCACATGTAATGGTTACACACCATAACAAATGCACACAAAATGTGTACACACCAAAACAAATGCATACGTAAAGTCAACACACCAAAACAAATGCACACTGAAACAGTACACTCTGCATAGTTCGTACATCGAAACAAATGCACAAATAAATTGTCACAGCAAAATATCTATACTAAACAAAACGCGTACAGAATTAATGGCCGAAATAAAAGCAAATACAAAATCAAAACGCACGCAAAAGTATGTAAATAACGAAATAAATGCGCCCTGAAATAAATCACACAAAAACAAATAGGCCTACTCACCGAAACAAAGGCACCCTTGAATAAATATTCATTGCAACAAATACACAGCGACGTAAAGACACATCTCAACACAGAAATAATTTTGTACACAGAAATAATTATGCACGTTAACAAATATACATCAAACAAATGCACAAGGAAGTAAATGCCTTATAAAACCAAATTACAGGATAACAAATGCACACCGATGCAAGGAAGTGAAAAGAAACTTTCTATTTAAAATATCAGAATGCATAGTAACAAACATTCACATTCATAAATAACATGAAAATTAATATGTTAACATTTACATGAAAACCAAAATAGACAAAGAAAAGTATCTCTAAACAGAATATAAAATACTTATGAAAAACCTGTGGTTACGAATGGAGTGAAAGTGCAAGTGTACAGGATGCCGATAAGGTCTTCTTTCCTAGACGGAGGAAATTGTTGGAAGGCACAGAAGCCGGGCTTAGTACTAGTAGTCTTCAAGTTATCTCAAGTGGTACTGTTTTTTACAAAGTCCATAAATTTTACAAGAGATTAATAGCATACGTGTACACATTTGGTTAATTATTTTGCATAGGCTAGTCTTCACTTTTGATCTTCGAGGCCTCAGTGCTTCATGAGAAGCTCGATAAAGAAGAATAACTCCTGCAATATCTCATACAAATGATCACATACGCCTCTCAAGTCTCATTGACAGCCTTGGTACATGTATTATCATTAAAATGTTTCACGAAAAATTGTAAGCCTGAAACCAAAATGATCTTTAAAATAAAAGTAATACAACTTTGAAATGTACATGTATATGTAAATTCCACAAAGGCGATGCACTGAACTAGTCAAGCCTATTTTGGAATGTTACATTGTACTTGATTTAAGGCATAAACTAAGATAATATTAATAAATACTCTATTACTATTTATCACTCTTTACAAGGTACAGTATTAGTACTGTTTAAAAGCACTGTTAAAAATTGTTAACGTATATCACTACCCTAAAACTGTAGCAAAATAAGTAACGAACAAAAATGGGAGAAAAAACATTATTAGTTGTGCAAGTGTATCAGTATGCATACTGCTGCCAATAAGTCTTACATCACATGTGGTCTGAATGGAAGAAAGTATAAGTTAAAGAGATTTTAAAATAATTTAACTTTCTATCTAATATAAATTTATTATGAAAAAAAACAACAACATATTTTTCCATAACATACAAGTAAACAACAAAAAATAAAGAACAATTCAAGCTCATATCACTATCAAAATACTCACAGTCATATCAACTCATGTTCTAATAACGTGTTGATTCATCAGTTCATCCAATAACTTTGTCTTTCAATCTAGTGTTTATAAAGTATTCATTAAAAAATAAACGCTCATTGGATGTTCGGTAATAACGATTTACAGTACCACATTAAATAAACCTTTATTTAAATCCATTTCTGATTAATATTAACATAAAGTAAACCAAAAGCGTTGTAAAAAACATAGAGCAGATTAAAAGAATTACATTTGTAATGAATGGATTATTCCATAGACCACTAATGTTCACATCTGTACAATCTAATGTGTTACATAAAAATAAATAAATTAAATACGAAATAAATTGTACAGACTAAAATAATAGCGCCAGTAACTGACTTGGTGAGAAATCCTTCCAGAAATAAATCATCTACACTTATAACACAATGTGGAGTACTTGCATTTCAGGAATATGTGTTTAACTAAAAGGGATACTAGCCATGTGTCTCAAAATAGTGTAGTGGGCTTAAATGGGTGCATGCATTACTTAACCTCTTCTAATTTCCGTTTGAAATAATTATGTGATAGATATGAACATTAGAATATAATTATTACAAGTTCTACAGTCGTGGGATGAAATGAGTCATTCAAAATCTTTTCTTCTATTCGAGACAGTTTTGAGTTTAATGTGCGTAAATTATTCCTTATTAAATTGTACCTTATTATTCAATAATTACAATTATTATGTATCTTGTGTTACAAAATATATTTGAGGTTGTGTATGCACATAATAAAAAAGAATATCCACTTAGGTCCTCTAAATGGCAACATTTCTCTTTCACACGTCTACTTTCACCAGGTTCCTATGCGTACTGCTGCGTTGGTATTTCTGAAAAGAAAAATAACCATAAATACACTGATTTTAATTAATTGAATGCACACGCTGATTTTACTTTTTTAAAATATGTTTTGTTTAGCAGCAAGAGACTAAAATTATTAATACTGTTTAAGATTTGTACTGAGATGATCTGAATATAATGAAGCATTAAAAATATCACATAACATTATGTTTTCAACAGTTACATTTAAAACCACAAATAAACGGAGAACCCTTCATCAAACGCCATTTAGAAGAGAAATCAGACTGTATGGAATTTAATTATTAATACAAGGGTGTGAATTGAAATTATTTTAATTGAAATTCGTAACAAAATAATGGTGATAACAGAATTTACATTTATTTATTTAAGAAAATAAGGTGAAGAGAAAAAGATGACAGTACAGATTAAATGGTACAATCTTTCGCTATGTGTCTCACTCTCGTTTAATATTTTAGTTGAAATTTAAAATCTGACAGTAATTGCCTAAAAAATGGCTTCACGTGACCGTGTAACCAGAGGGATATTAATAGAAACAAAGAAAGAAAGTGAAGTAAAATAACAGAATTATCTGTGTTTATAGAATAATTCATCTGTAAAAGTTTTTGTTATTCATTACAAACGAAACAAATAAGAGATAAGCGTACGTAAACTTATTATAGTTATATGCTATAAAGGTATTTAATGCATTAGTTTATATTTGAAATATATATCATTACTTTCATCATGAAACAAATTCCGTTTGTGATTGCTTTAAGTGCACACATTTTAAGCGTCTCTTCATATTTTTCGTTTGTAAAGTTTAGCAAAATAAAATTCTAGGTGGTTTATTTATTTTTAATTATTTGAAGAAGCAAGAAACAAACTAAATTAAATAAATTAGTCGAATTACATATTTATAAGCCAATTCAACTGCATTTTCTAAATCCAGACACATTGCAAAAAATTAGGAAAAGAGAAATGTAATTTCTGGAGAAATATGATTTTATTGTTTTTTCTCTATTCGCCTAGAGTGGAACTGCGCATGATCTGAAACAACGTGTATTTGACTCCCTATCACCCTGTGGTCATTCTATTACATCTTAATGCTATGACTATTACATCTTATGCCATTCCTATTACATCTTAATGATATTACTATTACATCTTATGTCATTCCTATTACATCTTAATTATATTACTATTACATCTTATATCATTCCTATTACATCTTAATGATATTACTATTACATCTTGTATCATTCCTATTACATCTTAATGGTATGAGTATTACATCTTAATGATATGAGTATTACATCTTATGTCATTCATATTACATCTTATGTCATTCCTATTACATCTTATGTCATTCCTATTACATCTTGATGATATTCCTTTACTTAGATTGATTTTGGTTTTTTTGTTATATTTTGTATACACTGTTTTTTTTATGTTCGTATTTTACACATCTCATTACTTCTTTAGCAAGCGTCTAAATACACATTTGTATTTAATGTAGGACCTAAATAAATACTCCATGGTCATATCTAAGTATTATAACTCCCTCATATGATTATATAATTATTCACATGAAACACTTAACAAACAATGCAGATTGGAGGAAAAATCATCTCTTCAACAGACGGTATAATAAGATAGACTGTTAAATCTTTGCATCGGTAACTAAATCGGGAACCTTTGATCAAATCTACATTAATCATGCTAACGTTCCAAAAAGGAAATAGGTTTCGGAGTGCGTCAGAAGTGGACGCAGAGAAATTTTAAATAGCATTTGGAAAATACAAAATAAACAAAAGTGAATATGTAATAACCATCATAAATGTATAATATTGTTTAAATAGAAGTGGTCCTCTAACTTCTTCACCAATGAACTAAACCTGCATACTTACACTTAACAGACACATTATATTCTATAGCATGATACCAGGTCCTCTTTATCTACTTTACCTGCTTAGCTTGATAATACGTCACACTGAATCCACACTTCGTGTTCAGCATGACAATGTCAACATCAGTCACCATGTATGTGAACTGTGCTCCGCCCACACTGCAAAGTCAACATAATGCATTGTACAGTCCATCCACACTGTTAATTCATGTTTCACTTAGCTTGTTTCAATTACCTGTTGTACCGGTCGGTAAGATTTAGTCACTGATCATCGTTTCCCCTTGTTCGCTATCTACTATGTCCTTGTATGGAGTCATCAGCATTCTGTTTAAGGTAACCCGCATATATGTTGTTTATCACCATTTTACATTCATTCTCACCGCCATTGTATTGCAATTCTGCAACAAACAGAATCATATATTTATATCTTTATCAAACCTCCGCTAATTCAGTGTGTAATGGATCAGTCTTACTTCCATTTATATTGTTGTTTTAAAATAGCCACATGAGAATTAATTTAGTAAATACTTTTAAATAAAGAGGAATAAACTTTAAAATGTTACTAATAGTAAATACACATGAAGGTGAAAGTGCATACATTGGATCTAAACTTTACAAACTTTATTATAATGATTATGAGACGTTATATTGTTTTAAAATAATGTACACGTATTGACTTTCCTTTCCAACTCTTTCGGGCCTATCCTCTCTTCTCAGCTTGTTAATAGATCAATAGTCCATTAAATTAATCATTCCCAACTCTATTCATAAAAGGCTTTATAACGCGTGGATACCTCATGCTTCATTAATGAATAATACTATTATCTGCATTGAGTGTTACCGGATTCAAACTATCTGTGACAATGTATGCGCTATTATCGTCAATATCGTCCATATTTGATGGTCCTTCACACATCTCTCTCCTTGGCGGGACACATACTAAATGTATGCTAGATACCTGACTGCAAAGAAAGAAACATTTAACCCTCACCCGCCAGTCATCAAACCATCTTTCCTTATAAATTAAAAAATGTCAGTGTTAATAATAACAAACATTTATTTGAACGAAATGAATTTAAATCAAGTGATGATTGAACACATAAAATGAATTTTTAGTTAACGAGTAGATGCATTGGTAACTAATAATTATTAAATGGCAATAAAGAAGACCAGTTACGTCAATTCGATGACATGGCGTATGTATTATCTGTAACAATTATAATTTTCCGCCATTTCTTTTTTCTAAATTTTATTAATTAATGTTTAGTATGTCTTATATTTCAAATGTATAAGTTTAATTATTAATGCATCAATATCCATGATTAGACAATGTACTGCATGTATGACTATGTGTGAATTGCTATTTTGCAGACAACGTCATGTGAAGGCACTATGTGTGTTTGTGAGAGCTAATACTTCCACCATTTATTCCAGTGTGCCAACTGAAGTGTAATTAAGTCAAATAGTGACTTGGGGCTTCACCGCTCCGCACCGAGACACTTCTGAATATCGCCTTTGACCAACACCCCAGATAGTAGCTTTTTGTCATTGACATATCAAAGTTCCTTCGTCTGACAGTAGGAAATCTACAGAAAATGATTGTTTAATTGTTATGGCTCATTAACTGCCGGGGGCTGAAAAGAGGTTCTTGGGCTGGTTACCTAGTCTAGCAGAATTGCTTCTTTGTAGAAGTCCACATCAACTCAGCAGCATGTCAAGAAATAAGGACGAGGCTCATCCTTATGCCAGACACTTTTGTAAGTTCGTATTCAGGGCGGGGTAAAGACTTAGTTTATAATCTGTGTGTTGATATGTTCTTGTACAAGAACTGCTGACTTGGTATTATAATTCATAAAGGCAGTGAATTTACTTATTAAAGTCAAGGTAAGAATTGTTTTTAATATTAGAAGAGTAGAGAGTTTACTTGCTAAGTGTTAAGTTCACGCTTTAGGAAGATAATATTGAAAAAGTATAAGAATTGTTTAGGCATTTGTAGAGTATAGAGTTTACTTGCTAAGTGTTAAGCTCTCACTGTAGAAAGATATGTTGAAATAAGTGTAAGAATTGTTACAGCAGTAACATACGTTTGGTTGTTAATTCTAACGAATGACTCTCGTGACTTACTAAATAAATGAAAATAATGTTGAAATTCAAAAGCTCATAAGAATACAGTCCAGTCTGTTACGCGACATAATTTTGAGCACGATACAAATTCTTTGCAATGAAATCCTAATTCCTGCATCGACTAGATAATATATTGCTTTCTTTGTTTTATCGGGAAAAGAGTACTCAAAGAGTATGTGTTATAATATATTACTATCTTCGTTTTGTGGGAAGAGTGTAGTTAAGGAATATGTGTTAGAATGCTTGAATGCAGACTGTGTTCGTTCTGTAGTGTGTGTGTGTGTGTGTGTGTGTGTGTGTGTGTGTGTGTGTGTGTGTGTGTGTGTGTGTGTGTGTGTTTTCACGAATGATATCGTCAAATTGATAGGAGCACAAAGGAAATGTGTTTTATTGTCTTAATATTGATATGATTATTACTCGTACGTTTAGTTGCATACTCTTATTTAAATAGTTAAGAAAGCTACAGTACATTGACTTTTCCTGAAGATGAAGACTTTCCATTCATTGTGTCGTGTGAATATTACTTGACCAAATAAGTCCTGTTGAATGTTCCGACAACTTATTCCTAGAAGTTAATGTGACGCCTACTCCACGTAATGGTTACGATTATTAATATTAATTAATCACCCATAACTAGTTACAAGTGATGATAAATTTAATTTATATTAATAATTCTCCAGAATATACCACTCGTCTCTCTTACTTTTTGGCGGATAGGCGGGCGCCGCAAATGATTTCGTAAACATTTCCATAACATTTAAGACAAACATTTACCGTCACACATTTCCGTAGTTGGAAAACGTCTTACAAACGGGGAAGATAAATCCGTCTTTTAATCTATATTTAGGGAGTCCCATCCACCTACTTTCTTCTCAACATAAGGTTATCAATATTAGTAAGAAGGTGAATAAATTTATCAATCAATTTATTAAATTAACAATCAAATATACAACAATGAATATAATCAATAAAATTTTGACATTTACATCACTTCACAACAGTTTTCAATGAATGCTAGACAATTCTTCAGTTTATTAAATCAATTAATCATAAATACATAATCAAATTCATGGCTTTCAGAGAAATAATTAAAGTCAATTCAAATAACCTCGTGATGGCGGCTGTTATTGGCAGTTGTTTCTTAGTCACGTAGTTTGCAACAATGCAGAGCAATTCATATTTAGGTGAGGACCAAAATGTCCCTTCAAGAGGAACATTACATAACTGTTCCAGAATCTTCAACGCGCCCTCGGAGCATGCTAATGAGAATTGTTCTGAATTTCACAAGCACTATCAAGCACATCAGGAGGAATGTTTTTGAGTTACCAGGTGCGTTTACTCAACACACCACAAGGAGTGTTTAAAATAATCTTTTTGAATTCTCGAGACTAAACTCAAGCCACAATTTCCGCCATATTGCCACCCAAACCAACTTACAGCTACACGTTTTACTGATACATTGACGACAACGCTGGATTCACACTCTAACATAATCTAGAATTGCACAGTAGGCACCTTAGAATGACGTGACAAAAATAAAGCAAACATACCTGCCTCTCTACAAAAGTTAAATTAAGGCAGGGCTAAATTTCAGGCATATTACATCTCTAAACAACTTTCTCTCTTTCAAACATTTTCAACTTACATATCCTTGTTCGAACATTCCTCATGGTGTTGAATAAAAATGCATGTGAACATTTGAGAATATTCCTCCTGATGTGCTTGATAGTGCAAGTAAGTTAGACAACCATTCTCTATAGAGAGTGCATCGGGGATTGAGAAACAGTTGTGCAACGTGCCTCTAGAATGGACACGTAGGACCACGCCTAGATATATGGAAGGCAGTGACTTGTTGCAAACCGTGTGATTGCAAAACACATCCTGGTGACAGCCTCCTTCTTTGAAAAGGTTATGTGCACTGATTTTAATTATTTCTCTAAAACTCTACTCTTATTTCCATCATGATATCCTTGAACTTGATTTTGTACTTATGTTAATTGACTGCTTATGTCTCTGCTAGATAAACTGAACAATTTTCTGGCATTACTTGAACATAGTTGTGAAGTGATGTAAATGTCAAAGTTCTTTGATTATATTCATGTATGATATATGTGAATGTTGATATAATAAATTTATTGTTAAAATTGACCTTCTTACAGATATTGATAACCAACCATATCTTGGAAAGACAGTGCGTGGAGAAGGGCTCGCAAATTTTTTTATTAAAGATGGATTTGTCTTCTCCTTTAATAAGACGTTTTCCACCTATGGAAATATTGTGTGACGGTAAACGTTTGTCTTTAATGTTGTGTAAGAGAGAAAACGTTTACAGTGCCGCATATCCACCAAGTGAGATAGATGAGTGGTGTCTTTAGGAGAATTATTAATAAAATAAATTAAGATTATCATTACTTGTAATTAGTTATGGATGATAAATTAATAATAATGATCATAACCATAAACTAGGTTTAACTAGGTATCACACTCCCCAATCGGTAACCAGAAGTGAGTTACAGAAATCACGACAGAGACAATTAATGAGAGGATGCATATTTTGAAGGAGTTCACCTGGTTCTATTTTGTGACGTGTGTATTTTCTTGATCCCTCTCTCACTTTATGACAAATGCTCGTGTCTGCTCAAGGCCCGTTCACAACCCTTGTTTATGAAGATCAGTCATTATCTGGTACCGACTGCACAGAAATTCGCTTTCCCGTGCAAAACGTGGAGCACTTGCTACATTACTAATTGAAGGGTACCTCTTCTCCTATGATGGTTTCCAGCCACGTCTTCCGCTTGACAAGACAACCACTCTTCTAACTAATGTTCGACAGTGCTGCATAATACAGGCTCAAACCCTCATTCGGAAAGTCAGCATAACTAAGTAGGAAATGCATGCACTGTTAAAAATATACAGCACAGCACCATGTGCTTATTCGTTTAGGTTTAATGCTTTATTCTATTAATCTGCCTCTCTCTCACATGCGCTCGCATCAAATTACCACTGCAAAAGTATCCTAGTACTAAAGTATGCAAGATTAAACTGAGATTAAACATTAGAAACATAATTATTATTGCACTTACTAAGAATTTCGATTTCACATTTTGCTAGGTTCAAAATTTACTGTCCTCGTGCTTTCTCCGTAATATCTCCAAATGTGAGGACTGGCAGACGTCAACTGAAGAAGAAATGGTCGGTTGGGCTTTTAGACTACCAATCTATGGATACACAATTCTACGACTAAACCGCCTGGGATGGTTACTGGTTGATCAACATCCTGGAGATTCATGTGATCACGTAAACCATTGTTCTGAACAACGATCCTATTGTCTAAGATACTAATATTGAGACTGTTTGCTTTTAGAACATTCTCGTGGTACTCGAACCTACGAATTCCAAGGATTACAAGAAATGAAATGTACAAAGCCCTTCGGGAGAAACTAGGTTGCATTTTGTCATCTCTAGAAAGCACAGTGATATTCTCTCGGCCCTGAGTTCTTTCCTAATATAGCTTGACTGAAAGAATACTTTAGTGTGACAAGGACGGTACTTCTTTCATTCAGCACACATGTGCTGAAACAAATGGCTCTTTAAGAGAGTTAGATTGTATTACTTTATCACCCCAGGCAAAATCTTAACTTTCTGAAAGCTAATGACTCTCTCATCATTTAAATACCAAAACACAACACATGAAATCAGAAAATTTTTGCAATTAATTATTTACTTAAAATTAGTACAAAAAATGTATTTAATTTATATTTATATTTTCTCTCTCTCTCTCACACACACACACACACACACACATACACACAAACACACACGCATGGACGCACGCACGCACACACACACACACACACACACACATATATATATATATATATATATATATATATATATATATATATATATATATATATATATATATATATATATATATATATTGTATTTTTCTCTCAAAAACAGAAATATAAAAGTATCATCTATGCAATTTTCTGTCTATTTTCTCTATAGCAATTCATTCACTTATCTCTCTGTGTCTAAATTTTCATTACATTTAATTACTGGTATGGAGCTATTAATAATTAATCGGTCTCCGTTCTTTACTCACTATTCATAAATAGGAAAACTGTCACGTTTCTTGGAAATAATTGTATCTTAGAACCTAAATAGTTCTTAAATAAAGATTATTAAATACTTCGTTGTCAGGTACGCAAATAAAGCAACAATTGAAACGAACCGGTTTATTTATTTTATTTATTACTACAATTATTAACTATATGGATATAGATAGCAAGATAAAACGATAATGTGTATCAGATAACTGAAAATCGCAATGGGGCGTGAGTTCAGTAAATAAGGCAGAGTGCAGAAACCGTGCAATAATTCAGATTTGCTATTTAATATTATCTTTTGAGAAATTACTTATATAGCTCTTAGTGTTCATTGTTTTCAGAAATGTATTTAGTTATATAGTTATGCTGGTGAGGAAATATTATTTACGTCTATGTAATCAATGATCCGTGCATTATACTAAAATGGTTATGCTTTTTAGCTGCTGTTGATCGCGAAATAAACTTGATTCAAATGTACTTCAATCAGGAAAAAAAGGTTACGTTTTCCAATTACATCCTCTTATATGCATATGTCCTTTTCATGTCCATCACCAAGACATATGAGTTAAAATCATTAATATCATGATGTTCTATAAAGAGGGAACACTTAGAAACAAATATGCACAGAGAATACATACAACTAAATTCATTATATACACGCTGAACACATTTACAGACAAAGCATGCACACCACACACACACACACACACACACACACACTAACACACACTGTCTTTAATATTTATGAACTAAACCTTCAATTGTTATTGACTACAGCCATTACTTACTGGTCTTCCTCGTCTGTTTGACAACAATAATGCTTATGATGATAAAAGTGAAAACCAGAACACCCGTACCCACACTCACGCCCACTTGGATCATAATATGCAATGATGTAGATATCTCTGCAAGTAGAGAATTAAAATTGTAAAGTAAAAATGAGTCCGTAAATAATAACATTCAACGTTTTCAGAAACAGATGGAACAGATCTCAATATTTCTTTTCAATTGTTGAGATGGACTTGTCTCAGTGAAAATAAATTATAAACAGTCATTTATATTAGTAGAGCAATAGTGACAATAAATGATATACAGACCTTTATATTAGTAGAACAACAGTAACAATAAATGATATACACTTATTTACATTAGTAGAGCAACAGCATTTAATTTGTTGTTCTCTAATTTAATGTACGCATAAATGAGTATACTCCTTTCACTAAAGACATAAAATTAGATTTTTAGTTGAAATGTAATAATTTGGATTAATTATATATTGTGATCACCATCTACTATCAAGTGTTGTTACAACTTAATAAATAATATAATAATGTTATAAGAAGTATGTATGGTTGTTTAAACACGTACTGAACTAGGCGCCAAGATTTAGGTAGGCGTGAAAAAATTACTCCCAACTCCTACATGATTCTTAATCAGGGCTGCTCAAAAATGAATTAATTAGAAAAATAAATAATAAAACTAATAGATTATGAATAACTTGCTTGAACATATACTAGTTAGGTTTACTAACCGAAATTTAGTAAGAATAGTGAGAACAACAAAAGTCACATAATTAACATAAACGCCTACGTCATTTCTGTTTTTGCAGTTGGACATTTCACCATATTCTTTCATATCGAGAGCACGTGTGGTTTTGCTAGTCATTCGGATTGCTATACTTATTAGAATGTGAACAAAAGACAAATGTCTAAATTATATTTGTGTTTTTCTGTAGTTGTTCTACTCTTATTTTAAAGCACATATTTATTTCTTCAGCACTACTACAGTCAGCGTGTGTTGAAAAAGAATGCATATAGTCCTGTTCTATAACAATTGCCTACAGTCGATATATTTTATAACATGCCTCCAAAGCGAGGAAACATTCACGATTCGCCCTACTAGTAAACAAGCAGAGTGTAGTATTCTTCAGTCAAATCTTTATTTCCGGCATTTGGGGACACTTGCAGTCACCAAGTGCCATCATCTTGAGAATTCACGCTAACCGCCATGATGAAACAAATTTTACTTCTGTGCCCGAGCCCAGTTCAAGGGAGCTATCTTACTTCATGTCCGCCTTCCTCAATTCAGTTTCGAGTTTATTACTAAGTCAGTTACAGGGGTATTCTGAATCTAACTGATATATCCGATGAATTGTGCATGATAACCTATAACACTTCATGATAACTAAAAGTACCCTAAACTGCGATAGCTAACGTGTTAATTAACATTTATAATTAAATCAATACTTCTAAAGGACTCGAATACTTTTCATTAATGTGGAATATATAATTCAGGGAACTTAATAACGTGAACCTTATATTTCTGCATGTAATGTATTTTAGTGTGTGAGATTATATGTATATTATTGGCATATAGTACTGGTTGGTGGACTGATTAATATTTAAAGTGAAAAGTTTGATATTTCTGGAATAATTTGTTCTATAAGATAAATGTGAATTATATTTGTATGCATGTTTTAACTTAATAACTGTGGTTAGAGTGTACGAAAGCATTTGGAAATGTATATTTGTGTGAGGTCAATCATATCAGGCCTAACCCCACTTTCATCTTCCACGTTAGTATGTGGCTGTTCAGAGGTATGGCATTCGGCATGTTTTCGGTATACACAATACTGCTCTGCGTGTCCCAAACTAGAAGAAATGTGTCATTAGATGGAAACTTTCAGCCACAGAAAATCTTCGTGATGGTGTCTCACAACAGTTCTTTTTATTAGAGGTACATATCTCTGTCCAATGTCATGTCGTAATGTTGTGTGCCAGCAGTAGTATGTTGATGTACATATCAGGGTACCCAAAAATCTTTGCTACTGCCATCCAAAGTTAAATAAATGCATTTCTGGTGCTAAGTCATGGATGGTAACTAATAAATAACAAATGAATTTTAATAAACTGAAATCATATTTGTACGTACTAAAATGTTTGTTTTTAAATCCTTATCTCTGCCAGTGCCCTTGTCTACTAAAAGTTATTTTATTAAATTTCTTCAACAACTTAGAAATCGGGATTTTATTTTATGAGATCGCTAACTTTCTAAACTAAGGAATTTTCAGACTATGAGAAAAGAGCATAAGTGTGTGTGTGTGTGTGTGTGTGTGTGTGTGTGTGTGTGTGTGTGTGTGTGTGTGTGCGTGTGTGTGTGTGCGTGCGCGTGTGTGTATGTATATAATTGCGACAAATGAAAACTTGTTTGTACTCAGGTGATTGTGTAAAAACCTTTTGTTTTCTGTGGTACCCTCTCAACATGATTATTACAACTTTTCTCTGTCTCTAGCCTATCAATGTGCCTTGTGATGAAACTTCAATAGATTCTAAACATTACAACTAGGATTATTGTGAGAACTCCAGGAATTGATTATGTTACTCCACGTCTTCATAATGTTACGTGCTGCCTATTCATAGCAGAATACAGCACAAGAGCTCTTGGCTTTATTAAATTTCACTGCCTGTATCCAATTCTATAGCGCCCACCGTCAGACACATATGATGCATATTGAGCATTGTAAACACAATGAGATGCAGATCACTTTCGAAAGAGCTCCTAGAAGAATTTCTGTGACACTGATTATTCAAACTTAATCTTTTGCAAAGTCATTTTATTTATATATCTTTTTAATTATTATATGTTGTCTCTTTACAGATGATTTTATCTGTTGTTATATCTTCTTTAGTTTTCTCACACAGTTTAAGATCTGGAAAGATCTTGCACTTCTAGTGTGTAATTATTGTTAATGGTTAGAGCGTTTGTATTAGTAAGCGCATTCTTAAGTAGTCTTTTGTTTTTATTTTTTCTATTTCAAAATGCTTTAGTATCAATAGATATAAATATGTAGCATATGTTCTTGCCATAAACTGTATAAATTATATTTTATTTTCCATAATAGGGATAAACTATAAAATAAAAACATTTAAGAAGAAAAGAAATCACGTCCAACCTTTAAGAACTGGCAAACTGAAGTTGAAATGGACACTGCCTAAGGAATTCGATACGTTGACTAGCCATATTCCGTTATCGTCCTTGGTTACATTATTAATATGAACTGTGACGCGTATATAGGGTATTCTCCCAGAAATATTGCACCGACATTTCTTAAAGTCATGTTCAGAATAATTCTCCAGAGTTGTATAACATCCATAAATCATTGGATTGGAACTACTTTCTTCTTTGTAATGGTTAATCCGGCATTGCATAATGTTTCTGGAAAAGAGCGTTTGAAACTCCAACACCACTGACTGTTCTTGAACTGACTGACGTATGCTTATCGAATCGTTGATTAACTTTGGTGCACCTGAAATGATGGCAAATATATATTCAATACAGGTAAATGTCCTATTGACATACAAAGATATTTTAATAATATTTTGTTGCTTTAAATAAGTGTGGTAATTTCAATGGGCACGTTGCAGATACTAAATGTTCAAACTCAATACAAATAAAGCATAACAGTTGTTACATTTGTAATCTATATGCACTTGCAATTCACTTTTATGAATTTGTTTGAATCATTAACAATAAATCTTTGGTAAATTTTAAAAAAAGATGTAATTATATATAGATAGATAGATAGATAAATAGATACATAGATAGATAGATAGATAGATAGATAGATAGATAGATAGATAGATAGATAGATAGATAGATAGATAGAAAGATAGATAGGTGGATAGATAGATAGATAGTCAGGTGGAAAATTATTATTTTCTAGAATTCTCACATATAAATTTCTAAAGAAGTATCTATTTTATTTCATAATCTACGTGTGGATGGATATACGTAGTGAAAACCTATATTTTGCTAAGAAACAATACAGTACTCTATAGTAAAGTTAATCCAGATTTCGTTTATTGCTCACTCCTGAGTGGATGATGCATTCCAATATAGCTTTAAATTTATACTTTTACTCTAAACATTCATTATAAATAAAATAACACATGTGTAAGACTCATAGTGTCAGGATATTTATAAGTCTCGAACGGATACCATTAATAAATATTATAAAAGAAATATAGAAAGGAATAAAAATTTAGATGTAAGAAATGAGCAGTAAACAAAATCTAACTATAGGTGCAAAATGTAGTCTAACAAGAGCTTGTACAGACATATGACAGCTATTTTATCACCCGTTAGACAGGACGGATGCTTTTCTGGGTCAAGAGAAGTAAGCTAGTTGATGTTGTGAGCACAGACCAGTCCACTGGAAATCCGACCTGTCCACTCATAGTAAAAAGTGTCCATCATAAAGAAAGCATGAACGAGAGAGGGAGGTATGTGATTGTTTAGCGTATGCAAGTTTAACAGGGAAGGAGGTCGGAAGTATTGTCCTTTGTGTGAATGAGAGCATGGATAAAGTCTTGCCCTTAGGTCACTAAGAAACCTTTAAATAGGGGAGTAAACCCAAGCCATGTGCTTTTCCTACAACAACGACACATGCCAGATGTGTAGCGGAAGCCCAGATTTCGACATAGTATTAATCTGAACAATTCTATGTGAGTGATAAGCCAAAAGGCTTGAAAAAAGAGCGTATAAAAGTTTTAAAGGAAATCTAAGCTATTGTTACAGTTTGCTTCAATCCTTGGTTTTTACTGAATGGAAGGTATTTGTTGCATTTACAATAATTTATGATTCATAATTTTGTGTAGAATGTAATCATAATAAATTGCCATATATAATTAATTCATATTTATTTCAGGTTAGTGAGATTGTGCTCAGAGGAAATGATTAGCCTTTATTCAAAGGACACTAGGTAGTTAATGTTAGCAGGCTCTGAGTACTTTATTTATAAATTGCAAGATTGTTTGCCACAGGTTTGGAGGCTTGCATCTGTAGCATTGCTTCTATTGTTGGCAACAGTTTGCTGAAGCATATCAGGGTTGGTTCATAAGAAAGCCATTAGGAGGAACAGTCTACACAGACTGCCAGTGATGACGGTTAGACTCCGCCAGAGTAACTAAGTTAAGTGAAAGGAGTACATTGGCCAGGAGTATGAGAGCAGTCTATAACCATGTAGGAACTATTGGGAACTTTGTACAAAATGTTTGATATTGTGAACTTGTGCAAATCTTTGATTTGGAGAACTGAGAAGAAAACTATATGAACTTGTTCAGAGAAAACATAGCTAGCTAGGGAAGGCTAACTTTTCTCTAATAGTTATTACAAGCATTGTGCTAAGTGTATTTTGTAATTGATTGCTGTTTTATTTTGTTTAATTTTCTTTTAAATAAATATTTTATTAATTTTCCTCTCTTGTATCAATTCTTATCATTTCCTTGTAAAATTCATTTAATCGTAGTCATTGTGTCCGTCATCGGGTCTGTCTGTCCATCAGTCTGTTTGTTTGTCCGTCATGTCTGTCTTAATATGTGAGGAATCCTTCCTCTGGGGGCTGTATCGAGCTAACAGAGTGATTGATCTCAAATTGTTTGTATTTCGTGTCGTCCATCATACAGGGTACCATCACATAGTGGCGAAGGGCATGCAGGCATTTCAGCATACATTGCTCAACAGAAAACAATATAAAACAAATGTTATAATTAAAATTTACACAAATCAAAGAACACAAAGAAAGAGAGGCATTTTAGCATACATTGCTCAACAGAAAACAATATAAAATAAATGTTATAATTAAAATTTACACAAAACAAAGTACACAAAGAAAGAGAAAGAAAATTACATTCCGTAAGTATTTTAACCGAATTATTCCCATGTGTATCGACCGATGCACACACAATATTGACAATCCTGTGACATCTGTTGGTAGAAATGATGTGCCTGAGAATTTCAGCATCAGGTTCTCCACGCACCAGGGTTCCATTCTCATCTTTCAGGTGGACGGCAGTGGGTGGGTTGCCTTTTATCCACATGCACACAACTTGAACACTGCTGTTTACAGCCACAGTGTAGAGGTCGAGTTCCTTGTAGGTATAACCTTGTACAGTTAGGTTTGTCACGATCGTCGGGTCTGTAACATTTAACAATTATATAAACGTAGATATATATATACAAGCGAGAAAAGAGCGAGCTGGACGAATATATGATATTATGAAATTTGCTTAGGTCTGATTTTCGGTTTTGAACAATTATGCCTAAATAGTTGACCAGAAGTATGTATATCTTCGTTGTGAATGTTTGCGTGTTATATTTTCAGTTTACAGTTAATACTCGTATTTAATACATATGGGAAAGTTTATATAATTATTTATTTTAGTAAGACGATTACGCCAACCCTCATTTTTTCTTGCTTCTCACCGGGTTTATACTTTGTTTTATTAGACTGTAAACGACTACAGTGAATTTAAAATTGTGTCTACTCTCTCTTAATCCGCTCCTACCTTAATTAATTAAGTAAGTAATCCAAACGTACAATGGAGTGGGTCTGCCACTTTTGGCGGGAACGTAGCACTATATTTTCTTTTGCGGAGGATATTAGAAGGCTGGAAAGGATTTACTCCAAGAATACGTGTGCGCGCGCACACACACAGGGCCAGGGTCAATATTATGAATATAGATAAAATAACTGATCATGGTGGGCGGTTTAAGATGGATGTATTAAAGTGAAGGACATTCTTCCGAAGTTACTTGTGGCCACATGTGTGACGTTATTTAACTCATTGTTTTGCTTTTATTTTAT